>JARJIL010000006.1:31920000-32545000 GCA_038502395.1 Dittrichia graveolens
TAAATAAACATAACCAAATCTACTATAATTATTGGTGAATGTAACGAAGTATCTATCACCATCCCTAGACATTGATCTAAAAGAACCGCATACATCCGTATGTATGATTCCTAATAGATCTTTGGCTCTTTCACTTAAACTGGAGAAAGGAGCCTTAGTCATCTTCCCATATAAACATGATTCGCAAACTTCAAATGAGCTAGAATCGTTTGATTTTAAAATTTCATCCTTTTGAAGTTTTGCAATGCGTTTCTTGTTTATATGACCAAGTCGACAATGCCATAGGTATGATTGACTTAAGTCATGCTTAGGTCGTTTGGTGCTAGTGGTACATATAGAATTATCATCAAGAGATCTCTTAAGATTAACTTCGTATATTCCATTAAGAGGGCGAGCCTCAAAATACAAAATGTCGTTTTTGAAGGCACGAATGCCATAATCAACGAACCCAAAAGTGAATCCCGATTCTCTCAACCGGGCTACTAAAACAATATTCCTAGTTAAACTAGGTACATAACAACAATTGTTCAATATTAACTACAGACCATTTGGTAATAATAATTCAAAAGTTCCAAGGGCTTCAACAGCAACATTTGCTCCATTGCCCACGTGGAGGTCCAAATCGCCTGACTTCAGTAGCTTACTTCTTCTCAACCCTTGCACATTATTACAAATGTGAGTTCCACAACCGGTATCAAATACCCAGAAATTAATAGAAAAAGTATACATCTCAATCATATATATACCTGAAGTGCTGGCCTCGCCAGCCTTCTTCTTTTTCAACTTCGCGAGGTAGGTTGGACAATTGCGCCTCCAATGTCCTACCACCCCGCATTCAAAGCATGGGTCATTCTTGGGAACCTTTCCGATCGTCTTAGGTGTAGGAGCTTTGGCAACTTGCTTGCCTTTGTCCTTTCCCTTTGCCTTCCTTTTGCCTTTCCCTTTCGAGTTGTTTTCTTTTTCTTCTTGATTTTCCCTTCTTGAATCATGAAGACTTGAGGTGTTTTGCTTGGAATCTTACTCTCAGCAGTTTTAAGCATCCCATGCAACTCTGAGACAAATTTCTCCCAATTGTTCATGTTGTAATTCATGACGAATTGATCATAAGCTTTGGTCAACAAGTTAAGGATCATATCCTGTGCAAACTTGTTGGTTATGGGAGATCCAAGCCTAGCAAGTTGGTCAATGTATCCTTTCATCTTTAGCACATAGTCGCTAACGGATTGACCTTCCTCCATCTTGCATGCACGGAAGGCTCGAGTAACCTCGAAGCGTTCTTGCTTCGCTTGCTTTTGGAACATTTCCTTAAGCTGACGAAGCATCTCATATGCTCCATGCTCCTCAAGGTTCTTTTGAAGATCCGGAGACATGGTAGCAAGCATGAGGCATGCAACTTCGACCGAGTCTTCGGAATGTTACACCCAAGCATCCCTAACGGCTTTGGCCGCAGTCAATGGAGGTTCCTCAGGAACGGGATCCTCAAGTACGTACAATTTCTTTTCGTGCTTAAGAACGATTCTCAAGTTACGATACCAGTCTAAGAAATTTGTACCATTGAGTTTTTCTTTCTCTAAGATTGAACGAAGAGATAAGTTTTTAACGGGCGTAGTTGAGTTAGGAGCCATTCACAAAATTAACAAAGTTCAATTTAGTATTTTCGATATTTAATCCTTTGATAATTAATACCCTTTAGAATTTATAAATTTTTTTAATTTTTAAAGGCTAAGATCCAAGTTGAACTTAACCTTGAATGTTTGGCTAATGCTCTCTCCATCAAGTTAGGTAACGTTTACCAATTACATCTCGTATGTAATTCCTAGATCTTTATGGGATCCTAGACAACGAATGTCAATTTTGGCATGTTTGATCCCATCTATGCCTTGGGCTTCCTTACGTTTGGTTAATGCTCTCTCCGTAATAAGATTCCGATTAAGTCGTCCTATTTCAAGACGGTGAATTTCCGGCCCAAGACATTCATGGAATTCGCGGAAAAACACCTCGGTTGTTACAAAAACAATCCACGCGTTTGGCTAATGCTCTCTCCACGTCAGTGTCGTTGCAACAAGCGAGTGTCTTAAAATGGGATGGCATAGACTTACGTTTTGAAAAAGGGATTTTACCGTTTTGTATATTTATTAAATAAAACAAAACGAATCGTGTGACTAATATTGCGTGCATACAATAATAAGTCCACGTTTTGATAAAATCATATATATATTGGTCTTGAGTATTCTAAAATTCATATTTTACGAACTCTCGACGAGTTCAATTTTAAAGTAGTATTAATATCCTATATTAACGTGTGTAGTTTCGAGCGCGCGAATACGGCCAATTTTAGCTTGTAATAAAACCATTTTATTATTAAGCTTGAATGGAGTTTGGTTGAGTTTTTAAAATCTCTTTTTTATAAAACTCATTTATATTTATATACATATATATATAATTTGACATGATGAATTTTAATCTTTATAAAACCCTTTTATATAAAATTCATTTTACATCTTGTGTTATGTCAACTTAAAATACCAAACTCCCATTGTGTGATTTATATTATGTCAAAAATATTATCTAGCATGAAAAAATCCTATTTTCAACCATGCATAATAATATAAACATAAACACACACAAATAACATGTATAAATGCATAACCAAGCTATTTATCCTAAGTGGTATTTTTGTGAGCCATACAAAAATACCAAGTCATAACTAAGCCATAAAATTCCTCTTGTGATGAACTTGAAGCTCCCACTTGCCAAAACAACTCCTTGTAGTGCAAATGACTCCAAGCCTTCATGGTTGACTCCATCACACTTGAAAACTCCAACTTGGTCATTTCTCCATCTTGTTACATTTTTATAAAAGTAAACTAGTCTAAACTATTCTACTACTTACAAAATACAACAAGATGAAACAAAATTAAAATTATTATTACATACCAAATGAAAGAATAATTTTACAACCAAATCGAATTTCCAACACATCACAAAAGGTCTATGGCTTGTTATGCACAACATACACTCAAACAAACATATATATCAACACTTGATATTTAGGCAACTTTTACAACCAAACATGCATGTGGTTTGTTTGTTTCCCAAAATAAATATATAAACATATACAAGTTGCCAACAAGAAAATCCACAACTTTTCTAACAAAAGAAAAGTTGTCTATTTTCTTAAACAATACATACTCAAAAAATAAAGTTTCTTAAAACTATGCATAAGTGGCTCTGAGACCACTATTGGGGTTTGTTCGATTTTTCAAAATATATTTTAGCAACGGAAGCATGAACAACAATTTTAAACTTTTTAAAACTCCCCACCAATGATCCATATGCAAGCCTTAAGAAACAAAATCAACCATAGGGTGTTTAGAACTACAACCTTTGTAGCGTGATAAAAACTGTTGGTGAAGTGGTTCTTCAATGAGAAGCCAAGTAGAGACATCCTCCAAGGTATCCACAAATCAATGAGTCAAACACCTTGAAATGCTAGTTTCTCCAACCCTTTGTAGCTCACAAGTAAGCAAGACAACAACCTTGTCTTCTTCTTGAACTAGATGTATATTTGAGTATGTATTATGTTACCACACTTGGCTTAAATGAAAGAACACCAATACTAGTAAGTAAGGATGTTTTTTTCAAGTATGAAAACACTTAGAACTTTTCTAAAGAAGCACCAAGGTGGTAGCATGTAAGTGTAACACAAAAAGGGACCATGCAAGTGTCTTTAAAAGCCAACAAGCCAAAACAAGATAGGGAGGCCCCTCCCTTATCATTTTGGACGAAAATATGAAGGGGGAGGGTTCCCTCTTTCTCTTGTTGCTTCACTTGTCCATGGTATGCATGTCTTGGTTGATTTTCTTTCAAGCAACCTCAAATAGGCCCCTCTTGGTGATTATTGTGAGCATTTCTAGTTTCTTTTATAAATATATATAAAAGGTATACTAGATGTGTCATACAATGTATAAAATACATCTACATGTATTTTATATACATACTTGATTGTTACTAGTAACTCTTTACTAGTAACAAAGATATACATACATTTATATAATTGTTACTAGTAACAATTTACGTAACAAATATATATTTATACATATATATATACATATATATATATATATATAATCATATGTTTATATTTATGTATTTGATATACATTATCTTATATCAATATGTAAGAGTTATATTATTATTTCACATAAATAATAATATTCAACAATGCATATAAACTTATATATATAATGAGTTGGAAACATATTTAAATCATATTCAAATATGTAATTGGTGTCCATTGATTGTAAATCTGTGACCCTATGGGTTTATTTATTATCAGTAATATCGTATTAATTTGTGTCTTGTGCATATAGAACCAACATTGCCTATATATATGTATGTATATATATGTTTATGAAAGCATATATAAGTTTCTGTAAAGAAATAATTTTGGCAACATATATGATTTTAGAGAACATTAAATCTCTTAATGACTTCAAAATAATAACGATATAAGATCTATTATTGTTGGTGTTAGTCATTATTGTTAGTTGGATTAACATAAGAGGCACAACAAGAGTCTATTAGACGTCTAGCCGGACCACAACAGTAAAACACTGTAGGTGTTTAGGGTTTAGGGTTTAGGTGTTCTTCATTATATATTTAAAGATCATTAGAAGATATTAATCTCTTTAAAATCACACTACTTCTAATATTACAATTTATGATTACGATAAGATGAATTTATTTTTTTTTAAAACATAATTTAGACAAAGAAGTTGATAAAGAAACCGACTTACATATGAATTTTGCTGAAATTCATATTTCTGATATAGAACAAAATTTGTCCAACTGGACTATTCCAAATCAAAATTTTAATACAATATATAAAATTGAAACTTTTGATTTTCTACGAGGATATTCAATCAAAGCATCTGAACAAAATGTATCAATTAATAAAGAGTATAATAATTTACATCTATTATCCAAATCTACTATGTTAAACCACTATTCATGTTAGAAATAGACGTTCTAGTTCTTTTAATATTAAGAGATGCAAGACATACTAATTTTTAAAACTCAATATTAGCTATGACAGAAACTAATATTTCGAATGGTCCTATATATTTTAATTGTTATCTAAACTTTTTAGTAGGATTATTTGATCAAAATATTCTTGATACTTTAATTTAAGCAATTAAAACAAAAAATTTAGAATTCAAAGAAAAGACAAAAGCTATTGCAATCATATATAGAATCTGTTATAAAACAATGATCTCAACAATTGAGGTTAGAACTAGGATAGCTAGTCCAAAAATGAAACTGTAATTTTCGAATCAAATCCTCAACATACAAATATGCAAACATCAAAACAACTCAAGTGGAATGAAATAACTCAATTTTGTAAGTGGAATCTACAAGATATTAATATACCTAAACCAATATGAGAGTCTGGTATAACATCTAGTATTATAGAACAATGAAGATGGTTCTGTAAACGTTAGCTTTGAAAATATTCAAACCATTCCTTCGAGATTATCTAAAGGTTCTATCAGTAGTACAATCAATCTAAAAAATCATTCTATCAAAAAATCAAAATCATTAAGGTATGTAGATTTTAATAGAAATATTCTAGAACCTATTTACCATAAAGATAAACAAAGTGAATCCGAAGGATATAGCCCAACTCAATCAGATATTTTATTAGAAATTTATAATTTTAAAAATCAGATATGAGTAATAAAACTCAAATCTTATGCAATAATAACACTCAAATAATTTTGACAATTAAAAAATATTGGAAAACTTATCGAATTTTTGGGAACTAAAAACGAAGAATAGAAAATAATAATAAGCCCTCAAGATCCAATGAATATACAATGGGAACAACCCAAAGATTTAACAAATATACAAACAATTAGCAAATCTTAAAATAAGAAGTATTCAACTAAAACAAAGAATTGAATTAATATTTACATGGATTAAACAAGCAGTAATAATTTGTTAATATGAGTCCATACTCAACAAATCTTAGAAAAGGAATAAGACATATTATGTCTAAAATTAAGCAATTAAGTCGAGACATAAAAGTATTAAAAGATGAACTTATGGCGGGAGAAAACTTATATAATAAGCTAGCACATATTAGAACTTTAAATATGCTTAAAAACGCCCGCGTAGCATTAATCATAAAACTTGAAGAATTAAACAATCTGGTTCACTAATAATAAAAATTTGTTAAAATGACCGAGACATGTATTAATATGGAATATCTCAAAAATGAATTATATGCCGATCATAACAAAGAAAAAAGAACGTATTATTATAATACGTACTGTTAATAATAATAAACAAGAATTAATACATCAACTTTCTTGGAGAAACTTTATAAATCGAAACAATATTCGTATAATATTTTTTGAATGGTACGAGATATACTACAAACAAAATATATCCCAAATCCCTTTTTAAACATATACGAATCTCCAAAAATAACTCAAAAATATATAGATATAAGTATGAATGAAAAGGTAATAGCTATTAACCCTCCAAAAACTAAAATATTAATTCAAACAACATTTTAGCTACACAATTTACTACAGTTAATGAAACAATAACCAAAGAAGAATTAACTAAGCAAATAATATATCAAAATAAATATACAAATGAAATTCTTAATACTATGAGTCAACAACTAAATAGAATTGAAGTAACAAAAATAATACTAAAAATAAAAGTACCGATAATAAGACAATAAAATACAAAGACAAACCAATGTTTACACCTCAACAAATATATTCAACAATAAACTTAGGATATAATAAAAAGCTAGTTAATGAATTAGAACAAAAACTAAGCGAAATAAAAATTAATGTAATAAACCAAGCTACACACTTTGAAGAAGAATATTCAGAGAATAGACCAACCACTCTAAACTTTTAACCAAGACCAACATTCTCAGATATTCAATATGAAGACAGAGAATTCTCCTTACAAAGAAGCGCATATGATGGATCATCTTTCTATGAATGGAATATAGACTAATTATGTAACATCCATAAAACCGGCCTAGTCGTAAACGGGTTGGGGGTGAGTTAATTATGTTTGTTTATTTGTGTTTATATTTAATTATGTATGATTAAATGAATACTTATATCGCATGAATTTATGGAATAGATGAATTCATTTTTGAATGAGGGTTATAGAAAATACTTTGTAGTATGTTAATTGATAATGGATGTGATATAATTATGTTACCACCTCATGCTTTGTTTAAAGCATTAAATGGATTATATGTGTGTATGTGTTTAAGTAAGCACTTACTTGATTTGAAAGTGTGTATGCATGTATGAGTGAATATATATATATATATATATATATGAGTTATTAAAGACACCTCATGCTTAAACTTAAATTGTTTAGGTGTGTGCACGTGTAATATGTGTGTATGAGTATGGATATGCTTGAGGTTAGTCACCTCCTGAATTCTTGATCATTTGTATGTGTGTGAAAATAAGTATGCATGTTTATTTGAAGTGAAGGAAGTCAAGAACAAGCAACTTGAGATCTTGAATCTTTGATTAAGTGTTGCATAATTCAAGTTAAAGGTGGGTATGTGTTTCTTATAGGTTCAAACCATGATTCATGTTAGTTTTATTGACTTTATGCTGAGTTTTCATGATCAAAGCCTAAGAATATTGTAAACTCCATTAATGAAGTTTTGAAGAAAACTAGCTAAATGGGTTTTGATGGTTTTATGATTATAAATAGATTTGATGTGTTATTGATGATTGTATATATGTATTATGTGAAGTTTGTATTGGTTTAGAACAGTTAGAAATCGATTTCCAGATTTATGGTTGCTTATTTGAAAGTTTTGAATGAAGCTGGAAGAAGACAGAAAGCAAGTTGTAGGTCTGGAAACGACACGATGCAATGCGTCCAGGTAGGGGACGCGACGCGTTCCCGGATTTTGGTCCGACTTTGAGCTTTGGTCGGACTTTGATGGACCGACTCTTGGTCCAACTTTTAGTGGTCCGACTTTGGATGGTCCAACTTATGGGGCTATCCGACTTTTGACCGACGCGACGCGTTAGGATGTTGGATGTGATAGCGGTTTTTCAGTTGTGGACTTTTGTTTGTCATGTATTCATGTTGCATGTGTTATGCTATTTCATATGTGAACCTAATATATGGGTATACTTGATATAAAAATATATGCATATATATTTATGAATCAGAGAGTGATTCCGGTGTTGTTTTGTTCTCTGGAAACACAAAGACACAGTAACATTAGACCATTGAGCAGTGTGCGATCGAGAAACGAAGGTGAATAGATGTAAACTCACGGATGGTAAAGGTTATGATTGATATGATTGATGTGATGCTTGAGATTGTGATTGATAGACTGTTTAGTCTAATTATTGTTGATTGTATATATGTTTGTGTGATTTATTTGGCCGATACGTGCTTGTGGTATGATAACGAGTAGCGTATTAGAAGTCAGCTATGCGTGTAGTTCGGTTGGGTCTGATCGCTATTGGTCGAGAAGTTGTAGACCCTCTAGTGCATGCGTTGTGTCGAAGGGGACCTAACTGTGCCAATTGGCGGTCGACTATCGGTAAACCTTTGTTTTTGCCCGCATTGGTTGTAGGTTTTGCGTCAAACCATCGGTCTTCTGGATTATGTGATTACATGCCTTTCTATTGATTGTTGCCGTTTATTGTTGTGATTTAGCTTCCTCTCACTTAGCTTCATGCTAAGTCCCGACAGTTGAACCGTTTTTGGAGGTTCAGTGTTTGCAACTGTTTAGTTGGGTTTTGCTAGAGAAAAACTTGACCAACGCTCTGATATTTATTTTGTTAAAAGACGAGCCATGTTTTATATTGTAACACAACATACGTTTGGATGTTTGTATATTTTTGGATGACTGTAAATGAGTATATTTAATGTAAATCTTTGAATTAAGCTTCCGTAGCAATTTTTAGAAAAATGACTTAAGATTTTACGGTGTTACAATTTATCTGAACATCAAATTTTAAATATGCTTCAAGAAATAAATATGGCCGCTAATGCCTATCAAATAAAAGGAAATAATTAAAGAAAAATAGTTGAGTTATTAACTTCTGGATTTACAGGCACAATAAAAGGTTGGTAGGATTCATATATTACTATTGACGAAAGAAATCTTATATTTACTACAAAGAAAATAACTATAAAGCAAGAAAATAACGAAACCATAACTACTCAAGAAGATGATATTAGAAATACTCTTATATTCGTAATAGTAAAAAATTACATAGGAGATCCAACTTTATTTCAAGAAAAAAGTGCAAAAATATTACTTAATCTCACTCGTAGAAAACTTCAATATTATACATGGTATAAAGATATGTTAAGAATAGATTGTAATGAAGCCTATTGAAAAGAAAGATTTATTACAGGATTACCAAACTTATTTGCTGAAAGAATTAGAAATAATTGAAGGAAAAAATATGATAATCAAATCCCTTATAAAGAACTTGCTTATACGAAAATAATTAGTCATGTTAATAAAGAAGGATTATCTATATGCTTAGATTTAAGATTAAAAGCTAAATTAAAACAAGATAAGATTACTAGCAAAAATGAATTAAGAGATTTTTGTCAACAATATGGTTATCAACCAATTTCTAAACCTTCTTCTTCCAAACCTAAGAAACAGTTTTACAAAAGACGATTTTCTAATAAAAATATATATAAAAAACTAATAACACACAAAAATATACTGACAAGAATAAAAATAAAAATAATAAAAAATCAAGTTTTAAAAGTAATAAAAAAGATATTATTATTTGTTATAAATATGGTAAAACTGGTCATATGGAAAAAAATTTCTATGTTAAAAAGACTATAAATGAATTAGAAGTATCTAATCAATTAAAAATCCAAATAAGTAAATTATTCCTAAATGATTATGAAGTTTCCGAATCAAGCTTCTGATTATAATGATGATGATTTAAATGATGTACAAAGTTATTTAAAAGATGAAACTGATTATGAAACTAGCTACGAATGCATAGGAAATTGTATTTGTAATAAAATAAATGTTATCACAGATAAAGATAAAGATTTTTTAGAACTAATAGATAAGATTAAAGACAAAGCTATAAAAACTGAACTAACTAATAAATTTCTCAATTATAATAACGATGCCAAACCAACGATGACAATAACAACACTTAATAATAATCCCTTTAATTTTCAAGAAATTTATGAAAGATTCTCTAAACCAAAGACCTCAATAACAATTCAAGACTTACAAGAAGAATTAAAAACTATAAAGACAGAAATAACATTAATCAAAGAACGATTATCTAAGATAGAAAAGGGAAAAGAAACTATTACTGATACAGAAAAGGAAAATCACAAGGTCAATTAAATTAACAAAAATTCAGATCAAGTAAAAATTTCAAAAAATATATTGTATCAAAGATGGAATACTTATATAAATCTTTGCGTAGCAAATGAGTTCGAAATAACATTTTTAACATTAATAGACAGTGAGGCAGATATGAACTACATTCAAGAAGGAATTATTTCAATAAAATATTATGAAAAAACTGCTAATCGTTTGTCATCTTCTAGTGGATCTTCTCTAAATGTTAAATAAAAAGTTACAAATGTTCATATATGTAATAATGATTATTGTTATAAAACTTCTCTAATCCTTGCAAGGAATTTAACTTCTACCTTAATATTAAGAACACCTTTTATTTCCCAATTATATCCTTTTATTATTAATGAAACTGTGTAACGACCCAAAAATTTTGTAATATTATCATCCGAGAAATAAAACATTATTTTTGGAGTTTTAAATCGTTATTAATAATAATGATAATGGAATGTTATTATTTAAAGAAAAGAAAAATAAAAAGAAAATGAAAGATCTGGAAAATGCAAGGTCGCGACGCAACGCGTTGCATGTCGTGACTCGATGTGTGGGCGGGAAAGGTGGTGTGTGTCGGTCACTTGCATGCGTAGAATCTCGAGAATTTGGGCGGTCACGAAGCGACGCGTCCTCGGCTGGCTCTATTAATACAAGTTCACCCTAGACATTTTTGCACCACATCTTCACTTCCTTACCGTTACTCTGCCAAAATTTAGAGAGATTTCAAAGTTCTATAGCGTTTTTAACTGTTGGAGCTTCATTTTTGAGCGGTTGCAAGGTTCAGGTGTTACACGATAAAGCGATTTCGGGCCAAGTTTTGACCGTGGTTTCGCGCTGGAGACCCCGAAGGCATACATTGCTATTCTTACACTTATATTTCAGCTGTATAGCTTGTTAAGCCACATGCATGTCGTTTTAGCATGTTTTTATGGATTTTCTATGTTCGTGATGCGTTGATTGTTGGTTGGAAGTTATCTTTTTGCTTGGTGAGGTAGATTAAGCAAATTTAGACCTGTTTCAGATCTTTAGGTCATGTACTTAACCTAGTGATCTCCATAGGTTATTCTTGACGTTGAGTTTGAGTTTCAACAATCAAGGAGTGAAGCTCGTCAAATCAAGATTTAGTGATTCGTTGTCTTGACTGATTTGAGTTTAGTATATTTTACAAAACCGAGTACAAAGACAAAGCCTAATTTTCTAAATGAAAACGGTTATATATATATATGTATATATTGATTGATAATACGTGTTATGTGTTTAAAATAAATCACTTGTTGCATGTATGTTTGAACACGTGATACGCATGCTATGATTTGTTGCGGGTTACTATAGTTTATACATGATGATTCACGATTACTTTCATGCATGTATTTAGCGGCGGGGGTAGTACACGGTATTACCCATTTTACGGATTTGCGGGCCTAGTAAGTATGATTTACCTTCTATGATTAAAGTGTTAGCCAACAAGAGTCATTTGGTCTTTCTAGACGGCTATTTTGACACATGGTATGTAGACACTTTAGTGTTCAATTACTGGAGTGGTGTAGGCCAAATTGTAACACCCCAAAGTTCAAAATATTTGCGACTAAGTGTTATAAAAGGATAGAGGTGTTTATAAAACTAGAAGGGCTAAAGTTGCCATTATGAAAGTTGGTAAGTCCAGGGGCTGTTTGGTAATTCTTGGAAAGTTCTTATATATATGGACTTGAGTTAGTCAACCTACACATATGACAGCCACATCTTAGCAGACATTTCTCTCTTTTCAGTTGATCAAGAACAGCAGATTAGTATGTAGCAGTTACTTCTAAGTGATCCATAATAACAAGGTATGTGTTCTTGATTATGTTTTGTGTGTTTGGGTCAAGAAGGTGATTTTAAAGGTGAAATCATTGAGTGTTGTTAGTAATGATGTTTTTAGTTGATGTTTAGCAGTTACAGATTGTTATAACTTGAATTGTAAGTTCTGGAAATGACTTTAAATAAGATTTGGACCAAGAACAGCAGCTGTGTTCATCACAGAAACTGCAGGTCGGTCGTGTACACGGCCCGTGTAGGTGCACACGGCCTGTGTAGGTGCACACGGCCCGTGTACAAGTTTTTAAGACGGTGACAGGCCATGTAGGTAACATGGTCGTGTAGTATGAAAGGTACACGGCCCGTGTAGAGGTCAAAGGCGGTGACAGGCCATGTAGGGATACATGGTCGTGTAGCATAGAGGGTACATGGCCCATGTAGGGGTTACACAGCCCGTGTAGTGTGATGTGTCAACACAGGGCATGTGGCTAAGTGTAGTTGTGTAGTATGCAGGGTACATGGACCGTGTAGTCCCTTTCTCAGTTCAGTTTGTACAGTTTATGATGTTTAGCTTAATCTCTGATACGTGAAGGTATTTGAAGACTTGACAGCAAAAGTTATTTGTTTAGCATTCTACACAGTTACCAGGTGAGTGTACTAGTCCTCTAGCATGTTTAGCATATGGCTATGATTTAGATGAACATCATGATATTTGTGTTATAAGATATGAATGTTATAGATATTCAATAAAGCAGCAGGGTACAGAGTACGCACGAGGCGTAACTTTGTACCAAGAATAGTGTTATGGTATACAGCCACGCGGATGGTGTAGCTTTATACTAAAGCAGAGTAAGTACCTGTGAGTTAGTGTGTGTATACGTACAGCAGATGAAATGATATGATATGATATGGTATGATGTGATATGATATATGATATGAATATATGATGCAAGTACATGCGTATAGCCTTGCCATGAGTATACTATTCTTTAGCATGAGCAATACATGATTATAAGTATTGAACTGTATGATAAAACTGTTATGTGTTTTATTTGTGAGTTGGATGCAAGGCATCCTGGGGAGTTGTTACTCCTGTGAGTCAGATGCGAGGCATTCTTGGGAGTTGTTACTCCTGTTTAAACATGGTATACAGTGATCTGCATACCAAGAGAAGCTGGGATAGGCTACACCTGCGAGGTGTAGATAAGCCCGGCACAGAGGATATTCAGTATGTGCAAGCGTAGCTGTGTATCCCTGATATCGCCCAAATTGAATAGTTATTTCGGGGCGATATCCGGTCATTTTATATGGTTTTATGAGTAATTTGGTCTTAATTGATACTTAATTCATTATTTTTGATATCTCAGGTCTTTTAATGATTATCCATAGCAAAAGGAAGGAAAATCCCCAAAATTTGGAAGAAATGGAGAAATCATGTTCCAGACCCGTTTGTACGGCCCCGTAAAGTGCGATGTACGGACGTACATGTGCCAGACGCTGATGGCATATTTAAGCATTTTTTCTCCCCCTTTTCAAAAAACCCGTTTTCCAGCCCTAGAACCTGAGGGGAGGCGATTTTTCTGCACATTTTCCAGAGGTTCAAGTCTAATTTTCAAAGGATACATCCAAAGAGAACAAGGTTTGGAGCTTGGATCTTGACCTAGAAGCTTCATCTTCATCTTCTTCCTTGGTTTCTTCAAGGGTTTAAGCTCTCCTTCATGTCTCCTTTCAATTTCAGTTTTGTTTACTTAGATTTCGTAATGTTTAGCATGGAGTAGTTAATTTTAGTGCTATTAGATGAGATTCAAGTAGGTTATTGACTTGGATTTGGGATTTTTTGTGGGTTTCCCCAAATTCCACCATTAATGGAAGCTTCAAGCTAGGGTTTCTTCTCAAATTGCTTGAATTCATGTTTTTCCTCAAATTTCCTTGACTAATTGATGTAATAGACATATTGTGTTGATTGGTTCTTGGTTTCTTTGCAATTACTTCTAGTTGTGATGCCCAATTTGTGAGAATTTACACTTGGGTTTGGGTTTGGGTTTTCACCATTGTTTGAGCAATTTGTTGATAAAATGGACTTTGAAATGCCTATCTTATGATTAGTCAAGTGTTGGAATATCTTTAAAGTTGATTTTTGTGAAATTGGCTACTTCGGAGAACTTCGGGGGGTAGTTTTCAAGAATTGATTGTTTAATTAACGGAGAACTTTGTTATTAAACGTGTTTAATACAACACTAAATCCTTGCTTGAATGTTTTTGCAAAGTGGTAGATTCTAGTCACTCCTTATATCTTGTAAAATCATTCTAAGGAGACCTTCTTGTTTGATTTTATTTAATATTTGAAGTGTTTAGATGCTTTAACTTCTTGCCCATCAAATTTATCAAATCCTTGTCAATTAACTCTATTTGTAATCGAGTCTAGTAGTACTTCCTTCTCAAAACGAAAAGTTCTAAAAAAAAAAATCTCGTCTCTTTTATCTCGCTTGTTTTGATTGTTAACTTTAGGAATATAAACATTTGATCATAGATTAATTAATGACGACAACCTAGTATTGAGATTTCATCTTGATTCCTTGAGGTTTGACACTCGGTCTTACAAACACTTTACTACTATACGATGGGTTCACTGCCCGGTGTGTAGTTTAGTCTAGTATTTTCGTTTTATTTCAAATCATTTTTCATATATATAACTGCACAACATCAGTTTTTGGCGCCGTTGCCGGGGAAGCAATTTTGATCTTTTGAAAAAGGTTATAGTCATTAGTTAGTCGATCCTTGTGAAAATTTATTTTTGCAAGTTACTTCACTTGTTTATTTCTGATTTGGGCAATCTACTTTGAGAATTTTCTCTGTTGTTTTGTAGTGGATGACCCGGTCTTCTTTTGAGGATATAGTGAATCCATTTTTCAAACCGGAGAGGATATTCTTTAGAAGAGTACGTAGCCCGGAATTAGACGAATTTGAAGAAGAAAGTTCTTATCAACCGACCCAACCCAACCCCGATTTGATACCACAACAAGAAATGGACGAAGAAAGAACACTCGGTTCTCTTTGGCAACCTAGAGTGAACCCGGCTCAACAAGATTCTATCAACCCACCGGGGGTAGCCGCCAATCATTTTGAAATCAAGTCATCCGTTATTACTATGATTCAAAACACATGTCAATTTAGTGGTAACTCGGATGAAGATCCTAATTCTCACATCTCATGGTTTTTGAGGATTTGTGATATGTTCAAGATTCAACAAGTACCAAATGATGCCATTCGCCTACGATTGTTCCCATTTTCTCTACGTGAAAAAGCCCAAGATTGGTAAGAAGCTCAACCCCCTAAATCGTTTACTACTTGGGATGATTTATTACAAAGATTCATGAAAAGGTTCTTTCCTCCCGCAAAGACCGCAAAGTTGAAGAACGACATCAACAACTGTAGACAACGTGAAGGGGAGACACTTTATGACTCATGGGAAAGATTCAAGAAGCTTTTGAGAACATGCCCACACCATGGTGTTAGCTTGAGTGATCAAATCCAACTTTTCTATAACGGTTTATTCTTGGGAAGTCGTCAATCCATTGATGTGGCGGCCGGGGGAACAATCATGAACAAAACCGCTTCTTTTGCTTATCAAATGATTGATGAGATGGCTATGAACGATTGTGCATCCTACTCTTTAAATATGATGGGATCAAGTGAGTTGGCTAGTATTACTTCACAATTGCAAAAGCTAAACGAAAATTTTAATCAATTTTCCAAGCCACAACCATCCGGTACTTCTTATGTTGCTCAAGAGATGTATCAAGTGGGAAATCAAATTTTTGTGGATAATTGTGAATGGTGTGGAGGACCACATGATATTGGTTCATGTCATGCATTCTTTGAACAAAATGAGCAAGTTATGCTATCTTCGGGTGACGTTATTGAAGATCCAAACTTAGCAAGGAAGAATTTTAACCCCCAAGCACCCTATGGAAATCGTTTTAACCAACAACAAAGAAGCCACTCATACCACGGATTCAAAGGAAACAATGCCCAACATTTAACCCCACCCGGTTTCAACCTAAACGCACAAAAATTTCAACACCAATACCCTATGCAGCAAAATCCATCTTTCCAACACCAAAATCAATATCGCCCAACCCAAAACCAATACCGCCAATATCCACCCGGTCAAGGACCCGCGTATAGATTCAATGCCAACATTACACCTCAAGTGGAGGAAAAGAAAAGCAAAGTGGAGGAAAAGAAAAGCAAAGTGGAGGATTTAATGGAGAAATTTTTGGTTGCTCAAGAAGCTAAAGACAAGGCTCAAGAGGTAAGAAATCAACAAGTTGATAACCAATTGAGAAATACTCAAGCTTCATTTCACAACCTTGAGAACCAAGTGGGTCAAATTTCAAAGATGCTAATTGAACGTCCTTATGGTGGGATGCCAAGCAATATCGAGGTGAATCCTAAGCAAAAAGGCCCCCAACATCATGTCAATGTTATATACTCAAGTGATGAGGATGGAAGTGTCAAAGTGGAAGATGGAGATTGTTCAACCGAAGATGAAGCTGTTTTGGTAACTACAAGAGGAGGGAAAACAACCGGGATTGTCAAAACTTTACCTCATGATTCACCTTTTATCTTAGAAGAAGTTGTCGAAGACTCGGAGAAGTCAATGGACAAAGTGCAACCTACAAGCTCACGAAGTACCGCAAGTGTCCCACCTCCGGCTCCCGTTCCTTTAAAACCGTATGTCCCGATTCTTCCTTATCCTTCTCGTCTTAGAAAAGATAAGTTTGAAGCTCAATATGGTAAATTTTTGGAACCTTTTAAGCAATTGCATATTAACCTTCCATTGGTGGAAGCATTGGCACACATGCCAAAATATGCTAAGTTTCTCAAGGAATTGTGCACTAACAAGAAGAAATTGGAGGAACTTGCTAATATTCCAATGAATGAGGAGTGTTCGGCGATTGTACAAAACAAACTACCACCAAAGATTCAATATCCGGGTAGTTTTACTAACGATTGTGTTGAAGCGTTTGATCTTTTGAAGGCTAAGCTCACATCCGCCCCTATCATGGTTGCACCCGATTGGAGCCTTCCTTTCGAATTAATGTGTGATGCTAGCGACTTTGCATTGGGAGCCGTTCTTGGACAAAGACGAGACAAGCATTTTCAGCCCATATATTATGCAAGCAAGACAATGAATGAAGCCCAATCAAACTACACCACCACCGAAAAGAGCTCCTTGCCGTTGAGTTTGCTTTTGATAAATTTAGATCCTATCTCGTGTTATCTAAAACCATTGTCTGTACGGATCATGCGGCATTAAAGTTTTTATTAAGCAAGCAAGATGCTAAACCGAGACTAATCCGTTGGATTTTGTTGTTGCAGGAGTTCGATATTGAGATAAAGGACAAAAAGGGGGCCGAGAATGTAGCGGCGGATCATTTGTCAAGATTGGAGCATGACAAGGAAAAGTCAAGATTGGAGCATCAAATTAAGGAGCATTTCCCGGATGAATCGCTCTTTTTCACCGAGGAGTTCGATATTGAGATAAAGGACAAAAAGGGGGCTGGAAATGTAGCGGCGGATCATTTGTCAAGATTGGAGCATGACAAGGAAAAGTCAAGATTGGAGCATCAAATTAAGGAGCATTTCCCGGATGAATCGCTCTTTTTCACCGAGGTAAAAGATGACACCCCTTGGTTCGCCGACTTTGCAAACTTTTTGGTTGGCGGGAATATTCCAAAAGGGTGGACGCATCAACAAAGAAAAAAGTTTTTAAAAGATGCGCGTCATTACTTTTGGGAAGATCCCTACCTTTTTCGAATTTATGCCGACCAAATAATGAGGCGATGTGTTGATGCTAAAGAAGCAAAGACCATTCTTAACCATTGCCATAGTGGATCAAGTGGTGGGCATCATGGACCGAATACCACCGCTAAAAAGGTATTCGAAGCGGGGTTTTATTGGCCTTCTATTTTCAAGGATGCAACCCGTTTGGTTAAATCATGTGATTCTTGTCAACGGGTTGGAAATATATCCTCTCGAGATGAGATGCCCCTCACAACTATTCAAGCTTGCGAAATTTTTGATATTTGGGGCATCGACTTCATGGGACCATTCCCCCCATCGAAGGGTAATCGTTACATATTAGTAGCCGTTGATTATGTTTCAAAGTGGGTAGAAGCCCAAGCTTTGGCTACTAATGATGCTAGAGTTGTTGTGATTTTTCTCAAAAAGCTTTTCTCGAGATTTGGTACCCCAAAAGCGTTAATTAGTGATCGGGGGACACATTTTGTAAACGCACAATTGGAAAAAGTTTTGAAAAGATATGGTGTTCATCACAAGTTCTCAACATCTTATCACCCACAAACTAGTGGGCAAGTTGAGAATACTAACCGAGGTTTGAAAAGAATTTTAGAAAAAACGGTTGGTAATAATAAGAAGGAATGGACCGACAAATTAGATGATGCTTTATGGGCATTTCGTACGGCATTTAAAACGCCCATCGGTTTTACCCCATATAAGCTTGTCTATGGAAAAGCATGTCACCTTCCTATTGAACTTGAACAAAAAGCATTTTGGGCCTTAAAAGTTGCAAATTTAGATTTGAACGAGTCCCGTGAATTTAGAGCTTTACAATTGTTAGAACTTGATGAAATTCGGGATGAGGCTTATGAGAACTCTCGGATTTACAAGGACCGGATGAAAAAGTTGCACGATAAACGCCTTAAGGAAACAAAACCATATGTCCCGGGTGATAAAGTTCTTTTGTTTAACTCACGTTTGAAGTTGATTTCAGGGAAATTTAAGTCAAGGTGGTCGGGACCATTCACCGTTGTCGAGGCATATCCATACGGTACACTCGAGTTATCATCTACTAGTGGGGAGACGTTTAAGGTAAACGGTCATTGTGTCAAACATTACTTTGGTGATCCATCCATGGTTACAACAATTGAGGTAAGCAAGTTATACCCCGAGAAGGTCGGGTCAAGTGAGTGACTCATTTTCACAATTTACCACATCATACCAAAGTCGTTTTATGTTCTTTAATTTCATTCCCTAGTTTTCAAATTTGTTACATAAATAAATGAATAATAAATTTTATATTTTTGCCAAAATAGAAAATACAAAAAAAAAAAAAAATTCAGAAAATACAAAATTTAAAAAAAAAATAGAAAATACAAAAAAAATAAAAATAAATAAAAAAAAAAACAAGCTACAACACTTACACCTTCATTCCTTATACCCAACTTCCATTACCCTAATCCATCTAAGTATCTAACCAATCCTCTATAGCCCAAATCCTCTTTTGTTAAACACTTCAAGCCCAATGCTCATCTTAAGCCCAACACCAATTACCTTCCCAATTCATTACCCAATCCATCTAAACCCAATAAACCCATTTAACCTAATCTTACTTTCTTACTTTCCCCAATTTTCTCATTATTGACGGTAGTAAAAACACCCCACCTTTCAAAATCACCATCGCCGCCACCGTACCACCCCTGCTCTCGTCGGCCACCACTGCTACACCAAGGGTCGCCGCCGTCGTCGGTCGCAGCTCCGACCACCACTCCATTTCCGATACCTCTGATGTCCACAAAGATCGAGCAACACCATTGCTACCTACCATTGCCGCGATCGCTTCTTCTTTCTCTGACCTAAACCCTAATCGACACCAGCACTGACTCTGAAGTCTTTCTCCACCGAACACCGCTTGCCTACAGTACAGACGCCTTTTCTGCCCTAATCCCCTAGCCGACTTTGATCGACGCCTACGGTTTCCTTGTATCTCCGAACCACCACTAGTTCATCCACAATTCTACAAAATCGAACCACAAGTGCTTCATTGTTCATCACTTTTCTGTACATTTCGATTTCACAAATCAAGGTACACAAATTTTCACTTCCCTGATCTCAAGTTACAGGTAGATGCACCAAAATTATTACTTGTTTCTCGAGCTTTGCTGTTAGACTCGATTGAGTTCAATGACATCTGTAATTCATGTTTGTGTGGTTGGTTTCTGTTTTGAATTCGATGATATAGGATCCATTGTGCTAACTGCTCTGATATTTCTCCGAACTTGAAAATATGATTTGTGTTTCTGAGTGGATTTGTTCTGATTCATTGAAAAATCATAAGTTGCTTGCTTTGCTTTGAGCTTCTAAGTACTGATGAAATCGAATGGGGGTTCATGAATACTAGTGACTTCATAATTGGGTTGTCGATTTCTGTTCTGATTTTGAGAAATCTATGTCAAGTATGTTACTGCCATGAAATTTAACGTTTGAATCTTGTGGAACTTGAAAGTATAACGTGGTATTTCTGATTGATGCAAGTATATTACCGAGCTGATGGTTTTGATCTTTGAAAATTGGTATTACCTGGTTAATCATATGCTTGTTTGATTCAAGCAAATTGTTTAGTCTCAAACTGAATTTGGGGAACCATTTTTGCCAATCTGTGCATCAGTTCTTCAAAAAGGCACACTGCACCTTTTGTGCGGCCGTACATCTGGATTCACAGGCCGTACAAAACATTCTGCCCATTTTTAATTCCTCTTCTTTAATTAGTTTCTTTTGCTTAATTTTATTTCTAGGGGTTTAATATTTAGTATAGTATAGTTTAATTCGTATCTTAGTGCTTGTTTGCTCGTGTTTAGTTATTTTTCTCTCGTTTTTGGTTTGTCTTCGTGTCCCTTTCTGCTTAGATAGTTGTTAGTGTTCGTTTTTGGGTTTATTTCTTCTTTGTTTGCTTCTACTTGTTGCTCCAAGTGTTTTAAGTTTGTTGTTTTCTTAGGCTTAGTTTGATTTTCTGTTTGGGTTTCTGTTTTTCAGATGTCTACACCAAAAAAGAAACCAGCACTTAAACGAAAGCGGGAGGATACTAACTCTGCTGGAAACTTAATGCTGTGTAAACATGCCGTTAGTTACAAAAAGAGCTTGAAAGCAGTTAAGGGATATGGGATTCAACCGCCTGTGATACTGGATTTTGAATTTCTGAGGAAAATGAACATTGTTGATCAGATACTACCATTCCTTACACCACCATGGATGAAGTTGTTGTCAATCAATCAACCATACTATCCGGAGCTGATGAGAGAGTTTATTGCATCCTTTGAGTTACACAACACCGATGCACCATATAACAAGGACGGGGCAATCAGTTTTTGCTTACACAACAAACCCCACGTGATCTCTATGGCAGAATGGGCTGAAGCCACCACTTTGTACACCCGTGATGAAATCGCATCTGATGAATTCAACAATGCCTTGTTTAAATGGACCGAATCCATACCGACTACAACATTAAACTTCTGGAACATGATATCCTCTACCACTTTTACCCCATCCCGCACGAAGGCTAGTTGTCTCAACAGCACCATCCACCGAATCCTCTACAAGATAATTGCTAGCACAGTGGATGCACGGGGTAATAAAGGGGCGGCAGTCACTAAATCCGATATTTTCTACCTATACTGCCTCATCAACAACACCCCTTGCAATGTGGCGATTGCTTTAGCTCAATTCTTCAACAAATATCGCTCAGGAAAACAAACTAATGACTGTTTTGGTGCTGGAGTTATCATTGTCCTTGCACAACACTATCAAGTTCCCCTCTCCCGTTATGAGAAAAAGACTGACATCCGACTTCTTGACGAGGCATGGATGCTTCGGAACAACTTCATAGAGAAGTATAATGGCAGGTTCAGATTGACAAACTCTTCAAAATCCTCACCTGAAGCCACACTTTCAGACAATGGTGCCGAATGTAATGCAGTCCCGGATGCTGATGCCACACCTGGATCCCCTCACGCTCGTGCCTCCTTCTTCACCACAGACTCCTCCATGCACACATCACGCCGCCCTCACGATTCAATTCCTCGTCATGATGATCGTTATATCGCAGAAATTGGTCGGGTAGTCGGATTAATTGCCGCCAGATTGGGTATCGACAAATTTTTAGCATCTTCATCTGATGATCAGGTTGGGCATCCCATTGACCCGACTGTTGATCCATCGGCTACTCCTGCTATCACGCCTAGTGTTCCATCAAATGATGCTGCTTCCACGGATGCATGATCTTCTTTTGGCATCTATTGAAGACTCCTTCTTTTGCCCTTTTTGCTGCTATTTTTACTATTTGGTCGTGTATTTGAACACAATCACCACACCACACTCCTACACCCTCATTTGCACACTCTCTTGATATATATATCTATGATTGTTGTGGTTGTGACCTGATTTGATTATTTTGCTGATTGATGTGCCATGTTTGGTCAGGCTGCTCCAGGTTCTTGCTGGCATTCAGTTCAGCTCGGTTTCCTGGTCCATTCAGTCTGGCAGAAATTGAAGATCAGGGGAGTTCTTGTCTTTTTCCTTGCTTCTTTTCCCTTTTCGCTTTTCATTTTCAAACATTGAGGACAATGTTTACCTCAAGTGTGGGAGGTGGAGTAGTTACTACATTGTTTGTTGTCCCTTTTGGAAATCCTTATTTTTACTCAAAATCACTCATTTTTTTGTTTTTATTAAAACAAAAACACAAAAAAAAAAAATTTAGGTAATTGTTCTTAGTTTCCGTTTTAATAAGTGACTTAGGACTCTTTTTCAATTGTTAATCATTTAGATCAATTTGATTTTAGTATTTAATTTGATTTCAAATTTCCATTTTTGCCAAATTCCCTACATTAAATTCAAGTCATTGTGTATTCGGGTTTTCAAATCTTTTACGGATTTTTGATGAATTCTTTCACTAGTCTCTTCTTCGTTAGACTGCTTGACTGTTTTGAGTGCTAAAAAATTACTATGCGATCTATCATACCCCTTTGTAGATATAAAGTGAGGATTTTGGTTCTATTTTCACCTTTTGTTCTTGAGAAATTTTGACGCTTTCGGATTAAGTTCCATATTAGACCTTTTCATCCGCTTGAAGTTGAAAACCATCAATAAATGGCATTTATGCCATCGCAATTAATAATTGGCATTTTGCCATCGCGAATCAATAAGGCCTAAAATGGATAGCGGGTGTGAAGCATAATATGGAAGCAATTGATTTTAGCTCTATCAACCGAATAATTGGCAATTGCCGAAATGCTAGAATTGATTGCGGGGCCTTAAAAACATCGAATAATTGGTTTTTACCAAGGTTTTTGAGGTTTTCCTTTGAAGTAAGCTGATTTTGATCAAAAAGACAAATTGTGGTAATTCATCCAATATCCAAGATCTTTTGAGCAAAGGGGGGTTTGTCTAAGTGTTCTTAACAAATTTGTCTTATCTCGATTCTAGTCTTGTGAGTTCAATGTGGGAGCTAACTGATATGGATACACTTTTAATCCTTATTTGATTTGTCTATCCCGGATTTTACTTTTTGACAAATTATATTCAATATGGGTTTTGGCATGTTTAGTTAATTTGTTATCAAGTTTGTTACTTTAATCTATTGAAATCTATGATTGCATTGAGATAATCCTTTAGTCACCTTGTTTAGTTCTTTAGTTTATGTTAGGTTTAGTTCTTCTAATAATTGAATGCATTTTAGTGAAATTGGGAGTTGATTAGGGACAAGCAACCTTTAAGTGTGGGAATCTTTGATATCGCCCAAATTGAATAGTTATTTCGGGGCGATATCCGGTCGTTTTATATGGTTTTATGAGTAATTTGGTCTTAATTGATACTTAATTCATTATTTTTGATATCTCAGGTCTTTTAATGATTATCCATAGCAAAAGGAAGGAAAATCCCCAAAATTTGGAAGAAATGGAGAAATCATGTTCCAGACCCGTTTGTCCGGCCCCGTAAAGTGCGATGTATGGACGTACATGTGCCAGACGCTGATGGCATATTTAAGCATTTTTTCTCCCCCTTTTCAAAAAACCCGTTTTCCAGCCCTAGAACCTGAGGGGAGGCGATTTTTCTGCACATTTTCCAGAGGTTCAAGTCTAATTTTCAAAGGATACATCCAAAGAGAACAAGATTTGGAGCTTGGATCTTGACCTAGAAGCTTCATCTTCATCTTCTTCCTTGGTTTCTTCAAGGGTTTAAGCTCTCCTTCATGTCTCCTTTCAATTTCAGTTTTGTTTACTTAGATTTCGTAATGTTTAGCATGGAGTAGTTAATTTTAGTGCTATTAGATGAGATTCAAGTAGGTTATTGACTTGGATTTGGGATTTTTTGTGGGTTCCCCAAATTCCACCATTAATGGAAGCTTCAAGCTAGGGTTTCTTCTCAAATTGCTTGAATTCATGTTTTTCCTCAAATTTCCTTGACTAATTGATGTAATAGACATATTGTGTTAATTGGTTCTTGGTTTCTTTGCAATTACTTCTAGTTGTGATGCCCAATTTGTGAGAATTTACACTTGGGTTTGGGTTTTCACCATTGTTTGAGCAATTTGTTGATAAAATGGACTTTGAAATGCCTATCTTATGATTAGTCAAGTGTTGGAATATCTTTAAAGTTGATTTTTGTGAAATTGGCTACTTCGGAGAACTTCGGGGGGTAGTTTTCAAGAATTGATTGTTTAATTAACGGAGAACTTTGTTATTAAACGTGTTTAATACAACACTAAATCCTTGCTTGAATGTTTTTGCAAAGTGGTAGATTCTAGTCACTCCTTATATCTTGTAAAATCATTCTAAGGAGACCTTCTTGTTTGATTTTATTTAATATTTGAAGTGTTTAGATGCTTTAACTTCTTGCCCATCAAATTTATCAAATCCTTGTCAATTAACTCTATTTGTAATCGAGTCTAGTAGTACTTCCTTCTCAAAATGAAAAGTTCTAAAAAAAATATCTCGTCTCTTTTATCTCGCTTGTTTTGATTGTTAACTTTAGGAATATAAACATTTGATCATAGATTAATTAATGACGACAACCTAGTATTGAGATTTCATCTTGCTTCCTTGAGGTTCGACACTCTGTCTTACAAACACTTTACTACTATACGATGGGTTCACTGCCCGGTGTGTAGTTTAGTCTAGTATTTTCGTTTTATTTCAAATCATTTTTCATATATATAACTGCACAACATCAATCCCAGAAAGTGGAAAGGGGTATATCGAGCTCTTTATACCCAAGTAAAGCGCTGGGGATATTCCACCCTGAGGTGTGGATAAACCCTAACATAGTAATAGTTGTGCAGGTTTGCAGGTATTACAGCTTGGATGCGAGACATCCCAAGGAGACTTTACTCCTGTTGTTACAGTTTGGATGTGATACATTCTGGGGAGATTTTACTCCTGTTTTATGTTGTTATGTTCAATTAGTATGCTCACTAAGCGTTAGCTTATGTTTCAGCATTGCATGTTTGCAGGTAATGCAGGTTCTAGCAGGGTAAGGCCCCAGTGCGGTGCTCAGCTGGATAGCTCCTGATTTTCAAGAAGCAAACTTTGACACTACTTTTGAAAATGTTAGCACGTGTATGTTTAGAAACTGTATTTTTGTGAAACTCTGATATCTTTTTGGTGCTAACTCGTAAATCTGGAAAAGTGGTGTTACACAAATAGGTTAGATCATACATCACGTGGGTGTGTGGAGAAGCTGAAATATGATCAGCTTCATTTGGACTCGCGCTACAACGACAATGCAGTGCTTGTACTCACACCGTCGGAGTAGCGAAAGTGGAGTCTCGGAATCTATGTTCTTGGATGGGAGTCACGCCTCACTCGGAACCATAGGTTGGCCGGGCACGTGAGTAGTGAACCCACAAAATTTCTTGCTAAAAATAATTTGGTTAGAGGTTTACCATAAAAGGAATTTGCTCATGATGATCACTATGCTGCTTGTCTTAAAGGTAAACATCATAAGACTTCTTACAAGTCAAAAGACATTAATTCCATATCATCATCACTTCAATTATTGACTATGGATCTTTTGGGTCCAACAAATGTTATGAGTATTGGAAAGAAGAGTTATTGCTTAGCCATAGTTGATGAATTCACTAGGAAAACACCACATAAAGTGTTTTGAGTATTTGGTGGGTTTTAGCCGGAAAAAGCAAGACAACCAATGAAACTGCTACTGTATGTTGAAGGGCACGGGCGTGCCCCTAAAGATCAAACCGTGTCCTAGGGCGTACCTAAGAAGGCACGGGGGTGACTCAAAGGCTCTATTACTTCTAAACCACTAGAACTCAATTTCCAGAATTAAAGTTGTATTATGAGACTTTGGTTGAAAGTTGGAAGAAGGTAGAAGCAAAAACAGAAAAGTATAGGTTTGATCGCGAGGCGTCGCGGCGCGATAAGGATGTTGGTTGCGACGTAACCGGGGCCATTGGTCCGAACATGAGGTCCGACTTTGGTGTTGGTGTGACTTATTGGTGGTCCGACTTTGCTTCGGTCCGACTTATGCATGTCGCGGCGCAACGGGTGTCTGGTTGCGGATATAGATATATGTGTGTGTATATTTATGAATTGAAGACTGATTCTGGTGTTGTTCATTGTTGTGCTTTGTATTGTTTATTGGGTACTTGTTTCATATGTGAAATCTAACATGTTAGTTATGGTTATGTTTGATATAGATATATGTGTGTGTATATTTATGAATTGAAGAGTGATTCTGGTGTTGTTGTGTTCTTAGGACTTCGGAAGACTCAGTGAGATTAGATAATTGAGTACAAAGATTGAGAACAGAGGTGAGTGGATGTCAACTCACGGATGGTAAAGGTTATGATTGATATGCTTGATGTGATGCATGTGATTGATGATTGATAAATTGTTTAGTCTGATGATAGATGATAGAATAACTGTTTGTGTGTTATTTGGCCTATACGTGCTCGTGGGATGATAACGAGTATCGTGATATGATAGAGGTTAGCTATGCGTGGAATTGGATTGGGCTCGTTTACTATTGGTTGAACAGTTGTAGACTTTCTGTTGCATGCGTTGTAATGAAAGGGATTTAACTATGCCAATTGGCAGAGGGCTACGTGTAAACCTTTGTCTTGGCCCGTAAATTGTTGAAAGGTTTTGCGCCGAACCTCCGGTCTTTTAGATTTATGTGATTACATGTTTTTGTATTGATTGTTACTGTTTGCTGAAGTTGTTTAGCTTCCTCTCACTTATCTTTGTGCTAATTCTCCACTGTTAATCTATTTTTGCAGGTTCGGTGAGTACTGCTGTTTAGCTGTGGGTGTTATTTAGAGGAAAGCTTGACCAACGCTCTGATATTTTGTTTTGTAAAAGACGAGCCATATTTTGAATATCCTTGTAACACAATAGATATTATGTTTTTGTAAATAGTGTAGATGTTTATGAATGATTATATTAATGATTATCAATTATGATTCCGCAGCGAATTTAAAAAAAATGGCTTAAGATTTTCGGTGTTACAGTTTGGTATCCGAGCCTTGGTTTGGCGATGTTCATTCCCAAATCTTGGCTCGTGTTGGGTCAAACTTTCCTTTGGGGGAATTAGAGTATTTGGAGATGCTTTGTGTTAGTTAGTATGTTATGTACTAATGGTTTATTCTAATAAGTTGTAAGGTGATGTGATTGTTACAGATATGACTGACAGAGATACCTCTACTGAAACTCCTGTGACCTAAGCTGTGGCTAGAACTCCGGTAGTTAATGTATTGGATACGACGAATCAGGCTGTTACCTCAGGCCCTGAACATTAAGCTGATCAGAGTGAATACATTTACAAGTTGGAAAGTGAGTTACAGGAACTTTGGGATATTGTTCATAACTTAGAGCAACAAAAATATACACAAACTGAACAAGTTCAGATTCCTACTTCTGTAACAACTCAATCAACAACCTTGCCGGTTATAGTTCAGCTTCCTCCTCTGACACAAGTGATGCAGCAACCGTTTTCTATCCTTTCACTTCTCAAGGAGCTTATCCCTTTGCTTATCCTGGATTTAAACAACCTTGTACGTATAATCAATTTCTTGATTGTAAACCTTCGGAGTATCGTGGAAGCACAGATCCCAATATCACTCTTAAGTGGTTGTGTGAGATGGTAAGGGCTTTGGATGCATGCAATTGTGAGGATGAATCGAGAGTGAAATTTGTAACTCGAATGCTTAAGGGAGATGCAATAATTTGGTGGGATTCCCTTATTGGTCACTTCACTAAGCAATAGCAGGATAACATTATGTGGGAGCAATTTCAAGAAAAACTTCGTGAACAATACTGCAGTACTTTTGAGATTGCCAAAATCAAAAAGGAATTCATGGAATTACAGATGACTGAGAATATGTCTGTTGATGATTTAATTAGTCAATTCAAAGAGAAGTTGCGTTTCGTGAAACAATGGGTACCTGTTGTGGCATCGCAGATACAAAATTTTGTGGGAGCTTTGCTTCTCGATTACCATGATGCTACCAGATGGGCTAGCACATTATCGCAGGCTTTTACCCTAGCCAAGTCGGCTGAGGGTGATGTAAAGGCTAGAGTCAAAATGACCTGAGATAGGATTTCACAGCAGAAATCCCATTTTGAACACTATAATACTCAATAACGATAGGGTGCGCAGAGCAGCCAGAAACAAGGAGATCAAAACCGTAGACCTACATATGGTGGGTCTAACCAACGAGCGCCATGGTATGGCAAGTGTAAGTCTTACTACTAGGGTCGTTTACACCATAGACCTTGCGTTGTGTTAAATATGGTTAATTTGGTCACGAAATCAAGAATTGTCGTTTTCCTCTGAGTGTTTGCTGGAATTGTTTGAAAGAAGGTCACAGAGCGGGCGAGTGCCGTGCTGAAAAGAAAACGGGGTCAGGGTCGGGAGCTAGAATTGTTAGGGTATTCTCGTCAGTTGTGGGTCTAGAAAAGAAAGAACCCTCCTACGTTAGAGGGTAGGGCATTCTGAATGAGAGTAGATGATGCTACCACGACTGATGATCTCATCACCGGTATGTTTTTGATAAACTCTATACCTACTAGAGTACGTGCTGTTTGATTCTAGAGCTAATTGCTCATTTATTTCTATGGATTTTTGTGTTAAATTGAATATGCCTACTTCTAAATTTACTGATCCCTTAGAAGTAGAGGTAGCCAATGGCATGAAGGTTCCGGTCACAACTGTTGTGGCTGGAGCTAGTATTGATAGTGATGGTGCATGCTTTCCTGTTTCTTTTCTGTGATGCCCTTATCTGGTTTTGATATGGTATTGGGTATGGATTGGTTGAGGTTGAATAGAGCAAGTATAAAATGCCATAAGAAGTTGATTTCTTTTCCTCTAGCTGGTGGGTCACACGTAGTGGCTCGTGGTGAGAAGGCTAGGTCTACTTTTGTGATGATTTCATTTTTGAAGGCTAGAAAATATCTTGCCAAGGGATGTGAATATTTCATTGCTTATGTTATTGATGGTAAGAAGGAAAAGCAGACAACGGCTGATATTTTGGTGGTAGCAGAATACCCGGATGTGTTTCCTAAGGAGTTGCCTGGGTTGCCTCCAGCACGAGAGGTAGAATACAAGATTGACTTAATTCTTAGATCTCTCCTAGTGGCTAAAGCTCCGTATATATTATCACCTTCTGAGATTAGAGAAATGATGGTGCAAATTCAAGATTTGTTGGATAAAGGTTTTATTCGTCCAAGTTCATCTCCATATGGTGCACCAGTTCTGTTTGTTAAGAAGAAGGACGATACTCTGCAAATGTGTATTGACTATCATGAACTTAATAATAGGACGGTTAAGAATAAATATCCGTTACCCAAGATTGATGACTTGTTTGAACAGGGTGCTTCATTCTTTTCTAAGATTGATTTGAGATCCGGATATTACCAAGTATGCATTTCCGATGATGATGTATCAAAGACTGCTTTTCGTACTCAGTATGGTTACTATGAATTCTTAGTTATGTCATTCGGTTTAACTAATGCGCCTGTAGTATTTATGGATTTGATGAATCGAGTTTGTAGACCATTCTTGGATAACTTCGTGATTGTTTTTATTGATGATATCTTGCTCTATTCTAAAATCGAGTCTGAACATGAGATTCATCTGAGACAAGTTCTGAAAACTTTGAAGAAGGAGCAGTTATATTCTAAGTTCTAAAAATGCGAATTCTGTTTGCAAGAAGTTCAATTTTTGGGGCATGTTATTTTTAATGAAGGAGTCAAAGTTGATTTTGTAAAAGTTGAAGCTGTTATGAATTGGAACGCCCCAAAGTCGCCTTTAGAAATCAAGAGTTTTCTCGGATTGGCAGGTCATTATCGTAGCTTTATCAAAGATTTTACCAAGATTGAGAGCCCGCTGACTAAGTTAACCCACAAGGATGTGCAATTTAAATGGAATGATGAACAGGAATTGGCTTTTCAAACTCTGAAGCAGTTGTTGTGTCAAGCTCTTATTCTTACATTACCTAGTGAATCGATGATTTCGTGGTGTATTGTGATGCTTCTTTTGCCGGCCTGGGTTCTGTTTTGATGCAGCCACATCGGGTGATTTCTTATGCCTCACGCCAGTTGAAACCACATTAAAAGAATTATCCTGGTGACAATTCCAACATACGTTTCGGGGATACCTACAATCTTTCGATTCATGCTCGTAGGTTCCGCATCTCACACAACGCATCGTCTGAGTAGTACACTGCCCAGTGTGAGAAGACCTGCACCTCGTGCACCATTGTGATTTACTCCCTGAATCTCCTGTAGGAGCTTTTCTATTCTGATTGCCCTGGGACTGGTTACCCTGCCATTTCTTCTTTTGCTAGCTACCCCCAGCCTGATCATACCTCGGCTTCTGTAAAGACGCCTCATCTTTGCTCTGTTTATCTTTGGCCTGGTACTCTGGCAACAAAGCCCCAATAAAGTGCTGAACCTGGGAAGATTCGTCAGGCACCCACTGAGTTACAAACCTCAGTTTAGAATTAAACTGTTCAATCAGTTCATCCACCGTCATCTTCCTTGTCATTTTTAGTTCCATGAACTCCTGCCTTATTTTATTCAATTCAAAGGCATTGCAGTATTGTTCACACAGTTTATCTCTGAATTGATTCCATGTAATTGAATTCATCTGAGCTCTCGATAAGTGGGTGGTAATGGAATCCCACCAAACCATCGCCTTGCCTTTGAGCATCCGGGTGGCAAAGCAAACTCTCATCTCTTCCTCATAGTTACAGGCATCCAAAATCCTTGCAGTATCCCTTAGCCAGTTCAGAGTAACATTGGGATCCGTGCTACCGTGGTATTCATCTGGTTTACAATCCAAGAACTGCTTGTAAGTATACGGCTGCATGTATCCCATGCCTGGTGGAAATCCCATAAAAGGATACGAGTAAGATCCTTGTGGCATCAACCCCTGTGGAACATATCCTTGCGGATAGGGTCCCTATGGAAACAACGGATAGTAAAAAGGTTGAGTCATCGGTGGAGTAAACGGTGGTATCGACATTGACATCGGAGGAACCTTTGCCAATGTAGTCACTGCTGGAAAGATAGGGGGTGTCGCAACAGTAGTTGAAGCTATTGAAATAACTGGTGGTTGTGCTGCAGGAACCTGCCTTTACTGCTCCAATTCTGTTCTCAAATCTTGCAGCTGACCCTCCAGTTGGAATATGTACTCATCCCTCTCATCAACCACTGTACCAGATGTACCAGCGTTTCAACTGTTGCGGTAGGAACTTCAGTAGTAGTTGGGACAGTAGGGGTACCGGTCGAGTAATCACGTCCAGCCATTGTTATCTGTAACAATCACATCACCTCACGATTTATTAGATAAATCCGTTAGTACACAACATACTAACTTCACCACACTCCAACTCACCCCAATCCCACACCCAAGGAGTAATCGACCTACCACGAGCCAAGATTTGGGAATGTAACACTTCCAATGTGCCTACACTGCCAAACCAAGGCTCTGATACCAAACTTGTAACACCGTATTTTTAACCAAAAAAATTTCACTTTTAATTACGCTGCGGAAGCGTTTATAAACACCAAAGTAATTATAACTAATTACAAACCACTGTTTACAAAATATCAGTATTACAAAACACGGCTTGTCACAATTAAATTATGAGAGTCCTAGGTGATTACTCCCCAAGCTAACCACTCTCAGCCGAGCCGCTGACTTACCAAAACCTGTAAAAAGAGTGAGAGGTAGGGGATTAGCACAAAGCTAAGTGAATGCAGTAGCACATATTGAATATATCAGCCTGAACCGCATGATATCAACAACCACAATTAAGCACCTTGGGAAGACCGGTGGTTCTGCAGGAACCTACAACCAATGCCGGCCAAAGCAAAGGTTTACCGATAGTTCATTTGCTATCCTCACACAGTATCATCCTCTGGTAGCAACAAATGCATCCAAGGTCCTGATACTGCTTAGCCAATAGCAAATCAACCCAGCCCATAAGCCCAGTCGTAAACTGACTTCCCTTCCAACATGTATACATATCACAGAATACAACAATTAACATTCACAGTTAATTAACCAACAGATATACAATCTATCCAACAATAGTTGCAACCAAACCAGTACAACTAATATCACCCGTGAGTAAACATCCACTCACCTCAAGCTTTTAGCTTTTTTCCACTCAGCGATCTAATGTTACTGAGCCTTGTCTGTTCGTGAGAACGCAACAAACTAAAATCAGTATCAATTCATAAATATATATCAATCATATATTTATATCCATTTAATCAAACATAAACATGTGTGATCCACATATGAATACACATATATCACATAGCATTAAACAATGCAAATCAACAAGTCCAAACTATCGGATTTTATGAGAAATCCGATACTATCATCGGATTTCACCAAATCCGCAACCACTATCGGAATCCGCCACCTTTTATCGGATTTGAGGGAATCCGATACACCCATCGGATTTCCACACTTGGTATCTTAACTTGGCACCCATGCTCGGATTTCAAAATTGGAATCCACCATCGGATTCATACCATCAGATTTTAACATGTTCCGGATTCTAAGTTCCGGTTTCACAAGTATCGGATTTCTAAAGTACCGGATTCAACACGCGGTTTTCCACACTCGGATTTCATCATCAACTCCACAATCCGCCATCTTCAAGCTTCACATAATCCGATAACTTTAAACCTTGTATATTTCATCTTTCCAGATCACATAATTCATATACAAGTTTATAGAAACACATTAAAACATGTTTAAACATGTATCAAAACACCTTTTAACACCCAAGAATACCAAATCCGGTAACTTCATATGATGTTCATATTAAAACCCACTTAAAAGCATAGCATGTTAATACTATCCAAATCATGTTTCATAACAAGATTCATATTTCAAGAAGAAAACAATAGACATACAAACCTTCTAACTTGAATTCACAATTCAAATACTTGAACTCCGATTGTTTCTTGCTTCTTCTTTTGCTCTCGGTTTTACACACTAATTTACACACACATGCGATACTTCAAAGTGAAGCAATCTTTATCAAACCCACGTATATATGTAATAAGCATGAGGTGGCATGATTAAAACACTAAGCACATGCACACATATACACACATAACCGTATACATACATACCTACATATATAACCCATATCAATTAATTAAGTAAATGATTAATCAATTAAATCAAACACTAATTAATAATCAATTAACATAATAACATAATAATTCACGTGTAACATACCCCAAAGCCTACGTTTCTACTAGGCCCAATCTCAGGATGTTACACCGTGGCCTAAGAAACTCCTCACCCTTTTCACATTAGTAGGCGGTGGTAGTTTAGATATAGTATCTATTTTAGCTCTATCCACCTCTATGCCTGCTTGTGAAACTTTATGTCCCAACACTATGACTTCACGTACCATGAAATGGCACTTTTCCCAATTTAGCACAAGGTGGGTTTCTTCACAACAGGCGAGCATTTTGTCAAGATTAGATAAGCACGAGTCGAAGGAATTTCCGAATACCGAGAAGTAATCCATGAATACTTCCATGAAATCTTCGACCATATCGTGGAATATGGCGGTCATGCATAGTTGGAAGGTTGCTGGAGCATTACACAGACCAAACGGCATCCTCCGGTAGGCAAACGTCCCATAAACAAACAACATATGGGTAGTGTTTTTGAAAATTTAGTGTTCTTCAAGTTCTTAAAGTTTTTCTACTGTTTCATCAAATTTTAAAAATTTGTTGTTGTTTTGGGTTGAAATCAGTAAAGAGAAGTGTTTCTAGTAAAAGAAAAGGTCAAAACAAAAGTTTAGTGAGTTTTTAGTGTGTTTTGGGCAAATTAGCAGTCTGTTATCGAACAGAGTACAGACCTGCAAGTTTTGGATTATTATCCATCCGACAGTCGTGCGACTCTAGGCTCATCCGACCTTGGCCCATCCGACTGTCGTGCGACTTTCACAAAACAAACCATCCGAACTTACTTTTGAAAACTCATCCGACCTTTAGGCTCGAAGCTCATCCGACTTTCGGACGAAAATCTCATTCGACTTTCGGACCACACTCAACGTCATCTGACAGTCGGATTACCTAGAACTTCATCCGACCTTCGGATCACCTAAAGCTCATCTGACCTTCGAAATTTCATCCGACTTTCGGACCAAAAGCTCATCCGAATTTCGGATAACAATCAATCCCTTCGACAGTCAAAGAAACAGAAATCCAAGAACTCTCAGTCCATCCGACTTTCGGACCATCCGACAGTCGCATCTAGTCACACTTGGACAACTTCACCCAATTCTCAAACACTTAAACCAACTTCACAAGTTTTCTCACACACACACTAACCATTCTATTTCAGGGAGAAAGATCTAAAGTAAAGATGAGTTCAAGCAATGAAATCCTCGCCATAGGAATAGACACTAAACCTCCAGTACTTTTCAGAAATGAGTACAATGTGTGGAAAGGAAGGTTTATGGACTTCATAGAGCATAATGAAAAATATGGTGAAATGATGAAAGGCAGAATCCTAAACGGTGATGCTATTTTTGAGAAATTTGTCGAGGCTGTTCCAGAAAACAATCCACCAATTCTTGCCGAAAGGAGACGGAACCATCAGAACTAACTACAGAAGAGAAAGACCGTGCACGCGCCGACAAAGACGCAAAATATTACTTGAAACAAGGGCTATGCGCGGAATCTACTCAAAGATAGACAGTTTGACTTCTGCCAAAGAGATTTGGGACGAAGTAAAACAACAAATGCAGGGTACTGAGCAAGGGTTGTTTATCAGGGAAACACAGCTTGTTAACACCTTTCGGGAATTCAAGGCCAGGGAGGGTAAACTGTTACATGACACTTACAGTCGCTTCTGCAAACTGTTGAACGAAATGAGGAATCATGGCGTGACGAGATCCGATCTAGATATAAACGTCAACTGGATCAATGCACTTGGTCCTGAATGGAGTGAACATGTTCGCTTGTATAAACATGTTAATCGGAATCTCAAGGCGGTATCCCACCACTCGATTTATGAGGACTTGAATCAGTTTCAAGATGAAGTTCTCACCAAAATTTCAATGAAACAACCATCTGACCCGGTTGAACTAGTGGCTGAAAGGAGACCGCGGGAATCATCCAGGGGTAGCAAAGGGAAGCAGGTTGTGATTGACTCCGACTCCTCGGAAGGAGAGATGGAGATGTCAGAAAAGGATACAGTACTGAAAGCTATGTCATTGATTACGAGGGCTTTCTAGAACAAGTACAGAAAGACCAACAACCGACAGCGATACACATCCGGACCTAGAAAAGGTGAGGGGATGGTAGCTGATGAGAAGAAGAAGACGGAAAAACCCGCAGAACCTCAAGAAGAGGAAAAGAAATGCTACGACTGTGGTAGAACTGGGCATTTTATCAAAGATTGTCGAAAACCCAAGACTAAAGATGCTGAATACTACCGTAACAAACTGCGGTTGACAAAGAAAAGGGAGAGTGGGAGAGCGATGCTTGTTGAAGAAGATCAATTTTTGTCCGACACAGATGATTCAGACGAAGATAGTACTGATTAAGCTCATTTTTGCTTGATGGCTCATGATGTAGTCTCCTCAGATAATGAGGATGAGAATGAAGCTGATGACTTTGAATAAACACACACTGATGATGCAGGTGTTTCTGGGAAGGTAAACATTGAGTATGCTCAAACACTGGTTGAACACATCGAACGACAAAACCGTAAAATCTCTAAGTTGGAACACCGAATCAAGAATCAATCAACTTCTAACTTAGACAACCTTCAAACAGAATTAACCGCGAAAGAAAATGAACTAAATATCTTAAAAAGTGAAAATGAGGTAATAATTCATAACTTAAAAGCGGCCAAAGTCTCAGTTGTAGAAGATTTTAAGTTTTTGCAAAAAGAAAGATGTCAACTGTACTAAAAAATAAAAGATCTCGAAGACCTATTAATTAAAAGAGATCAAACGGCACAAACTATTTTTCTGAACAAACCTAAGGATGGTAAATTTTCTAAATGGACATACGAAGGTTTAGGTTACGTTAATCCTCACATAAGTGACAAGATAAGTGCTAAACAGTTATATGACTTTGAATGCATGAATATGGGATTAACCAAGCAAATGGTTTTCGTTGGACAAGTCGACGAACTGGCCGAGGAGGAACACAAGAGACGCATCATGAATAGAGCTTCAACCTCGTACGACTACGAAAGCCTAAATCAGTCCTACATAACCGAAGTCTTCAAACCCACAATTTCCGATTACTACTTCCGAAGCTAGTCCCAAACAGAAATGGGGTCATTACCATCAATCTCGGATTCTCCACCCGAGCCGAGCCTCTATATTCCCCATATGGATCTACAACGACACCTTGAGTTATTTGAACTTGAGCTTGTCCATAGATCCATTGTCTTTGACTTTGAAAAAGCAATTCTTCATAACCTGATTGATCACCTTGCCACTGAAAATACCAAATCACAAAATTCTGCTGCCATAAGCACGTCTAGAATCTCATTTCCACAAGTGCAAGAAGGTGAATGTTCAACATCTGGAAACTCAAATTTCGACATACATGCAAGTGATGTATCCCCGATGAATCTTGGTGAAAATTGTGAACAATGCAGAAAATCAGAAAAATTATTATTCACTCTTCATGAGAAACTTAATACACTTGAGAATGATATTTTCAGAATGCAAACAATTGAATCCAATCACTTTAAAGGAAAAGCCAAGATAATTGATACTCCGTTATCACGAAAGAAAGTACATCGAAACCATCCAAATCCAAATCAAAGCTAATCAAGAAACAAACAACACGCTCTCGCCCTAAGAATGATAGTTTGGAAATGTCTACTTCTAACCCAAATGTCCTTCTAGGTGGAAATGTGAAGAGCAAGAGAAAACAGATTTTTGGATGGCGAAAGAAGCCAGAAGAGAAAGAAGGAGGAAGAGAAGATGAAGAGTGTTTTATTTACCCAGCTACTTTCAATAAACAAACAACTTTGTTACTTTGTAATGATTCGTCAATCGTAAATGTTAAACCTATTTGAACTCCACTTGATTATGTTAAAACTGAAGTATTTTGCATGAGTGATGGTTGCATGGAAGGTCACTGTGCTTTCAAATGTGTGTAGATGATGATAGAAAGAAACGAGGGATCAAACCGAATTCAAACTATAAATCCTTTGAATCCACTCATGAACAAGCTCCCTTCATAAACAAACGAGGTAACAAAATTACCTATTGGCGAAAGAAACGCTCAACAAGAGCGAAATTCGTAATAAGTAACAAAAGTGTGTCTGTTAAACAAAATCTAGAATCAAAACCTACCAATAAGCACGCTTCATGGACTCCAAATCGAAGATATCACAACAACTGGAATCATGCCAATCCAAATACTGCCAAACCAACTGTCACGAATCACTTGTGTAAGCAAACTCAATTCAAACAGCATAAACAACAAACAGTTCAATACAAACCCATCAAAGTGATACCTGAAACAACCAAAGCAAGACTCCCAAAGAAATCAAGTGCATACATCGACGATGATGTCTCATTACCAAAAGGTTGTAATCACGGTGTTATTGAACAATCTGTCACCACATCAAGAACAACCAATTCCCCCGCAATATCCAAAGAAACCATAATACCATCACCGTCTCAACCACAAACGGTGTCACAAGTGTGCACTTCCAACATTCTAACACCGAACTCAATAACTGAAAATACATGTGATACTGTTGTTTTTGCTAACAGTCAAGGACCCAATACACAATGGGTACCTCAACAACTTTTGTCTTCAATGTGCAGATATCTAGCCGGTGGTACTTGGACTCCGGCTGCTCGAAGCACATGACGGGTGAAAAGAGTCTCCTTACGAACTATGTCCCAAAATACTCGGGGAATGTTCGTTTTGGAAACGACCACGTGCCTCCAATAATGGTAACTGGAGACATTATCAAAGAAAATATAAAAATAAGCAAAGTATCGTATGTAGAAGGGTTGGGACACAACTTATTCAGTATTGGGCAATTTTGTGACAAGGGGTTAGAAGTTAACTTCAAGGCCAAAATTTGCTTAGTTAAGACTGAAAATGGTGATGTGGTACTGACTGGGTCCATAAGGTCAAATCTGTATACCATTGATCTTGCAGATCTGGAAGGCAAACAGTCAGTATGTCTTCTGTCCAAGGCCTCATCAGAACTGACATGGATGTGGCATCGCAAACTATCTCACCTCAACTTCAAGAATATCAACAAATTGGTCAACGGTGATTTGGTTCGTGGACTGCCCAAACTAAAGTTTGAAAAAGAGCACCTCTGTGAGCACTATGAGAGAGGCAAAATAAAACGGGCATCTCACAAAATCAAACAGGTGTCCAGCACAAAAGCTCCTCTCCAACTGCTGCACATGGACTTGTGCGGGCCGATGAGGGTTCAGTCTCGTAATGGGAAGAAGTACATTCTCGTGATAGTCGATGACTATTCGAGATACACTTGGGTCAAGTTCTTGAGGGCGAAGGATGAAGATCCATCTACAATTATCTCGTTCCTCAAACAGGTCCAGAATCAATCACAAGGAAAGGTTGGAACCATTCGAACCGACAATGGCACCGAATTCAAGAACAAAGTCTTGGATTCTTTTCTTGAATCCATGGGAATCATGCATCAGTTCTCCGCAGCATACACTCCAGAGAAAAATGGAGTAGTTGAACGAAGAAATCGAACGCTTGTAGAGCTGCACGAACCATGCTGTCCTATGCCGATTTGCCACCTTCCTATTGGGCAGAAGTTGTCAACACAGCATGCTACACACAAAACCGCACAATTTTGCACCATCTCTTTAACAAAACTTCTTATGAACTTGCAAATGGCAGAGTGCCCAATATTAAACACTTTCACGTGTTTCGTAATTGGTGCTTTGTTCTCAATGAGAAGGCTAACCTTGGAAAGTTTGACCCCAAAGCTGATGAGGGAATTTTCCTTGGTTATTCCTCAGAGTCTAAAGCGTTTCGTGTGTTAAATAAATGAACAAATGCTATGATTGAAAGTATAAATGTGACTTTTGATGACACTTTAACCACTACATCTTTATCACCTGAGTCACCTGTAATTGTTTCTGGACATATCAGTTCAGGACCGGGACTTAATCGACAGGAAACAAATATAACACACGCTAATGAATCTTCTGACTTTAAGTATATTTTGATTTCTTAGACACTGATGATTCTGGAACTAATAGTGTGCCTATTGACAGGCCCACAAATGCTGTTCAGGAATCCCTTGAACTCACGCAGCAAACTGCCACCACATCCATAACCGGGGCTGTTCATTCATCTGCCGACCCACTCCTTATTCTAGGTGACTGGTACACTGCATCCAACTCCACAGTAAATACCGTCAGTGATGCTGCCACTGAGGATCACGAAAATAGCACTCCTCAGTCCTTCCCAGAATCATCCACTCCTAAGGGTGAACCATCCATTCAACAACATCTGGATGAATTCTTTCCCCAGGATGTTATTGATGACATCACTGATAACACTCTTCCTCATAAGACCAGATGGATGGCTGCACATCCAGAGACGTAAATCATTGGAGACAAAGATGCCGGCGTTCAGACCAGATCTGCCACAGCAAATGAGTGTCAGTTCTCCAGCTTTCTTAGTATGTTAGAACCCACACGAACAGCTGACGCACTACAAGACCCAGAATGGATTCTTGCCATGCAAGAAGAGCTAGATCAGTTTACCCGTTTAAAGGTTTGGAGACTGGTGCCCCGACCCCACGACAAGACCATTGTTGGCACCAAATGGGTCTTCAAGAACAAGAAAGATTCCGACGGTGTGGTAATTCGAAACAAAGCCAGACTAGTAGCGAAAGGATACAATCAACAGGAGGGTATTGACTACGATGAAACCTTTGCTCCTGTTGCCCATATTGAAGCCATCCGAGTTTTTCTCGCGTATGCTGCTTACAGGGACTTCAAGGTGTACCAGATGGATGTCAAAACGGCATTTCTGAATGGAATCCTTAAGGAGGAAGTTTATGTATCTCAACCAGAAGGCTTTGTTGATCCCAAACAACCAACTGATGTTTACATCCTTGATAAGGCCCTCTATGGACTCAAACAGGCTCCACGGGCTTGGTATGATGTTCCCTCGGCCTACCTGGTTCATGAAGGATATTCGAAGGGACGAATTGACACCACTCTTCACCAAGAAAATTGGGGATGACTATATTTTGGTTCAGATATATGTAGATGATATTATATTTGGCTCTACAAACTCACAGTACAGCCTAGAATTTTCAAAATTAATGGCGAGCAATTTTGAAATGAGCATGATGGGAGAAATGAATTTCTTCCTTGGCTTACAAGTCAAACAGATTTCCAATGGCATTTTCATAAATCATTCCAAATATATTAACGATTTATTAAGAAAATATGAAATGTCGGACTGCTCGTCCAAATCAACCCCATGTCTTCTAAAACCAAATTATCTTTTGATTCTGATGGAAAGGCAATCGATTTGAAAACCTATCGGGGTATGATCGGCTCTCTACTGTATCTCACGGCTAGTAAACCAGATATAATGTTTTCTACATGTCTCTGTGCTCGTTTTCAGGCAAACCCCAAAGAATCACATTTACTTGCCGTGAAACGTATCCTTAAATACCTGAAAGGGACCCCTGACCTTGGTCTATGGTATCCCCGCGACTCATCATTTGAACTGCTTGCGTATTCCAACTCGGACTATGCCGGGTGTATGTTAGACAGGAAAAGCACATTAGGGAGTGCACACTTCTTGGGCGATCGTTTGGTCTACTAGAGTTCAAAGAAACAAAACTGTGTTTCTACATCAACTGCCGAGGCTGAATTTGTGGCAGCTGCAAGTTGCTGCTCTCAGAGTCTGTGGATGCGAACACAGCTGCGGGACTTTGGTCTTACCTACTCCAAGATTCCCCTGTTGTGTGATTCTTAGAGTGTCATTGCCATTTCCTGCAATCCTGTCCATCACCCGAAAATCAAGCATATTGATATCAGGTATCACTTCTTGAAAGACAACGTCAAAAAGGGTCTGATTGAGCTCCAGTACGTTCCCACTGATCATCAGCTGGCTGATCTATTCACTAAACCACTGGACGAAGCCCGCTTCTCATTTCTGGTTTCCAAGATCGGCATGCTTAATCTCAAACTCTAATTCTCTACTGTCTTCATGTCTTGAACAGATTAACTGTTTTCTCTGTGCAGTTATACAGGTGCTCCTGTCTAGGGGGAGTGTTGCGGATTCACTGGTGAACACGAATGTTTTCGGTGCATTCGTGTAGGGGGGAAATGTGCAGTATTCATCTTCACATATGATACTTCGTCAGATGTTAATTTTATTGTCTGTGTTTATGTCACAAAAAATGAAATAGGAAAATCACTAATGGAATAACAAAAAAATAATAATAACTTTTGTCAAGGTGAAATTGAAAACCAGAATGAAAATCACAAAAAGAAGGAAAATCACATTTTGGGCTTAAATAATGCTGCAATTTAGGTCATGGGCCTACACATCCAGTTTCGACCAAACCGGGTCGATCCGACAGTCGGATCAAAGCCCCGATCCATCCGACCATCGGATAACTCTATTTATAGGCAACCCGACGGTTCCTTTCCTTTCACGTTTCCAAGAATTCAAAAAATCCAAAACCACTATTCATCTTCTTCCCTCTCAACTACTTTCGATCGAACTTACTTGAAGTGAAATCTGTTGTGTTTAAATCACACAAAACTAAAAGATGGCTGCTAATCAACCCCTTCCCGAGGAAAGCCTCGTCCCTGCTGCTGACAGGCTTGAAACTCTGAGCAACAACGTATATTTTGATCTAGCCACCGATACCAAAATTCCCATAATCACTGAAATTATCCGTGCCCATCCTCTCCGCCAAGCCATCACTGAAAACCCAAACACATCACCCACCCATGTACCTGAAATCTATCTGCAGCAACTGTGGTACACTTTTACTGAGGGTGTCACCCGCTTGGGACACAAGTGCCTCCGGGGTCGTATTGAGAATATCCACACAACTCTTTCTGCCGTCCGACTAAGAAACCTATTGGACCTACCTGCTGCTGATCACTATCCAGGAAAAGCTGACTTTGATGAAAATCCAAGTGTAGATGCGGTACTAGACCTAATCAGAGGTCTTGGATATCAGGGAGAACTAAACCAAATTCATCAGTACAGACGAACAAATCTTGCGTCTCTCTGGCAGACGCTAGCCACCATTATCTCCCGTACCCTGACTGGTATTCACCGAGGCACCGATGGCGGCTCCTACTACTCCCTACTCTTGTTGGCTGGTGTTGCTTACCACCGCCACTTGGACTATGCCACCATCATATTCGAGGAGATCGTCCGAATGGTCAAGGAAAAGGAAACCTCTCGCCAGAAAACCTTTATACCTTTTCAACGTATCCTGACCATCTTCATTGCCAAAGACCTTGAAACCTACCACACCATCCCTCGGCGACTTAATAGCCCACAAGTCCAAGTACAACGCATTGCCAGATTCTTTCGAATCAGAGACCTTCCCGATGTTGTAGCCATGACCGTACCAGTTGCCCTTCTTCGAACGCTGAATTAGGAAAGTGAGGTAGTGCGCGAGTATATGTGGGTTAATAGGATTGCTCCTCCGGTGCAACCAGAGCCGGTTGTGCCTGCTCCGGGAGCAGTAGTACCTGGTGAGGGTCCTAGTGGTATTAGGGCTCGGGTGCGCAGGGGTGCCCGGAGCAGGGTTGTGATTGAGAGAGAAGAATATGTTGAGAGGGGTGGTGGAAGTGGTGAGGGAGGAGAGATACAAGAGAGCGAGGGAGTTGTAATCAGTGACTCGGAGGCCTCCACCCATGCTGAACCAGAGAATAAGTCCTCCACAGAAAGGACTCAAACCGAATCCTCCTCCTCAGGACAATCCATCTCATTTGGTCCACGACCTTCAACAGTCCGTGTCGAATCCACTGGCACACAACAAGTTTCTGATCACCCCGAGGACATCCATCATGATTTATCAGACATATCTGCCACCTTTGGTGATGTACCAGTTATGGAAAGAGAAGACGAGGAAGTAGAGGTTGTAGTGAGTGATAGTGGTAGTGAGAAAGAAAATGATGAGAGTGAGAGTACACCAGACCTAGAAAGCCGGGAAGCCTCATCTACTACCGGTCGGGACACTGTTCCGACTGGTATTGAAACAGACACTGTCATCCCACCAGTGCATGCACCTCACCCCACCAGCCACTCTGCTTCCACTTAAATGGAAGTGGTTTCCTTGCACGGGGATCTATCACATACGCAGTCAGCAACTCGTTTGGAGTTTGCTGGCTTTGAATTCAGTGGACCGCCTCCCCCGTCCACATCTTCTTTCTGAGCACCATTGAGTCTAGCGCCACCCTTAGCTGGTTTTCAATCATTTGCTAGGACACAATCTGCATTAGCACGTCTTCGTGACGTTGCCAGAACGCCCGTAGCGGCCTATACTGTAGAGCTAACGCGAGGATCGAGCGGAAGTCCTTCCAGTGCTACAATTGTGACAACACAGCGTGAGGGCCACGAGTCTGAAAGACCTGTGCCAACCGAGCCTCTTGGTGAGGTCGGGGTTACACCGGTGCTTAGGTCTTTCCTAAACTCTAAGTTCTCTTCTCTAGACTCTGGCCTGAGGGAGTATGTCAACGCACAACTCCACTCTGAAATCGACTCCCTCATAGCCCAAATCCGAGCCCTGGAAAACCGCCCACCTACCGTCATTGAGCGAGATTATTCAATCGATGAACTCAAGGACCTCCTATATGCTAAACTGAACAGTGTTGCCCATCCTACACCCGAACAATCAACCATCCTAGCAGCACTACAACACCTAGCCCAGCCCTCCTCCTCCAGCTCCACCACCTTCCAAGATACTGTCCTACAAGCCTTAAATGCCTTAACCTCTACCGTCTCAAATATTAGTAAAAGGCTGGAAGTCGTGAAGGAGTCTTGTAAAGCTCAATCGGAAACACGCAAGCGTAGGCATGATGATCCTGAGGATCCAGGACATCATGAGGGGGAGAAGCGGTAGCGGCGTTACATTGGGGCTCAAAGCACAGTACTCCGAATCGAAGCCGCCCAGTGTCAAAGCTATCAGAGGGTCAAAGCGGAAGTGGGAGTGGGGGTAAACAACAACAAACTGAGCCCACTATTGAGCCAACAATGCAGAATTTGAATTTGAAGCAGGTCAGGGGGTAGAGTCAGAGGTAGAAAGACAAGAAACCCCAACAATCATCCCAACAATCCAAACTCCTACAATCCAAATCCCACAAATCCAAACACACTCAAAAGAGCCAGAATCCTCTCTTCCTGAATCCTCAACAGAAAAATCCAAAGGCAAAAGGCCAATTACAGAGGAAGTAGAAGAGACTCCACTAATCAACATCCGCAAAGTCTTCACAACAGTAAACAGGGAGCTGCTTGACATCTTTCCACCTGAACAGGGGCAATTCAACATTGCGCCCATCGACCTTATAAGTCAGCAGCAACCTCAAGGGTCTGAACAGAAAGAGGGTGAGTGGCCGGTACCTGCAACTTACCATGGAGGACCTATGCCCTTGGCCACTCACGAAAGAGTAATATCAGAAAGGCCAAACATCAGAAATATCAGGCCTAGGGAAGCTCTAGCTAAAGACCAACCTCGATGGCCCACACAATGGTTAAATACTCCGTATCTTGAAGAAAGAATTCCAGGTATCTTCTCAGAGGTTGTCGGAGAGGTTGATGATCTATATGTGCTAAACTCAGCATAACATGGAAAAGCCGTCAGATTTGCCGCTACCTTCCATACAAGTGAGAAACAACCAGTGGCCTCCAAACATCCATTTGTCAAGATCGAGTTCGTGTACTTGCGTAACTTCCTCAACTATCAAATGGTTCACTTCCATGTAACCAGAGCAGATGGGAAAAGATATACATTTCACGAGGTCGAGCTTAGATTCTTGAATTTGCGAGACATAACTTATATGGAAGATGAGCTGGCTTGCAAGCTTGAAAAGACCCGAGAAGAACAAAGGGCTCTCCAAGTTGTCAGAGACTTTATGAGAAAGAAAATCATTCTGTGTAGAACCCACGATTTACAGCTTGGTGCTGAGGCTGATCTTGCAAAAATAAATCTTCAAAGGCCTAACCAACAACATTCAAAGCTAGACAAACACAGAAAATACACTATTATAGAAGAATATGATGAAGACTACGAAGGAGCGGATGGATTCGTCATGCCAAATCTTAACGGAGAGAAAGTATTCCTTTGACTTTCAGAACTCAGTGCATATTCTGACGGAACGCTTCAAAGATGCATATCCAAATTCCGCAGAACATGCTTCAGAAACCGCCACCTTCCTGATCAATCAGAATTGGTAAAAATGACCAGAATAGCAGATCAGTTGGAGGACAAGATTCAGGAAAGAAAGTACATGCAGAGTTGGGAAAGACTCCTGGGTCAGAGGAGCAGATGAAATCAAAATTACCTGCTTCAGCACAAGGCAACAAAAGGGGGAGATTGTTAGATACTAAATAGTTTGTTAGCCTTGTGTTCTTTTGTTTTGTAATATGTTTAACTAGATTAGTTTATTATATGGGCTAGGCCCACTTTCCTTATATGTATTAGATAGTCTAGTTAATAGATGGTATTGGGCCATAAGGCTTTAGGGCCATGTGCCTATTAGTATTTAAAGCCTTGGAAACCTAGTTTGCAAGGCAAGTCTTTGTAATATCAATCTCTGCATTCACGTTCAAGAAATACTAAGAGAGATTCTTCAAAGTTTATACAAAGTGTTCATACTTGCTCATATCAACTTCATCATCTTTACCTCAAGTATTCTTGTTTACTCATCTTCTACACCACAAAGGACTTTCAAATCTGGAAGTAACTGATCTATGAATGGGAGGGGAAAGTGGTCTTTACGAGTGGAATCATTTAATCTTTGGTAATCAATGCACACTCGCCAACCCGTGATAGTTCTAGCAGGAATGAGTTCATTCTTTTCATTTGTCACTACTGTCATCCCTCCCTTTTTAGGTACCACATGGTTTGGGCTAACACACGGGCTGTCTAAAATTGGATATATCATACCAACGTCTAAAAGTTTGACAATTTCTTTCTTCACAACCTCTTGCATTTTAGGATTCTAGCGGCGTTGAGGTTCGACTACCGGTTTGGAATAATCTTCCATGAGAATTTTATGTGAACAGTATGATGGATTAATTCCTTTGATATCGGAAATGTTGGAATCTGCCCACCGACACACGTAGGCCAGCATCACTGCCAATGAAGCGCGGGCCTATTGGGTCACACGCCAAGTTTCAATCTCGACAGCCTACTATAAGAGGAAAGTGTCAAAATTGTCAAATTCCAGTTGACCAAGGCTTCACGACCGTGAAGGATGCTCCACGGGTCGTGAAGCAGCTCGTGTCCACGAGTCCTGTCGTGGGCCGCATGGTTCGTGAAACTCTAGGGCTTCATGACCCTACACGGCCCGTGAGGGAGGTCGTGAAGGCACAACCCTCACGATTCTTGCACAGCGCGGCACGGCTCGTGGAGGATTAATGGCCGGTCGTGGCGCATTTATCCTTCACGGCAGAATTCTAAGTGACACTTGTATTTGGTTGGACCATTTTGTTGGTCCAATGATGGTGTGCCACTTAGCTCCGACTCTGGGCTCTTTGAACAGATAGAATGCTTATAAAAGAGGTTCTTTTGGTGCATTCTACACTCTTGGTCATTTGGTGCATTACTCATACATTGTGAGTTCTTCTATAGAGAGAGAGCAAGTACAAGTGAAGGTGGTAAGTGCACAAGTGGTTCAAGGGCTGTTCCAGAAGAAGATCAGCAAGTGTTGGTGCTTCTTTGGTTTGCTAGTACAAAGAGATTGAAGTCTTAGCTTGGTCTGGACTTCTATGGTGCTTGAGGCCTTTTGTTTCAAGAGCTCATCCCACACATCGAGTTTGTTCCAGAATTATCAAAGTCTTCAAGGGTATGGCTTGCTTACCTTCTTCTCTTTGTGTTTGTTTTGGTTGCATGTATGTTCTTGCAAGTTTTCACCACCATTAGGAAATCATGGGATCGTTTTGTGTGTTTTTGTTGCTTTCGTTGCGTGCTTTGATCCCCATGCATTCTCAACAGTGGTATCAGAGCCATACTTGTAAGATGTATGCACCTTTGTGGCTTGAAAATCCATATTTTCGATTTTGGACATTCTGTCCAGAAGGTCTTCACGGGCCGTGGAGCTTGCTTCACGGGTCGTGAAGGCCACACGACCAGTCTCGTGGGGTGGTGGTCGTGAAAGGTTTTTAATCTGTTTCACGAGTTGTGGAGTGTACTGCCTTCACGGCCGGTGAGGGCCCGTGAAGAGCAGTATCTCGTGAAGGCGTCGTGAACAGGCTTTTTTGGCCCTTTTGAAAAAGAAAACTTGATATGGATTTTAGCATTTGATTTTGGTGTTTCCAGAATCATTTTAGGCTGTTTAGCCTTGTTGATTAAGCCCCATAATATCCTAATTCTTATATATGTATGTATTGGGTGGTTTTGGCATAAAATGCACACATGCATACATGTATATTGTGTATATATGAATATGGATTTCAAAGTGTTTGGAATCCTAATGCATATGTACAAGGTTTATTCTTGTGCCTTTAGTTTTTGAATAAACTTAATTGGGATATTGTTTTGTGAATGGTTTCGTGTGGCACACCATGCTTTGTGGTTGTTTCGTTTTTGTGAGCACCGGTTTGAGCCTAGACCTTTGTGTGGTTGTTTGGTTGCTTTATTTGCTGTTCATTCATTTGGTGGTTTGTACAACATTTGTTTTGTAATAATTTATTTAATCCGGTTTGTAATAATTTATTTATTTGTGGCTTGCACGCCAAAGTATTTATTCTTTGTAAGTATATATTAGCTTAGAATAGATTGTGTGGCTTGCAGGCCATTTCTCTTTAAGTTATGTATGTAATGAGAAGAGAAGACCGGAGGCACGAACGGGAGTCTTGGGAGACGTCTTGGCTACCTCAGATCCGGAGGCGCGGGATCGAGTGGGAGCACGCCACGAAGTCTTGGATTCCTTGTCCTTAGTAGACTTAGCTCCTCGGTTGGCTGACCGGGGAACACTTAGGTTGGCTCAAATCGGTTTTGTATATGTGGTTGTGTAGTTTTATTTATTTATTTTCTTGCGTGGTTGTAGGATCTTCGCATGCTAGAAAATCTTTTGAAAATAATAAAACTATACAGTTTTCCTTAATTCGTTAACTAGCCCTGCTCGCTCACATGATTAACAAACGAATATAAAGTGTTTATGTTCAATTGGTGAAAAATGCGTTTTGTCACTTATTTGTTAATCAAAACGAAAAGAGGTTTTTAATCGGAAAAACAAAAGTCCCGTCTTTCTTAAAAACGTAAATCACACGCCATCTAAAAGATGACACCACCCGAATCTAATGAAGCATAGCACAATTGTCGAGCTTAGCACGAGTTGTTCCACGTGGACTTGTGTGGAAGGTGCGGGTGGCGTCTTGAAATTTTTGGTTGTCGAGCATAGCACGAGCCAATTATTGTCAAGGGCGTCATCATGTATCTTGTTGGACGATTTGCAATTCCAATTTAATACGCCTTTATAATTGTCGTGCCTATACCGAGTTATCAAAGCGGCTTATTGAGGAAACGGTGTGGGAAGGGATCAAACATGCCGAACCGGTGCTATGAGTACCGATGGATCCCGCAAGTGCCTAAGAGTTGTAATCACAGATTGCAATTGGTAAACTGTTTACCGGCCTAAATACCTTCACGAAGTGATCCGCGGTAAACCCGTCATGTAGTGAAGTTATGTTGGGTTCTTAGTCCTTGTTAAATTTAAGTGTTAAACTATTGGGTAATTATTTAACAAGGATTAAAATATGTCGAACTAACCTTTTGTGTGCTTTGCCTTCTTTTAGATGGCATCTACAAGCAACACCACGACACACATGTCACTCCGTCCATTTTTGGAGAAAGAGAAACTCATAGGCGTAAACTTTATGGATTGGCATAGGTAATTGAGAATTATCTTGCGCCATGAAAGCAAGTTGTACGTCCTAGAGGAACCTCTTCCGGAGGCTCCTGCTACCACCGCTACGCGGGCCATTAAGGATGCTTATGAGAAGCGCCTTAAAGACACTAATGAGGTGACTTATCTCATGTTGACGACCATGAGTTCCGAGTCGCAAAGGAAATTCGAGGACGTTGGTGCATTTGACATGATCTCGTAGCTAAAGGAAATGTTCCAGCAGCAAGTGAGGAAAGAACTCTACGAGTGTGTCAAGGCCTTTATAGGGTGCCGTATGCAGGAGGGCGGGAACATGAGCTCCCACGTACTTCGTATGAAGCGATACGTGGACCAGCTCGAGAAGTTGGGCTTTCCAATGGGGAAAGAGTTGGCTACGAATATTATCCTCCAATCTTTGCCTCAAGCATATGGTCCGTTCATTGTGAACTACCATATGCATAACATGGACAAGTCCTTGATGGAGTTGCACGGCATATTGAAGACCGCCGAGTCTAACATGGCCAAGGCAAAGCCATCGACCTCCGCACCCATCCTAGCCATCCATGAGGGTGGTGCTAAGAGGAAGCGGCCCGCTTCAAGCTCCAAGGGCAAGGGGAAGGGGAAGGGGAAGGCGAAGGCGGCAACACCCAAGCCCAAACCACTCCCGGTGCCGGAGCCGAAGGGGAAGGAACCCACTCCTATAGCCCCCTCACCGGAAGAGGCCACCTGCTTCTTCTGCGGGGAGAAGGGACACTACCGGCGTAGTTGCCCCAAGTACACGGAGGAGCTCATGAGGCTTCGCGCCAAGGGACAAGGCGCCTCCGGTATGTATATGATTGAACTCCATAAAACTTCTACTTCTAACGCTTGGGTCTTGGACACCGGGTGTGGTACTCACGTAGTTAATAATGTGCAGGTACTAAGAAGAAGTAGGGACTTGGTTGATGGGGAGCTGGATCTCACCATGGGAAACAAGGCGGGTGTCCCGGTTGAGAAGATAGGGAGCGTAGACCTCGCCTTTCCATCCGGCTTATTTATTACTTTATTAAATGTATCTTATTCGACCTGCGTGGCAAGAAACATTTTATCATTTTATGCACTCATTGACGATGGATTTAATTTTAATTTCTCTAATGGAATTATTTCATGCTTTAAGAATGATTTATTTTATTTTAAAGCACATCCATGTCGTGGCATATATGAGACAAGCGTATTCTTGCAAAGTAATAGATCAATCATGAATGTTGATTCTAAATCCAAATGTGATTTGGATAAGTTATCTTTATGGCATGGTCGTTTGGGCCACATAAAGAAGAAATGCATCACCAAGCTCAAGCGGATGAGATCTTGGAATCATTTGACCATGGGTCGGATGATGTATGTGAATCTTGCTTATTGGGAAAAATGACCAAAGCACCCTTCACTGGCGTTTATGAGAGGGGCAAAGACTTGTTGGATATCGTTCACACGGATGTGTGTGGTCCGTTCAAGCATGTCACTAGGGATAACTCAAGTTACTTCGTAACCTTGACTTTAGTAGGTATGGGTATGTCTACTTGGTGAGACAAAAGTCGGAAACCTTTAAGGTTTTCAAGACTTTCAAAAACGAAGTTGAGAACCAATTGGGTAAATGAATTAAGATGCTCAGATCGGATCGTGGTAGTGAGTATCTAAGTTTGGAATTCCGAGACTATCTAAAACATTATGGAATTGTTTCACAATTGACACCTCCTAGGACACCACAATTAAATGGTGTCGCCGAGAGGAGGAACCGGACATTGTTGGATATGGTTCGGTGTATGATGAGTCGTACGGAAGTACCTATTAGCTTTTGGGGCTATGCATTGGAAACGGCCATTAGAATCCTTAACCTTGTACTAACTAAGAAGGTCAAGAAGACACCTTTTGAGATGTGGCATGGAAAGGTTCCATCGCTTTCATATCCAAAGGTTTGGGGTTGTCCTGCCTACGTGAGACGTAAGGTGGAGGACAAATTGGAACCCCGAGCTGAGAGGTGTTTGTTCATTGGATATCCTGCCGGGTCTATGGGATATTTGTTTTACAAACCTTCCGAGAACAAGGTAGTTGTTGCTCGGAGGGCCGTCTTCCTTGAAAGAGAGATGCTATCCAAAGACGCTAGTGGGAGAAAGGTTGATCTTGAAGAAATTCAAGAACCTTCCAATGACCAACCTGAAGTTGGCGCTAGTTCACAAGATGATTCTCAGCACGGCGTTGCTGGAGAACCTGACACGGATCCTTTACCTCTTAGGAGATCCGGTAGGAGTCGCAATGAGCCAGAGAGATATGGGTTTCTCATGTCTGAGGGCTGCGACCTAGTGGTGGATCATGATGAACCATCATCTTATCGGAACGCCGTGGTGGGCCCTAAGTCCGCTAGGTGGAAAGAGGCTATGGAGTCCGAGATGCAATCTATGTCGGATAACCAAGTTTGGGATTTGGTAGATCTGGTACCCGGGTGTAGACCCGTAGGGTGCAAATGAGTCTTTAAGAAAAAGACCGGCATAGATGGAGAGGTAGACACCTTCAAAGCCCGACTGGTGGCTAAGGGTTTCACGCAAACTCATGGTGTAGACTATGATGAAACCTTTTCCCCGGTGGCTATGTTGAAGTCTATCCGGATACTCATGGCAATTGCCGCATTTCATGAATATGAGATTTGGCAAATGGATGTAAAAACCGCGTTCCTTAATGGGACACTTAGCGAGGAGGTCTATATGACTCAACCCGAGGGTTTTGTACATGCCAAGCATCCGGATAAGGTCTACAACCTTAAGAAGTCCATTTATGGACTTAAGCAAGCATCACGCAGCTGGAACCTGTGCTTTGATGAGAAAGTCAAAGAGTTTGGATTTTCGAAAAACAAGGATGAGCCATGCGTATATGTCAGGGCTAGTGGGAGCATAGTTGTGTTCCTAGTGTTGTATGTCGATGACATACTCCTCATTGGGAACGATGTCCCGACCTTTCAAGGTGTAAAAACTTGGTTAGGGACTGGTTTTTCAATGAAGGATCTAGGAGATGCGACTTATATTCTTGGGATCAAAATCTATAGAGATAGATCCAAGAGGCTTATTGGGCTTAGCCAAAGTACATATGTTGACAAAGTCCTAAAGCGGTTTAGGATGGAAGACTCCAAGAAGGGGTTCATTCCAATGTCACATGGTTTGGTATTGAGTAAGACTCAATCCCCTAGTTCCCCAGAGGAACGGGAAGTAATGAAGCGAGTGCCATATGCTTCAGCTGTAGGCTCGATCATGTACACCATGCTGTGTACGAGGCCTTATGTATCGTGTACCTTGAGCATGACGACTAGATATCAAGCCAACCCTAGCGAAGCACATTGGACGGCGGTGAAGAGCATTCTCAAGTATCTTCGGAGGACTAAGGAGATGTTCTTGGTGTACGGAGGTGAGGAAGAGCTTAGAGTAAAGGGTTACTCTGATGCAAGCTTCCAAACCGATAGGGATGACTGCCGATCATAATCGGGGTTCGTGTTCCTATTAAACGGCTGTGCTATATCCTGGAGGAGCTCCAAGCAAGACACCGTGGCCGATTCCACTACCGAGTCGGAATACATTGCGGCCAGTGAAGCTGCTAAGGAGGCCATATGGATGAGGAAATTTCTGCTTGATCTGGGAGTGGTTCCAAGCATCAGCGACCCTGTTGAGATCTTCTTTGACAACGAGGGTGCCATTTTTTTAGCAAAGGAACCGAGGTCTCATCCACGCACGAGGCATATTCCGCGGAAATATCATTTTATCCGGTACGTGGTCGAGAATGGAGACATCGTCATCAGCAAAGTACACACGGATAGCAATTTGGGGGATCCGTTCACTAAACTGTTGTCGCAAGCTAAGCATGATGCACAGACACGTGCTATTGGGATTAGATTTGCTAGTGACTTGGTTTGAGTTGTATATTGGTTATTGTATTTGATGTATTTGCCATATTATTGGGAACATTAAGCAATATTGTATTTTTGAATGTATTGATTATTAAATGGAGATTTAATGATACGCGTGTAGCGAATACTTTCTTTAAATCATTATTGTGTTCCAAATTTGCATGTTTTATCACTTCCTTGAATGTTTTACATTCTAAATGGTCCACGATCGGTCATTCTTCATGGAAGGAAGTATGAATAAAGATCGAGGGAAGTGATTGGTCATAGTGTTCAATGGGATTGAATACAAGGGACGCAATATTTCGCCTATACTTGAAAAGAGTTTCAAGTAATTGGACGACCCACACCTGATCTTACTTCATGGTACATGTCAATAGTAAATCAGGATGAGAATATCTTTTATCCTTAGACCGGAGATGCATGTGTTTCACTATTTTGGTTTGCTTCATTCTGACTGCTTTCAAACGTAGTGTGTAACTAGCTATTATAAAGGAGGTATTTGGGTAAAGTATTGCCATTGTATTGGAGGCAATGTAGTCGAAGGAATTTGTTGCTCTGTAAAGAGAGATATCCCTGGGCCCCTTGATGATTGGGCGCTGACACAAAAAATGCATGGCCATGCTCGAGCTTGCAATGATTGTTGATCAGTTGCAACTCACCTTTTTGGTCACCACCAATCTTGATCGAGAAACATAATCGTGAACGATCGGAGACTGACTTTGTACCATGTCTTGTGTTTACTTGGATATCACGAACAATAAGATAATTGATCACTTATCTATAGGACCATGTCAAACTCTTTTAGTTTAACTTGGTACTTGTCAGGGATGACATACCCTGTGTTTAGTTGGGGGCAGGGATGCCTTGCTAGAGGCCGCTCCCTGTTTGTGGTGCCCATGGGTACGGTGTGTCATGTGCAAGTGGGAGTTTGTTGGAATCTGTCCACCGACACACGTAGGCCGCCATCACTGCCAATGATGCGCGGACCTATTGGGTCACACGCCAAGTTTCAATCTCGACAGCCTACTATAAGAGGAAAGAGTCAAAATGGTCAAATTCCAGTTGACCAAGGCTTCACGACCGTGAAGGATGCTCCACGGGTCATGAAGCAGCTCGTGTCCACGAGTCCTGTTGTGGGCCGTATGGTTCGTGAAACCCTAGGGCTTCACGACCCTACACGGCCCATGAAGGAGGTCGTGAAGGCACAACCCTCACGATTCTTGCACAGTGCGGCACGGCTCGTGGAGGATTAATGGCCGGTCGTGGCGCATTTAACCTTCACGGCCCGTGAGAGCTCGTGAAGAAGTCATGAAGGCAGAATTCTAAGTGACACTTGTATTTGGTTGGACCATTTTGTTGGTCCAATGATGGTGTGCCACTTAGCTCCGACTCTGGGCTCCTTGAACAAATAGAATGCTTATAAAAGAGGTCCTTTTGGTGCATTCTACACTCTTGGTCATTTGGTGCATTACACATATATTATGAGTTCTTCCATAGAGAGAGAGAGAGAAAGAACAAGTGAAGGTGGTAAGTGCACAAGTGCTTCAAGGGCTGTTCCAGAAGAAGATCATCAAGTGTTGGTGCTTCTTTGGTTTGCTAGTACAAAGAGATTGAAGACTTAGCTTGGTGTGGACTTCTTTGGTGCTTGAGGCCTTTTGTTTCAAGAGCTCATACCACACATCGAAGTTGTTCCAGAATTATCAAAGTCTTCAAGGGTATGGCTTGCTTACCTTCTTCTCTTTGTGTTTGTTTTGGTTGCATGTACGTTCTTGCAAGTTTTCACCACCATTGTGAAATCATGGGATCATTTTGTGTGTTTTTGTTGCTTCAGTTGCGTTCTTTGATCCCCATGGATTCCCAACAGGAAATGGACCAGGCGATCGCATTTTTCCGTTGTTTCAGGACATCGACAAGTTTGATTTTCTCAGACTCGGATAGTGCCGATGATATGATAACGGGGAATGTAGAATTCTCCCCTACATAGGCATACTCCAGATACGGAGGTAATAACTTTAGCTCAGGACGCGGATCTGAAAGTGGAAGTGCATCCTTAGTTATGTCTGGAGGTTCTGGATCCTCCTCTACTTCGGCAGCCTCCATGTGCGATGAAGCAACCTGTCGAGACGCGTTCATCGCGCTGCGTGCCGTGACGGATGAAAATCCTGCACATCAGATCTTGGCTCTGGCCCTTTTGCCAGCAGCCTCTCTAACTCTTCTAGGTCTCTCTCATTATTCAAGAGACCTTCCCCTAGTGGCATCTACCCTTCAGCTCCCCGAGTGTCTAACTTCTGCAACTCGCTCTCCAGAAGAATATCTACTATGTCCACAAAGAAGGTAGAGTCATCACAGACTTTGGAATGTTTCATGGATTTATCAATCCCAAATGTGATAGCATCTGTGCCTACCCTGAGTGTCAGTTGTGACTCGTGAGTATTGAATAATGCACGAGCTGTACTCAGGAAGGGTCTGCCCAAGATGATGGGTACTTTATTATCCTACTCTATATCTATAATGATAAAGTCCGCACGAAAGATGAATTTGTCTACTTTCACTCGCAAGTCCTCAACTATCCCGCATGGATAGGTGACGGACTTTTTCGCCAGATGTATAGCCATGCGAAGAGGTTTAGGCTCAGGAAAATCTAGTTTGGCGAAGAAAGAATATGACATCAGGTTCACGCTCGCTCCCGAGTCGCCAAGTGCATGACTAACGGGTAGATTGCTAAATTGGCATGGCAAAGTAAGACTCCCAGGATCAGTCATCTTCTTTGAGATCTTATTTAGCATGGTTGTTCAGCACTGGTCGTTTAGAGTAACACTCGACACTTCTTCCATTTTCTTGTGGTTGGTAAGAAGGTCTTTCATAAATTTGGAATACTTTGGCATTTGAGGCACAGCCTCAAAAAACAGGATGTTGATGTGAAGGGATTTTAGGTGCTCGAGAAACTTCCGGTACTACTCATCCTGCTTGTCTTACCGAAGACACTTCGGATAAGGTATCGGAGGATGGTAAGGTTTCACTGGTGGTGGAACAAATGGAGTAGATGGAGTAGGTTTTGGATCAGGAGTAACCTCCTTCTCCTTCCCTTTCCCTTTATCTGGCTTAGTGGATGGTGGCTCGATAGGATCATCATAGGAGCTAGTAGGTGGTGGGCCTGTAGCTTCTTTTCCACTCCTGGGGGTCACAGCTTTAATTTTTGCCTTTTGTTTCGGTTCAGTATTACTAGGAAGAGTGACAGGAAAACGGACCTAGAGAACCCTAGAGATCTGCCCAATCTGGGTCTCTATGTTGTGGATAGACGCCTACTGGTTCCTTAGTGCAGCCTCAGTAGAAACGCCTATCTTCTTCACTAACTCCTCTGTTTCCTTATGCCTCTGATCTGATGTTGCTGTGAAGCGCGTGAGCATATCCTCAAAACTAGGCTTTTTCTCTAGCCCCTTTGGTTGTTCTCTCTGATAGAACCCTGGGATAGACTACCTAAATCTCCCCTCCATCTCCTTGCGGTATTCAGGATATGGTTTCCAGTTTGGCTTTCTATTTCGGAAGAAAGCCTCGTCCTCTGGATAATCATATTTATCCCCAGCTGAATAACACGCAGACTCTTTAAGATTCCCATTCTCGTCCTATGGGCAATCTCTCGCAAGATGAGGTCCATTGCAGCTATCACAACCAACCTGCATAGCGTGAATGTTTTGATTCACCTTTTTTATGTCACGCCCTAGTGCATCCATCTTGGCACTAAGGGCCGCTATGCTATCAGATGAGTCAGCTATAGCTGAAGTCTTCCTCCGGTAGGAAGAATCTCGAGAAGAATTCCACTAATGGGAGTGCTAAGCGATCTCCTCAATCAGGGCGTACCCTTCGGCGGGTATTTTCTTTGGTATTGGTCCATGAGAATTGACCATCTTTCTAGTGCAGACATTAATACCTTTATAGAACGTCTGGACAACCTGGTGAGCATTTAGATCGTGTTGGGAACAATTTTGGAGCATCTCCTTGTATCTGTCCCAGGCGTCATAGAGTGTTTCGTCCTCAGATTGCATGAAGTTTTGGATTTGAATGTTTATCTTGGCAATCTTTGATGGAGGACTGAATTGTTTGATGAAACGAGTTTTGAGTGACTCCCATGTATGGATGGTGAGCTCGGATCGTAACCAACGTTTGGCTGCACCCTAGAGTGATATCGGAAACACTCGCAGCAAAACAGTGTCACGAATAACTCCCGGCATGTGGAAGTAGTCAGCAATCTCGAGAACGGCCTCGACATGCTGGTTGGCGTCCTCGTTATCCTATCCGGTGAAAGGAGTCTCGCGCAGAAGGTGAAGGAACTGGCGTTTGATCTCAAAAGTTCTCTCCTCGTGTATCTCAGGTCGGTGAATACCTACTCTGGTGCCCTCGCGCACACGGCTCGCATACTCCTTGAGTGACATGTTGGCGAGATTCTCCGCCATTTTTCGTGCTCGCTCACTCTCATGTTTAACTCTTAGAAGTCGATGAATTCGCATTCCGGCTCGTCAAAAGGTTTAACTAAGTCAGGATTGGCGTCTAAGGTCATGCACTGCCCTAAAAACCCTAGTTGAGTTTACGGAATTAAATTACTAATCCTAAACAGGCCCAGAATGCAATACTAAATAAAATAGAAAGTTCTGTTCTAGTCGCGTCGCGTCGCGATAGAGTCTACGGTCGCGGCGTGATCAGTGGACAAAAACTCTAATTGTGTTTCTTTTGAGGCGAAACTCGCGGGAAACAACTATTAATCCTAAATTAACACAATAAAAACAGATTAAGACCGTTCCCCGGCAACGGCGCCAAAAACTTGATGTGCATTTTACGTACTAGTTTTAAATTTATATTTTACCGAATAAATTACCAAAAACTGCATGAATAGGCAAGTGAACCTAATCGTTTCGTAATATAGTTATTAATTCGGGTGTCGAACTCTTGGGGAATGGGAGCTAAACTGAATTTACCAAATTAATCTAGAATTAACTAATTAAACCAAATAAAGGACAATTAAATACTAATTAAAAGCAATTAAACTAAATTAGGGGAATTTTGAATCAAGTTGTAAACTTTATGATTTAAAGGAATTACCAATACTACCAAACACTCAAAAACACTCAAATAGAACAAAACCAATGATCTTTATGGACTTTAACTATCAAATAAAATGCATTCCCTCCCTAGATTCAATTATACTCTTTTCAATTGATTAAATCCAATTTATATTGTGCAATGGATAACTAACTCAACATGTACTGATTCCTATCATAGCTAGACTCTTGATCCAATTACCTAGCTTTTTAATCATGCAATTACTTAACTTTTATGGTCATGAAATTAAACAACACAATTAAGCGTTATAAGTTCGAATCAAACAAGAACTTACCTTTAATGATTAATCAAGTTAATAAATCATTGTATTGACACACAAAGATCATCATGCATCAATCATACACATTAAAGTTTCCATCTTAACATGTTTAAGCCTAGGATTTGATCAATCACTAGTTAATACTATTTATTAGTCCTAAATAGTTATGATTAAAGTTATATAAATGGATTGGTCATCCAATTTATACAAACTCAGATTATAAACATGCAAAAACAATAACCATAACACATATGGATCTTTGGAAAGACTTGTAAGATAAATACATGATGAAATTAGATCCTAAAACATGGAATTAATCAATTTAAGTAGAGTATCATCTTAGGGAGGAAAACAGAAGAACTAGCCTAGAACTAACATAATCAACTTCTGGAAATTCAATAAATACATTAAAAACAGAAGAGGAATGATAGAACCGTAAAAAGCAAGCTTCCTAGCCCTTTAATCTTCGATTTATGCTCCAATCCTTCAAGAACAGCCTTAAAGACTCTTGGAATAGCTTTTGGAACGTATTTGGCAGAGTATGGGTGTAATATGATAGGTGGTTAACCGCAAAACAGATCTAGAGATGTGTTTATATAGGGAAACAGAAAAGAGGGGCGTCGCGATCCAGATTCCTTAGAATTTCAAATCTGACGTAATCTTCACACGTCGCGCCACGACCAAGTAATGTGTCGCACCGCGATCCCACGTGGCAAGCAATTTGACTTTTTCTGAAACTCTTGCGTCGCGCCGCGACATATGTAATGGTCGCATTGCGATCCCTTCTGTTTCCCCCAGTTGTTCCTTTTTTTTAAAAATTTCTTTGGGCTTTGTTCTTGGGCTCCACTATTGGGCCTAGCTTTTAACTAGTTTCTTATCTTTCTTTGGCCTTTTTCTCTATTCTTTTTTTTCTTGGGCTTTATTTTATTTTATTGATTTCTTTTCTTCGGCTTATTTTTCCAATTAATTTATTATTTCCGCCCTTTAGCCTGCAAAACATAAAAGAAATGACAAACACATCTTTTTACAATTAATTACATCTTTTCCGGCTAAATCTAACCCGATATCGCATAATATTTATATATTATAAACGCGATATCAAAATACCCTACACTTGAACTTTGCTTGTCCCCAAGCAAACTACCACTCTATCCAGGCTATAAATCTAAACGATCAACACCATCCTTGAAATATTAAATAAAACTTGCGAATGTCAAAAAGGTTGATTAAAAACAAAACATAAGTTATACTTATAGTTATGCACATACCCATGATTTGATTCTCATTAACTTTTCAACCATTCCAAATAACTCTCCATTTATACATATCCAAATCTTAACTTAAAAATTGCATTGTATATTTTAATTTGGGTAATTTACCCCTTAAGAATCCCTCAACCTCAAGACTTATTGCAGATTTTTCAACTTTATTTTCACATATGCTTTTTATCTTTTCAGCTCTTTTTATAAGTCTATGACTTTCGGTAGAACCCATTTAGCGAATCCTCAACTCAACCGATCCCAAACCAGTTGGATTTAGGTGATTAAGTGTCGAACACCCCTCAGAGTTTACTAATTCGAATTCCAAAGGCCATGTATTTGACTTATATATTTTCTAGTACTTTTATATATTTTTTCATTTTTGCACATTGGCTTTTTTCACTCTTTTTCTCAAACATATGTTTATAAAAATTGAAAATTTTACTCGGTCTATTTTTGTCAAGCTTAGACTCAAAAAGGGTTTAACCTTATATTTATTGTAGCAATTTAAAAATTAAAATTTGGATACTATAAACACAAATTTCTAAGGAATTGGCGAAAAGCCACAAATACTATGTATAAAAGCTAGATATATCCTATGAATTGTTTATAAATCAACAAACTTGACATTCTCAACTAACATCTGATTTTTAACTCAAATGATATTAAAAATTTTAAATTTAACGTCCAGATAAAATAATAATTTCAACACAAGGACAAATAAACTTCTAGCGAGGAAATATTTTCTTAACCCCTACCCCACACTTAAATTGTACGATGTACGAAACTCCTATCGCAAAAAACCCTCAAGTACAGCAGTCAAACCAACAGCACCTGCCACGTCGTATTCTAGCACATGCGGGAAATCTATCTCCTTAGGAAGGAGAAAAGCCAAACGTGAAATTTAGTCGGCCCTGAGGCGTGTTGGGGGAGTAGTCGGGAAGATGAGCCACGGGTGCTGGACCGCAGGTGCCTGAGGGACAGGAATGTCCTCCTCACGCTGCTGCCTTCTACCGCGACCACGTGCATCCATGGATCTGTACCACATGGAAACAAAATCAGGGTCAACACAGATAAAAAGCTATTGACAGAATCTGGGCATGCTGGAGCAGGATTAACTAAGCCAGGTGGACAATAAAAGCACACACATGTACCCAGATTGATTTTGCTATTATTTAAACCACAACTCAGATATGGATAACATTACCAACCAACAGATATGGTCTCCCAAAGACCAACATAAGGTCAAAACCTCTAATTTTGCAAAATCCCTCAACTTGAAAAATTAAAAAGACAGATTTCAAGAGAATAGATTCGGCATGAGTGTGGATTTGAGTACAGTGAGTTGTAACAAGATAAAATCACCCACAACTTCAGATTTTAGCACCAAGAATCCAAAAAAAAATGCAACTGATTTTCGGATTTGTTGAAAACCCTCACTTTCTTTAAGCAAAATTCGAGATATAGCATGAATCATAGATATAAAGCATGGAATTCAGTCATGGAAGCATGCTAGACATGGGTAAAACCGGAATCAGCCAGGACCTCGAGAAACCCCGAAGAAAAATCGCGGATTAAGGCTGGACATCATGAAAAATGCAACTAAAACACAATGCAAGAGAAATGAGACTTCCTTTGATGATGGATGTCGAGGAAAACACCGAAAATGGTGAGAATCCGGCCTTGAAACGTCGAGGAGTCATGGAGAAAGCTCAATCGCAGCACTAATTGATATTAAGGTAAAAAAAACGAATGTGATGAAACTCTGGTAAAAACCTATAAAAACAGGGTCGCGCCGCGACCTCCTTCAAAAATTGCGTCACGATGACATGTGGACGGTAAACGCTGGACCGCGCTCTGACACGTCGCACCGCTACGACACGTGGATGAAAAGTGTTGGATTCTGGAAAAGGAAGATCACGCCGCGATCTGCGAAAGATGACGGGCCGCGAGAACACGTGGCAGGTGATTTGAGTATGGGACAAAAGCTGCGTCGCGACACGACATTTTAAGGTCGCGTCGCAATCTACTCTATTTCAACATTTCTTAGTTTAGAGAATTCACGTGCAGATTTCGGCAATGGACTATTCCTGCGGCTCGAAATATCAGTTATGAGTGTGTATGAAGATCGGTCTAGGCTAGGAATATATGAAAATGACAAAACGAACGAAAAAAAAAATAAAGAAAAACCTAACTCACTTTCATAGGAATCACGGTCGCATTTAGCGTATGCAACAAGCCTTTAAACCCCTCGGTAGCCCGAGTGGACGAGTTAAGTCTCGTGAGGGTTTCTAGACAACACACCCACAAAGTTGGAATACGGGGTGCCTCCCGAAAGCGCTTCTTTATGAGAGTCTTTAGCTGGACTCCACCCCACACTTAGGGCTTTAGTATGGCGAGGTTGATATCCTCACCATCTCTCTCTTCGGGCATTCCTTCAAAGTAATGCTTTACTCGGTGCCCATTGACTTTGAAGGTAATTCCCTTTGAATCAAGTAGTTCGATTGTGCCATATGGTAATACCTTAATAACCACGTATGGGCCGTACCGTCGGGTTTTGAGTTGTCCAGGGAACAACTTCAACCTAGAATTGAATAAAAGAACTTTGTCGCCCGGTTCGAAGTGTTTAATTTCTTTCAGACGTGCTGTTAGTCCCATGTTTAGAATAGTCATATTTGATGAGACAAACTATCGATATGTATAGATAATAGGTTAAGAGTTATGAATTATGTAAGTCTGTTTTAGACTGACTAGTCAGCTTTAGCTGAGTAGTCAACGTATAAACAGATATAGAGTTTTCTATGTAACTACTAGATAACTCAGTGACTTCTAAGCTGAGATAGGACTTAAGAATGAAGACTTGAAAATTTGAAGACTTGAAGACTTGAAGATTCAAGAATCCAAGATTCAAGAAGTCAGCTTGACAAGGTCAAGACTGAGTATGTCAGCTCAGCGTCAGAAGTCAGTTCAGAATTTAAGTAAGTTCTAAATTCTGTTATAAACTCTCTATATCTACGACATTTAAATTAGGATATCTAAACGTAATTTAAACTATCTATTAGTTGGATAGAAATCTTAAACGAAAATTAATTAGATATGTTCTAATTAAGGAGTTTGTTACGGTGTTAAAGAAAAGTAAGTTCTATCTTTAAACTGCGATTTACTCGTAGATATATCAAGTATAAGTATAAACCTTCTCATGGGTTTTACATAGATGTTCTTACGTGTGTATGAGAACAGATACGCGATACACAACGACGACTGCATAAGTTGCAAAACGTACGTGTGTTCGTGATACTAGATACGCGTGTGTAGTGATAACTTTGTAAGTTCAAAGTTCGAGAGAGTTTTCAAGAGTTCTTGTTAATCAGTTTTAACAAGAAATTCGATCATCAATTAGTTTGTGATTCAAGAGTGTTTAGAGAGAGTTGAGGTTATAATCATTGTAACATCAAATCATCTTGTTGATTTGATTAGAGAGTGATAAGAGTTATTGTACTAGTTGATAATTGAATATACATTTGATTAATTTGTTTGATTGTTTAAAGTGTATTCAACCCCCCTTCTACACTGTATTGGTTGCTTGTTCACCCTCTTTGGGACCAACAACTGGTATCAGAGCTAGTCTCTTCATAAGTTAAAGATCAAGATCCGCTGTCAAGAGGTTAAGATGTCTACTAGCAAACAATCAAGTCACATACCAACAATGGCGGCCAAAGGTTGTCCTATCTTTGATGGCACTGACTATCCAATGTGGAAGTTTAGAGCCATGCTATATCTGAAGTCTGTGGATCACAGGATGAGTACCGTGATTCAAGATGGCCCAATCATACCAATGATTCATATTACTGCCACTGACAAAACTGTTCCTTCTGGAGAAACTCCCAAGCCTGAAGCATCCTGGACTGAGGAAGATCGTAAACTGTTCAATCTTGATGATAAGGCACAAAGCATTATAGCAAATGCTTTAACAAACCATCTTCTGCGTACTGTGGCTGGGTGTTAAACTGCAAAAGAGATGTGGGATACTCTCAGTGTCACGTATGAAGGCACTGACTTGGTCAAGCAACATAAGAAGACAAATCTAAGTCGTTCTTATGAAACTTTCTTTGCTAAAAAGAATGAAACTATGGCAGCTTTGTTTACCAGATTTCAATGCTTGATAAATGATCTGATCTTGGTAGGTGTCAAGAGAGATGAGAATGAGTTGGTACTCAAGTTCTTGGATGTGTTACCAGAACAATTCAATGAGATCACCATTGCACTTCATGCTGGAGGAACCTTAGGAAAATATGATCTCAGATCTATCTATGGTTTCCTTCTAAATCATCAACACATCATGGAGCAGAAGAAAGTGGCCCAGCAACAACTAAAAGAATCTATAAACAATGTTGGATCTGCATTAATTGCAGAAAAGAAAAAGAAGGGATCTAAAAAGTCTCAAGCTGAGATTGACTCTGAATCTGAATCTAAGGAAGTAAGTCTTAACTCTGGTTCAGATGATGAAGAGATGGATGCTCTTACTAAACAAATGGCAATGTTAGCAAGAAACTTTAGAAAGTTCAGAAGAGGAAGGGGTCAATCTGACAGAAGCAAAAGTGGTAAGTCTACTTTTGATCCTAAGAAAGCTAAGTGCTATAACTGTCAGATGATAGGACACATAGCTGCTGAGTGCAGAGTAAAGAAGGGAGAATTAGCTTTAGTAGCTGACAAGAATGCCCACAGAGCTGATAAATATAAAAAGAAATATCAAAGACTCAAAGGCAAGCCAGATGAAAACACCAAAGGCCTCCTTGCTGAACCAAAGAGATCAGCTCCATAAGTTGGAACCCAAAGCTGATCAAGGGATATTTGTTGGATATTCTTCAATCTCCAAAGCTTACAGAGTCTTTAATCTTAAAAGAAAGGTAATTGAAGAGTTAGTACATTTTACGTTTGATGAGACAAGTATTGATGAATCCAATACAGCTCAAGCTGACTCGGTTAGTCTGAGTGAGCTTGAGAGGAGTAAAGAAGATCTCACATCAAATCCCATGTATGTTATGGATGATTATGATGATGATGATGATAGTAAATCTGACAAACGTGCATCACTAAAAGAAATTATCAAAATTGAAGATAATCAGCCTGAGAATCTTGGTGAATCATCAAGTACATGTCAGATTGAAGATCTAAGTGATTATCAAATTCCTACTCAGTCTAAAGAAGTAAGTCCTATTCAGCCTGAGAGACACTGCTCTGACTCAGACACATAACCTCAGTCTCCTACTGTATTAAAAGATCATCCTCTTGATGATGTCATTGGGAACGTTGAAGATGGTGTGTTAACTAGATCTAAGGCAAATGCAAACTATGCTGCCTATGCTAGTTTTCTATCTCAAATGGAACCAAAGAAGACTGAAGAGGCTCTGAACGATGAAGATTGGATTGAAGCTATGCAAGAGGAACTGACATAATTTCAAAGAAACAAGGTCTGGACCCTTGTCCCTGCTCCGAAAGGAAAAACAATTATAGGCACTAAGTGGGTCTATAGAAATAAAATGGACAAGGATGGAGTAGTGATCAGAAACAAGGCAAGGCTAGTAGCTCAGGGGTATCGACAAGAAGAAGGTATTGATTATGATGAGACCTTTGCCCCTGTTGCGAGGATTGAAGCTATAAGGTTGTTTCTAGCCTATGCAGCCTTCAAAAACTTTAAAGTGTATCAAATGGATGTTAAAAGTGCATTTTTAAATGAAGCACTACAGGAGGAGGTCTATGTGAAACAACCCCCTGGTTTTATTGATGCTAAACATCTAGATTATGTCTATAAGTTGGACAAGGCTTTGTATGGACTCAAGCAAGCTCCAAGAGCCTGGTATGATACACTATCCAACTATCTGCTCTCAAATGATTTTGTCAGAGGAAATATTGACAAAACTCTTTTCATAAGAAAGTGCAGAGGACATGTCATTCTAGTTCAAATTTATGTGGATGTCATTATATCTGGATCAACAAACCAAGATCTATGTGATTGGTTCTCCAAGATAATGTCTAATCAATACAGAATGAGCATGATGGGTGAGATGACATATTTTTTGGGACTTCAAATCTATCAGAAAGAAGATGGTATATTCATTAATCAGAACAAGTATGTCTTTGATCTGATTAAGAAATATGGATTAGACTCAAGCCATCCCGCAAAGTCTCCAATGTTACACAATGTCAAGCTACACAAGGACATTGATGGAAAGTCTGTATGTCATACTACATACAGAGGAATGATAGGTTCATTACTCTATTTAATAGCAAGCGGACCTGATATAATGTTTGCAGCATGTGTTTGTGCACGATATCAGGCTGATCCAAAGGAATCACACTTGCTAGTTGTTAAAAGAATACTCAAATATCTGAAGGGAACACCAAACTTAGGTTTATGGTATCCCAGAGGATCAGGATTTAAGCTGATAGGGTACTCCGATTCAGACTTCGCAGGATGTGGTCTTGATAGAAAGAGTACTACTGGAGGATGTCAAGTTTTGGATGGAAAATTAGTTAGCTGGACGAGTAAGAAACAAAACTCAGTGACAATTTCAACAGCTGAACCAGAATATGTAGCTGCAGGGAGCTGTTGTGCTCAAATACTGTGGATGCAACATCAGCTGTAGGACTTTCATCTGCATTATTCAAAGACTCCCATATTTTGTGACAATCAAAGTGCTATTGCCATTACACACAATCAAAGTGCATTATTCAAAGACTCCCATATTTTGTGACAATCACTTCATCAGAGATATTGTAGAAAAGGGAAAGATAGAGTTAGTTTTCATTGAGACTGAAGATCAGCTTGCGGATATCTTCACGAAACCAATAGAAGGCAAAAGATTTAGAACTCTACTAAGCAAGCTTGGAATGCTCAACCCTTAATTGGTATGTTTTGTTCTTTATCTCTTTTTAATATTTGCTAAGTGCTATATTTGACTAAGTGTCAAAATCTGAGCTAAGTGCTCAAGCTGAAGCTGAGTGCTTCACATAAGCTGAACGTTCAGGATCAGCTGAGTTCTTCATATAAGCTGAACGTTCAGGATCAACTGAATACTCCATATAAGCTGATCATTCAAGATCAGCTGAGTAATCAGTTCCAAAGTGTGGTCAGTTCCACAAGTCTAGGTTAGTCCTAACAATATGGTAAGTCCGGTAAATAAATGTTAGTAGTTCAGAAATTTTTTCTGATATATATTCTTTTAATAAAACATCCTTTCAATATAATAGTGTGCGTTTGGGTAACTAACAATAAATTTAACCGTTGTAACAAACTGCGTAGAAGTTTTTACGGTATCGGTCATATTTATTACCCTTAGATAACGATAACTTTTCTCTCACATTGAAAAGGTATAAATAAGAGAGATTGTTCATCATATTTCGTTTAAACTTCCAAAATATTCTTCTCTCTTAAATCCTAACGTTGCTGTGTGCAGAGTTCATTGCTAAGTGCTTATTACTGCTAAGTGCAATCCAATACGATAAGTTCGATTTCAATGGAGGGGTATACTCTAAACCTGACTGAACAAATGATTCGTGGAGGAAATTTCAAGAACAATGCACTCCCCACCTACAAACGAAACAACGTCATCGCCTGTACCGACATTCCAAAGTCCAAAATTGGCCGGGGATATGAGGAGTGGGTCTCCAACATTTGCAAGGGTCCCCTGGCACATGCATTTCCTCGTGGACCTTCTATGCTCATCCCTGAACTTCTCACGGAATTCTGGTATACGTGTAAACTCGATGTAACCCAACCGGTTATACGGGGCACAGTCCTAAGTGGACAAGTGGCGATAGAAGTCAATGCAAACTGTCTCCGCCAAATTCTTCATCTCCCGATTCACAATCAATATGAAGCGACGGTTTCTAGGAAATATCAAGAAGTATTTTACCCTTAATGGGTCATCCTCAAGTTACTGGCGTCATACGGAAATCTGTTTTCCAGACGGCATGGGGATTTATGGTATTCACTATGGTTCGTTCCCTTGGATACAAGGTGGGTGGCCTGGATAATGTAAATGACTTTGAAATGCAATTATTATACAACTTATTTTAAGATCGACGAGTGGATTACGCTGAGTTGATCTTCGAGGCATTCAAGTCATTGGTGACCAAGAACATTAGGGACACTATTGTACCCTTTGCAAGATTCATATCCATGGTCATCGAGGACAGGTTGGGTAGAAGATATAATGCTCAATATGAGTCAATCCCTACTCCTGTTCTTAGCTACAGGATGTTCGCCCATGATATTTTCCCTGGGCACCCTACTTTAAGTGCTCAGATGAGGGCGTATGTACAGCTTCTGACTCCTGAGTCAAGTGAAGCTGAGACAAAGGAAGAAGTTGTGGAAGAAGTGGGTGACGATGTTGGTTATGAGGCTGAGTCTCCTCAAGCTGATCAACCTAGGACTCAGTTCAGACCTCGTACTCAAAAAATTTCATCCACCACTTCGAGTTTTGAGCAAAGGAGTCTGTTTCCTAGCTCTGAGTCTCTACTGCTAGGTGCAGCAGGTATGATTTCTCAACCCTTATCTCCTTCTCTCTCTTTTACTTCTCCATCTTCAAACTTAGGAGATAGGACTGAGTCAAGCCCAACTCAGTCTAACCCCTCTCCTCTACCTCAATCATCTCCATCTATTTTACAATCTACAGCCAACCTTGGTCAGTCCACTGCTACCAAGGATATTTCCTACACCTATACGAGGAAATCTGCCAAAGGTGGTCCTTCACCTCAAAAGGACACTGGAGTTGATATCACATTGATACCTCCACCGGCAGGAGCTGAGGGGGAGACACCTTCTCTTAAGGTGCCAACCTCTAGGCTGAGGGGGAGACACCTTCACAGCCCCACGAAGGTAACATTGAAATACTAACAAATCCCCAGAGTCAATTACCCCCCTCCTCACCAATAAGCCTAGTTCACCCCAATATCATACCTCACGAACCTGGTTATTCTTCTCTTCTATTCTGACACACTCTCGCACGACCTATCAATGAACCTTTCATACACCAGGAAGGTTTACAAGGTCTCCATTCTGGCCCCCTTGATTCCATAGGTCTTCACCAACCTTTGGATATGGGACCCACATTCTTACCTATTGAGGAACACTCAACAGCTACTCCTACGGTGGAAATACACTCTTCCACTAGACAGGAGGATGTTGACGTGAGACGAAGACCTGAGGAGTTCAAGCTGCTGAAAACCGATGCTCAAGTCATCATGGACTATTTACAAACTCAGTTTGAGCTTCTTCACAGGAAGAGGAAAGCTGACAAAGCCAAGTTGATGCGCAAACTTAATGATTTGTCAACTTCAGTTGCCAACTTGAAAAGCTTCATGTCCAAACTCGGACCCTCCCCTATTGATGATGACAAAAAGGAGGAGGAAGAATCAAAGAAGTATGATGATAAGGTTGAGGGGGAGCATACAGAGGAAGTACAATTTGAACAAGCTCATGATCAGTTCATGAGTACTGTAGATCAGCCTTCTCAACAACAACAGGCTCCAGCAGTCCAAATAACCACAACTTCACAAGCTCAACCAGAAACTCCACTTGAAGAAACATCTCAAGCTGTTCACACCAATCTTCCTCAAGCTAATTTGCCAAAATTTGTTGAAGTTGAGTCCGTTCCAACTTCACAAATAGATAAAGGGGAGAGTAAGGTGTTTGAGTTGGTAAAAAGAAAGAAAAAAAGTGTTATGCTTTTAGCAAAGAAAAGAAAGGTCATCATTGCTGAGTTTGAGCCAGAGCAACAGGGTATGTCTCAATTAGTTGCACATGAATCTGACTCAAGTGATGAAGCTGATGCAACACAGAAAGCCAGTAACATACTTGCTGAGCAAATGTTACAAGAGATGGCTAAAGAACTAGGCGTAACAGTGGAGGAAATAAAAGAGCAGCAACGACAAGCTGGAGTTCAATGAGAAAGGGCTAAAGCTGAGGCTGCCAGAGCTGAAGCTGAAGCTGATTATTCTGGTCCAAGAGCTGCCCCAATTCCCTACTCAGATGTGGATCTAAGGCATTGTTATAAAAGAACACATTTTAATAACAAGATTGAATCAATTACACTGAGTAGAAAAGGAGAATTGGTAATCATCAACTTTGCACTAGACAACAAACAAGAAATTGGTCTAGATATGAGATGTCTATACAAGTTAGGATTCTCAGAGCTGAAGATAGTAGCCACAACTATCAAGCAGATGAAAAAGAGTCAAATCAGACAAGAGATAGTTGATGTGCTTAAGACAATCTTCATAAGAATCGATCAGCTAGGTGAGATTCCTGCTAATGAAATTGATACCTTTCTTAATCGAGGCAAAGCTGCAAGAGTTAGAGCAGCAAGCCAGCGAGCTAAAAGAGACATCATTTTACAAGTTCAAGAGGAAGTTGAATTCTGAGAGAACACTTATATCACTCATCCTTTGGAAGGTTTCTTGTATCTTGATGTGGAAGGTAATCAATGTTTCTTGAAAGTAACAAATCTTCATTCGGAAAATCTAGAATTAATTTTGTACTTGAGAATTCTATGTGATGACTCAATTCAGAACTCGGTATTCAGATATCATCTCAACAAAGAAATCAAATCAAGAAAAGCTGAGATGAAAGAAATGCCAGAAGGTGAAGAAATTATGGTTGATGCTATCAAGAAAGCTGCAATTTGGAAACTTAAATGTTCTGATATGTGGTTAGAAGTTGAAGATTACGTTCAGTAAATAGAGTAGTTCTATGTTTTTGTTAGCACTAAGTGTGCAGAAGCTAATCATAAAGATTAAGCTAAAATGTAAATGATATGTTCATCAATACAAAATCAAGTTTGATATGTTCAACTGTTTTATTATTTGATATGTTCAAAAATTATGTTTGATATGTTCAAACAGACAATTTTGTAAGTTTAAGCTGATGATTGATATGTTCAATTATAAACTGATAAGTTCAGTAATATAAGTTTTGTAAGTTCAGAACTTAAATTTCTTCTGATAAGTTCAGAATCTAAGTACTTGTATATTCAAATACTTAGAATACAAGTCTTACAATAGATTTGTAACATAAATATCTTGTAAGATACGTGAATAAATATGGATCGGTTCAATACTTATGTCAAGAACTAACCTTGGTCAGTTCCAGAGTGGTTCAACATAATTCTATTAACCTATACCTTATTTGATTCAATGTTTTGTCATCATCAAATAGGGGGAGATTGTTAGTCCCATGTTTAGAATAGTCAGATTTGATGAGATAAACTATCGATATGTATAGATAATAGGTTAAGAGTTATGAATTATGTAAGTCTGTTTTAGACTGACTAGTCAGCTTCAGCTGAGTAGTCAGCGTATAAACAGATTTAGAGTTTTCTATGTAAGTACTAGATAACTCGGTGACTTCTAAGCTGAGATAGGACTTAAGAATGAAGACTTGAAAATTTGAAGACTTGAAGATTCAAGAATCCAAGATTCAAGAAGTCAGCTTGACAAGGTCAAGACTGAGTATGTCAGCTCAGCGTCAGAAGTCAGTTCAGAATTTAAGTAAGTTCTAAATTCTGTTATAAATTCTCTATATCTACGACATTTAAATTAGGATATCTAAACCTAATTTAAACTATCTATTAGTTGGATAGAAATCTTAAACGAAATTAATTAGATATGTTCTAATTAAGGAGTTTGTTACGGTTTTAAAGAAAAGATAAGTTCTATCTTTAAACTGCGATTTACTCGTAGATATATCAAGTATAAGTATAAACCTTCTCATGGGTTTTACATAGATGTTTTTACGTGTGTATGAGAAAAGATACGCGATACACAACGACGACTGCATAAGTTGCAAGATTGCATAAGTTGCAAAACGTACGTGTGTTTGTGATACTTGATACGCGTGTGTTGCAATAACTTTGTAAGTTCAAAGTTCGAGAGAGTTTTCAAGAGTTCTTGTTAATCAGTTTTAACAAGAAATTCGATCATCAATTACTTTGTGATTCAAGAGTGTTTAGAGAGAGTTGAGGTTATAATCATTGTAACTTCAAATCATCCTGTTGATTTGATTAGAGAGTGATAATAATTATTGTACTGGTTGATAATTATATATACATTTGATTAATTTGTTTGATTGTTTAAAGTGTATTCAACCCCCCCTTCTACACTGTATCGGTTGCTTGTTCACCCTCTTTGGGACCAACACGCGCATCGTGCCATTTTTTCGTACGATCTTTATAGATTAATGAATTTTTGTATGCTTCATTTCGTAATTCATCTAACTTGTTTAGCTGTAAGAAACGGTTGGCACGTGCTTTATCTAGATCAGGATCACATGCCTTCAATGCCTAGTACCCCTTGTGCTCCACTTCTACAGGCAGGTGACATGCCTTACCATAGACTAACCTAAAGGGTGTGGTGCCTAAAGGAGTATTGTAGGCAGTCCTAAACGCCCAGAGTGCGTCATCGAGTTTATCTTCCCATTCGTTACGGTTCCCGTTCACCGATCCTTCAAGAATTCGTTTAAGCGTGCAAATCTATGGTTTACACCGTATTTCTGTAGCGCCTTCTCCATTAAGTTGTTAGCGAAGTGTGTACCCCTATCACTTATCAAGGCTTTAGGGATACCAAACCGAGAGAACAATTTCTTCAAGAATTTCACCATGACTCGTGCATCATTAGTGGGTAAGGCTTGTGCCTCGGCCCACTTCGACCCATAGTCAACAACTACTAAGATGTATTTATTACTGCGGGAGGAAGGAAATGGACCCATAAATTCTATACCCCACACATCGAAGATTTCAAATACTTGGATGTTGTGTTGGGGCATCTCGTTTCGAGAAGATATATTACCGGCCCTCTGACATGCATCACACTCTTTTACGAGGGTGTGTGTGTCTTTAAAGTTGTAGGCCAATAAAATCCGGCTTCAAATACCTTCTTTGCAGTGTAGACCGCACCGTGGTGTCCCCCGGAGGGCCCACTATGGCAATCCCTTAGTACTTCCCTCGCCTCATTTCCCAAAACACACCGCCGAATAATGTTGTCAGCGCAGTGTCGAAATAGATAGGGTTCATCCCAGAAGTAGTACTTCACATATGCGAGGAATTTCTTCTTTTGCTGATGTATCATACCTTTCAGGAGAACTCCTGCAACAAGGTAGTTTAAGAAGTCTGCAAACCAGGGAGGCTCATCGCTGACCTTCATTAGATGCTCGTCTGGGAAGTTGTCAACGATGTCCGACTTTCGTAATTCGTCTAGATGTGGATTTTCTAATCTCGATAAATGGTCGGCTGCCACGTTTTCTGCTCCTTTCTTGTCCCTGATTTCGATGTCAAATTCTTGTAGAAGCAAGACCCATCGGATAAGCCTAGGCTTAGAGTCTTGCTTATCAAACAAGTACTTCAAAGCAGAATGATCAGTGAAGACGATAGTTTTAGATAGAATCAGATAAGATCGAAATTTATCAAAGGCATAAACCACAACTAGGAGTTCTTTTTCAGTAGTAGTGTAGTTCTCCTGAGCTGGGTTTAGGGTTTTAGTCGCGTAATGAATCAGTTGAAAACAATTATTAACCCTTTGGCCTAGGACTGCCCCTACCGTGTAATCGCTGGTATCACACATAAGCTCGAATGGCAGGGTCCAGTCTGGAGCAATCATGATCGGGGCAGTAGTGAGTGAGTTTCTCCTTTAATGTATTAAAAGCAGTTAAACACTCATCGGAGAACTCGAATTTAACGTCTTTTAATAGGAGTTGTGTCAGAGGGGTTGTGATTTTTGGGAAATATTTGACAAAGCAGCGATAGAATCCTGCGTGGCCTAAGAAACTCCTCACCCCTTTCACATTAGTAGGCGGTGGTAGTTTAGATTTAGTATCTATTTTAGCTCTATCCACCTCTATGCCTGTTTGTGAAACTTTATGTCCCAACACTATGCCTTCACGTACCATGAAATGGCACTTTTCCCAATTTAGCACAAGGTAGGTTTCTTCAAAACAGGCGAGCATTTTATCAAGATTAGATAAGAACGAGTCGAAGGAATTTCCGAATACCGAGAAGTCATCCATGAATACTTCCATGAAATCTTCCACCATATCGTGGAATATGGCGGTCATGCATACTTGGAAGGTTGTTGGAGCATTACAAAGACCAAACAGCATCCTCCGGTAGGCAAACGTCCCGTATGGACATGTGAAGGTCGTCTTTTCCTGGTCCCCAGGTGTGATGGGAATCTGGAAGTAACTGATCTATGAATGGGAGGGGAAAGTGGTCTTTACGAGTGGCATCATTTAATCTTCGGTAATCAATGCACACTCGCCAACCCGTGATATTTCTAGCAGGAATGAGTTCATTCTTTTCATTTATCACTACTGTCATCCCTCCCTTTTTAGCTACCACGTGGATTGGGCTAACCCACGGGCTGTCTAAAATTGGATATTCATACCGGTGTCTAAAAGTTTCACAATTTCTTTCTTCACAACCTCTTGCATTTTAGGATTAAAGTAGCGTTGAGGTTCGACTACCGGTTTGGAATCATCTTCCATGAGAATTTTATGTGAACAGTACGATGGATTGATTCCTTTGATATCGTAAATGGACCAGGCGATCGCATTTTTCCGTTGTTTTAGGACATCGACAAGTTTGATTTTCTCAGACTCGGATAGTGTCGATGATATGATAACGGGGAATGTATAATTCTCCCCTAGTTTAACACCCTGAATTTTACTACAAATTTAAACTTTTTATATGTAACATCCTGATTTTGGGCCTAGATATGGGTAGATCAGTGGTAAGTGGATCGTACTTGGCGGCAACTATTTATGATATGTGATTATTAATTTGATAATTAATTAATCGGTATTAATTAGTAAAGTTAATGTTGAAATGTAAATTTAATTAATTGTTTACTTAATTACTACAAACCAGATTGGCATAAATTAAGTATTGATGATTAATTTAGTCAAGATATATGTTTAAATATATTTATATATGCATGAATGTTTATAATTGTGACTAAGCATGAAGTTAGGAGAAATGAATACACCTGATGCTTTGTGAAGTATGGAAATTGCATACGTGGGTATCTATTGGATTTTCATCAGGAGTATTATTCACTTCTTGAAAATCGATAGTATGAGTTTGTATGTATTTTGAGAGAAAGAACAACAAGAAGGTTGTATACTTGAATAGTGATAGAAAGGAGTTGGTGATAGTTGATTCAAGGTAAAGGTAAAATCATGTTTCTTGTTTGATTCTAAACACATTGATATGATTTTCTGATGATATACATGTATATATAGTGATTCATCATGAATGGATCTTGAAGCTTAAAAGTGACAAATGGGTTTTGCATGAAATAATAATTTGATGAGTTCTAGGATGTTTATGGTGGTGGTATATAAGTTTTATGATTTTTATTTATGTTTAGAAGTAATTTGGATTGGAAATCAGATGTTAATATTATGTGTAAGAAAAGTTGATGGCTGTAAATCCGACAAAAAAAAGATGGAGAAGGTCTGGAAATCCGACGTTGCGGCGCGACGTTTTGATGGGTAGCGGCGCGACGCTGCCCAAATCCGATACTTTGTTCTGGATTGTTGAGAAATCCGTAAGTTTCCAAACCGACCTTGGAAGTCCGAGAGATTTGTAAATCCGACCTTGAAATCCGATTCTTTTGAAATCCGACACCCAAATCCGATAGGTGAAATCCGGAAGTCAAAAACTGATGGCGTCGCGGCGCGGCGCGACAGGGCCTGCTTGAGAAGTATTGTTTGTTTTGTTTGTGTTTTGTTTGGGATGTGATGGATTACCATTTATATGGTTATTTTATATTGTTTACAAGTTTTATAGAGATATAAATATATGTGTTTGGTATATATTTATGAATCGGTTACTGATTTCAGTTTGTTCTGATCTCCGGAAAGTACAAGGCTCAGTAATATTAGGCAACTGAGTGGGAGTTCGAAAACTCGAGGTGAGTGGGTATTTACTCACGAGTGATATTAGTTGTAACTAGTTTGGTTGCAACTGTGTCTTGATTGATGCATGGATAGACTGTTTGTCTGATAATTCAACTGTTTGTTGATTGATACACGGATAGATTGTATATCTGCTAATTGACTAACTGGTGGTATGTTAATTAATTGTTGCGCCTATGTTGTGAATTCAGTCTTGGTTTGGGCCATGGGCTGGGTTTGTTTGCTATCGGCTAAGCAGTATTGGGATCTTTTGATGCGTTTGTTACAACTTAAGATAATACTGTGTGAGAAAAGCAAATAGACTATCGGTAAACCTTTTCTTTAGCCGTCATTGGTTGTAGGTTCCTGCAGAACCGCCGGTCTTCTCGTGAGGCAAAGGGTGATTATGTGTTTACTGTTGTTGCCAACATGCGGTTACTGATTGATGTATCTGTGATAGTTTACTTCCATTCACTTAGCTTTGTGATAATCCCCCACCTCTCACTACATTTACAGGTGGCTGGTGAGTTCTACGGTTCAGTTGTGATGGGATGTAACCTGGGGAATAATTGGCAGGCACTCTAATTGGAATTGTGACGAGTCGTAGTTTTTGTAATACTGTGTTTTAAACTGATTGGTTTTGTTAAACAGTAGTTTAACATCAGTTGTAATTACTTTTATATTTTGGTAAACGCTTCCGCAGTGTTAATTAAAATGAAAAATTTTATGGGTAAAAATACGGTGTTACAAGTTTGGTATCAGAGCCTTGGTTTGGCAGTGTAGGCACAGTAGAAGTGTTGCATTCCCAAGTCTTGGCTCGAGTTGGGGGTCAATTATTCCTTGCGTGTGGGGATTAGGGTGAATGTGAGTATTGCTTGGGTGGTTAGTATGTGTTATACTAACGGTTTTAAACTAATCAGTTGGTGAGATGTTGTGATTGTACAGATATGGCTGACAGAAATACCCTTGCTAATACTCCTGTGACCCAAGAAGTGGCGGGAACTTCAGCTGTCAAGGCTTTGGATATAACAAATCAAACCGGTACTTCAGAGTGTGAACTGTAAGATGAAAAGACTAAGTACATTAATAAATTGGAAATTGAGATGCAAGGTCTTAGAGATACTGTTCATCGTTTGGAACAAGAGCGGATTACCCAAAACGTTCAAACGCAGAATTATCCGGTAAATTCAACTATTTCTACCATATCTGAGATACCACCAACCATTACGGCCGGTGTTATACCAACAAAGATGCTTCCTGTGACGATGCCGTTTCCACGAATGCCTCAACCGGTACCTCAACCATTTTTCTACCCAATGATTCCTCAAAGATCATTTTCATATCCTTACATGGGATATAGACAATCGTATTACTATCCTGTTAATCCTCAAGGAACTATGCTTCCGACTTATCAAGATACTACCAGATGGGATGGTGTTTCCTCCCAAGCCTTTATTTTAACTAAGTTGAATTAGAGGAATGTGGAAGCTAACGATATAATGGCTTGAGAATGGATTTCTTTACAGAAATCCAGGTTTGAACAAAATAATACCCAAAATCAAATAGAGCAAGGTGGTTTGAGACAAGGAAATCTAAATTATAGGCCTACATTTGGTGGATTAAATCAGCAAGTGTCATTGTGTGAAAAATGTAAGTCTCACCATACAGGATTTTGTACAGCCCAGACTATGCAATGTTTTAAATGTGGCCAGTTTGGTCATGAAATGAAAGTCTGTGGCTTCCCTCAGAAGGTTTGTTGGAATTGTTATGGGGTGGATCACATATCAATGGATTGTGGGGTTAAAGGAAAACTCAAGTCGGGATCAGGAGTGTGTACGATTGGAAAGCCTTCGTTAGTGAAAGGTCATAAAGGAAAGAAACAACGCTCTAAGTTAGTGGGGTTGAATCTAACCAAAATTTCCAGTGATGTTGTCGTTGCAAATCTTCTCATTTGGGGCCTTGCACACTTGTGACCTTGCGTTGTATTCGATGTGGATTATTTGTTCATAAGAGTAATGACTGTGTTTTTCCTCGACATGTTTGTTGGAATTGCCAAAAAGAGGGTCATAAAGTAGGCGACTGTTGTGAAGAAAAGGGATCGGGGTGAGGGTCAGGAGTAGAGGCAAGTGGGGGATCCTCGTCAGTAATAGGGCAAAAGAGAAAGAACCCTACTGTGCTAGAAGGTGGGGTGTACGATGTGATCGCTAGAGATAAAGCCATTGTCGAGGAAGATGAAACGGGTATGTTTTGATAAAACTTTATACCTGTGTGTGTTAAATTAACTTTTAAGTTAATTGCGGATATTTTATGCATAGTACGTGCTAAAATGTTTTAGTTTATTTTAGATGAGATTGATTCTCTAGAAATAGAACTAAATGGTAATAGATCAATTTCTATTATGAGTTATGTGTTATATATCAAGAAATGCTATGATGATAAGTATGTGTGATACTTGTGTATATGCTAAGTGAGCATGATATACCATAGAGATATATGTGTAAATTGATTGAATTGCATGATATAATGTGTATAGTAAGATTTATATACATTATGTGTTTATATGAATTCAATTGTGCAAAGAAAGAAGAAAGAGATAGATTGATGCATATTGGGCAAGTCTGGGATGTGCAGTATTGTTAACGTAAGGATGTGATTGAGGGAATAAGTGGATATTTAATCTACTGAGTACAGTTGATTCACGAGGATGAGTGATGGTTTTAGAAGAATGTGGTAGTAGGATGGGAAATCGCATTTGTTGGTTTGAAATGTGATGCTATGCTTTTAGATGGGAGGTATAGTGAATATCTTATGTTAATCGAGATATCACGAGACAAAATTTTAACCATGACTGGGAAGTTGCAGTTGATATGATTGTGGCGATGATATGAATATATTAACTGGGAGATAGGACATTTGTGATTGAATTGGTCAATGAGAAATATATTGGATGACTAATTAGAAGAGGTTAATTGGAAGACTGAGACGGTGATCGGATTAAATCAGAGAAAGTGATAGTGGAATTTGATATTACCTCGGAAAGACGACATGATGACAGATGTGTTGATCTGTGAAAGATCTAGTGATAATAACATCTTGTATATATGTGAATTGGAAGTATCTCTGACTTAGTGGATGAATCAAGATTTCCTTTGCCAGAAAATCTTGAAGAATGAAAAGGTTGAAACCTTTGAGATAGAGAAAGAGAGAAGAGGATTGCAATGTCCTGAACTTATGGAGTGACAACTTGTGGATCTTGCGTGTGAAGATGCCTTTGCTTGAAGATGCCTATTCTTGGAGATTGCCTTTGTTAGGAAGTGAATTTGCTAAGCACTGGAGTTGAATTTTACGAAGATTGATGAATTTCATTGCCAATGTTATATTTTGGGGTAACAACCTGAGGGTTGAGTACTGATGGTATACTATGTGGACAGAGATATTATGTGATATGAGATTTGACATATGGAGTGTAAATTGTAGTGGTATACAGGAAACTTATGTAACCTTGAGATATTTGAGATATCTGAGGGGTGATGATGACAAGATGTGATGGAAATTGTATTTGACTTGATCAGATAAAGGGAAACCTGGATATGCTTTGAGTGGTTATTGCCTGTTCAGTATTTTATTACCAGTGAGATGGTATTTGTTGGACAAATGGAGTTGATTGAGTTTTTAAAGGGATGAATTGAAGAGATGATAACTCATATTTTGATGGCTTGTGATAAAAGTGGAGATTGGTTTAAACTTATGAAAAGTTTACAGACGAAGATGGAAACGAGAATTGGACGATATGACCAGGATTTTTTTTCCTGATGGATAATCAAAGGTGGGATTGAAACACAATGATTGTGAGGGTAAACTAAATTCTGAAAATGGATATCAGAATACTTGATATGAAGTTATGAGATTGTGGTGATGATACTTCAACCTGTTGAATTGAAGTAACTGATAAAATACATGTGAATGCTTTGGCATGACAGATGATAAATGATGTGAAGCTATTGGGATTTATGATTGAGTTAAACATTAATTCAAGAAATGTTTGAAGACAAGATTTATGAGTTAGATGTTGATTCAAGGATGAAATCAGAAAGATAAACTATAAGACTATTAGAGTTATGTTATGAACTAGAGTTAGTAGAATCTGATTTCTATGCTTCTGATAAATTAAGAACATGATGGAGATTATTTGATTGGATTATCAAAGAAAGATAAGTTGTGAGGCTTGTGTGATTATATATTAACCGTTGAAAGTACGATGAGGTTTATCTAGGTAAACTGTCGGAAGAAGACATGAAGAGTTGACATTGTGGTTGATATGTGTGTAATACGATTCCGAGGACGGAATCATTTTAAGGAGGGAGAATTTGTAACATCCTGATTTTGGGCCTAGATGTGGGCAGATCAGTGGTAAGTGGATCGTACTTGGCGGCAAGTATTTATGATATGTGATTATTAATTTGAGAATTAATTAATCGGTATTAATTAGTAAATTTAATGTTGAAATGTAAATTTAATTAAGTGTTTACTTAATTACTACAAACCAAATTTTCATAAATTAAGTATTGATGATTAATTTAGTCAAGATATATGTTTAAATATATTTATATACGTATGCATGTTTATAATTGTGATTAAGCATGAAGTTAGGAGAAATGAATACACCTCATGCTTTGTAAAGTGTGGAAATTGCATACGTGGGTATCTATTGGATTTTCATCAGGAGTATTATTCACTTCTTGAAAATTGATAGTATGAGTTGGTATGTATTTTGAGAGAAAGAACAACAAGAAGGTTGTATACTTGAATAGGGAAAGAAAGGAGTTGGTGATAGTTGATTCAAGTTATAGGTAAAATCATGTTTCTTGTTTGATTCTGAACACATTGATATGATTTTCTGATGATATACATGTATATCTAGTGATTCACCATGAATGGAGCTTGAAGCTCAAAAGTGACAAATGGGTTTTGCATGAAATGATAATTTGATGAGTTCTAGGATGTTTATGGTGGTGGTATATAAGTTTTATGATGTTTATTTATGTTTAGAAGTAATTTGGATTGGAAATCAGATGTTAATATTATGTGTAAGAAAAGTTGATGGCTGTAAATCCAACAAAAAAAAGAAGAAGGTCTGGAAATCTGACGTCGCGGCGCGACGTTTTGAAGGGTAGCAGCGCGATGCTGCCCAAATCCGATACTTTGTTCCGGATTGTTGAGAAATCCGCAAGTTTCCAAACCGACCTTGGAAATCCGAGAGATTTGTAAATCCGAACCTGTTAGTCCCATATTTAGAATAGTTAGATTTGATGAGACAAACTATAGATATGTATAGATGATAGGTTAAGAGGTAGGAATTATGTAAGTCTGTTATAGACTGACTGGTCAGCTGAAGGTAAGTAGTCAGCGTATAAACAGATATAGAGTTTTCTATGTAAGTACTAGATAGCTCAGTGACTTCTAAGCTGAGATAGGTTTTAAGAGTGAAGACTTGAAGACTTGAAGATTCAAGAATCCAAGATTCAAGAAATCAGCTTGACAAGGTCAAGACTGAGTATGTCAGCTCAGTGTCAGAAGTCAGTTCAGAATTTAAGTAAGTTCTAAATTCTGTTATAAACTCTCCATATCTACAACATTTAATCAGGTATAACAAGAAATTCGATCATCAATTAGTTTGTGATTCAAGAGTGTTTAGAGAGAGTTGAGATTAAAATCATTGTAATATCAAATCATCTTGTTGATTTGATTAGAGACTGATAATAGTTATTGTTCTGGTTGATAATTGAATATACATTTGATTAATTTGTTTAATTGTATAAAGTGTATTCAATCCCCCCTTCTACACTGTATCGGTTGCTTGTTCACCCTCTTTGGGATCAACAACTGGTATCAAAGCACGTTTCTTCATAAGTTGAAGATCAAGATCCGCTGTCAAGAGGTTAAGATGTCTACTAGCAAGCAATCAAGTCATATACCAACAATGGCAGCAAAAGATTGTCCTATCTTTGATGGCACTGACTATCCTATGTGGAAGTTTAGAGCCATGCTATATTTGAAGTCCGTAGATCATAGGATGAGTACCGTGATTCAAGATGGCCCAATCATATCAATGATCCATATTATTGCCACTGACAAAACTGTTCCCTCTGGAGAGACTCCCAAGCGTGAAGCATCTTGGACTGAGGAAGATCGTAAACTGTTCAATCTTGATGACAAGGCACAAAGCATTATAGCAAATGCTTTGACAAATCCTCTTCTGCATACTATGGCTAAGTGCCAAAGTGCAAAAGAGATGTGGGATACTCTCGGTGTCACGTATGAAGGCACTGACTTGGTCAAGCAACATAAGAAGACAAATCTGAGTCGTTCTTATGAAACTTTCTTTGCTAAAAAAAATGAAAATCTGGCAGATTTGTTTACCAGATTTCAATGCTTGATAAATGATCTGATCTTGGTAGGTGTCAAGAAAGATGAAAATGAGTTGGTACTCAAGTTCTTGGATGTGTTACTAGAACAATTCAATGAGATCACCATTGCACTTCATGCTCGAGGAACCTTAGGAAAATATGGTCTCAGATCTATCTATGGTTTCCTTTTAAATCATCAACAGATCATGGAACAAAAGAAAGTGGCCCAGCAACAACTAAAAGAATCTATCAATAATGCTGGATCTGCATTAATTGCGGAAAAGAAAAAGAAGGGATCTAAAAAGTCTCAAGCTGAGACTGACTCTGAATCCAAATCTGAGGAGGTAAGTCTTAACTCCGGTTCAAATGATGAAGAGATAGATGCTCTTACTGAACAAATGACAATGTTAGCAAGAAACTTTAGAAAGTTCAGAAGAGGAAGGGGTCAATCTGACAGAAGCAAAAGTGGTAAGTCTACTTTTGATCCTAAGAAAGCTAAGTGGTATAACTGTCAGAGGATAGGACACATAGCTGCTGAGTGCAGAGTTAAGAAGGGAGAATCAGCTTCAGTAGCTGACAAGAATGTCTATAGAGCTGATAAGTATAAAAAGAAATATCAAAGACTCAAAGGCAAACCAGATGAAAACACCAAAGGTCTTCTTGCTGAGACTTGGGATACTTAATCATCTACTTCCGATGATGATGAGCCAGATAGGTGTTTGATGGCCATTGAGGATGAAGAGGAACAAGTTGACTATGAGTTAGAAGACAGTTCCTTTGATGAGGATCTAGCAGAAGCGGCTAAGCTGAGTAAGCAAACCAGTAACTGGGATCCTGCCTCAATGTATAAGGTAAATAACTTCAGCTCTTACACTGATGAACAAAAATGTCTAATGTTCAACTATCTGTTGAATGACTTCAAAACCTCCCTCACAGTTCAATCTAGTTTGAAAACTGAAATTTCAAAACTAAAAGATGAACTTAAACACTCCGAAACTCTCTTAAATGCTGGTAAAAAGATTCAAAGTGATTATGAATGTCAGTTTCATATAAACAAACTTCTAAGTGAAGAACTACAAGAATCAAAAGAACAAGCTGACAATCTAAGAAAAATCTATAAATCTTGGTGTAAGTCATCAAGAGAAGCAGAAAAATGTATTAACCAGTAGATACCAAATCAAGTAAAAGCAGTGCTAGGGGGAGATTATAGTGCTGCTGCTGATGAAATCATCGAAGATCAAGTCAGCCTTGAAGACAAAACGATGAAATTAGATGACATACTCCCAAGAACATTCTTAAAGAACAAGGAAAGGAAACAGGTCAAAACCAATAAGTTTGTGAGACAAAACCAAAGTCCTCAGGTTATTCACTCAAACCATCAAGTTGAATGCTCCAAATCCAACAGAAACTGTAAGTGAGTTTTCAAAAGATTGGATTACAATCCTGTGAGAACAACTGTTTTTGATAGAATATCTTATGATAACTCAAAAAGACATAATTCTCAAGCCATATATGAAAGGATGTCTAAAAACAGGAAGTTGTCTGTAAGTCAGAATTCACCAAATAAAGGTAACCATAAAGCTGACAAAGGTAAGTCCAACGTCAGTGAAAATCAAGTAGACAAACTGTCAAAGAGAATTGAAAGGTTATCCACATCATATGACCCTAAAACTAAATCCAAATTTAATGTTGGAAAACTCAAAGAAATAACCCAAACACACATCTTTAGAAGAAAATGCTATAAGTGTGGTGATAGAGGTCATGAGGCCAAAGATTGTGTAAGTACCAATCCTAGACCTGAAAATGAAAAGGATGATCAGTCCAAAACAGACCTAGAATCTGTTCAAGCTGATCAATCAAACTCCAAAGGATCAGCTAAGTGCTCATCTTTAGGACCCACCAAACAGTGGGTTCCAAAAAGAAACTAATATGTTTAGTTGATCATGTGCAGGGCTCCTACAAGTGGTATCTAGATAGTGGATGCTCAAGGAACATGACAGGAAGCAAGGGGATTCTAAGTGAATTCCAAAACAATGAAGGACCCAAGGTGACATTTGTGGATAATTCTCAACAAAGGACTAAAGGTTATGGAAAGATAACTGCTAGAAAAGTCACTTTAAAAAAGGTAGCATATGTTGAAGGCCTTAAACACAATCTGATAAGTATCAATCAACTGTGTGATGAGGATTATGAAGTCACCTTCAGAAAGCATGCAGGGACAATTTATGATAAGAAGGGAAAACCAATATTAATGGCAAAAAGAGAGAGAGATATCTATTTGTTAGATCTCAACTCCGCAGATCCTTCAACTGAAACCTGTTTGTATTCTAACTTAACTCCCAAGCTGAGTTGGTTATGGCACAAGAGACTATCACATTTAAACTTCAAATATATTAACAAACTGTCTAGCAAAGAGTTAGTCTCTGGTCTGCCTAAGATCACATTCGCTAAAGACAAACTCTGCTCAGCTTGTGAAATGGGAAAACATCATAAGGGATCCTTCAAGTCCAAACAGAATTTTTCAATTACAGAACCATTGCATATGTTGCATTTGGACCTATTTGGACCTATTATCACCCCAAGCCTAAATGGCAAAAAGTATACTCTAGTGATTGTTGATGAGTTCACTATATTCACTTGGGTAATCTTCTTAAAAGCCAAAAGTGAAGCTACATATGAGTTGATCAACTTCATAAGACAAGAAAAGTTGCAAAAGGGTAAGTCTCTTAAACAACCGAAGTGATCGTGGGACTGAGTTCAGAAACTCAACCCTTGAAGGCTTTTTTGAAGAGAAAGGAATTATCCAGAATTTCTCATCTGTAAGAACTCCACAACAAAATGGAGTTGCTGAAAGGAGAAATAGAACCTTAATTGAAACTGCCAGAACCATGCTATGTGAGGCAAAGCTCAAACTGAGCTTCTGGGCAGAAGCTGTAAGTACAGTCTGCTATACTCAAAATAGATCGATTATAGTTAAAAGACATGGTAAAACACCTTACGAGATGTATCATGGCAGAAAACCCAACATTGGATATTTCCACATTTTTGGTTCAACATGCTATGTGCTAAACCAAAGAGATCAGCTCCATAAGTTGGAACCCAAAGCTGATCAAGGGATATTTGTTGGATATTCTTCAATCTCCAAAGCTTACAGTGTTTTTAATCTTAAAAGGAAGGTAATTGAAGAGACAGTACATGTTACGTTTGATGAGACAAGTATTGATAAATCCAACAGAGCTCAAGCTGACCTGGTTAGTCTGAGTGAGCTTGAGAGGAGCAAAGAAGATCTCACATCAAATCCCATGTATGTTATGGATGATTTTGATGATGATGATGATAGTAAATCTGAAAAATATGCATCATCAAAAGAAATTATCAATATTGAAGATAATCAGCCTAGGAGTCTCGGTGAATCATCAGGTACATGTCAGATTTAAGATCTAAGTCCTATTCAGCCTGAGAGACACTGCTCTGCCTCAGACCCAGAACCTCAGTCTCCTACTACAACCTTCAGAGTATTAAAAGATCATTCTCTTGATGATGTCATCGGGAACAATGAAGATGGTGTGTTAACTAGATCTAAGACAAATGAAAACTATGCTGCCTATGCTAGTTTTCTATCTCAAATGGAACCAAAGAAGACTGAAGAGACTCTAAAAGATGAAGATTGGATTGAAGCTATGCAAGAGGAGCTGATAGAATTTCAAAGAAACAAGGTCTGGACCCTTGTCCCTGCCCCCAAAGGAAAAACAATTTTAGGCACTAAGTGGGTCTATAGATATAAAATGGACAAGGATGGAGTAGTGATCAGAAATAAGGCAAGGCTAGTAGCTCAGGGGTATCGACAAGAAGAAGGTATTGATTATGATGAGACCTTTGCCCCTGTTGCAAGGATTGAAACTATAAGGTTGTTTCTAGCCTATGCAGCTTTCAAAAACTTTAAAGTGTATCAAATGGATGTTAAAAGTGCATTCCTAAATGGAGCACTACAGGAGGAGGCCTATGTGAAACAACCCCCTGGTTTTATTGATGCTTAACATCCAGATTATGTCTATAAGTTGGACAAGGCTTTGTATGGACTCAAGCAAGCTCCAAGAGCCTGGTATGATACACTATCCACCTATTTGCTCTCAAATGATTTTGCCAGAGGAAGTATTGGCAAAACTCTTTTCATAAGAAAGAGCAGAGGACATGTCATTCTGGTTCAAATTTATGTGGATGACATTATCTTTGGATCAACAAACCAAGATCTGTGTGATTGGTTCACCAAGATAATGTCTAATCAATACAGAATGAGCATGATGGGTGAGATGACATACTTTTTGGGACTTCAAATCTATCAGAAAGAAGATGGTATATTTATTAATCAGAGAAAGCATGTCTTTGATCTGATTGAAAAATATGGATTAGACTCAAGTCATCCCGCAAAGTCTCCAATGTTATACAATGTCAAGCTACACAAGGACATTGATGGAAAATCTATATGTTAGACTACATATAGAGGAATGATAGGTTCATTACTCTATTTAACAGCAAGCAGACCTGATATAATGTTTGCTACATGTGTTTGTGCACGATATCAGGCTGATCCCAAGGAATCACACTTGCTAGCTGTTAAAATAATACTCAAATATCTGAAGGGAACACCAAACTTAGGTTTGTGGTATCCCAAAGGATCAGGATTTGAGCTGATTGGGTACTCCGATTCAGACTTCGCAGGATGTGGTCTTGATAGAAAGAGTACTACTGAAGGATGTAAACTTTTGGGTGGAAAATTAGTTAGCTGGACAAGCAAGAAACAAAACTCAGTGGCAATTTCAACAGCTGAAGCTTAATACGTAGCTATAGGGAGCTGTTGTGCTCAAATACTGTGGATGCAACATCAGCTTAAGGACTTTGATTTGCATTATTCGAAGACTCCTATATTTTGTGACAAATAAAGTGCTATAGCCATTACACACAACCCAGTGTTTCACTCAAGAACCAAGCACATTGAGATAAGACATCACTTCATCAAAGATATTGTAGAAAAGGGAAAGATAGAGTTAGTCTTCGTTGAGACTGAAGATCAACTTGCAGATATCTTCACTAAACCAATTTAAGGCACAAGATTTAAAACTCTATTTGGCAAGCTTGGCATGCTCAACCCTTAATCGGTATGTTCCATTCTTTATCTCTGTTAAATTTCTGCTAAGTGCTATATTTGACTAAGTGTCAAAATCTGAGCTAAGTGCTCAAGCTGAGCTGAGTGCTTCATGGTATGTCCTAACAAATGGTATGTCCAATAAATGGTATGTCCAAAGTGTGATCAGTTCCACATGGCTAGGTTAGTCCTAACAAATGGTATGTCCAATACTATGGTAAGTTCAAAATATTTACGGTGTGTCCGGTAAATAAACGTCAGTCGTTCAGAAATTTTTTATGATATATTCTTTTCATAAAAATATCTTTTCAATATAACAGTGTGAGTTTGGGTAACTAACAATAAATTTAGCCGTTGTAAAAAACTGCGTAGAAGTTTTTTACGTTAACGGTCATATTTATTACCCTCAGATAACTGTAACTTTTCTCTCACATTGAAAAGGTATAAATAAGAGAGATTTTTCATCATATTTCGTTTAAACTTCCAAAATATTCTTCTCTCTTAAACCCTAACGTTGTTGTGTGCAGAGTTCATTGCTAAGTGCTAATCCTTACTACTGCTAAATGCAATCCAATACGATAAGTTCGATTTCAATGGAGGGGTATACTCTAAATCTAACTGAACAAATGATCCGTGGTGGAAATTTCAAGCACAACGCACTCCCCACCTACAAACAAAACAATGTCATCGCCTGTACCGACATTCCAAAGTCCAAAATTGGCAGGGGATATGAGGAGTGGGTCCACTACATTCGCAAGGGACCCCTGGCACTTGCATTTCTTCATCGACCTGCTGTGCTCATCCCTCAATTTCTCACAGAATTCTGGTATACGTGTAAAATGGATACAACTCAACAGGTTATAAGGGGCACAGTCCTAAGTGGACAAGTGGCAATAGAAGTTGATGCAAACTGTCTCCGCCGAATTCTTCATCTCCCAATTCATAATCAGTATGAAGCAATGGTTTCTAGGGAAACATCACGAAGTGTCTTACCCTTAATGGTCGAGTGATTGGCGTCATAAGGAAATCTGTTTTCCGGACGGCATGGGGATTTATGGTATCCACTATGGTCAGTTCCCTTGGATACAAGGTGGGAGGTCTGGATAATGTAAATGACTTTGAAATGCAACTACTATACAACTTATTTTATGATAGACGAGTGGATTACGCTGAGTTGATCTTTGAGGCATTCAAGTCATTGGTGACCAAGAACATAAGGGACACCATTGTACCCTTCGCAAGATTCATATCCATGGTCATCGAGGACAGGATGGGTAGAAGATATACTGCTCTATATGAGTCAATCCCTACTCCTGTTCTCAGCTACAGAATGTTCTCCCATGATATTTTCCCTGGGCACCCCACAATGAGTGCTCAGATGAGGGTGTATATACAGCTTCTGACTCCTGAGTCAAGTGAAGCTGAGACAGAGGAGGAGGCTGCGGGAGAAGTGGGTGACGATGTTGGTTCTGAGGATGAGTCCCCTCAAGCTGATCAACCTAGGACTCAGCTCACACCCAGTGCTCAAATAATTTCATCCACCACTTCGAGTTTAGAGCAAAGGAGTCTGTTTCCTAGCTCTGAGTCTCCACTTCTAGGTGTAGCAGGTAATATTTCGCAACCCTTATCTCCTTCTCTCTCTTTTACTTCTCCATCTCCAAAACTAGGAGATAGGACTGAGTCAAGCCCAACTCAGTCTAACCCCTCTCCTCCACCTCAAACATCTCCATCTATCTTACAATCTACAACCAACCTTGGTTAGCCCACTTCTACCAAGGATATATCCTACACCTATACAAGGAAATCAACTAAAGGTTGTCCTTCATCTCAAAAGGACACTGGAGTAGATATCACATTGATACCTCCACCGGCAGGAGCTGAGGGGGAGACACCTTTTCTTAAGGTGCCAACCTCTAGGCTCAGTTCAACCCTTAAGCCTACACCGGGTATGGTGTCTACTCAGCCCATACATACTAGTGCCATGAGAGAGCCTACTTCTATGCCTTCACAGCCCCATGAAGGTAACATTGAAATACTGACCAATCCCCAGGGTCAATTACCCCCCTCCTCACCAATAAGCCTAGCTCACCCCACTCCCATACCTCACAAACTTGGTCATTCTTCTCTTCCATTCTTACACACTCTCGCACGACCTATCAATGAACCTTTCATACACCAGGAAGGTTTACAGGGTCTCCATTCTGGCCCCCTTGATTCCATAGGTCATCACCAACCTTTGGATATGGGACCCATATCCTTACCTACCGAGGAACACTCAACAGCCACTCCTACGGTGGAAATACACTCTTCCACTAGACAGGAGGACGTTAAGGTAAGAAGAAGACTTGAGGAGCCCAAGCTGATGACCACTAATGCTCAAGTCATTATGGACTATCTACAAACTCAGTTTGAGCTTCTACACAGGGAGAGGAAAGATGACAAAACCAAGTTGATGCGCAAACTTAATGATTTGTCAACTTCAGTAGGCAACTTGGAAAGCTTCGTGCTCAAACTCAGACCCTCCCCTATTGATGATGACAAAAAGGGGGAGTTAGAATCAAAGAAGTGTGATGATAAGGTTGAGGGGGAGCATACAGAGGAAGTACAATTTGAACAAGCTCATGATCAGTTCATCAGTACTGTAGATCAGCCTTCTAAACAACAACAGGCTCCAACAGTCCAAATTACCACAACTTCACAAGCTCAACCAGAAACTCCACTTGAAGAAACATCTCAAGCTGTTCACACCAACCTTCCTCAAGCTAATTTGCCAAAATTTGTTGAAGCTGAGTCCGTTCCAACTTCACAAAGAGATAAAGGGAAGAGTAAGGTTTTTGACATGGTAAAAAGAAAGAAAAGAAGTGTTATGCCTCTAGCGAAGAAAAGAAAGGTCATCATTGCTGAGCCTAAGCCAGAGAAACAGGGTAAGTCTCAACTAGTTGCACATGAATCTGACTCAAGTGATGAAGCTGATGCAGCATAGAAAGCCAGTGACATACTTACTGAGCAAATGTTACAAGAGATGGCTAACGAACTAGGCGTAACAGTGGAGGAAATAAAAGAGCAGCAACGACAAGCTGAAGTTCAACGAGAAAAGGCTAAAGCTGAGGCTGCCAGAGCTGAAGCTGAAGCTAACTACTCTGGTCCAAGAGCTGCCCCAATTCCCTACTCAGATGTGGATCTAAGGCATTGTTATAAAAGAACACATTTTAATAACAAGATTGAATCAATTACACTGAGTAGAAAAGGAGAATTGGTAATCATCAACTTTGTAATAGACAACAAACAAGAAATTGGTCTAGATATGAGATGTCTGTGCAAGTTGGGGTTCTCAGAGTTGAAGATCGTAGCCACAACTATCAAACAGATGAAAAAGAGTCAAATCAGACAAGAGATAGTTGATGTGCTTAAGACAATCTTCATAAGAATCGATCAGCTAGGTGAGATCCCTGCTGATGAAATTGATACTTTCCTATATCGAGGCAAAGCTGTAAGAGTTAGAGCAGCAAGTCATGGAGATAAAAGAGACATCATTTTACAAGTTCCAGAGGGAGTTGAATTCAGAGAGAATACTTATATCACTCAACCTTTGAAAGGATTCTTGTATCTTGATGTGGAAGGTAATCAATGTTTCTTGAAAGTAACAGATCTTCATTTGGCAAATCTGGAATTGATTTTGTACTTGAGAATTCTATGTGATGACTCAATTCAGAACTCAGTATTCAGATATCATCTCAACAAAGAAATAGGATCAAGGAAAACTGAGATGAGAGAGCTGCCAGAAGGTGAAGAGATTGTGAATGATGCTATTAAGAAAGCTACGATATGGGAACTTAAATGTTATGATATGTGGTTAGAAGTTGGAGATCCTATTGATTAAATAGATTAGTTCTATAATTTTGTAAGCACTAAGTGTGCAGAAGCTAATCATAAAGATTAAGCTACAGTGTAAATGATATGTTCATTAATACAAACTCAAGTTTGATATGTTCAACTTTTCATTATTTGATATGTTCAAAATTATGTTTGATATGTTCAACTTTTCATTATTTGATATGTTCAAAATTATGTTTGATATGTTCAAACAAACAGTTTGCAAGTTCAAGCTGATTGATATGTTCGATTGAAACTGATATGTTCTATTGTATAAGTTTTGTAAGTTCAGAACTTAAGTTACTTCTGATATGTTCAGAATCTGAGTAGTTGTATATTCAAATACTTAGAATACAATTCTTATAATAGATTTGTAACATAAAAATCTTGTAAGTTCAAGATACGTGAATAAGTATGGATCAGTTCAATACTTATTTCAAGAACTAACTTTGGTCAGTTCCAGAGTTGTTCAGCATAATTATGTTAACCTATAACTAATTTGATTCAATGTTTTGTCATCATCAAATAGGGGAGATTGTTAGTCTCATATTTAGAATAGTTAGATTTGATGAGACAATTTGTAGATATGTATAGATGATAGGTTAAGAGGTAGGAATTATGTAAGTCTGTTATAGACTGACTTGCTAGCTGAAGCTGAGTAGTCAGCGTATAAACAGATATAGAGTTTTCTATGTAAGTACTAGATAGCTCAGTGACTTCTAAGCTGAGATAGGTTTTAAGAGTGAATACTTGAAGACTTGAAGACTTGAAGATTCAAGAAGTCAGCTTGACAAGGTCAAGACTGAGTATGTCATCTCTGTAAAGCAATCCAATGAATACACAAGTGATTCAAGTAGAGAGAAAAGTATGGAAACACCTTAATGTGTGTGTTTTCTATTCAATATAATATTCAAGGTTACAAGGAAGAAAGACAACACTACTATATATACTAAGTACCAAGTAAAACAGAAAAACATTAAATTGTGACTAGACTTAAACACAAATTTAACTCTAACAATCTCCCCCTTGTTTAAGTATAGCTCATGTTTCTTTGACCCATCTTTCTCTGCCAATGTCTGATCATCTTTCGTTCATCTCGTTTGGCATCGAATAGCTTTATGACTTCTGTTAATCTGAATCTTGGCGCTTGGTCTACTTCATCCTTTAGGCTCATGCTATAATCCATAATTTTTAAGGTCCAAATCTTCAAAGATCCATCTGAGTAAGCATTAACTTCTTTGAACCTTAAGAAAAACTTTTCTCTTTTGCTATTAAACAAGACAATCCCTTCATCTCCGTCAAACTCTTCATCATCACTCCAAATAACTTGAAACATCTTCAGTTGGTCAATTTTTGAATGTTTTGTGTTTGGCTTTAGCAGATTGATTTTGGCTTTATCAGATTCGGCTCCCAACTGAAGATCTGTATACTCTGCAATCTGACATCGGTGCCTGATGAACTCCCTGAGCTTCTTATAACCAGCTGAATCTTCAGCATTCTTTTCTAGTTTCATTTCAAGCTCCTCTAGCAGAAAGTTAACGTCACTAAGGTTTAAGAATTTTAGGTCCACATGCCGAATTGTATAGCTCTTCGTATCCGACCTTGTGACTAAATAGCTGATCATTTCTTTGTAAACAACTCTCTGAACTCCAACATAATTGAGCTTTATGATCTGATATTTTGATTTGACTTCCTCTTTCTTTGCAGTATGCATATTGAGAATCATCATTGCTTTAACATCTTCTGCATCTTTGGCACCCATCATATTAACATCCAACATTTCTTCTATTTCCTTTGCATAGATGTTAACAAATTTTTCTTCTAGAAAGGCCACTGGTATATCGGTATCTCCAGTTTCTGACGGTTTTCTTCAGGGCAAAAACCGACAATTAGAAATCCAATAGGATGAAATCCGATTGAGTTCTTTGAAAATCCGACACATGTTAAAATCCGATAGTCAATGTTATTGAAAATCCGATGACTTTGAAAAACCGACACTCATTTATTTCAAAAATCCGAGTCTTTTGAAATTGAAATCCGATAAGAATGAAGAACCGACACTTTCAAAATCCGATGATATTTGAAAATCCGGTTGTGTTAAAATCCGACAACCACTCGGATTCATATGAAATCCGACAACAACTCGGTTTTACATAAAATCCGACAACCATTCGGATTTATATAAAATCCGATAGCATTGAAATCCTTTGCTTTGTTTGTTTATTGAATCCGACACTAGTCGATGTAAACATTCGGATTTGTCAAAATCAGATTGAACATGAAATCCGATTAACTATCCGACAGTTCATGTTTAATGAACAGAGAAAGTAGTTCAACAATCCGATTCATCCAAAAATATTCACTTCGTTCGTTTATCACTTAAAAATCAACATATTTGTGCAATTAAACCTAAACTAAGAACTCCTTTTGGATCAAATAACACAGATAACAACTAAAATCCTTCCTCATTTGAATCAACATTTCTGATTAAACTCGAACAAAACCGACAGATTCAAAATCATTAAAAAACCAACTCAGAGATCGAGTATCTTGAAATCGACATACAACCCATTAAAGTACAACTAAAAACGATTCCAATCTTGTTAACAACACATATGATTTGAAGATTTGAGCATCAAGTGTTTCGAGGGTTTTTCAGTCAAAAGAATCGATTAAAAACCTATCACACGTTGATGAAAATGAAAACAAAGTCTACCTTTGGAATCAGAAAGGTAATGCGACCTTGGATCTGTTGTTTGTTTGCACAAATACACACTTCGAACATTTTGGATTCTTTGAACTCTCGGATTCTTGAAAAGGTTTGGAAAACCGATAATGAAATCCGATTTTTGTTTTTATAGGAAAAACCGACCCATGAAATCCGAATGGGTAAAATCCGATCCATAAGAAATCTGGAGCCCACAAAACCGATAAAACATTCGGTTTTGGTCAAAATCCGATTAAAGTATCGGAATCCGATAAAAGTATCGCAATCCGACAACTTTTATCAGATTTTCAAATTAAAATTTTCAACACATTAAAAATTTGATTTTTCAATTCATTCAACTCCCCCTAAACATTATATTTCATCTTTAAAAATAATTCTTTGAATATGAAGATGAACTTTTTCAAAAGTTTGACAATTTTAATTCAAAAACAAAAAAATAAAACTCCCCCTCAAATTATGCACAAATGTACAACAATTTGAGATGAAGAAAAAAATGTTTTTGAGTTTTGTGTGTTTTGTACATGTTTTTGATTTTTCATTTAATATATACAAAACCTGATATATTTTCTCCCCTTACAGGTATGAACCCTCATTGATTCATAACTTGTATTTGCTCTGTCTGTCCATTGACCAAATTTGTCCTGCACAACTAGCATATACCGTGTAAGATCTGTTGATTCAGAATGTTATGTTAAACTGTCAAATTCAACATTCCTAATCTTGACACTAAAGCATTAAAACGAGATTCGTGTAACGCTTTGGTGAAAATATTAGCAAGTTAATTATCTGTTTGAACATATTTTAATTCCACTAAACCTTTTTCAGCATAGTCTTTTATAAAATGATATCTGATGTCAATATGTTTCATTTTAGAATGATGTACCGGATTGCACGTAATTGCAATGGCACTTTGAGAATCACATATTAGAGGGATTTTGTTATATACCAGACCAAAGTCGGAAAGTTGAGTCTGAATCCAAAGACATTGAAAACAACAGCTAGCAGCAATGTATTCTGCTTCAGCTGTTGATGATGAAACACAGTTCTGCTTCTTGGACCCCCAACAAACTAGTCTGTCTCCCAAAAAATGTGCACTCCCAGATGTGCTCTTTCGGTCTAGCATGCAACCGGCATAATCTGCATCAGAATAGCAAATTAGCCCAAACCCAGAATCCCTAGGATACCACAAACCTAGATCTGGGGTACCCTCAAGATATCTAAATATGTGTTTTACCGCCAGAAGATGAGATTCTTTAGGATTTCCTTCCGGATCAGCAAATAGTTTTGTTCGAGAAGCCATGGGTGTTGAGATTGATGAACAGCCAGTCATATCAAATCTCTTTAACAGATCTTTGATACACTTAGCTTGATTTATAAAAATTCCATGGCTAAATTGTTTAATTTGCAATCCGAGGAAAAAATTAACTTCCCCCATCATGCTCATTTCAAAGCGCTTTTTCATTGTATTTGAAAATTCATTGCCATATTTAGGATTTGTAGAACCAAATATTATGTCATCGACATATATTTGTACCAGCACATAATCGTTTCCAATCTCCTTTTTGAACAATGTGGTGTCAGTTTTCCCTTTGACGTATCCTTCGTTAAGCAGGTGTTCTGACAGCTCATCGTACCAAGCTCTCGGGGCTTGTTTTAAACCATATAGAGCTTTGTCCAAAATATAGACGTCATTGGGTCTGTTAGGATCTACGAAACCTTCAGGTTGACTGACATACACTTCGTCTTTCAATATGCCATTGAGGAAGGCAGCCTTCACATCCTTTGATATACAGTGAAGTTTCTGTAGGAAGCATAGGCTAGGAACAGTCGAATTGCTTCTATTCTAGCTACAGGAGCGAAGGTCTCATCATAATCTATCCTTTCTTGTTGATTATACCCCTTAGCCACTAGCCTAGCTTTATTCCTAACCACCACACCATCAGAATCCTTCTTATTCTTAAATACCCACTTCGTTCCAACAATAGATTTGCCTTCAGGTCATGGAACTAGTCTCCAGACTTTGAGTCGGTCAAACTGATTTAGCTCTTCTTGCATAGCAATAATCCAATCAGGATCAGCTAGAGCTTCCGAAACTCGTGTGGGTTCGACCATGCTTAGAAAACTAGAGTGTTGACATATGTTAGTTGTGGCAGATCGAGTTTGAACACCGGAGTTCAAACTTCCTATGATTTGAGTCTCTGGATGACTCTTCAGCCAAACAGGTTCGGGGGATTGAACCTGAATGAAGTCCTAAAGATTTTGAAGATCAGTTGAATTAATGTCTTCTGCCGCTTGATCATATCTTGGACTATGTTCATTTGCAGGAATATTTGTAGCTTCAAACTCCGAGTTAGCAGAATTTGTAGTCTGTTCAACTGTAGATACACTTGGTGGCTTAGTTATTGATACAGACTTCTGCTGAATATCCTACAAGACAGTAGATGTATTATCATTCTTTTTAAAGAAATCAAACATAAAATCCAAGCTTATATCTTCTGAATATGCGGATGACTCATCTGTTTTGTTATTTGTAAAAATTGAATGTTTAGATGAGTTAGGTTTACTCGTTAAGGAATTTAAATTGACTAAATCGTCAAACGTAACATTTATGCTTTCGACAATCATGTTAGTTCTCCGATTTAAAATTCTAAAAGCCTTTTTATCCATTGAGTAACCTAAAAAGACTCCTTCATCGGCTTTAGAATCAAACTTTGATAGTTTGTTCGACTCATTCAGCACAAAGCACCTATTACCAAATACATGAAAGTATTTGATATTAGGAACTACTCCATTACATAATTCGTATGGAGTTTTATTAAAGCGACGATGAATTAGTGATCTGTTTTGGGTGTAGCATGCAGTATTCACGGCTTCAGCCCAGTAGGATGGTGGTAGCTTTGAGTATTGCAACATTGTTCTGGCAGCTTCAACCAAAGTTCTATTTTTCCCCTCAACTACTCCATTCTGCTCCGGAGTATATGCTGCCGAGAACTGAAGATTAATTCCCTCGGAATCTAAATAGGAATCTAAAGTTCTATTTTTGAACTCAGTCCCATTGTCTGTTCGAACACTCTTTACCGGTTGTCCGTTCTGAGTCTTGTGTTTCTTTAGAAATAGAATTATTTGTTATGGTACCTCACTCTTATGACTCACGAACCGGACCCAAGTGTACCGGGAATAATCATCCACCATCACCAAGATATATCTCTTTGCATATCTTGACTGGACTTTCATTAGTCCGCAGATATCCATGTGAATCAAATGTAAAGGCACGGTAGGTGAAGATATCTGACATACTTTGTGTGGAACTCTCTTCATTTTGCCCGCTTCGCGGTCCTTACAGAGGTGATCTTTTTCAAATTTAAGCTTCGGTAGACCTCTGACCAAGTTACCATTCACCAGCTTGTTTATGTTTTTGAAATTCAAGTGTGACAACTTGCGATGCCATGACCAGTTTAGGTCTGATGATGCTTTAGACAGCAGGCATACTGGTGCGCCAGAACCTTTCTCAGACAAGTCAATTGTATACAAGTTTGACTCTCTGTTGTCACCCAAAATTTCTGCTCCATCTTCAGTTCTTAATGAACAGGAGCTTTTCTTGAAAACTACTTCCATACCCTTATCACAGAATTGTCCTATGCTAAAAAGATTGTGGCCTAAGCCTTCCACATAGGATACTTTTTCTATCTTCAAATTTCCTGTTTCTATTACCCCGTGGCCTAAGATCGGCGAGACTTGGTCATTCCTAAACTTTACATTCCCTGTATACTTGCTCACAAAGTGTTTGAGAAGACCTTTGTTCCCCGTCATATGTTTAGTGCAGCCCGAGTCCATGTACCATAGATGATCTTTCTGCACATGGAAAAGAAACTCGTTTGATTTGTTGTGTTAGATGTTTCAGGTGTTTTGACAACATTCAAACTTTCTTTGTTAAGCATTTTCTTTACAATCCATTTCCCAGTTGATTTCTCAGTTGATTTGATCACAGGTGAGAAATGCTTGTTTTTGACAACATACACGCTTTTCATTATGGGTTGATATGACACAGCTTCTGTTGAATATGATGTATATGATGAATTTGAAACAGCTTTCTGTTGAAATTGGTTAAAAGATGTGAATTTGTTACGAACTACTGGAGTTGGATAATGTGTTTGATTGTTGTTCATTATGTTCTTATGGTCTCTCCACTGTCCTGGACGGACTGGTATCTTTCGGTTACCATACCTTTTTAATAACTCTGCTTTTTGATGTTTGTGAATCCATTGGTGAATAATGAATCCATTCTTATTGACGAACCAAAACAGAATTTTATTATCATTTGAATTCTTCCAGTTTTTGTTGTATTTTAATTCACTTTTCAGTTTATTTTGAAGATTTTCACATTTGAACTTACATTGTCCTTCAGGACAGCCATTTCCAGCACACCACATTTTGTTATCAACTAATTTTGCTTTTGAGCTCTCTGTTTTGACTTTCCATGAAAAAAGTAACTCACAATTTTTATTACAGTATGATTTATGGATCTTACAAAATGGTTTCACCTTTTTCTTGGAATCAGTATTGACTACATGTGCTTTCTTCTTCTCTATCTCTTTCAGATCTTTCTTCGCAATCCACTTCATTGACGCTTTTGTCTCTCTTTTCTTCACATCTTTGATGTTTGACTTCTTCATGATGTTGATTGAACCTTCTTTCCTTTTTGATTGAGCTGATTTTGATTCGGACAAGGAATTTTTGTTAGACATGTGAAGTGATTTAATAGATTTTAAAGCATGCACAGTTGATGTGTTTTTTATTTTTGGCATTTCAGGAATCTGCTTTGTGTTTGAAGATGATCCTTTTTCTGTAATACTGTTTGAATCACAAAACTGATTGCATTTATGCGACAAGAACTCTCTGCAAGCCTTCGGACACTGTGGATACACAATATCCAGATACTTGTCCGATTCGGTTAGCAATCTTTCCACCTTTTCTTCAAGCATCCTCCATTCGATTCCATTGGAAATAAATTGTGGAATAAGATATTGTGCAATATCAGAATTTTTATCTTTTTCATCAGATATTTCAATCTTTATCTCAGGTGCAGCGGAATTTATGTTCTTGTTAAGATTGAATATTGTTTCTTTTAAAACACAATTTCCCACATAAAATTTAATTTTCTGATTGATGCAAGCGACTTCAAGCAATTCCTGCCTCCTTTGTAATTCCATGTGTGGAATGTACACTCGACCATTTCCATCATTTGCTTCTTCAACAGCTTTCTTTACTGCAGGTGGGATAGGAATGAAACATTCTTCTAACGCACAAACACCACTTTTCTCAGTGTCTACGTAAGATGCATTCAATTCATCATAAATAATTAAGTTTTTCATTTTCTTTGTTGTTTTTCTTTTGAGTTCTTCTTCATGCTTAATTTCTTCCTCTCCGACAAACACCATTTTTGAAGTCCAACCTTGATTCATTCGTTCTAATTGATACAGTTGAGTGCAATTGATCTTTGAGAAGAAGTTATTTTCATCATACCCTAACCCTTTATATCTGTTCTTGACATTTGGTTCAAGGTGTTTGAAAAATAATATGACGTGTAGTTACTTGCTTTTTAACTATATCTTCAAGATGTTGAACTTTCTCATCAAGATTTATTTTCTCCTTCATTATTAAATTTAAGTTTATCTCTGCAGATAGTTTGGCTGCATTCAAGTCATGCACTTTTAACTCTGTTTCTTTTTGGAATTTTTTGAGTGCATTTTCTTTGTCTTTTATTTCTTGTTGAAGTTGTTCTAATTTTGAGAATTGAGTTTTTAAATCAACTTCACTTTTCGTTGCTTGTTCCATTTTTAGATTTATATTCTTTTCATGCAACTTCTGGTTCTTGTTCGTGAGAGATTGATTCTGGGAAGCTAGGATCTCCACCTGCTGCATAAGAGTTAGTATATACTCAGTAGGAAATTCAGAGTCATCTGTTAATACCTTCTCTTCATTCTCAGCCACTGATGGGTTGGTGCCTTCAGTAGCAACCTCTGGTTCAATCTCTTCCTCTTCCTCATATTCACTCTCCATGTCTGACTCATCAAATCTAGCCATAAAACCAGAGTCATTTCCCACAATTTCATCTTCACTCTCCCATCGGTTTCCTCAAACGGACATTCCTCTACCTCAGCCATTAGAACAAATTGGGCATGGACATTGGGATCCTCATCACTGTTATCAGTGTTAGAAAAGAATTGATCCTCTTATGCAAGTAATGCCCTCCCACTATTTCTTTGTTTGAGGAGGTTGGGTTTTGTCTTGTAATATTCTGAGTCCTTCACCTTGGGCTTTTTGCAATCCTTGATGAAATGCCCAGTTCCGCCACAGTTATAACATTTGCGCTACTGGGCAGTTTCTACTTTTCTTTCATACCTCCTTTCTAATCTCTGACCATCCTTCTTTGGGAATTGGTCATCTCTCCTTCTTGAGCCAGAGGTGAACCTCTGTCTGTTGTTTATCTTGTTCTTCAGAAACTTATTCTGCATTATGTTGGTCAATTAGGCCATTGCCTCCATGATCTTTTCATTTTCAACCACATTTTCTTCCTCCGAATTTGATGTTTCTGTTTCTATAACTTGTTTCATTTTAACAGACTTCGTTGAGCTCTTAACTCTTTTCTCATTTACCACCAGAGCCAGTGGATCTACAATTTCTTTTTGTGTACCTAAACCAACATCTTCCTGGTATTAATTTAGTTCCTCAAAGATCATATGATGGGTAACCTTGTTGAGGTTCTTTTGATTCATTTGTCTGTAGATCGCCACTTGGGATCTCCATTCAGACCCTAGAGAGTTTAGAAACCTAGTATTCTTCGTTAGATTTGAGTAATCATCGAGTTTCTGGTTTCTGAGGTCATTGAGTAGTTTACAGTAGCGACTGTAAGTTTCAATCAGTGCTTCCCCTTCTCTTGCTTTGAAATGATCAATGGAGTTAACCAGTGTAGTCTCCTTGATCCATACACCTGACTCTGTGCCTTCCATCTGACTCTTAATTTCGTCCCATATCTCTTTTGCAGTGTTGAGACCATTCACCTTGATGTAAAATTCTGAAGAAAGGCCATGTTTTAAGTAGTACTTTGCTTTTCGATCAACTGTGGCTCTGTGTTTTTCTTCAGCAGTATACTCAGATGGAAGTTTTTCTCGGTGGATTTCATCCAAAGATGGATTATGATGAGAATCTGCTTCTTGATCTATTCCAAAAACACCATTTCCTTCCAATATGCTTTTCTTCATTTCCTCACCATATTGCTCATTGTTGTCTATAAAACCCTTAAACCAACCTTTCCATACATGATATTCTCCTCTGTACAACACTGGTGACTTCGTGTCTGATCCGAATGAAAGTGTTTCAATGTATGTACTCATTCTTGCTTTGAGGATCTTTTCTTTGTAAGATAATTGATAGAAGAATTCTTTTGTAATTTGAAATCCGATACTCACTGAAATCCGAAACTCACTTGTCTAAAATCCAAGTCTTAAAATCCGATTCCTATCAAAACTTTAAAATCCGAGACTTAAAAAAACGAGTGAATTTGAAATCCTAGTCAAAATCTGATAGTGAAAATCCGATAGAAATGAAATCCGATGGATTCAAAATCCAAATGTTTAGAAATCCGATAATGTTTTGAAATCCATATGTTTCAAAATCCAAGAAATTGGAAAACCGAATTGAAATCCGAATGATTCAAAATCCGAAAGATTCAAATCCGATGATTTGAAATCCGAGATAATTCCAACTTTGTAACTCTGATTAATCAAATCCGTTGATCAAATCCGACTCCAAAATCCGATACTTGGCAAATCCGAAATTAAACCAAAACTAAACAATCCGATTGCAAACCCCAAATCCGCAACTCAATCCTTGTATTTCCAAAATCCACAACACAAAATCCGATAGAAGAGTATCGGAATCCGATTGAAATCTTCGGATTTTGCAGAATCCGATTGTTCTTGATATCAAATCTGAAAGTTCTTGTAACTGTTGTAACCGCCAACTTTCAAACTTCAAATTCTTCCGAATTTAGATCAAATTCACGAATTTTTTCTTCCAGAGGTTTCTTATACACACGAATTACAATTCAGAATCAAATTTACAACAAAATTCAACCTCTAGAATACATTTTAGAACAATTTTTCTCAAAAACCGAAAAATACAAAATCTCAAATTTGATACAAACTATTGTAGTGATTGATCGCGGACTCTCACAGATTAATTCTAATGATGATTGCGAATCCAATAAACTTTTAATCCTCCATTTTCATACACAATTCGATAGAAATCAGATTATACTCATAGTCGACCAAAATACCTCAAAATCTGAAAAATTCCTTTGGATTGTTGTTGTTATCTCTCGAAATCTTCAATCAAAAGCCTTATCTTAGCAAAGATCAGGCTCTGATACCAATTGTAGTGCAATCCAATGAATACACAAGTGATTCAAGTAGAGAGAAAAGTATGGAAACACCTTAATATGTGTGTTTTCTATTCAATATAATATTCAAGGTTACAAGGAAGAAAGACAACACTACTATATATACTAAGTACAAAGTAAAACTGAAAAACATTAAATTGTGACTAGACTTAAACACAAATTTAACTCTAACAAGCTCAGCGTCAGAAGTCAGTTCAGAATTTAAGTAAGTTCTAAATTCTATTATAAACTCTCCATATCTACGACATTTAAATTAGGATATCTAAACCAAATTTAAACTATCTATTAGTTGGATAGAAATCTCAAACGGAATTAATTAGATATGTTCTAATTAAGAAGTTTTTTACGGTTTTAAAGAAAAGATAAGTTCTATCTTTAAACTGCGATTTGTTCATAGATATATCAAGTATAAGTATAAACCTTCTTCTGGGTTTTTATACACGAATACATACACGAACGAATGCGCGGAGATATACGATAACAAGTATGTGATACTGCATTAGTTGCAAAACGTACAGTGTCCGTGATACTTGATACGCGTGTGTTGCAATAACTTTGTAAGTTCAAAGTTAGAGAGAGTTTTCAAAAGTTCTTGTTAATCAATTTTAACAAGAAATTCGATCATCAATTAGTTTGTGATTCAAGAGTGTTTAGAGAGAGTTGAGATTATAATCATTGTAATATCAAATCATCCTGTTGATTTGATTAGAGAGTGATAATAGTTATTGTTCTGGTTGATAATTGAATTATCATTTGATTAATTTGTTTAATTGTATAAAGTGTATTCAACCCCCCTTCTACACGGTATCGGTTGCTTGTTCACCCTCTTTAGGACCAACAGACCCTGAAATCCGATTCTTTTGAAATCCGACACCCAAATCCGATAGGTGAAATCCGGAAGTCAAAAACTGATGGCATCGCGGCGCGACGCAGGGTATGTCACGGCGCGACAGGGCCTGTTTCAGAAGTATTGTTTGTTTTGTTTGTGTTTTGTTTAGGATGTGATAGATTACCATTTATATGGTTATTTTATATTGTTTACAAGTTTTATAGAGATATAAATATATGTGTTTGGTATATATTTATGAATCGGTTACTGATTTCAGTTTGTTCTTATCTCAGGAAAGTACAAGGCTCAGTAATATTAGGCAACTGAGTGGGAGTTCGAGAACTCGAGGTGAGTGGATGTTTACTCACGAGTGATATTAGTTGTAACTGGTTTGGTTGCAACTGTCTGTTGATTGATGCATGGATAGACTGTTTGTCTGATAATTCAACTGTTTGTTGATTGATGCACGGATAGATTGTATATCTTCTAATTGATTAACTAGTGGTATGTTAATTAATTGTTGCGCCTATGTTGTGAAGTTAGTCTCGGTTTGGGCCATGGGCTGGGTTTGTTTGCTATCGGCTAAGCAGTATTGGGATCTTTTGATGCGTTTGTTGCAACTTAAGATAATACTGTGTGAGAATAGCAAATAGAATATCGGTAAACATTTGCTTTGGCCGGCATCGGTTGTAGGTTCCTACAGAACCGCCGGTCTTCTTGTGAGGCAAAGGGTGATTATGTGTTTACTGTTGTTGCTAACATGCGGTTACTGATTGATGTATCTGTGATAGTTTACTTCCATTCACTTAGCTTTGTGCTAATCTCCCACCTCTCACTACTTTTACAGGTGGCTGGTAAGTTCTACGGTTCAGTTGTGATGGGATGCAACCAGGGGAATAATTGACAGGCACTCTGATTGGAATTGTGACGAGCCGTAGTTTTTGTAATACTATGTTTTAAACTGATTGGTTTTGTTAAACAGTAGTTTAACTTCATTTGTAATTACTTTTATGTTTTGGTAAACGCTTCCGCAGTGTTAATTAAAATGAAAATTTTTATGGGTAAAAATATTGTGTTAAATTATATTTAACCAAAACACCATTAAAGGAGTATTTGTTTACAACATAGTGTGGAAGCTTGTCAAATTTACAAAAGGGTGGTGTTACTTGTTGACCCGAATACACGACCACTAATTACAAATAAACAAAATGAGCATAATCATGTATTCCAAACATATGCAAAGGCAACAAGCTTCTCCCAAAAGTGACTACCCGCCTCACCGGCATCATACTATTGCTTATCTGCGGATACAAAACATAAATACAAATTTTATTAGTAGAAGTTAGTGAGTGTGCCAAACCAGTTAAATAGGTAAACAAGTCATCATTGATCATAAAACAGTTATGGCAGCATTAACAGTTCACACAAGATGTGGGGGACAAGTCCACTTATACTTGTATATTCCATAGGGGCCAACCATGGTCAACAAGTCCTCGTGGGGGTGTGTCCACATCTCCCATCAAGGTGGGGGAAGCACAAAGCAGTTCACCATACAACGATTCTCTGGAGTTTAAGCACTGTTCACCAAATCCACTCGTGTTACCCGGGTTCGGTGGCTCGTCAGCCCAGTAAACCCACACGGTCATGATGGCTACTGACATACCCCTCCACGCTCTGCACCAATCCCTCAGCCACCCGTACCTCACGGTTCCCCAATTGCCGAAGCCATAGGAAACTCTGTGTACGTCTCAATGACTAGGAACCCTATGGTACAGAGTTCATATCACAAACAGTGGTCCGGACCAAAACACATATACCCCGAAGGGTCACATAAGCACATACCCCGAAGGATCACATAATCACTTACCCAGAAGGGTCATATAATCACAAGCAAGTTATACACACAAGGTCACAACTTTCCATAATCAATACATAGCATAACATGCTTCAAAACAGGTGAATTATATATTCAATTTGCATAAATCATTATCGTAAACATGATAATATCAATAACAATTCACATTGATGCCATACATATACATAAACATGGTTCATAAGAAAACATTTGATGACTTGTACATTAAAAGCATTTTGGGTATCCGAAGGGCACAACTCACCTGATTGAAGTGATGAGGATCACTTCTACTTCAATTCAATGCCACAAATCACTTGCACAACGATCCTATGATCATAACACAATGTTAACTTAGTTAATTTAACCATTCAATGAAGCTACACACACGTATAGACTCAAAACACGACTTAAACGCTCATTTCGGGTCTTTCAAACTCCCTAAAACCATTAGAAACAATCCCCAATCAATTACAAGGTCAAATGGGGTCAAAAACAAGTTTTTTGACATTTCAAGGGTCCTCGCACCGCGAGACAAGAAGCCTCGCGCCGGGAGAAAATCTCTGGAAAATGACCCCTGCCCAAAATCCATCATCGCGCCACGACGCTTGGGGCTCGCGCCACGAGCCCCCCATGAACAGTAACTCTGGGCTGATTTCAACACCAAAACACATGATTCTAACATAAACCGTAAAACACAATACCACAATACTTTATAACTTCATTATAACCATTTACAACACATTTGATTAACAATTTACTCATCAATTACCCCTTTTTCCTCAATTTCAATTGTTTGACCTATTTAACCAACAACACCACATTCAACTAAATTTTAGCAACAATCCACCATTCCCACATGTAAAATCATCATCATAATCAAAGATCAACACCTTTTGGCAAATTTAATCATTTCAAGTCCTAATTTCAACCATCTCCCCAACTTTGACCCATTAAACACATTAAACCCAAATCTAAACTAAGAATCACCAAATACATCATATATAACTCAAATCAAACACAAATTTTAAGTTAGAACTTACTTGATTGATAAACCCTAACTTGAATGGTTTACTTTATTTGATGCAAATCCAGCCAAAGATGAAGAAATTGAAGTCTAAACTCACAAAACGTTGAATATCAACACTTGCACCTTCAATCCCCACTTGATTTCTTCTTCTTCTTGAAGCTTCTTCAACTAAGACTCTCCTCTCTCTCTCTCATACGATTTCTCCAGAATTTTCTTGGTTGAGTTTGACCAAAATGACTTCAGTAATTGAAGTCTTTCATCATATATACATATATTACATGTTTAGTCCTTCATCTTCCATCACTTTACATATATATATATATATATTATTTTAGTTAATAAAACACCAACCTACTCCTAATAACACATAAATAACAACAATACACATAACTTTATTAATTTCATATTTAATATTGCACGTATATATATTTTAATAATTTTTACAAAATTACGGGTTTTACAATTCCTCCCTCCTTACAAGGATTCCGTCCTCGGAATCATTACTAGCTAAACAAGTGAGGGTAGCGAAGTTTCATATCGTCTTCAGTCTCCCAAGTCAAGATATGGCATTGACTATGCTTCCATTTCACCAAAACTAAAGGAATCAAGCGTTTCCTTAGCTTCTTAGTGTTTCTATCCACAATTGCAACTAGTTCTTCCACTAATCGCTTCATTGGGTTGACCTGCAACTCATTGATGGGAATGACTTGATTATCCTCCACTTTGGTCTTCTTAAAGTTGCAGACATGGAATGTGTTGTGAACACCTTCCAACTCCGGAGGTAGCTCTATCTCGTACGCTTGCTCATTGACTCGCTTCAAGATCTTGAAGGGCCCAATATACCTTGGACTCAACTTACCCTGCTTCCCGAACCGAATCACCCCTTTCCAAGGTGAAACCTTAAGCATCACTTGATCACCGACTTCAAAATTCATAGGCTTTCTTTTCTTGTCGGCATACATCTTTTGACGATCACGCACGGCTTTGAGTTTTTCAAGTGCAATTTTGACCTTGTCGGCGGTCAATTGAACAATCTCCGGGCCTGCATACTGTTTCTCACCCGGTTCAAGCCAACACGTAGGGGTTCGGCATCGCCTTCGATATAGCATTTCATAGGGAGACATACTAATGCTAGAATGGTAGGAGATGTTGTAGGCAAACTAGATCAAGGATAGATGATAATCCCATGATCCGCCAAATTCTAGAACACAAGAACGCAGCATATCCTCCAATGTTTGAATGGTCCTTTCGGATTGACCAACCGTCTGCGGGTGATAAGCTGTACTCAAATGGACACGAGTGCCCAATTCTCTTTGTAGACTCCTCCAAAAGTTGGATGCAAATCGCGAGTCCCTATCCGAGACAATAGACAGAGGTACTCCATGCCTAGACACAATCTCATCCACGTATTACTTGGCCAACTTGTCTAAAGACGCTGTCTCACGAGTGGCCAGAAAGTGATCGCACTTGGTCAAACAATCCACTATGACCCAAATCATGTCGTGCCCTTTAGCTGTCTTTGGCAATTTTGTGACAAAATCCATAGTAATGTGATCCCACTTCCATTCCGGGATCTCCAAGGGTTGAAGATTTCCGTACGTACATTGGTGTTCAATCTTGACTTACGCACAAATTGCACACTTCTCAACATAAGAAGCAATATCAACTTTCATCTCGGGCCACCAGTACAAGGATTTTAGATCATGATACATTTTCGTGCAACCCGGATGCACGGACATTTTAGAACGATGAGCATCATGTAGAATCACATCACAATTGTTGCCAAGCTTTGGCACCCATACATGACCGACAAAGATCTTTAAACCACGACTATCTTCTTCTAGGCGATCTTTGAGTTTCGTCATTTGCTCCTCTTTAAGGTTTTCCAATTTCAACGCTTCTTGTTGAGCCATCTTTGGGTTCTCTACCAAGTCGTAGATTACCTGCATTCGAAAAGATTGATAACACAAGGCATCTGTTTGGGTTTTATGGCTCAGAGCATCCGCCACAACATTAGCTTTACCCGGATGATACCGAATCTCACAATCATAGTCTTTAATCAATTCGAGCCAACGGCGTTGCCGCATATTCAACTCTTTCTAATCAAAGATGTGTTGAAGGCTTTTATGATCGGTGAAAATCACACAATGAGTGCCATAGAGATAATGACGCTAGATTTTCAAAGCAAAGATCACTGCAGCCATCTCTAAATCATGAGTAGGATAATTGGCTTCATGAGGCTTCAATTGCCGAGAAGCATAAGCAATAACCTTGCCTCGTTGCATCAATACACATCCCAAACCAGACTTGGATGCATCACTATAAACCATGAAATCCTGTGATCCCTCGGGAAGAGATAAAATAGGAGCTTGGCACAACAATTTCTTAAGAGTTTGGAAAGCAGCTTCCTGAACAGCAGTCCAAGAATAGGGAACATTCTTACGGGTCAGCTTGGTTAGCGGCCCCGCTATCTTGGAGAAATCATGTATGAACCTTCGGTAGTAACCCTCAAGTCCAAGAAAACTTTTGATTTCAGAAGGGGATTTTGGAGATTCCCACTTCATAACCGCTTCAATCTTAGAAGGATCAACTTTAACTCCTTCTTCACAGATAACATGGCCAAGGAAGTGAACTTCCCGTAGCCAGAATTCGCATTTGGAGAATTTTGCATAAAGCTTTTCATGTCAAAGAACTTCAAGAACCTCCCGCAAATGAACTTCATGACCCTTCTCGGTTTTAGAATAAACCAAGATATTTTCAATGAACACAATAACAAACTTATCCAAGAAACGATGGCACACCCGATTCATAAGATCCATAAACACCGCCGGAGCATTGGTTAGACCAAAAGGCATCACAAGAAATTCATAATGCCCGTAGCGGGTTCTAAATGCAGTTTTGGGAACATCATCTTCTTTAACACAAACTTGATGATAACCGGAACGAAGATCATTCTTGGAGAAGTAACTAGCTCCTTGGAGCTGATCAAACAAATCATCAATGCGAGGGAGCGGATATTTGTTCTTGATGGTTCTTTTATTCAACTCCCGGTAATCAATGCACATCCGGAGAGTACCATCCTTTTTCTTGACGAACAAAACCGGTGCTCCCAAAGGTGAGGAACTCGGTCTAACAAATCCCTTATCCAAAAGATCTTGGATTTGGGTCATCATTTCCTGAATCTCCGATGGTGCTAGACGGTCAGGAGCTTTGGCAACAGGAATTTCCCCGGGAACAAGATCAATTTGAAACTAAACATCACAAACCGGAGGTAAGCCGGGAAGATCATCAGGAAACACATCGGGAAATTCACTAACCACTTTGACATCCCCAAAACTTTGCTTCTCCTTTTTGGCATCAAGGACATATGCCAAGAAGGATTCACAACCTTTCTGGATACATTTTTGAGCCTTCATAACAGACAAGATCTCCATCCCGGATTTGCATTTCTCGCCTCGAGCTATAACACATTCACCATTGGGCAAAGGGATCTTGATCAATTTCTTAGAACAATCCATACCAGATACTACGTCCCCCGCCTCCCGAGCCTCCTCCGCTATCATCTGAAAAGCTCACCCTTTTGCTTTTGGAGGGTCTTTGCCCTTTGAGGATGACCCGCCAACTCCTCACTCCTTACGCTGAGGGCAAACCGCCATTTTATGGCCCGGTTTACGACAGGTAAAACAGACATTTTCTTTATACTTGCAATCAGAAGGAATGTGGCAAGGTTTGTCACAACGATGACAAGCTTTAGTATCTTTGGTGCAATCTCCCTTGTGGTGAGACCTGCACATTCTGCACCACTGCGGTTTGGAATCATCGGTTTTGTATTTGGAGAAGGAGGATGGAGTTGCTTTCTTCTTTGACTGCCCACCAGAGGGCTCAGCCTTTCTCTTTTCACCAACTAACTTCTTAGCTTGCTTTGAAGCCTTGAAGTCATCAAACAATAAATTGGCCTTTTGAGTGGCCGAGAGGAGAGTAGAATAATCTCTGATGTGGATTTTGTACTTCAGGGGTACGGTCTCAACAAACCGATTCACTTTAGCCTTTTCATCCGGAATCCAAGTGGTCACAAAGCTAAGACGTTCATTGAACTTGCGAACATGCTCATCCATAGAGGAATCACCCAATTTCATGTTTAGGAACTCCCTTTCAAGGCGTTCCAGATCTCTTTCAGTACAGAATTCCTGTTGAAACTGTTCAAGGAATTCATTCCAACCCAGCTTGTTAGCTTCACCTTTAGGCATTGCTGCCTTGACAGTATTCCACCAAACGAGAGCCCTCCCTTTGAGTTGTCTCACAGAGTAAGGAACTTTGTGTTCCTCATCACGGTCACAAGAGGTGAAGTTTTGTTCCATCTCACGGATCTGGCTAAAAGTCACAATTGGGTCATCACTACCTTTATAGGTAGGAGGCTTGCAGTTCAGAAAAGTTTTGTAGGAAACGGTGGGTTTCCTTGAGATAGAAGCATCACTAGACTCTCCATGAGTCGTAGTTCTTTGGGTGTCATTGGTTCTTTTCAATTGATTTTCTAACTCCTGGATACGGGTCAGGAGTTGGGCTATCACAGAAGACTGATCATTCGGGTTGCCTGAGTGGGGCTGAGAATGCTGGGTGTGATAAGAACCAGGATTTCCACCCGGTTGAGAGTGCTCTGAAGGTATTTCCTCACCTCCGGGTTAAACAAATAAGAAGTTGTCATCGTTGTGGGCATCCATGCCTCAATCTTTGTCTACTACACACATTAAGACAACAACAAGTGTCACATTTAGTCGCAAGAATCAACAGTTTATCACATTTGGGGAACAGAAATTCCCTAACTCTCATGCAACTCTCATCTTAACCCATATGCCCACCCGATATGTTTGGATCTCATATTAATGGTCGGCCTCGGTTTGAGACCAAACACTCGCTAAAGTGCTCGATTCTCTCAAACCTCGGTTCTGATACCAACTTGTAACACCCTGAATTTTAGTACAAATTTAAACTTTTTATATTTAACCAAAAAACCATTAAAGGAGTATTTGCTTACAACATAGTGCGTAAGCTTGTCAAATTTACAAAAGGGTAGTGTTACTTGTTGACCCGAATACACGACCATTAATTACAAATAAACAAAATGAGCATCATCATGTATTCCAAACATATGCAAAGGCAACAAGATTCTCCCAAAAGTGACTACCCGCCTCACCGGCATCATACAATTGCGTATCTGCGGATACAAAACATAAATAAAAAATTTATTAGCAGAAGCTAGTGAGTGTGCCAAACCAGTTAAACAGGTAAACAAGTCATCATTGATCATAAAACAGTTATTGCATCATTAACAGTTAACACAAGATGTGGGGGACAAGTCCACTTATACTTGTATATTCCATAGGGGCCAACCATGGTCAACAAGTCCTCGTGGGGGTGTGTCCACATCTCCCGTCAAGGTGGGGGAAGCCCAAAGCAGTCTACCATACAACGGTTCTCTGGAGTGTAAGCCCTGTTCACCAAATCCACTCGTGTTACCCGGGCTCGGTGGCTCGTCAGCCCAGTGAACCCACACGGTCATGATGGCTGCTGACATTCCCCTCCACACTCTGCACCGATCCCTCAGCCTCCCATACCTCGCGGTTCCCCAATTGACGAAGCCACAGGAACCTCTGTGTACGTCTCAATGACTAGGAACCATATGGTACAGAGTTCATATCAAAAATAGCGGTCCGAACCAAAGCACATATACCCCGAAGGGTCACATAAGCACATACCCCGAAGGGTCACATAATCACTTACCCCGAAGGGTCATATAATCACAAGCAAGTTATACACACAAGGTCACAACTTGCCATAATCAATACATAGCATAACATGCTTCAAAACAGGTGAATAATATATTCAATTTGCATAAATCCTTATCGTAAACATGATAATATCAATAACAATTCACATTGATGCCATACATATACATAAACATGGTTCATAAGAAAACATTTGATGACTTGCACATTAAAAGCATTTTGGGTATCCGCAGGGCACAACTCACCATATTGAAGTGATGGGGATCACTTCTACTTCAATTCAAGGCCACAAATCACTTGCACAACGATCCTATGATCATAACACAATGTTAACTTAGTTAAGTTAACCATTAAATGAAGCTACACACAAGTATAGACTCAAAACACGACTTAAACGCTCATTTCGGGTCTTTCGGACTCCCTTTGGACTCCCTAAAACCAATAGAAACAATCCCAATCAATTACAAGGTCAAATGGGGTCAAAAACAAGTTTTTGGACATTTCAGGGGTCCTCGCGCCGCGAGACAAGGAGCCTCGCCCTGGGAGAAAATCTCTGGAAAATGACCCCTGCCCAAAATCCATCCTCGCGCCGCGAGTCCCCCGTGAACAGTAACTCTGGGCTGATTTTAGTGCTGCAGGGTCCAATTTTCACCAAGATTTCAACACCAAAACCCATGATTCTAACATAAACCTTAAAACACAATACCACACTACTTCATAACTTCATTATAACCATTTACAGCACATTTGATTAACAATTTACTCATCAATTACTCCTTTTTCCTCAATTTCAATTCTTTGGCCCATTTAACCAACAATCACCACATTCAACTAAATTTTAGCAACAATCCACCATTCCCACATGTAAAATCATCATCATAATCAAAGATCAACACCTTTTGGCACATTTAATCATTTCAAGCCCTAATTTCAACCATCTCCCCAACTTTGACCCATTAAACACAAATCTAAACTAAGAATCACCAAATACATCATATATAACTCAAATCAAACACAAATTTCAAGTTAAAACTTACTTGATTGATAAGCCCTAACTTGAATGGTTTACTTTATTTGATGCAAATCCAGCCAAAGATGAAGAAACTGAAGTCTAAACTCCCAAAACCTTGAATATCAACACTTGCACCTTCAATCCCCACTTGATTTCTTCCCCTTCTTGAAGATTCTTCAACTAAGACTCTCCTCTCTCTCTCTCTCATACGATTTCTCCAGAATTTTCTTGGTTGAGTTTGACCAAAATGACTTCAATAATTGAAGTCTTTCATCATATATACATATATTACATGTTTAGTCCTTCATCTTCCATCACTTTACATATATATTATTTTAGTTAATAAAACACCAACCCACTCCTAATAACACATAAATAACAACAATACACATAATATTATTAATTTCATATTTAATATTGCACGTATATATATATATATATATATTTTAATAATTTTTACAAAATTATGGGTTTTACACCTAGATAGGCATACTCTAGATACAGAGGTAATAACTTTAGCTCAGGACACGGATCTGAAAGTGGAAGTGCATCCTTAGTTATGACTGGAGGTTCTGGATCCTCCTCTACTTCGGCATTCTCCATGTGCGATGATGCAACCTGTCGAGACGAGTTCATCACGCTGCGCGCCGTGACTGCTGAAAATCCTGCACATCTGATCTTGGCTCTGGCCCTTCTGCCAGCAGCCTCTCTAACTCCTCTAGGTCTCTCTCTCAGCATTCAAGAGACCTTCCCCTAGTGGCATCTGCCCTTCAGCTCCCCGAGTGTCTAACTTCTGCCGCTCGCTCTTTAGATGAATATCTACTATGTCCACAAAGAAGGCAGAGTCATTACAGACTTTGGAATGTTTCATGGATTTATCAATCCCAAATGTGGTAGCATCTGTGCCTACCCTGAGAGTCAGTTGTGACTCGTGAATATCAAATAATGCACGAGCTGTACTCAGGAAGGTTATGCCCAAGATGATGGGAACTTTATCATCCTCCTCCATATCTATAACGATAAAGTCCATAGGAAAGATGAATTTGTCTACTTTTACTAGCAAGTCCTCAACTATCCCGCATAGATAGGTGAAGGACTTGTTCGCCAGTTGTATACCATGCGAACAGGTTTAGGCTCAGGAAAATCTAGTTTGGCGAAGAAAGAATATGGCATCAGGTTAACGCTCGCTCCCGAGTTAGCAAGTGCATGACTAATGGGTAGATTGCTAAACTGGCATGGCAAAGTAAGACTCCCAGGATCAGTCATTTTCTTTGGGATCTTATTGAGCATGGCTGCTGAGCATTGGTCGTTTAGAGTGACACTCGACACTTCTTCCATTTTCTTGCGGTTAGTAAGAAGGTCTTTCATAAATTTGGAATACTTTGGCATTTGAGCCATAGCCTCAACAAATGGGATGTTGATGTGAAGGGATTTCAGGTGCTCGAGAAATTTTCGGTACTGCTCATCCTAATTGTCTTGCCGAAGACACTGCGGATAAGGTATCGGAGGACGGTAAGGTTTCACTGGTGGTGGAAAAAATGGAGTAGATGGAGTAGGTTTTGGATCAGGAGTAACCTCCTTCTCCTACCCTTTCCCTTTATCTGGCTGAGTAGGTGGTGGCTCGATAGGATCATCATAGGAGCTAGTAGGTGGTACGCATGTAGCTTCTTTTCCACTCCTGGTGGTCACAGCTTTAAATTCGGCCTTTGGATTCAGTTTTGTGTTACTAGGAAGAGTGCCAGGAAAACGGTCCTGGAGAACCCTAGAGATCTGCCCAATTTGGGTCTCTATGTTGTGGATAGACGCCTGTTGGTTCCTTAGTGCAGCCTCAGTAGAAACGCCTATCTTTTTCACTAACTCCTCTGTCTCCTTATGCCTCTTATCTGATGCTGCTGCGAAGCACGTGAGCATATCCCCGAAACTAGGCTTCTACTTTGGCCCCTTTTGGCTGTTCTCTCTGATAGAACCCTGGGCCAGACTGCCTAAATCTCCCCTCCATCTCCTTGCGGTATTCAGGATATGGTTTCCAGTTTGGCTTTCTATTTCGGAAGAAAGCCTTGTCCTCTGGATAATCATATTTATCCCCAGCTGAATAACATGCAGCCTCTTTAAGATTCCCACTCTCGTCCTATGGGCAATCTCTCGCAAGATGAGGTCCAATGCAGCTATCACAACCAACCTGCATAGCGTGAATGTTTTGATTCACCTTTTTCATGTCACGTCCTAGTGCATCCATCTTGGCACTAAGGGCCGCTATGCTATCAGATGAGTCAGCTGTAGCTGAAGTCTTCCTCTGGTAGGAAGAATCTCGAGAAGAATGCCACTGATGGGAGTGCTGAGCCATCTCCTCAATAAGGGTGTACCCTTTGGCGGGTGTTTTCTTTGGTATTGGTCCATGAGAATCGACAATCTGTCTAGTGTAGACATTAATACCATTATAGAACGTCTAGACAACCTGGTGAGCATTTAGATCATGTTGGGGACAATTTTGGAGCATCTCCTTGTATCTGTCCCGGGCGTCATAGAGTGTTTCGTCCTCAAATTGCATGAAGTTTTGGATTCCCATCTTCATCTTGGCAATCTTTAATGGAGGACTGAATTGTTTGATGAAACGAGTTTTGAGAGCCTCCCATGTATGGATGGTGGGCTCGGATCGTAACCAACATTTGGCTGCACCCTGGAGTGTTATCGGAAACACTCGCAACATAATAGCGCCACGAATAACTCCCGGCATGTTGAAGTAGTAAGCAATCTCGAGAACGGCCTCGACATGCTGGTTAGCGTCATCGTTATCCTTTCCGGTGAAAGGAGTCTCGCGCAGAAGGTGAAGGAACTGGCCTTTGATCTCAAAAGTTCTCTCCTCGTGTATCTCAGGTCGGTGAATACCCACTCCGGTGCCCTCGCGTACTCCTCGAGTGACATGTTGGTGAGATTCTCCGCCATTTTTCGTGCTCTCTCTCTCACGTTTAACTCGTAGAAGTCGATGAAATTCGCGTTCCGGCTCGTCAAACGGTTGAACTAAGTCAGGAGTGGGGTCTAAGGTCATGCACTGCCCTAAAAACCCTAGTTGAGTTTACTGAATTCAATTACTAATCCTAAACAGGCCCAGAATGCAATACTAAATAAAATCGGTACTGGTCGCGTTGCGTCGCGATCAGTGGACAACAACTCTAATTGTGTTTCTTTTGAGCCAAAACTAGCGGGAAACAACTATTATTCATAAATTAACACAATAAAAACATATTAAGACCGTTCCCCAGCAACGGCGCCAAAAACTTGATGTGCGTTTTACGTACTAGTTTTAAATTTATATTTTACCGAATTAATTACCAAAAACTACACGAATAGGCAAGTGAACCTAATCGTTTCGTAATATAGTTAGTAATTCGGGTGTCGAACTCTTAGGGAACGGGAGCTAAACTGAATTTACCAAATTTATCTAGAATTAACTAATTAAACTAATTAAACCAAATAAAGGACAATTAAATACTAATTAAAAGCAATTAAACTAAATTAGGGGAATTTTGAATCAAGTTGCGTACTTTATGATTTAAATGAATTACTAATACTACCAAACACTCAAAGAGAACAAAAGCACTAATCTTTATGGACTTTAACTATCAATTAAAATACTTTCCCTCCCTAGATTCAATTCTACTCTTTTCAATTGATTAAATGCAATTTATATTGTGCAATGGATAACTAACTCAACATGTACCGATTCCTATCATAGCTAGACTCTTGATCCAATTACCTAGCTTTTTAATCATGCAATTACTTAACTTTTATGGTCATGAAATTAAAGAAAAGCACAATTAAGCGTTTTAAGTTCGAATCAAACAAGAACTTACCTTTAATGATTAATCAAGTTAATAAATCATTATATTGACACACAAAGATCATCATGCATCAATTATACACATTAAAGTTTCCATCTTAACATGTTAAAGCCTAGGATTTGATCAATCACTAGTCAATACTATTTATTGGTCCTAAATAGTTATGATTAAAGTTATATAAATGGGTTGGTCCTCCAATTATACAAACACAGATTATAAACATGCAAAAACAGTAACCATAACACATATGGATTTTTGGAAAGACTTGTAAGATAAATACATGATGAAATTAGATCCTAAAACATGGAATTAATCAATTTAAGTAGAGTATCATCTCCTCTAGGGAGGAAAACAGAAGAAATAGCCTAGAACTAACATAATCAACTTCTAGAAATTAAATAAATACATTAAAAACAGAAGAGGAATGATAGAACCGTAAAAAGCAAGCTTCCTAGCCCTTTAATCTTCAATTTATGCTCCAATCCTTCAAGAACAGCTTTCAAGACTCTTGGAATAGCTTCTGGAACGTATTTGGCAGAGTGTGGGTGTAATACGATAGGTGGTTAACCCCAAAACAGATCTGGAGATGTGTTTATATAGGAAACTGAAAACAGGGGCGTTGCGCCGCAACGAGAAGTTTAGTCGCAATCCGGATTCCTTTGAATTTCAAATCTGACATAATCTTCACGCGTCGCGCCTCGACCAAGTAATGTGTCGCTCCGCGATCCCACGTGGAAAGCAATTTGACTTTATCTGAAACTCTTGCGTCGTGCCGTGACATATGCACTGGTCGCGTCGCGATCCCTTCTGTTTCCCCCGGTTGTTCCTTTTTCTTTAACTTCTTTAGGCTTTGTTCTTGGGCTCCACTATTGGGCCTAGCTTTTAACTAGTTTCTTATCTTTCTTTGGCCTTTTTCTCTCTTCTTTCTTTCTTGGGTTTTATTTTATTTTATTGATTTCTTTTCTTGGGCTTATTTTTCCAATTAATTTATTATTTCCGCCCTTTAGCCTGCAAAACATAAAAGAAACGGTAAACGCATCTTTTTACAATTAATTACATCTTTTCCGGCTAAAACCAACCGGATATCGCATAATATATATATATATATATATATATATTATAAACGTGATATCAGGTCCGATGAGAGTCCAAACACGCAATGGGAAGAAAAATATATCCTAGTCATTGTTGATGATTATTCTAGTTGTACTTGGGTCAAGTTCTTACGGTCAAAGGATAACTCCTGTCATCATAAGCTTTATCAAACAACAGCAGAACAAGTTTGAACACAGTGTTGCATCCATTCGAACGGATAATGGAACCGAGTTCAAAAACAAATTCTTGTCTGACTATCTTGACCTGGTGGGGATCACACGTCAGTTTTCTACGGCATACACTCCACAACAGAATGGAGTGGTAGAATGATGCAACCGAACTCTGGTTGAGGTTGCTCGTACTATGCTAACATACTCCGGTCTCCCGCCATCCTATTAGGCTGAAGCAATCAGCACAGCGTGTTACACACATAATCGTTCTTTCATCCATAAACTTTTCAATAAATCTCCTTACGAATTGGCAAATGGCATTGTGCCTAATATCAAATATCTCCATATATTTGGTAATAGGTGCTTTGTACTCGATGAAAAAGATAATCAAGGGAAATTTGAGGCCAAGGCTGATGAAGCAATTTTCCTAGGTTACTCACATGAGTTTAAAGCCTATAGAGTTTTAAACAAAAGAACTAACTGTGTTATTAAAAGCATAAATGTTACATTCGACGATATGTTAGATGTTAACACTTTTCAAAACAACAAGGAGGTTGCTTCTGGACAAGTTAGTTCAGGACCAGTACATCAAATAAAAGAAACAAATACCAATCCAAGTTCATCAGAACATGAAATAGATTTTCTATTTGATTTCTTCAAATCTTAATCTAATGTTCCTAATATTGGTGATAGGAATGATGCAGTGTCTCCTACTACTACTGTAACGGAGGTTGACTACTCGTCTTCACATCCAACCATGGATTCTCCGTCTACATCAGTTGTCAGTCCAGCAGTCGTACCTCATGAGCCGGTTTATGAGCGTACTCCCAGATATGATTCCGAACCAACACCAAATGAAGAAGACGTTGAACTCACAAACAGATTAAATGAGTTATTTCCTCCAATTCTAAACCCCCGAGGAATAAGATGGACACAATCCCATCCCAAATCTCAGATTATTGGAAATGTTCAAGATGGGGTAAGGACTTGTTCTGCAACGGCAAATGAGTGCCTTCACACCAGTTTCCTATCTATGATTGAACCCACCAAAGTCTCTGATGCTTTACAAGATGTTGATTGGGTCATTGCAATGCAAGAGGAACTCAACCAGTTCGAAAGACTCAAAGTTTGGAGATTGGTACCACTTCCAGAAGGTAAATCAGTAGTTTGTACCGAGTGGATCTTTAAGAAAAAACGAGATTCCGATGGAATAGTGGTAAGAAACAAAGCTAGGCTGGTTGCTAAAGGTTACAACCAACAGAAGGGTATAGACTATGATGAAACATTTGCTCCTGTAGCTAGGATAGAAGCTATAAGACTATTCTTAGCCTATGATATCTACAAAATCTTTAAGGTTTTCCAAATGGACGTCAAGACAAAATTCTTAAACGGTATCCTCAAGGAGGTAGTTTATGTGTCTCAGCCTGAAGGCTTCGTCAATCCTAAACTACCACATCATGTTTATATTCTATACAAAGCTTTATATGGACAAAAACAAGCCCCGAGAGCTTGGTATGATGTCCTATCTGAATATCTGCTGAGTGAGGGATACAGCAAAGGAAAAACCGACACCACTTTATTCACCAAAGCCAAAGGAAAGGATCTAATCTCAGTACAGATTTATGTGGATGACATCATCTTTGCTTCTACACACCAAAAGTACAGTGATGAGTTTGCACTAACTATGCAAAATCGTTTTCAAATGAGTATGATGGGAGAGATGAATTTCTTTCTCGGATTACAAGTGAAACAGTTGAGTCATGACATTTTCATAAGTCAATCCAAGTACATTAAACACTTGTTAAAGAAATATGACATGCTCAGTTGTTCCTCTTTATCTACCCCTATGTCATCAAAAACAAAACTATCTGCTGATCTTGAGGGAAAAGCAGCTGATTTAAAAACATATCGGGGTATGATAGGCTCATTAATGTATCTGACGGCTAGTAGGAAAGATGTCATGTTCTCTACATGCTTATGTGCTAGATTCCAGGTTAATCCAAAGGAATCACATCTACTGGTAGTAAAAAGGATATTCAAATATCTCAAGGGTACTCCTGATCTAAGTCTGTGGTATCAAAGGGACTCAAGTCTACAGTTATATGCCTATTCAAATGCTGACTATGTTGGTTGCATACTTGACAGAAAGAGCACATCTGGCAGTGCACACTTTTTGGGTGATAGGTTAGTATACTGGGCCTCTAAGAAACAGAACGGTGTTTCTACTTCATCTGCTGAGGCTGAATATGTTGCTGCTGCTATGTGCTGCTCTCAGAGTTTGTTGGTTAGGACTCAACTCTCTGACTTTGGACTATACTATACCAAAATCCCACTCCTGTGTGATTCACAATCTGCCATAGCTATCTCATGCGATCCAGTTCACCACTCAAAGACCAAACACATTGATATACGGTATCATTTCATTATAGATAATGTGGAAAAAGGTCTGATAGAACTTTAATATATTAAGACTGATGATCAACTGGTTGATCTGTTTACTAAACCATTATACGAAACTCGTTTTAATGTGTTAGTTTCCAAATTGGGTATGTTGAATTATAAAGTCTAACTATTAGTTATTTGTTTTGAGTGGGTATTTCACTTTGTTTGTTCATGGTGTAGATAAGAGAAAACATAATCTGAGGTGGAGTGTCAATCATCCGTACAAGATACGCATGCTTGTAGGGGGAGAATATACCAAAAACATTTTACAAAACAAGAAAATGTCAAAAACATTTACAAAATTCTTGAAAAATATCAAAAATATGTGATTTCATTGGCTTAAAATTGAAAAGTACAAAAATAGTTGAATTTTGGTTAATAAAAGGATAGCACAAAAAGATTTCAAGTCTAAGTGTTCAAGTCACTTCGAGTTTGAGACCTTGATCTTCGAATTTGAAATAATCATTCAAATCAAAGGAAGGACTTTGAACATTCCTTACCACCTTCGCATTCGAAATGCACAAAGAACTTTGATTTTTGCATTCGAAAGGCACAACAGAGGACTTTGAGCACTTCTAGACTTCGTATTTGAAGTCAAAGGACTTTGCATGCGAAGTCCACTAAGTGCTAGTTCACTTCCAGCATGCTCATAAGCATCAATTCGAAGCCAGTGGACTTCGAATACAAAGCCATTAGCCTAAATTCGAAGCTAGTAGACTTCGCATTCTAAACAGTGCATCTACAATGCACTTCGAGCGCTCATGAACAGTGTCCCTACCCGGAGTGAAGAAAAACTCACTTCGAATTCGAAGCCTTCTCACTTTGCATTCGAAGCCTTTTCACTTCGAATTCGAAGCCTTTGGACTTCGAAGTCTACAGTGGCCCTCATGATAACTTCGAGCGTAGATTTCCTTTGAAACCCTTTAGACTTTGAGCGCGTAAAAATCTATTTTTTTTACCGTTGCAACCCTTGCCTATATATAGGATGTTACCATGGAGTGTTCCACACGCATTCAAACATATTCTGTCACATCCCGCTAAAGCGGAAACACGAGGTGTCACAGCACAAGATATCATCGCACAAGGTAAACAGACAATAACCATTATATTGACTTAACAAAAATAAGTAGTTCAGGTAAAACATAAATAAAAGTTACATAATCGAATAAAAATTAAATGACATTGTCTTGTACGATGCGAAAATAAAATAGATATTGTTTTTATAAAACGTGACGATGAAGATAAAGATGCCACACATCATGTTTGTATGCATAAGGTACCTAACAACGATCACCTGAAAGCACGGGTAAAAGAAAAGGGTCAACTACTAGAGTTGGTGAGTTCATAGGTTTTTAATATATGCACAAAATATCTTTTAAATGAGAAAAGTTTAAATAATTGATGGAAGTTTTTGAATAAAATCCAAGTATGAAATAATGATAGAAGATGTATTATATTGCCCAATACGTTGCACATGGTAGTAATAGACTATGATGGTTTGTTGCTTGAGCCATTATCCAACCTAGCCGACAACCAATTGCCCATGATAAACCTAACGCCTATATTAAATGACGTTAGTAGTGGTAAAGTACATCTATAGTTCGTCAACCATAAATGGGAGACGTCGGAATCTCCAAATAGCGCTACTTACAAATACCATCGGCTCACTAGCGGAGTTAAGGAATAATGTCCAACGAAAGGGCCTTACAACGATCACCCAAGCACATCAAAGAATAATACCATAAGTGCTCAAAATAATATTTGAAATAAATAAGAAGATAGGCAATAAACTTGAAACGTATACACATGCTTTCACCCCAAAAATAATATGAAATACGGTAAAAAGGGGCTATGATACTCACTCGGTATGCAAAGGTGTTCACTCGTAAGGATTTCTTGTTCCTACCGAAGCTCCTTTCCTAATATAAGAGGTACGTAGCTCTATTAGACTTATTTTATTTATTATTTTGTATTATTTATTTGTTGTTAACTTATTTATTTAAATAGTTAAAGGTTGTCTCTATTTTTCCATAAATCATAAGTGTTCACTGGAATTTTCAGTTCTTTAAGTTGAACTTTAAATATTAAAAACTGTAATTTAGGAGTCATATTAAGGCTTGATATTTTAATATAATCTTAATACATGTTTCTAGAATATCCAGTAAAAATATAGGAATTTATAATCCATGTTTAGTATTTTTAATAATTAAAAGTGTATAGGATGTCCACTGATCAGGGTCTGGATGACATGTTGTTACTAAATCGTCTGTTTAGGGCTCACACGACCTCGTTTCTACATGATTCAAGCTGGGAAATAACCACGACTCAAAGATTAAACTTTTAAAAAAAACTAGACGTATTTTGACCCAAGAATGAGTAAGTTACACGCGTTTAAAGTGTACCCTTCTAAATCTGCCAGATTTCCAGATTCAACATATGGGTATTTTTAAATATTTTTTAAGGATCAAACGTTCATTAAAATTAGTGAATCCAGGTTTAAATGAAAGGTAACACTTTAAACTAAGATTAGAAAAAAGAATCAACTGATTTTGATACCTAGAACTCCAGATATAACAAAAACAAGTGGGGAGTTCTAGCATCAGAATCTGCCAGAATGTTATTCTTTTTGCTTATGGGTCATAACTTTAATATGGCATGTTTATATTCATGATTAATCATATTGTATGAGTATAAGCTTTGATAATCCATGTGTTCTTACAACAATGGTAGGATGATACACATTTTATGTGTTCCTTACAACATTTGTTGAGATGAAACACATGCATGATCAAAGTCTTATTTTCTTGATTTTTAGTTGATTAAGTTCCATACAACAATGGTAGGATGATGCACATTTCATGTGCTCCTTACAACATTGGTAGGATGTTTATATTTACATTATTATAGATATATATAAAGGAAATAAGATGAACAACAAAGAAAATAAATAAAAGAAAGAAGAAAGAAGAAAAGAAGAAAGGTAGAAGAGTAGAGATGAGTGTTTTATGATCATCTTACCAACTCTTTTCTTTGATTTTGTGTTTGATCTTTAAGAGATGATCAAGACTTGGATGTTCTTGGGAGATTTTTGTTTGTGAAAGAAGAAGAGAGAAAAGAGAAGAGATGGAGTGTGGTGGTGAAGGAAATGATGAAGAGTAGTAGGGGGCTTATATAGAGCATGGGGGAGATCAAGTGGTGATTCTTGGGAAGAGAAGGAGGCAAGAGAAAAGAGATGGGGGGTTTCTTTTATTTTTTATTTTTTATAAATTATGTGTAATTAGTTTAGATAAATTTGTATAAATGGTGATTTTGTTTAAATCTTTTAATTAACAAAGTTTTAATTATTTTGATGAGTTTATATATATATATATATATATATGTTTTATATTTTAACTTATTTATATTTATTATGATGTATTTAATTATTTTTATTGTTATTATTATTATTATTGTATATGACTTGTAATTCTTTACTTTTAATAATTCGATTTTTCGAGCTCGGGAAGGTTCTAACCATATAGGCGGGATTTCTACGAAATCTAATATTATTATGGATGTATTTAAGTCATAAATACTATTTTTAGTCATACTAGGCTTAAAATTGGAATTTCTAATGGCTAACCTCGGAAATTTGTTACCGAATGTCACATATTCAAACTTTCGAAAACTCCCGGTTACGTATTTTTGTGCATTTTGATCAAAGTTGTTTGTCCAAATTTCGAACTTTTGTGTGAAAGTTGCTAAATAACACAAGGTAAACCTAACATACGCAACAAAACTTGATTAAAACATGTTTCAAATGTTCAAACTTGAAAGAACACTTTACAACTCGAAAGTTAACTTTTCCGACTTTGCACACTTTGTTCGACATGTAAAAGAACTTGTTAATGTACATATCATTTGCAATGAGGCTTAGGAACACTAGGACAATGTTTTTGTCAACTAAAAAATCAAAAAATTTGAAAAGTGTTCGTCGTGTTCTTCGAGTGGTTGAAGATTGGGCTTGATTCTGTTTTTAGCCTATATCTTCATGTTATGGATCAAACGAGAAAAATTTCAGTGTTACAAAAGTGTTTAGATACATGTATTCATTGTAAAACATGTGTCAAAACACATTTTGGTTCACCAAAAATACCACTTTGTCTATGAAGGTTTTTGGGTGTTGTACATTTTTTTAACAAGGAGTTGACTAATTTTACTATGTTTGACTCTGAGTCAATGTTTACAAGTCAACAAGGTCAAAATGTGTCACACTTGAATGCTTGACCTTACAAGTCAATGCACTTCAATGGGTTAATTTTTCGAAGTCCAAATATCTAACTTATTGACTATTCTTACAAGACAAAATGGCTATGGAAGATGAATCTGTCTCATACCGTTCTTCGACAGCAAGCCAAAGTCATAACCTAGATGACCTTCTCCTTCTCACCAAATAATTCTTATCCGTTGTCACTCATGACAATAATCAATTCATAAACCTCGATAACTTTCGCAATCCAAACTTCCCAATCATCACTAAAATCCTGCGAATCCATCCACTAAACCACTCCCTTACATACAATCCATCAATCTCTGGGACTCATATCCCTGAACTTATGTTCACCAATTCTGGCACACCTCCCACACTCATACCAATCCCGACTCAGGTCGTGTATCCATCCGCGGTAATGTAGACCATTTCACTCTGAACATCACTGCCAATTAATTGAGAGAAATCCTCCAGCTTCCTACCGCCTGAAGCAGGCCTCTACTACTTGATTTCCAGGAGATGCCTGATGAAACCACTGCTCTGTAGGGCATTCGAGCCATGGGCTACACTGGGGATCTACCTCTTCGATCCCATTTCAAAAGAGCCAACCTCCACCCAATATAGTATACATTTCTGACCATTCTTCAACATTGCCTCACTCCTAAACACACAGGATACGAATACCCAAACTCCAATCAAATCAAACTTTTGTATGCTGCTGCCAATCACCTGCATATTGACTACGCAACTATAATATTTCTTGACATTATGCAGCAGGTAGAGGGTAAACTCTTAGACCTTAAGAGAGCAAAGGGAAGATTTCTGCCGTATCAGAGGTTTTTACCAATGATTGTCCAGTTTGCGATGGACAGAAATGAGGAGATCCCGAGAAGGCCAAACCATGCTGCTATTAGGCCGAAACAATTCTTATATGCAAAATCTATGACCAGAGATCATCCTATCCAACCGCAACCGTTCCTTGTCTCCCTGCTGGATTTGTGCACCCAGAATGATATGGTGAGAAGTTATAGGGAGAGTGTAGGGTTGGGTCCTATGGTTCAACCAGAGCCGGTTTTACCTGCCCAAGGGCATGTAGTACCGGGTGAGGAATTAGTTGATAGACCTCAGCCTTCTATGGGAGAAGTTGAGAGGGAAGAGTAGAGTGAGAAAAGCCAAGAGAGGGGTGGTGAAGGGGATGAGGGTGATACACATAGTGAGGGAGGGGTTGAGTATGATCCTGCACAGATCCAGGCTATGATTGATACATTTTCTGATGTACTCCCTAACCCTGAGCAACAACCAGAGTCCCCTGATCTTCATGCAGGTTCAGTGGCGCCTGACTTTGAAACAGACACTTTTGCCCTGACCACGTATACCGATAACACTGCACGACAACGAGCTAAAACTCCAGTGGTGACTGAGGAAGAGGATTTAAGGTTCTCATATCTATTCCCTGATTTATTTTTTATTTTTTATAAATTATGTGTAATTAGTTTAAATAAATTTGTATAAATGGTGATTTTGTTTAAATCTTTTAATTAACAAAGTTTTAATTATTTTGATGAGTTTATATATATATATATATATATGTTTTATATTTTAACTTATTTATATTTATTATGATGTATTTAATTATTTTTATTGTTATTATTATTATTATTATTGTATATGATTTGTAATTCTTGACTTTTAATAATTCGATTTTTCGAGCTCGGGAAGGTTCTAACCATATAGGCGGGATTTCTACGAAATCTAATATTATTATGGATGTATTTAAGTCATAAATACTATTTTTAGTCATACTAGGCTTAAATTGGAATTTCTAATGGCTAACCTCGGAAATTTGTTGCCGAATGTCACATATTCAAACTTTCGAAAACTCCCGGTTACGTATTTTTGTGCATTTTGATCAAAGTTGTTTGTCCAAATTTCGAACTTTTGTGTGAAAGTTGCTAAATAACACAAGGTAAACCTAACATACGCAACAAACCTTGATTAAAACATGTTTCAAATGTTCAAACTTGAAAGAACACTTTACAACTCGAAAGTTAACTTTTCCGACTTTGCACACTTTGTTCGACATGTAAAAGAACTTGTTAATGTACATATCATTTGCAATGAGGCTTAGGAACACTAGGACAATGTTTTTGTCAACTAAAAAATCGAAAAATTTGAAAAGTGTTCGTCGTCTTCTTCGAGTGGTTGAAGATTGGGCTTGATTCTGTTTTTAGCCTATATCTTCATGTTATGGATCAAACGAGAAAAATTTCAGTGTTACAAAAGTGTTTAGATACATGTATTCATTGTAAAAAAAAACATGTGTCAAAACACATTTTTGTTCACCAAAAATACCACTTTGTCTATGAAGGTTTTTGGGTGTTGTACATTTTTTTAACAAGGAGTTGACTAATTTTACTATGTTTGACTCTGAGTCAATGTTTACAAGTCACCAAGGTCAAAATGTGTCACACTTGAATGCTTGACCTTACAAGTCAATGCACTTCAATGGGTTAATTTTTCGAAGTCCAAATATCTAACTTATTGACTATTCTTACAGGACAAAATGGCTATGGAAGATGAATCTGTCTCATACCGTTCTTCGACAGCAAGCCAAAGTCATAACCTAGATGACCTTCTCCTTCTCACCAAATAATTCTTATCCGTTGTCACTCATGACAATAATCAATTCATAAACCTCGGTAACTTTCGCAATCCAAACTTCCCAATCATCACTAAAATCCTGCGAATCCATCCACTAAACCACTCCCTTACATACAATCCATCAATCTCTGGGACTCATATCCCTGAACTTATGTTCACCAATTCTGGCACACCTCCCACACTCATACCAATCCCGACTCAGGTCGTGTATCCATCCGCGGTAATGTAGACCATTTCACTCTGAACATCACTGCCAATTAATTGAGAGAAATCCTCCAGCTTCCTACCGCCTGAAGCAGGCCTCTACTACTTGATTTCCAGGAGATGCCTGATGAAACCACTGCTCTTTAGGGCATTCGAGCCATGGGCTACACTGGGGATCTACCTCTTCGATCCCATTTCAAAAGAGCCAACCTCCACCCAATATAGTATACATTTCTGACCATTCTTCAACATTGCCTCACTCCTAAACACACAGGATACGAATACCCAAACTCCAATCAAATCAAACTTTTGTATGTTGCTGCCAATCACCTGCATATTGACTACGCAACTATAATATTTCTTGACATTATGCAGCAGGTAGAGGGTAAACTCTTAGACCTTAAGAGAGCAAAGGGAAGATTTCTGCCGTATCAGAGGTTTTTACCAATGATTGTCCAGTTTGCGATGGACAGAAATGAGGAGATCCCGAGAAGGCCAAACCATGCTGCTATTAGGCCGAAACAATTCTTATATGCAAAATCTATGACCAGAGATCATCCTATCCAACCGCAACCGTTCCTTGTCTCCCTGCTGGATTTGTGCACCCAGAATGATATGGTGAGAAGTTATAGGGAGAGTGTAGGGTTGGGTCCTATGGTTCAACCAGAGCCGGTTTTACCTGCCCAAGGGCATGTAGTACCGGGTGAGGAATTAGTTGATAGACCTCAGCCTTCTATGGGAGAACTTGAGAGGGAAGAGTAGAGTGAGAAAAGCCAAGAGAGGGGTGGTGAAGGGGATGAGGGTGATACACATAGTGAGGGAGGGGTTGAGTATGATCCTGCACAGATCCAGGCTATGATTGATACATTTTCTGATGTACTCCCTAACCCTGAGCAACAACCGGAGTCCCCTGATCTTCATGCAGGTTCAGTGGCGCCTGACTTTGAAACAGACACTTTTGCCCTGACCACGTATACCGATAACACTGCACGACAACGAGCTAAAACTCCAGTGGTGACTGAGGAAGAGGATTTAAGGTTCTCATATCTATTCCCTGATTTACCCGAGGCCTTTGATGACGAAACAAAATTTATGTATGGCTATAAACCGGGTCCTCTTGACAAAGGAAGTGCAAGCCAAGACTTGATGCCAATCTGGAATTTTATGATTAGTATGAAAGTGAAATGGAAGAGGTAGACGAGAGAGAGAGAGAGGTAAGAAAAGAAAAGTAGAGTGTTGAGAGACCCTCAAGCCTAAAAAGCCGGGAAGCCGAATCTGTTACTGGGGCTAACATTGTTAGCTCTAGTATTGAAACAGCCCCTGTTATCGCAATAGTGCAAATTCACCCCTCTAGCCACTCAAGTATATCTCAACACATGCTTGTTTCACCGCACGAAGAAATAGCACATACTCTTTCGGCCTCTCATTCGGAGATGGCCGGTATTGAAACCTGAGGTCTGCCTCTCCCGACCTCGACCGTTCCTTCAACGCACATTTATATACCGCAGATTTCTGTATTTCTTTCTAGACACCAACAAACACTTGCACAAATTACGACGTTGTTTACAAAACAGCCGTCCAGAACACCTGTAGGTGGCACTATTGAAAGTGTCATTCGAGGATCAGGTGGAAATCTTGCCGGAGCGTACACCACTGCAGCTCCGCATGTGAGTAGTTCTGCCTCCATGGCAGAAACTTCAACGAGCACTCTTAGTGAGTCTCGGTTTGTTACCAAGGATGAATTCCAGGAGGCCCTCAACCCAATTACTGAAAGCTTAATAGAAATCAAGCAGACACTTGCTTCGTTGAAAACCAAGGTTGATGATGGCTCGGGCTTATCAACTGATACATTAAAATCCCTGCTCTATGTTTGATTGCTGGAGCGAGCCCCAGACCGTGAACATAACCTAGATCTCCTTCAAACCCTGAAAAATGAACAAACTTACAAGGGTAGTAACCTCAATGAATTCAAAGAAACCATTCAAAATTCGATGGAAGATCTGGGAAATATGTTCTTTCAGAAATTAGATTCGGTGGAAAACAGAATGACTATTCTCGAATCTACGTGCAAATCCCAAGCTGCAGGGTCAAAGCGCAGGCGTGACGACGATGATCCCGATCATGATCGTCAAGAGGGGGAGAAAAGAGCGCGCGTTTTGACGTTTACTCCTCTAACTGAACGATTAGCGGCTGCAATGGGGATAGGGGCAAAAACTCAGCAACAGCAACAACATCAAACCCAACAACAACTACAGCAACAACAACAACAACAACAAACTCAACTAGAGCCTGAACCTGACATCCCAATGTTCGAATTTGAAACTGAAACCGCTGATATTGGAGAAAGGGATGAATCAGATAAGTTACTGAAACAGATTGATGAGTTCTCTTTTGGCAAACTTCAAGAAAGAACAAAGGAAGTCCAGATCATGGACACGTTTGAAGATATGCCAGTGCCTGTGGTACAAAAGCCTGCTTCTTCAAGGGTTGTAAACCTGCGAAGGAGTTAGTAACCAAAAAGCAAATGGAGGAGGCAATCAAAAAGCTAAACCTTACAAGAGTCCTCCGGGGCATTTCAGAGGAAGTTCATCAACTCTTTCCTCTATAACCTAAGAAATTCCAGGTGTCAGCTACCGACATCCTGAGGAAAAATCTACAAGCAGAGCAGGCTTAACAACTACAACAATCATCTGAATGGCCCCTACCTCCAAACGTCCAACCATCTCCTTCAGTTCTTACATCATTAGACCTACGCCTTTATAGACACAACATGTTCACAAGAGATACAATGAAAAACCCGTTATGGGGCAAATATGGTGTGAATGCTGCTTACCTCGAGGATCGGATTCCTACTATCTTTACTTCACAAATCAGAGACAAGATTCCTCCTTAACTGAGGGGTCTTGATGACGTTCAAAGGAGACGATACAATCACATCGTCAATGAATACAAAACACGAGGGAGCAGATAGTGTCAGAATACCCTATCAGCAAAGTACTTCGAATCAGTATGCAAAAATCTTTAAGGTACAGGTTTGCTGTTTATGATGTGCAAAGGGCAGATGGTTAGAAAATCTCTCTGAATGAAGCTGACTTCCGACACGTCAAGCTTCATGACATTGAGTTCATATATGAGGAGCTTTCTACAAAGATTAACAAGTCTTATGAGGAACAACAAGGACGATATGAGAAGGTTTATAGAGTTTATCCAAGAGCACGATCTACAATTGGGAGCCGAGAGTAATCACCTCGAGGTGAATCTACTTAGACCACTGCAAAACCATCTTAGTCTATAAACCCTAGAAGAGCTAACTATTATTGATGAAAATCATCCAAGCCTTGCGGGTCAAAGAGGTGTCGTCTTCGTCAACCAATGTCGTCGAAAGATCTTTGTTAGGATGGTAGACATGATGGCATACTCTGATGGTACTCTAAAATTGTTGTTCCATAGACTCCAAGAAAAGGCTAAAAAGGATCAATCAACTTTAAGTGAATCAGAAAGGGTTGGGCTGATAAGAACAATTGATGCAATCAAAAGGACATTGGACGGTCGTCGGATTATAAGGAGGTGGCAGATGATGTTTGGAATTAGGAACAGATCTATTTTGTAATAAATATCTTTTTGTATTTCAATTTTTTTGTAATAGGCTTTCCCTCCATTTAGGGGAGATTGTTAATTTTAGAAATGTAGAAAAGCCTAATTTTAGGCGTAGCCTATAATAGGCACAAGGCCCTTGGCCTTTGTAACCTTTTGGAACGCTTTTGCTCTCATTGTTCAATAAAACGATATTGAAGCTAAAAGGTGTAGTGTGTGTTTCTCTCATATCATCTTCTCTCTACACTAATACTTGAAAGGATCAATCGGGATAGCTTTCATGTTTTATGTTCTGGATTTTAAAATTCTATTTCAATGCATTTGGTGTTTATTTTTGGAACTATGTGTTATCAATACGGGTATTCCATTCTCTAAGGACTAGAGTGAGGATTGACCGTTGGGTACATGACAACATCAATAGTATCTGTTTTTAACAGATTTAAAGGTCAGATCTAGGTTTTATTTGCGTTGGGTTCTGTTTGAGCAAAAATCAGATTTTAAAGTGAATTTGCAATGGGAATTTAATGTGTACTGTGATATTTCTTTGTTCAAGTAGTCCAGTTTGATCAGTAAATGGCTATACTGCTGCTGGTTATTACAATTCGAATTAGTTCAAGACTCTTTTAGGGTATTGTGGAAATTCAAATCTGGTTTATGTCTTATGTGGTATTGTTGTCTAACATTCAATTGGTTCAAGACTGTTTTTGTGGATGGTAGCTACTGTTTAAAGGTTCATAGAATATTTTTTATTGAAGTCATGCAGTCTTGTGTGAACAAATCTTTAGCTATTTTATACCGATTTATGAGCAGATCTTTAGCTATTTTTTTTACTTGTTGGAGATAAAAACACAACTTGTTTAGAACTGTATGAAGTTATGTTTTAATTGTTATATTTTCGAAATACTTTAACTCATTTAGTTATTTATATAATCATAATTAATTCTTTAGTTTATATATTTTAAGTTACTAGAATCGTTATGATTTTAATATTTTAGGGCCCTCTTTTTTAAGTTTTTGCCTTGGCTCCACTAATAATAAGCTCGGCCAATATTGTTAGTGTGAATTGTTTTTAACTGCAAGTACGGATGCCTAAGCTTACTAATTCCTAACTTTTAATGTTATCTTGTATTCCTTGATAGCCAATTGAATCATCTAGCAGATGGTACAAATATTATGAAAAAGCTAACCAAACAAATAGATATGATACCATTTAGCTACTCATAACCACAAAAACAGTTGTTGAAAGACAAGACATGAGCATGTAGGCCCAAGAGAGTAACAGAACAACTACTATAAGAACAAAAGCATCCATATGTAACACCAAAGCTCTATTGAAGCAGAATGTAAAAAACAACACACAAAATGCAAACATAGTTTGCTATATAAAACTAGGCAATGGCCTCACTGATGACCCACAAACTTTGATGATTCGTCACCCTGATCAATAGCTATATACAAGTATAGAAGTAGAACAACATGACAACTTATAAAAAAGAGTTTTGTCTAATTCAAGTGTCAGGTGATTCGTCATGTGTTTCAGAAAAGATTATTTAGAGGTCAATTATAGCCAAGGAAAAGAGACGCTTAATTATCATATTAGAGACTTATTTCAAAGAAAATAATTCTTATGCATCGAATTAGAGCCACACGAAAGAGGGAGCTTAATTTATAGTTTAAGATGTCAATTATATTTTTATATGTTTATAACCTTATTCAGTCAATCTGATCTTTTTATATGATACACGTAGTCTTTTTACATGATACAGGGGGTCTTGCAAGTCAAATAGAATAGCAAGGGGCATGGGCATCTGTTATTAGGAGAGTTTAAAAAAGATGAATAAAACTTTCATTCTTGCCATCTATTTATTAATTTCAGGGCTACTCACAAAAAGAAAACCAGCACAATGGGCAAGGCCATGCCTGGCTTTCAACAACATAAGTTCTAGAAAAAGGAATCTTTTTTGGTCTGAAGTACTAAGGCTTTCAATTATGTAGGTATCACAAATTCAGTTTTGTTTTGGATGGGTTTAATGAGATCATCTTGACTTCTGCCAGATATCAAGAATTATGGGAAATCTATTCCGCTCTTCTTAGTTTTGATTTACTTGTATTACATATCTAATAATAGATAACTTGACTTTGGATTATAAGTAGTGTGAGGCTTCTTTTATGAAATAACAGTCCCTTGATATGCTATAAGGCTGTTTGTTTATGTGTTAGTCACTGGATTATTTTTTTTCTCAACACTTTGATAATTAAAGATTCTACATGCCTTCACTTGGATATACAGTACTTTAGTCTGTATATCATTGGGAACTTCTAAACATCGACTATACTCTTATTTAGAAAGACGGGTGGGCAGACCGCAGATATTTTTTCAAAGAATTGATCAATGAACACCATCTATTAATTAATTTTAGGGCTACTCAAGAACTTGACTACCGTTTTTAATGTAGAAGCTTCATCCAATGAATTGCATCTAAAACTCGAAAGAGCATCACATATCACATGCTTTATGGCGAGAGCTCTTGGATCAACGGCCTTTTGATCATGGGGCTTACAAACCTAGAAATGAAATTTGTTATCCTAATAACACTTCTATTTGCTGTTGGTGTTTATTCTTTCCTTCCAAACATGTATATATGCATAAAAGGTGGAATGATAGCTTGCAAACTGCTGTTGGATTTCGTTCAAGTGCTTAGCCATTCGATGTGAAAAAAATTTATGATTGAGATGCTTGTATTAATCACTAATCGTTATTATACAGGTGGAATGTTGAGGCTTGTGTTCAGTTATTTCTATCTATAATTCTAAGCAGTTTATTTCTATCCAAACAATTCAGTTAATCACAGACATCCCCTACATCCCCTATACATAAGCAGGCAGGCATCTAAAGTATTTAGATATAAATTCCACGAAAATTTAAAATTATTAAAACAAAAAAAAGAAAGAAAATGATCATGGTTGTGGTTGCTGTGTTTGTGTTTGATCATGGGCAAATTCCTTTGATCATGGCTATTTATAATATTATTCTTTGCTTTTCAAGTAATTTCCTTCGATGTTAGCTAATATTTACTTGTGTAATAGATGAAGATCTCAACCTGTTATGTAGACAGTTTTAAAAAAGGGTAAATTCATAGGCAAAAGAAGAGCAAATAGATTCAACAGCTTCTATAAAGATGGAACAAAATAATTAAATAGTTCAACCTATTCGACCCATTCCCATTTTAGTTTAATTAATTTAATTCGACCCGTTTGAGATAATACACAACCCATTCATAAGTAAATGGTTCATAACTTCTTTCAACGATTAGGGTCGGGACTACTTTAAGAATTTCAAACTTATAGTTGTTAAACTTTGTAGTTTCATGATGCTTTTAATTGGCATTGAATTTGTTTTTGTTTTTATGTGTATCATGTATTTTTAATAGAACAAATCTACGTCATGATGCAGAAATGGATTAATTTTATTCGGTTCTTCCCTTTTCAATTTTAACAAATCATCTTATACATCATCTTATACGTCCTTATCATATAAACTCTACATCTACTACTACCAAATCAAAATCCTATTGGAAATCTTATACGAACACATGCCTCAACAGCTAGTAAAATTATATAAATTGGCCCTCCAAGATTCTAAGTAAAACCCAGGTGATCCAAGATGAAGAAATTAAGTTATAAATTGTTTCTCCTTTAAGTTGTTTAGTGTATAATTGTGTCCGTAACATCAATATAGCTCATGGAAAATTCACATTACTCACTATAAATCAAAAGATTTTTTTTATTACAATAGGATTAATGATTACAATAGCCACATGGAAGTGAACTAGAAAACAAAATATTATTCATTATACCAAAAATTAACATTCATTTAGAAACTAGGGTTCAAGCATAACATACAATAAGAAATCAATAGCCACACAATAGCTTGATTGATAAAAACTTACCTAGCGCTCGACCTTCTTTCGGTTCGTGATTAACAATGGTACTCTTTCCTCAACAAAAATAGCTTTTGCCTCGTGAGATGCAAGTTCTTGAAAATCCAAGAATCAAAAAACCATTCAATACATACTTGGTTTAGTACACAAACATCAATTTCTAAGTTTACCATTAAATTTTACTAGCTTAACCACTAAGATTGTTTATGATGAAATAATGTAGCGTTCTTCTTATAAACAAAAATTTAAACAAACATCATACCCCATCCATTTGTTTTAGTTATTAGTGTAGTTAACAACAAAGAAATTGTAATTTACAATTAAGAACAAGACATACCACAAATCGAATGTAGAACAGAGAAAAGACCCAAAACATATTCAATAACTGTTAATCTAAAATATATAAAAACGTAATAATCGATTTCTAAATAGAACAACCCAGAACACATTATAAACCTAGCTAATAATCGATTTCTAAATCAAAGCAACAAGTTAATTTTCAGGTTCTTTGATGAGATGAAGGAAATCGATGGTAATACAGCAAAGAAATCGATGAAAACTTACCGGTTCTTCGACTCAAGCCTGTTGCTTCTTCTCCAACGATGTGTTTGTATCCACGATATATGAACTTCGGCAACTATATCTCTTCCCCTCAACAATTTCGGAAGCATGATCCTCATCCTCTGCCAATTTTGTTCCCGCCTCTATTCACGTACGACACATAATTTGGTTTTTAGGTTAAAAGGTTAAATATTAATCTTTTTTAATTTCCATGTCATTTTTTAGTTTAAAATTTTATTTTTTTATTTACACGTTCTATTAAAGAAGATTATGGGGGTAGGTAGTATTAGTTTTTTACCCACACATCAATTACACTTATAACTATGTGTAGGCATTTCTAATGCCACGTCATAATTAAAAAATCAATTTATAAAATTGTTTATTTTATATACCTTCACATGTATAAATAAATATTATGTGTTGGTATTATTTTAACTATTATCTACACATAAGATCACATGTTGTATTTGTGTGGGTAATTTACCCACACATTAATAGATTATATCTTATGTGTAGGTAACTGAATTTAATGTCAATCAAAAATTTTTAAGGGAAAATTTCCCCCTAAATTAAAATGTGCCTAAAATGTATCACCCACACATATTAAGTGCTAAACACAATTAAAAAAAGAAAATTTTAATTACCAACACATAACAAATATGTGTGAGTAAATACCCACAAATATTTATGTGTAACTAAATTATATGTGGGTAAATATCCTAATTCTTGTAGTGATGAGTAAGACTCTGCTTTAGCGATTAACTGACCAGATCATACCCAGAAAACCAAGTAATAGGAAAGCTTGATCTTGGAGTTAGAACTTGATCTGCAACAACAAATGAGTGTTTCTGAAACCCTGAATGATCCCTGATTAGGTGATTGCATTAGATGAGCTCAATTAGTTCGAGAGACTTAAAGTGTGGAGTTAAATACCTAAGCCCGAAGGGAAATCTATTATAGGTACAAAGTGGGTGTTTAAAAACAAAAAGGATTCTAATGGAATAGTAGTTAGAAACAAAGTTAGGCTAGTTGCTAGGGATACAACCAACAGGAGAGAATAGATTATGATGAAACGTTTGCTCCTGTAGCTAGGATTAAGGCTATCAGATTATTTTTAGCCTATGCTGCCTATAGAAATTTTAAAGTTTTCCAAATGGACATCATGACAGCTTTTCTGAATGGAATTCTGAAAGAGGAAGTTTGTGTTTCTCAACCAAAAGGCTTTGTCGACCCAAAAATACCAACAGATGTGTATATTTTAGGCAAAGCATTGTATGGTTTAAAACATGCACCAATATATTGGTATGATGTATTGTCACAGTACTTGTTGAGTCAGGGGCTACTCTAAAGGGAAAACAGACACCGCTTTATTCACCAAAAAAATGGGAGAAGATTACTTACTTGTTCAAATATATGTGGATGACATAATATTTGGTACAAATACTTAATATAGTCAAGAATTTCAGCAGTAATGGCAAACAGATTTGAGATGAGCATGATGCGAGAGATGAGCGTCTTTCTTGAATTACAAATCAAGCAATTAAAACATGGTATCTTTTAAATCAATAAAAATACATTAAAAATTTATTAAAGAAATATGACATGTTAAATTCTTCATCTCTAGTCAAACCCATGACCTCTAAAACCAAATTATAAAGGAATGATAGGGTCATTACTGTACTTAACAGCTAGTTGACGGGATAATATGTTCTCTATATGTTTATGTGCTAGATTCTAAACGAATCCTAAGGAATCTCATTTTCTTGTTGTCAAGAGAATTTTAATATATATGAAAGGAACCCCAAACTTAGGTTTGTGGTATCCTTCAGATTTATTATTCAATCTGATTGCTTATTCTGATTCTGATTATGCAGGGTGCATGATGGATAGAAAGAGTACCTTGGGTAGTGCTCATTTCTTGGGAGACAAACTTGTATGTTGGGCATCTAAGAAACAGAACTGTGTCTTAACTTCAAGTTCAGAAGCCAAATATGTAGCAGTTGCAAGTTGATGTTCACAGAGTTTATGGATTAGAACTCAACTCTCTGATTTTGGTCTAAATTACAACAAGATCCCATTGATGTGTGACTCCTAGGGTGCTATAGCTATAACATGCAATCCGGTGCATCATTTCAAAACAAAGCACATAGACATCAAATATCATTTTCTCAAGGATAATGTGTAAAAGGGTTTGATTGAACTGCAATTTGTTCAAACTAAAAATCAACTTGCTAACATATTCACCAAACCATTAGACGATTCTTGATTCAATGTTTTTGTGTCTAAATTAGGAATGTTGAATTTACATATTTGACATTGCATTTGTTATCATTTTTCCTTTACGTTATTGCCTCTTATTTTTGAATTGGTAATACACTAAGTGTGTTTCTTATACAAAATAAGATGAGCTTAAATCAAGAGGGAGTGATTTGGAATCTTACAACTTACAAGTACTTGCATGACTGCAAACTTGTAGGGGGGAGAAAAGCATATTCTGTAGGAAATCCATGCCATGCCAACACCCGTACGCAGCGGAAGCAACGACATAAAAACCGGGGTTTTCGGGTATTTAAACCGACATGCATGTATTCCCCAAGTGGGGATCGTGACTACAAACGAATATAGCAACTAAAACAAACGAGAAGGAGGAGAAATAATACCATCACGGGGCTGGAGCTATCCACCGAGCTAGAAAGATCTTCGAGAACCCGAAACTGAGCTCCTCTATTGATAGTCCACACCAAGTAGCCGAGATTCCGCCTTGCTAACGACCCGAGACACGAACCACACGTCGTCTTCGTGAATCTGGAGCACCCACAACACTTGAACAACTTGCCTTCACTTGATACACTACCTTGCTCTCTTAGAACCAAGAACCATGTATGTATATGTGTATATAATGAGCATGAAGCTAGAGTTCTAATAGAGAGAGACATACTAGCCTTATATAGAAGCTGGAAGCATGCCAAAGCCCACAGAATCGGCTGTCATGCCACTCACCCATTGGACCAACACAAAGGTCCAAGAAAAACCAAGTGTCACTTTGACTTCTGTCTTCACGGGCTCTCACGGGCCGTGAAGCACTCGTGAAGGCCTCATAGGCCGGGTTCCACTGCACACTCTCATTGGGCCAACGAGTGGTCCAATTAAAAGAATGGTGCCTGCCTTCACGGGCTCTCACGGGCCGTGAAGCACTCGTGAAGGCCTCGCTCTCACGACTACTTGTCCGGGTGGTGAAGGCTCGTGGAGGGTTTCTCTTCACGACCTCTTAACGGCCCGTGAAGGTCGCCAGAAACCCTAATTTCATATTCTCTCATGTTTGCGTTGTGCTACCGGAATCTACCCTTGGCGTGTGACTCAATAGGCTCGTACCTCATCAGCAGTGATGCTAGTACACGTGTATCAGTGGGCATATTCTAGCAGACTCCCACTTGCACATGATACAACGTTACCAACACCACAGACAAGTAGCAGCTCTAGCAAAGCATACTTTCCCCCAAGTCGGTACGAGTTACGTCATCCTCGAAAAATCCTTGTATCCTAGAAAGGCTAAAAGGTCCTATAGATAAGTGATCATAAACATCCCTTTGTTCGCAATATCCGTGTGAACACGAGACATGGAAAAATGTTAATCTCCAGATTGTTCACGATTCTGTTTCTCGATTCTAGATTGGTGGTGACCAAAATAACAAGTTTACAACTGATCTAAAAATCATTGTAACTCGAGCACGGCCATGCATTTTTTGTGTCAGCGCCCAATCATCGAGGGGCCAGGGATATCTCTCTAACCAGAGGAACAAATCCTTTTTGACTACATAGCCCCGCCACAAGCTTCATACTTTATTTGAAAACTCCCTTTATAGTGGCCAGTTACGAACCACGTTTGAAAATAATCAAAATAAAGGAGACTCTCATGCTTTGGGTACACATGTATCTCCGGTCTAAGGATGAAATGATATTATCATCCCGAGTCACTTGTGACCATAATCCATGAAGTGAACTCAGGTGTGGGTCTTCCAATCACTCGAAACTCATTTCAAGCATAGGTTAGTTTTGTGTCACTTGCATTCAATCCTTGATTAATGCATGGCCAAACCCTAACCTCAGTCTTAGTTCAAACTTCCTTCCCTTGAAGAATGACTGACTGTGGAAATCTAGAATGCATAAGCATTCAGGGAAGTGGTTAAACATGCTAAGATGGAACACAGTAAAGACTAATGAAAGTAACCGCATCTGCGTATATATAGTCCCCACTATATATCGAAAGTAATCAAAAGTAACGATACTGCTTGCAGTTCCCAAAGCAGAAATAAAACAATCAACAACTAAAACAATATTTCAAGCCAAATCATATGAAGGCCCGTGAAGGTCGCCAGAAACCCTAATTTCATATTCTCTCATGTTTGCGTTGTGCTGCCGGAATCTACCCTTGGCGTGTGACCCAATAGGCTCGTACCTCATCAGCAGTGATGCTAGTACACGTGTATCAGTGGGCATATTCTAACATATTCGAGCATGTATCAATGTATGTGTAGAGATCTTCGAGCATGGCCATATTCCAGCGGAGTTATATTCAAGCTTGAATATTTTTTTACTTTAGCATTTACAGTTTCAAGTTTTCATTTTCACATTACCTAACTCGAATATGAACACATCTGAGCTACAGGCCCATTTCGTCTCTACTGGATCTGTTCCCGGGAGTACCAAGGAACCTTTGCTCTCCCTAGCCATTTCAGGTTAAGAAGATGTCAAAGCGCCTTTATCTTTATAAGAACGGCGCGTTCCGAGGTGTCGAATAACTCTCTGTTTATCAATCCTTCGATTGCAAAAGAAATCTATAAATTATTGCATCTACATACTCAGTTTTGCTTGTGAAACCAAAGGTAGTAACTTTGTTGGATTTAAAGTTCATTTGAGTGGTCAATTGAGTAAAAAACAAGTCATTTTATTCTGAAAACCGAAGAGTTATCGGTCATGATTTTTGGTTTTTTAAGCATTGATTCGAGGTTGTTATGGATAATAATTGTTACGATGGTGATGTACAACAGATTTGAAATATAAAGAACCAAAAATAACATAATTTTGACAACATGTGTTCATGATATCAAGTTATTCAAGTGTTTTGCTTTGACTCATGTTTTTCAAGATGTTAATGACATTTTTTGTGAAAAATTCAGTATTAAACATTTACTTGTTATCACTTAATCTTTCATAATTATCTATCAAAACACATTTTGAACTTCGTTTGATCATAGTTTCACTTTGAGAAGTTTGACACATGGATTTTTTTTATTATTTATAAAAATTCAAAATTTGTTCAAACTTTAATCTGTTTGTTGGTTAATTATGTGATTGGAGCATTTTTATCTTTATACTTACTAATGTTTTAGTTGTTTTTACAAAAAAATGGCTCAAGAAGGCGATTCTATGTCACACTGATCCTCAACTGCTAACCAAAGTCAAAACCTAGACCATCAACTTATTAGACAATTTGAATACCTACCGGTGGCTCACATTGATAATAACCACTTTGTTGACCTTGACACCTTCTGAAACCCAAACTTCCCAATTGTCAACTGGTGTGCAGCCCGCGGTACGGGTTTTTGATGGTGAAAAGCTTTGACACACACTTATTTTAAATTTATAAAAACGATATTACTAAGCACACACTACAAACGACACAAACAAGTATGACCAGGTCAAATAGTAGTATAGACTCGGCAAGACCGGATGTCGAACCACAGGGACAACGAGCTATCAATACTCTCACATCATTGTTGTTTGAAAAGCAGAATAATTAGCATGCGAATGACAACTTAAACTAATTAAACAGAGCAAGACAATTCAGATTAAACACCGAAGAACTAGAGAGGCGAAACAATCAGATAAAGATTCACTCAAGCTTTCGAATCATCCTAACTAGTCATGGACATAATTATAACAATCCAGATAATGAAGACTTGACGAATATGACAGATTAAGCACACAACATGTTGTTCTACTATTTATCACCACCACATCATCATGCAACGAATCATCACTCGAGTTATCAAGACTCTGACTCAACAATCAAACATAATCAGACAAAAAGGAGCATATCCAAGTTTTCACATAGGACATGTAGACAGGTATTTAACTACAGATTCACCAAATTGCATCCAACTCGGACTACAAGAACATACATCATTTCAAAACCCAAAAAGGTGTTAAAGTGGTTAAACATAGTCAAAATAATGAAAAACAGCACACTGGTATAAAAAAGGCTCTTACGGGTGCAAGGAGTTATCCTTGCGGCCGCAAGGGTGCATATGCTTGCACCCGCAAGCAATATTGCTTCTGGCCGCAAGGGCTACGCAAACAGAACACCTCATTTTTACACAAAGAGATCCAATAACATAAACAATCTAGACTTTCATCTAATCATAAACACATGTAAATGGGTACAATGATACAACCACCATGGATAGGTCTGAAATGATCCAAAACATGTTCCAAAAGTGCTTTCAACACTCAATCATGCACAATGTACCATTTCTAGTAACAAAGTAACATAAAATCTTGTAAAATCAACATCCACTCTTGAATATCCACATACTTTGACATATGGTATTACACCAACACATCACCAAACATGAATATGATTATATCAGACACATTAACAAGATTAAACACACTTGTATTGAAGATCAAACATGCTTGTTCATATCCTGTCAACATAAAAAGACAAATTAAACATTATATTGCCATAACTAGCCAAGAATCATCTTGGCCCAAGTGAAATGAGTTTAGCAATCCATATACATCAATTTAAGTACAACCACATTTGGATTACATGAATACATGATCACAAATCAAAGATAGAAAGGTAGTACAAACTTAAATACACTTTGACTTTGTGATTTCAAGCTTCCAAATGTGAATCCAAGCCTCCTAGAAAGCTCTCCCTCCATTGATATCACCAAAGTAAGCCTATGGATTGATTGTGGTCGTGGGAGAGTGTTTGGGTGGTGAAAAATCCGAATTAGCCCTTTTTTTAATGAATAGTTCTTTATAATACTAGAACAGGGGTCCTTACGGCCACAAGTTGGGTGGTGGATTTGACGTTTGCCAGGTGCAAGTTGTCAAGTGGAAAGTTTATGGAAGATTGGCCCTTGTGGCCGCAAGGGATACGCTTTGCGGCCGTAAGGAGCCTTTTTTCATCAACTCTTCATTTTTCTTCTGTTTTGCACCGGATTTGTTCATATATCTCGTGTTAGGCCCTTTTAACTTGCATGGTGAATTATAAGCAATTTAGATCACTAAACACATGATTCACCTTGGAAATGGGTTAATAATGATGCGTTTCGGCGTGTAAAACATGCATAAAAACATGAACATCAAAAACAACTAATACATAGGGAAAGGCATGTACTACAATATAGCAAAATTTGTACAGCCAACGGTGAAATCACAAGCGTCACACATCAGTTCAAAGGGAAGCGACCAATCTAGACTGGTCAAGATCGGTGCATTTGTGAGTTTCTCTTTAAGAATATTGAAAGCATCAAGACATTCAAAATAGAAAACAGATGGAGCATCTTTCTCCAAAAGATGGGTCATAGGCCGGGAAATCTTGGAAAACTCGTTTATGAAACGAGGATAGAATCCGGCGTGACCTAAAAACTCCGAATGCCTTTAACATTCGTGGTAGGAGGTAATTTAGAAATGACATCTAGTTTTGCACGATCAACCTCAATCCCTGATTTAGAGATTTTGTGGCCATGGACAATCCCATCTCGCACCATAAAATGGCATTTCTCCCAATTAAGGGGGAGATTAGTGTCCTCACACCTGGAGAGCATCTTCTCCAGATCTTTTAGACATGGGTCGAAAGAGTCTCCAAAAATGGAGAAATCATCCGTAAAGACCTCGACACAGTCTTCAATCATGTCATGAAAAATCGATGTCATACAGCGCTGGAATGTAGCGGGCGTATTACACAACCCAAAAGGCATTCGCCGGTAAGCAAATGTACCATAAGTACAAGTGAATGTGGTTTTCTCCTGGTCTTCTTGAACATTAGGGATTTGAAAGTATCCCGAAAAACCATAAAGAAAGCAATAAAAAGCATTGCCCGCTACACGTTCTAACATCTGATCAATGAATAGTAGTGGAAAATGATCCTTGAGTGTTGCATCATTTAATTTGCGATAATCAATGCAAACACGCTACCCAGTGACAGTACAGGTGGGAATCAACTCATTCTTTTCATTGGAGACAACGGTCATGCCTCCCTTCTTTGGAACAACCTGGACTAGGCTCACCCAAGGGCTGTCAGATATAGGATATATCAGGCGCGCGTCCAGTAGCTTAAAGATTTCTTTCTTAACCACTTCTTGATGTGTGGATTGAGTCACCTCTACCGCTGCACACAAGTCTTATAATTTTCTTCCATGAGAATTTTGGGCATGCACAAAGATGGATTAATGCCCTTTATGTCGGACAATTTCCACGCAATTACGGTTTTGTGTTTCTTCAAAACCTGTAGTAGCTTTGATTTCTCAATATCATTAAGGTCAGAAGCTATTATGACAGGTAATTTGGACTCGTCATCTAGAAAAGCGTATTCTAGATGTGAAGGAAGTTCTTTCAACTCGAGAGATAGTGGTTCAACCATAAATGGTTGCGTTTTGGATTCATCGAGAATTTCGAGGTTCTCGAAATTTTCAGAAACGAATGCATCCTCATGAAGGGCATCAGAATCTGGCTGGTAAAATTTTAAGTGTGTAAGATCTTTAGGAAGAGATCCCTTTTCAAAACTCTGCGCATCAATCACATATTTCTCAGTGGAGATTGGAACACATTCACGGAGATGGCGATCAAATATGTCAACAAAATAAAGGGCATCATCCTGAATGGGTGGTTGCTTCATGGATCTATGAATATCAAAGGTTACAACCTCATCCGCTACTGGTAGTGTAAGTTTGCCATCGAAAACATTGATAAGTGGATGTGAGGTAGCTAAAAATGGTTGACCTATGATAAGAGGAACATTCTTGTCCTCATCCATATCAAGAATAACAAAGTCGACCGGAAAAACAAACTTGTCGACTTTAACAAGTATATTCTCCACGATTACTCGCGGGTATTACATAGATCGGTCGGCCAACTGGATAGACATACGAGGGGGCTTAGGCTCACCGATGCCTAGTTTTGAAAAGACAAAATAGTGCATGAGATTAATGCTAGCACCAAGGCCGGCTAAAGCATTATTAACTAAAAGATTCCCTATCAAACAAGGGATAGTAAAGCTACCTGGATCGGTTTTCTTAACTCACAGCTTATTCTGAAGAATAGCAGAACACTCCTCACTGAGTGTGACAATCGACAGGTCCTCTAATTTCTATTTATTGCTCAGGAGATCCTTAAGGAATTTTGCATATTTAGGCATCTGAGCAAGAGCCTCAACAAATGGAATGTTGACATGGAGTTGCTTGAAGAGTTCAAGGAACTTACTGTATGGCTCCTCCATTTTCTGTTTTCCTAACCTTTGAGGTAAGGAATAGTAGGCTGAAATTTAGGAACTGGGGGTGTAACTTGCGCGATACTTGCTGGGCCTCGCATAGGTTATGCCTCGTCAGTCTCCTCGGTGAGAACCTGTTTTTCCGAAGATCCTGAATTGACTGGATCTTTAGATATATCAGGGTTTTTTGATTTGTCGGGTGGATTCTTTGAAGGCATAAGAAGAGGTACTATGGTGGTCCCACTCCTCAAAGTGATGGCTTTCACCTGTGCCTTGGGATTTGATTTTGTATTACTCGGGAGATGGCTAGGTGGCCTTTCTTAAAGAGTTTGAGAAATCTGGCCAATTTGGTTTTCTAATGATTTCAATGTGGATTGATGACTTCTCAGAGTAGCATCAGTCTAATTAAGTCTAGCATCAGCCTGATCAAACCATAATTCTGATCGGGCTAGATATTGTTTCACAAGATCCTTCAAGTTGGAAAATCCAGGTGCTGATGAAGATGGATTAGTAGATGCTTGATTGTAATGATGTTGCTGATCATACGGCTGTTGCTGACGAGGTCTCTGCGGATAAGGAATACCGGGAGGAGGTTGATTTGAGCTGGTAGCTCTAGATTTCTATCCAAAATTTGGGTGGCTCCTCCATCCAGGATTATATGAATTCGAGTAAGGATTATGTTGGGCCCGTGGTTGATTTTCAAGGTAGTCCACTTCCTCGTGGGAGGTATATGAAACACCCTGTGGGCATTTACCACTAGAATTGGGACCCGAACACACATCACACAAGACTTGTGCAGGAGTAACACGCATATGGTCCATCTTTTGAGACAGCTTCTCCACCTGTGCAGCGAGAGCTGTAACAGCATCAACTTGATATATACTACCAGTCTTTGGTGTTAAAAGTCGTGAACATGGGTTTCACTGGTAGCTATTTGTTGCCACATCCTCAATGATATCATAGCATGACTGAGGGTCTGGACTACCAAGTGCACCACTACGGCTGCATCAATCATAGTAACAACGGTCAACCCATTGTGGAATATGAAAATTTGATTCCACAGCTCATAGCTGTGTTGTGGGCATCTTCTCAAAAGGTCTTTGAACCTCTCCCACGCATCATATAAGCTTTCCCAATCAAGCTGCTAATTAAACACCGAAGACAAGTTAAACTAATTAAACAAAGCAAGACAATTCAGATTAAACACCGAAGAAGCAGAGAGGCGGAACAATCAGATAAAGATTCACTCAGGCTTTCGAATCATCCTAACTTGTCATGGCAATAACTATAACAACCCAGATAAAAAAGACTTGACGAATATGACATATTAAGCACAGAGCATGCTGTTCTACTACTTATCACCACCACATCATCATGCAACGATTCATCACTCGAGTTATCAAGACTCTAACTCAACAATCAAACATAATCAGACAAATAGTAGCATATCCAAGTTTTCACATAGGACATGTAGACTGGTATTTAACTATAGATTCACCACATCACGTCCAAATCGAACTACAAGAACATACAACTTTTCAAATGACACATTCAGTAGTCCTTACAAGCCAAAAAGGTATTAAAGTGGTTAAACACGGTCAAAACAATGAAAAACAGCACACTGGTATAAAAGAGGCCCTTACGGGCGCAAGGAGTTATCCTTGCGGCCGCAAGGATGCATATGCTTGCGCCCGCAAGCAGTATTGCTTGTGGCCGCAAGGGCTACGCTGACAAAACACCTCATTGTTGCACAAAGAGATCCAACAACATAAACAATCTAGACTTTCATCTAAGATCATAAACACATGTAAATGGGTACAATGATGTCATAAACTCAGAAAAACTCAAACCACACATTGGATTCAAGGTTAAGCCACATGCATTTCTAAAGATATAATCATATTAATATGCCATTTATAGCAAGATTAATACATTTAAAGCATATACATGTGAATATGCACAATAAACACTTCAAACAAATCATTCATGGCATATATGAGATTATTTCAACACTTAACATACCAATAAACATATCATGAATATTCCATGCATATAAATAGAATATTTGAACCATTAATACACAAAAACACCTAAATTTGCATTTAAAGTGCTAAGGCATGCATAAAACCACAATATAAATGATACAACCAACATGGACAGATCTGAAATGATCCAAAACATGTTCCAAAAATGCTTTCAATAGTCAATCATGCGAAATGTACCATTTCGAGTAACAAAGTAACATGAAATCTTGTAAAATCAACATCCATTCTTGAATATCCACATACTTTGACATATTGTATTATACCAACACATCATCAAACATAAATATAATTGTGTCAGACACATTAACATGATTAAACATACTTGTATTGAATATCAAACATGCTTGTTCATATCAAGTCAACATAAAAAGTCAAACTAAACATTATATTGTCATAACTAGCCAAGAATCATCTTGGCCCAAGTGAAATGAGTTTAGCAATACATATACATCAAATTAAGTACAACCACATCTGGATTACATGAATACATGATCGCAATTCAATGATATAAAAGGTAGTACCAAACTAAATACACTTTGATTTTGTGATTCTAAGCTTCCAAATGTGAATCCAAGCCTCCTAGTAAGCTCTCCCTCCTTTGATATCACCAAAGTAAGCCTATGGACTGATTGTGGTCGTGGGAGAGTGTGTGGGTGGTGAAAAATCCGAATTAGCCCTTTTTTTAAATGCACAAAATGCAGTCTTTATAATAGGGGTCCTTACGGCCGCAAACATGGTCCTTACGGCCGCAAGTTCGACAGTGGATTTGACGTTTGCAAGGTGCAAGTTGTTAAGTGGACAGTTTATGGAAGATTAGCCCTTGCGGCCGCAAGGGATACTCTTTGCGGCCGTAAGGAGCCTTTTTCATTAACTCTTCATTTTTCTTCTGTTTTGCATCGGATTTGTTCATATATCTCGTGTTAGGCCCTTTTAACCTGCATGGTGAATTATAAGCAATTTAGATCACTAAACACGTGATTCACCTTGGAAATGGGTTAATAATGAGGCATTTCGGCATGTAAAACACGCATATATCAATCCATATTCTTAAATTTCAGCACACCAGTTCCTGAAATCTATGTCCAACAAGTTTTGGAAAACTGTTACCATAAACACAAACACCATAATTGAACTGTGTCAATCCGAGGTGCAATAGATCATTTTACCTGCAATATCACTACTTACAGACTCAGAACCATCATAAGGTTACCTACTTCCGATAGTAGACCACCAAAAACAGATTTTGACCCTTTACCTGACTCTGAAGTACTTGATGGTATTCTGGCCATGGGATATTCTCAACCCTTACCACCCTTGTATAAGTTCAAAAGAAATTTCTTACATCCCAAGTACTACATTCTGTTTTCAATCTTGAATCGATGTCTGACTGCTAAGCATATTGGAGTAGATTATGCTAACACAAATGTACCCAAATTGTTAATGATCTTCACTATGATTATGCTCTGTTGATTTGGCTTGATATGATTTCTTTGGCTAAAATTATGGCTTATAAAGGCAATGTTTCTTCCATACATGAGATTCATATCAATGATAATACAATATATGATAGATCATGATCTGGACATTCCAAGGAGAGCAGGTTATCCTATGATAGAGTCCAAGAAGTTTGCTTATGTAAGAAAGACTGAACTGGATCATCCAGTTGTTCCTAGACCATTTCCTTTTTCTATGGTGAATCTATGTGATCAATGTCATCCAGCAGTTGTTGAGTATAGGTGGAGTTTCGGGTATATTCCTATGGTGAGACCAGAACTGGAAGCACCTACCCCGGGAATAGTAGTACCTGGTGAGGCTTTAGACACTAGGACTCAACCACCCATACGATTGTTGAGAGGGAAGAGTAGAGAGAAAATAAGGAGGGGTAGTGAAGCTGGTGAAGGTGAAACACATAAAGAAGGTGGAGATGACTATGATCCAGAGCAAGTGTTAAGAATCATTCTAAGTTTACAAGAAACTGGTGTTGAAAGAGGTAATCCAACAGACAGTGAGGTTGAGTTAGACACAAAAGCTGATAGACTAGTTGAAACTAAAATGGGAACTTAGCAAGTCATTGCTACTGAAACTCGTTTTTTTAAGGCGGGATACTTATGTGCAACAACATTTGAGACTGAAACACATGATGTAAGTCTTTTGAGTCCTGTTCACGATGAGGCTAGACCTGAGAATTCTGAGGAAGATTACATGATAATCACAACCCCAGATGAAGTGAGAGCCAAAGCTCAATTAGATAAATCCATTTCTCCTACTCAATCATTTCATATTCACGGAGAATTGATAGTAGTTGAAACTTTTGTTCTTGGAACACCATTTATGATTATCACTAAACCAAGTCCATTTTTTGTGATGACTTGTTTGGTTATATGGTGGATGTTGATGATGATAACAATCTTTATGGTTATCAAACTAGTTCTATTGCTATGGATACTGATACAGATTTTGATGTTGATCTGGATATATATCAGGGTTATTACGAGGAAGAGAGTGAAAAACAGATAGAGAGTGTGAGTGTGAGTGTGAGAAAAGAAAAAGTGAGTGCTAAAGGTTTACTAACCGTAAAAAGCCAGTAAGACACATCCACTATTGGTACTAACATTGTGAGTTCCAGTATTGAAAGAGCCACTGTCATCCCAACAATGCATGCACATAACCCCCCAGCCACTCAGTTCCTTCTCAACAAGGTCATGTTTCATTCCAAGGAGACTTTGAGCAAACACTACCGACTTCTCATTCGAAGAGTGTTAGTATTGAAATAGGATGTATGCCTCTCCCTACCTCCCAACATCTTTCACAACACATTGATATACCTCAGATTTCCGAATTTCTTTCCAAACACAAAAACACGGCAATACAAGCACTTTTCACTGTAAAAGTTAACAGAACTTCTTTAGTTGATACTTTTTGGAGTATTGTACAAGGATTGGAGGTAACTCCCATCACAGTGACGAGTGATCCAGCTCTAAATGTGAGTGATTCTTCTTCTATAGTAGGTAATTCAACGGGTAATCTAACTGTTCCTGGATATGTTATACATGAATTAGTTTCCAAGGAACTGGACCGTGCCTTAAAGACTGTCAATGCTTGTTTGATGATCTGAATGCTAAACTGGATACTTTAACTTCTAAACCACTAGATCCAACCACTGTAGCTGTAAATGAATTGAAAGGTCTTCTACATGCCAAGTTGTTAGCTCAAAGTGCTCCTTCTGAACAACATTTCAATCTCGCACAACTCTTACAAGTTGAACAAACTTACAAGTTGTACAAACTTATAAAGCAATCAATTTGGATGATTTCAAACAGACTGTGATGGAAGGTTGAGAAGATCTAGGCCACATTGTTTATGAAAAGTTAGATGATGTTCAAAAGAGGTTGGAGATTTTAGAACAAACATGTAAAACCCAAGCGTCAAAAAGAAGACATGACGGTCAAGATCCGGATGATGATCGCCATGAGGGGTAGAAATGTTTAAAGACTTATTCTGATACACCCTTAAGTCAAAGAATTTTTGGTTCTACATCTGCTAAAAAACAAACATGTGATGAACTTGAAAGGGAAATTGATGAATTCACCTTTGATGATGTCTCAATGTTCATGCCTGATACTGAAACTGAACAAGCAGAGAAAGAAGCCGAAAAAGTGAAAAAAGGTTGTAGAACAATTTGATCCTACACCAAAGAAAAGAAGGAAAAATAAATTACACCAAGGGTTGAAAATATTACAGAGGATCAAATCAGAAAAGTAACCACAAACTTAGATTTTAAGAAAGTTCTTCGGGGTGTAAACAAAGAAGTTCATGATCTATTTACACCACCTCTTGGATAATTTCAAGTATCTACCTGTGATATCCTTGCTCAAAACAAAAGAAAGGAAAAGGAGCAAGAGAAAGAAGCTGAATGGCCATTTCCAAAGTATTACAAACCCGAACCTGAAAAACCTATTATCTTTCAAGGACTTGATAGGCATAATATGAGAGCAAGAAATGCAATGATAAAACCTATATTGGTGGATGCTTGTCTTAATGTTGCATTTTTAGAATACAAAATTCCAGAGATTTTTTCAAATCTGCTCAAAGATAAGATTCCAGTGGAGCTGATGGGCTTAAGTCAACCTAAAGAGTTCGAATATCAATTTATTCTCAAGCTACATCAAAAACAAAGAGAAAAGATTGAATCCAAATATCCTATTCTCAAATTAGATCATGTTAAACTAACTAATTTGATACATTTAAAATATGTTACATTCCATGTTACAAGAGAGGATAGGAAAAGGTATGACTTCACACAAGTTGAACTCAAATACTAAAAGCTGGATGATCTTAGCTTAATGTATGATACTCTCTCAAGTAAGGTAGATCCACATTTGGAAGAACATGTTGGAAAGAAGGTTCTCAGAAAATATTTGGTGAATCTTATTCAATCTTTTCGAGCACATGATTTGCAACTTCGAGCTGAAAGCAATCAAGTAAAAATAAATTTGTTGAAGCCAAATCAAAGTCATTCACACTTAGATGAACTTGAAGAATATACCATAATTGAAGATTATCATGACATGTATGATGGATCTAACGGAATTGTATATCATAATCAGAAAAGGGAGAAGAGATATCTGCATATTCAAATGGAACTCTCAACTTGTTGAATCATGAGCTTTATCAGAAACTCTTTAACAACAGACTCACTATGCCGTTAAAAGATCAAGTTCAAATTGCAAGGATAAGATATAAGTTGAATGAAGTTAGAAATGACAGGAAGATAATCAGGTCTTTGGAAGTAAGTTTTGGAATGAGGAATAGAGGGAATCTATAAATGTAAATATTTATTGTATTAGTTTATCACAAAAAGGGGGAGATTGTTAGATCATAGATTTTGTTGATCTAATAATGTAATTTTGTTAAGCCTTTGATTAATAGTAGCCTTGACTATAAATAGGTAAAGGGCTTTACTTTGTAAGTAGCTAGTGATAATTTCCTTAATGCAAAAGGCGTTAGTGTGTGTTTACCAATTCTCTCTTTAAATCGTGATTAGCATTATCATCTTCTACACACATTCTTTCATCTTATAATCATATGGATTAGTATCACTTCATTAATTGTGGGATAAACATCTCTCTTTCCTCTCAAAATCATTCTTTGGAGGAGATTTCTTCTTCTTAGATACATCAACATTTAGTTCCATAACAATAGTAAGACCATTCTCAATGACATCCCCACATAGTATAATCTGTGAGAAGGATATACTATTTGATTCGAATCTTCCACATGTCAAACTCATTGGGTTTGAGAATGGGAACCTTAGACACCAAAAATCCTTCATTAGAATTACCCAGGTTCTCCATTGATGAAAGTAATAGCAAAGAAAGACCATAAACTTGTCTTCCTGTTTGATCTTGGATCAAGAGCAACCACAAGATGTGATACCTTTGATACCACTTGCAAGGATTGGATTTACTAAACTAATTGAACCAAAATATATATATATATATATATATTAAGAAAGCCGCGAAATTGCACCTAAATACTTCAACAAGAACACAATAAATAGAATATCAAACTTAATTTGTATTGAACACTTGAATCGAATTATTACAATCAAACTATTATCAACAAATCCCCAATCTGTCTTTTATGACAAACGTACAAAACTTCTCTAATGTAAGGATCACACACGAACTTGAGGCTAAAACTCTATGAACGTAAATTACACACTCTGTGTATTTTATCTTTTACTCTAATCTATTTTTACATTCATATATACTCAGAATTACAAGATAAACATTAAAAACAAACTTTATCTTCAGACGTGTCTTTATTTCTCGTAATTCAAATCTTCTTTGATCTTAGGAATCTTTCCTTAATCGTGGGAATTTTTCCTTATCTTGATCAACTTCAAAATCTTCAAACAATATCAACTTTGAACTCATAGTATTAATATATGGTCTAGCAGCATTAATTTTGTAAAACAGTATTAACTCCTTTAACCAATATTAAGCTTAAGCAGTTGTAACTTCCACTAGAAGTATTAACTTCAGTCATTAGTAGTAATTTAGTAGTAGAAGTATTAAGTTCAAAGTGGCAGTATTAAGTAGACTTAGTAGCATTTATACCCAACAATCTCTTTTATAAATATCTATGTCACTTTCTCAGAAGAATAAGACTCTCAAAATGGAATGAAATTAGCTCTTTTGGTTAATCTGTCGACAATTACCCAAATAGCATCAAATCAATTCGGAGTTTTTTGAAGTTTAGTGATTAAATCCATAGTTAAGAGTTTCCATTTCCACTCTGGAATCTCTAATGGCTGTAATTTTCCATGTAGCCTTTGGTGCTCGGCTTTCAATTGCAAGTAGGTTAGACATATTTCCACATAACTTGCAATGTATTTTTTCATTCTGGGCCACCAATAATTAACTTTCATGTTACAATGCATTTTTTTGCATCCGGACGAATAGAGAATTTAGACTTATGATGTAACGCTGTAACATCCTCGATTTGGTCCTAGTTGTTAATCGTGTATAAGTGTGTTTAAGTTAGTGATTATGTAAAGGGTCCAAGTTGTAAGTCAATAGTATCAGATTTCTTTATAAATGTCGGAATCCGACAGAGTGTCAGATTTCGTTGTAAATATCGGATTTCATTAGTTGTCAAAGTCCACAATTGTTCTAAGTGTTGAAATCCGAAAGTATCGGATTTCCTAAGTGTCGGATTTCTTCTATGAATCGGAATCCAATAGAATATCGGATTCCATTATAGTGTCAAGTCAATATAATGACTAAGTGTTGGGAATCCGGTAATGTATTGGGTTTCCTCAAAAGTATCAGATTCCTTCCAATGTATAAGATTCCGATAGAGTGTCGGATTCCATCATGCTAGATCCATAGTGTTTTAAGTGTTGAAATCCGATGATGTATCGAATTTCCTCATGTGTTGGATTTCCCTAATGTGTCGGATTTCTTGTTATCTGCATGAAGTATCGGATTTCTCACAATCCGACAGTTTGGTCGGATTTGTGTGAGATCCGGATTTGGGGATTTCCTTTATGATTTTATAGCCACTTTTGTATGTTAAGATGATTAATGTTAGTAATGATACTCTAGGTGAAATTGACATCATAGGTAAAGTATAAGTAAAATAATTACCTGTTAAACCATTCAGGTGAGTACCGACTTCCGTAAGCCTCAGTAGAGGAAGATTTATTTGCTAAGTGTTTTAAGTGCACACATGCTTAAAGAATATTGCCATGCTACTTAATGCACAATGCCATGCTGAATACTTGTTATATATGTAAGTTAAGTTCATGCCAGCGGAATCCAGAATTGGAACCGCCTAGTTAAATGAATGATATGCATGATACCGATCCTGAATGAATCAGTAATAAGAAAGATGAATCGTATGTAGGCTAGGGATCCATAATGATGTAATGAATGATAATGCATGTTTAAAGAAGTAAATGAATGTGCATGCTAAGTGAATGATCCAGATTGGATCAGTATGTGTATGTGAAATGTTCGCGAACAACTGAAGCATGGTTAAGGTCAGCCGGATAGCTGAATCCCAACAGGACTTGGGTCATTTCGTGGATTTAACGGTGATTCGGGGTGCATCCCGGGTCAAGCATCTGCAGAACCGCCGTGCCTTAACGTGAGATAGTAATCAGCCAGAATCTGGCTGGGATTACTTGGGAACCTTTGGTTCCGCAAACGATGCTTGGTGGACTGCTTTACGCTCCCCCACTAGCACGGATGGTCGTGTCTGATCCCCCGGTGTATTGGTGTTGAGTAGGACTGGCTATCCTGCAATAAACAACTTATACCGATCGTGTCAGCACACCACAATGTGATAGGATAGCATTTTATGCTTATTCCCGATATACATGACTTACTCTAACAATGCATATGCTAAGTTTGTGCTCACTAGCTATGTGTAGCTAACGGTGCCATGTTACAGATTGAAGTTAGATTGCTTGGTGAGCTGGGTTGCCCTCGCGCTGGATATTCTTTTGGTGGAACAATTATGTTGTAATTATATACATTATGGTTGGTTGTTGTAGAGTAACACCAGATACGGACACAAGTTTGTTTGTAAATATTTCCGCTGCTTAATGTTATTTAATCGTGATTAAGTTCACGTTTGTTTAAAAACACAAATTTTTGCTAAAATCTGTTAATTGCAAAGCCGGTGTTACAAGTAGGTATCAGAGCCTAAGTTTGAGAGAATTGGGTACTTGCAAGAGTAGTCAATCTCAAACTCGGGCCCGACCATAATAAGTGTTGCTTATGGGGGGGTTTGAGTATGAGAGTTGCATGAATATTACCTGTTATAGTATAGCTTGTCAGATATGATAAGCAAGTATGATAAAGATGTCTGCTGAACGCGGAAACACTAAGCAAGCGCTCAAAGACATGGAGGCTGAGGCTTCTCACATGCCTCACGAAGCAGAAGATCAACGCTCTCAGCATAATGTTGGTGGGGAAAGACCCGACCCAGACCAACTGGCATATATAAAGCGTCTGGAAGAAGAACTCCGTCTTGCTAAGGAGCTCTTATTGCAATCTACTCTTGGCAAACCACGCAAGACATGCTTGTATAAAAATTTCTTGTCATGCAAGCCAACGACTTTTGAGTGGAGTGATAACCCCACTGTTACTATTCAATGGCTCCGTGAGATGGAGCAAACTTTTGAGTCCTACGAGTGCAAGCCGGAGTACTATGTGAAATACGCAGTACGTATGTTAAAGGGTCGTGCTATTTTCTGGTGGGATACTGTAAAAGCTTCTGTTAGCAAAGAGGTATTGAGTGCTCTCTCTTGGGAGCAGTTTTGTGAGAAGGTGCTACAGAAGTACTGCACCGAATATGATATTGAGAGGATGGAATGGGAGTTCACAAATCTCCACAAAGGGGATAAACCGATTGAGGAGCACATCACCTCATTCACTGATAAGATGAGGTTTGTTCCACACCTGATCCCAGACGAAATTACCAAGATAAGAAGGTTTATGGCGACCCTACCACTGGAATTTCGCGCCCATGTGCGGGCAGCTCCAACTCTGGATCGGGCATTCCAAGTGGCCCGACAAATGGAGGGTGATCGCATTTAGTGTCGAGGTGAATTCGCTAGTAGGAGTGGTGAAAGAAAGTTTTAGCCATCTCTCAAATCGGGCTCTTCCAAAGGGCAATCTTCTGGAGGTGGCAAAACTGAATCTTCCAAGAAACCAAGACCTGAGAATCCTTGGTGTTCTTCATGCCACACTTATCATGTTGGGAGTATTCCGTAGCAACCAGGAGGTGCAGCAGGTGTGGGCAGAAGGGGCACCCGGTGAGCAAGTGCCGATATAAATAAGACATTTGTTACCGGTGTCGTAAACCCGGTCACAAAATGATGGAGTGCCCTGACCAACAATGCTGTGGAGCAGCTGGGTCTTCTGGTGGGCAAAAGAAAGACAATGCCCCTCGTGCCAAAGGGCGGGCATTTCAGATGATAGCTGATGAGGCAAAGGCAGCAGGGGATGTCGTCACTAGTACATTTCTTATCAATTATATTCCTACCAGTGTACTATTTGATTCAGGAGCAATGTATTCTTTTGTTTCTTTTGCTACCCGAAAAAGACTTCAATTACCTGTTGTGCCATTAGAATAGCCTCTTAATGTAGAAGTTGGTGACGGCAAAGTAGTCTCGGTTACCGAGAAAGTGCCTATTGCCGTTATTTATATTGATAGGAGTACTATCCCCATCTCATTCTTTATTATGCCTATTGCGGGCTTCGATGTCGTGATTGGAATGGATTGGCTTAGCAAGCGTGAGGCTGAGATTCTCTGTTCCAAGAAGATGATTAAGATCCCTCTTGCTGATGGGTCTTATGCAGTTGCCCGAGGAGAACGACGGGAGTCTGATATTCCTGTTATATCCGTCATTAAAGCTCAGAAGTCCGTTGCCAAAGTTTGTGATTCTTTCCTAGCATATGTTATTGATGCTACGATGGAAAAGCGACCAGTTAGAGATATCAGGGTAGTATCTGAATTCCCTGAAGTCTTTCCTGATGAATTACCGGGTTTACCTCCGGTAAGAGACGTCGAGTATAAGATTGAACTTATTATTGGAGCTACACCTGTAGCTAGATCTCCATATCGTCTCGCTCCTTCTGAAATCCGCGAGATGATGACTCAAATCCAGGAGTTGCTTGAAAAGGGTTTCATCCGTCCAAGTTCCTCACCTTGGGGAGCTCCTGTGCTATTTGTTAAAAAGAAGGATGGAACCATGAGGATGTGCATCGATTAGAGGAAGCTGAATAAGCGAACTGTAAAGAATAAGAAGTATCCTCTTCCGCAAATCGACGATCTCTTTGATCAGTTGCAGGGAGCTACGTATTTCTAAAAAATTGATCTCTATTCGGGGTACCATCAAGTACGAGTCCATGAAGAAGACATTCCGAAGACGGCTTTTCGAACTAGTTACGACCATTATGAACTTTTGGTTATGCCATTCGGCTTAACCAATGCTCCTGCCATATTCATGGATCTGATGAATCGCGCCTGTCGTCCTTTTCTTGATAAATCTGTGATTGTTTTCATTGACGACATTCTTGTCTACTCAAAGACTGAGGCTGATCACGAGCTTCATCTTCGTCTTTGTCAGGTTCTCGAAATTCTCAAATGAGAACAGTTATACGCCAAGTTTTCTAAATGTAAATTCTGGGTTAGGGAAGTACATTTCCTTGGCCATGTTATCTGTTAGGAAGGCGTCAAAGTAGATCCGGCTAAGGTGGAAGCGGTGATGAATTGGGAGGTTCCGCGAACTCCCTCCGAAATAAAGAGTTTCCTTGGCTTGGCTGGCTACTATCGGCGATTTATTCGCAAATTTTCTAAACTTGCGGGTCCGTTGACTAATCTGACCCGTAAGGATGTTGCATTCGTCTGGTCGGAAGCTCAAGAAGAAGCGTTCCAGACCTTAAAGCGGCTATTGTGTGAAGCTCCGATTCTCGCCTTACCGGAGGTTCAGAGGACTTCGTAGTCTATTGTGATGCCTCTTATGCGGGTTTGGGTTGTGTCTTTATGCAAAGATAGAAAGTAATTGCTTATGCCTCTCGGCAACTGAAATCTCACGAAAGGAACTACGCAACTCACGATCTCGAATTAGCTGATGTTGTCTTCGCAGTTAAATTGTGGAGGCATTACCTTTATGGCACAAAGTGCGTGATATGTACTGATCACAAAAGCTTATAGTATGTCTTTACACAGAAAGAACTCAACATGCGGCAGCACCGTTGGTTAAAGTTAATCAAAGACTACGACTGTGAGATCCGTTACCACCCAGGTAAAACCAACATTGTAGCGGATGCTTTGAGCCGTAAGGGGCCAGTAGCAAAGGCAAAGTTCATGAAGCTCACTGTAGTATCAGATTTGATTGCAAAGTTAAAAGACGCCCAGCAGTTCGCTTTGCAAGAAGACAATCTGAAAGTTGAAACGATGAAGAAGTTAAAAGACCAGCTGGGTGAAGATAATCATGGATTGAAGACTTTTCAATCCAGGATTTGGGTACCTCTTATTGGGGGTAATTGTGAGCTAATTCTACAAGAAGCTCACAAGTCTAAACTGTCTATCCATCCGGGTACCACCAAGATGTACTATGACCTGAAAAGGTTGTATTGGTGGCCCACTCTGAAAAAGGACGTCGCTTCATTCGTGGAGAGATGTCAAATATGAGCACAAGTCAAGACAAAGCATCAAAGACCTTATGGCAATTTACAACAGCTTGACATTCCGGAATGGAAATGGGATCACATTACGATGGATTTCGTGACAAAGCTGCCAAAGAATTTCAGAGGGCATGATATGATTTGGGTCATTGTTGACCGATTGACTAAAAGTGCCCATTTCTTGGCAACCCACGAGTCGGCTTCGTTGACTCGTTTGGCATAGCTTTATATCGATGAGATAGTATCACGTCATGGTCTTCCTTGCTCAATTATTTCTTATCGGGACTCAAGATTTGTATCTAACTTCTGGAAAAGTTTGCAACGTGAGTTAGGCACCCGTGTGCATCTGAGCACTGCCTATCACCCGCAGACCGATGGCCAATCAAAATGAACGATTCAGACTCTTGAAGACATGCTTCGGGTGTGTCTACTGGAATATGGTGGATCATGGGATTCTCATCTCCCATTGATTGAATATGCTTATACAAATTCATATCATTCCAGCATTGGGATACAACCATATGAAATGCTCCATGGGAGACGTTGTCGTACTCCGACTTGCTGGTTGGAGCCCGGAGAGAAACATTTTGCTGGACCTGAGATTGTCCAGATAACTTCAGACAAAGTAAATGTTGCTCTAGAAAAGCTTAAAGCAGCCAGTGACCAACAAAAGATGTATGCATATCCTAAGCGCCGCCCCGCTACATTTGACGTTGGGGATCAAGTATTCTTGAAGGTTTCCCCTTCGAAGGGCGTTATTCGTTTTGGACGCAAGAGGAAGCTAAGTCCATGTTTCATAGGCCCATTCAAGATCGTGCATAAAGTCAATGATCAGATGGTAACTCTTCAGCTGCCGCCTGAGCTATCTGGAATCCACTATACCTTCAACGTATGATACTTACGCAAGTGCAACGTTGAGGAGGAGCAGATTGTTCCGTTACAATAACTGAAGGTTGACTCTTCTAAGCGACTCGTAGAAGAACCCGTTGAAATTCTTGACACAAAGGTCAAGAAGCAACAAAAGAAGATGATCAAACTGGTTCTTGTCAAGTGGAAGCACAACTTAGGTCCAAACCTGACAAGGGAAGTCAAGAACGAGATGAAGACAAGATACCCTCACCTGTTTATCACTGAGTAGATTCCGAGGACGGAATCTTCTTAAGGGGGTAGATTTGTAACATTCTCGATTTGGGCCTAGCTGTTAATCATGTATAAGTGTGTTTAAGTTAGAGATTATGTAAAGGGTCCAAGTTGTAAGTCAATAGTATTAATAAGGAAAGTTAATTGTACATATATATGTGTTTTGTGTATATATGTATATATACATATATGTGTATATGTTTATGTGAGATATGTATATGTATTTAAAGGTAATTAAACTAAATAAAAGAAATAAGAAGAAATCCAAAGGCGGTGCCTCTAGATTGAGATTTAATATATAAGTATAAAACTTTGACTTGTGGTCAAAGTTGATAAAAAGTGCAAGAACAAACATACAAACACAAATTATCGGAATTCTCTCTACTCTCTCTCGGTTTTCTCTCTGTTGCTCTCTGTTTTCTTGAAGTTTTGAAGAATTGGTGATTTTGAATTCAAACAAAGGTAAACACTTGTTTGTTGTTAAGATTTAACATGCATGAAACTGCTTTTATGCTTGGAACATGATTAAAACCCAAATCCTTGCAAAACCTCACTAAGAACATTCAAAGCTTACTTTACAAGTGAGTTTTGGTTGTTTGGGTGTTATATATGTAAGTTAAGTTCATGCCAGCGGAATCCAGAATTGGAACCGCCTAGTTAAATGAATGATATGCATGATACCGATCCTGAATGAATCAGTAATAAGAAAGATGAATCGTATGTAGGCTAGGGATCCATAATGATGTAATGAATGATAATTCATGCTTAAAGAAGTAAATGAATGTGCATGCTAAGTGAATAATCCAGATTGGATCAGTATGTGTATGTGAAATGTTCGCGAACAACTGAAGCATGGTTAAGGTCAGCCGGATAGCTGGATCCCAACAGGACTTGGGTCATTTGGTGGATTTAACGGTGATTCGGGGTGCATCCCGGGTCGAGGTTCTGCAGAACCGCCGTGCCTTAACGTGAGATAGTAATCAGCCAGAATCTGGCCGGTATTACTTGGGAACCTTTGGTTCCGCAAACGATGCTTGGTGGACTGCTTTACGCTCCCCCACTAGCACGGATGGTCGTGTCTGATCCCCGGTGCATTGGTGTTGAGCGGGACTAGCTATCCTGCAAGAAACAACTTATACCGATCGTGTCAGCACACCAAAATGTGATAGGATAGCATTATATGCTTATTCATGATATACATGACTTACTCTAATGATGCTTATGCTAAGTTTGTGCTCACTAGCTATGTGTAGCTAACGGTGCCATGTTGCAGATTGAAGTTAGATTGCCTGGTGAGCTGGGTTGCCCTCCCGCTGGATATTCTTTTGGTGGAACACTTATGTTGTAATTATATACATTATGGTCGGTTGTTGTAGAGTAACACCAGATACGGACACAAGTTTGTTTGTAAATATTTCCGCTGCTTAATGTTATTTAATCGTGATTAAGTTCACGTTTGTTTAAAAACGCAAATTTTTGCTAAAATCTGGTAATTGCAAAGCTAGTGTTACAAGTAGGTATCAGAGCCTAAGTTTGAGGGAATTGGGTACTTGCAAGAGTATTCAATCTCAAAATCGGAACCGACCATAATAAGTGTTGCTTATTGGGGGGTTTGAGTATGAGAGTTGTATGAATATTAAATGTTATAGTATAGCTTGTCAGATATGATAAGCAAGTATGATAAAGTATTAATTACTCTTATGTATTATATAGAAGAGTTAAGATAAAGATGTCTGCTGAACGCGGAAACATTGAGCAAGCGCTCAAGGAGATGGAGGCTGAGGCTTCTCACATGCCTCACCAAGCAGAAGATCAACGCTCTCAGCATAATGTTGGTGGCGAAAGACCCGACCCAGACTAACTGGAGCAAACTTTTGAAATACGCAGTACTTATGTTAAAGGGTCGTGCTAGTTTCTGGTGGGATACTGTAAAAGCTTCTTATAGTAAAGAGGTATTGAGTGCTCTCTCTTGGGAGCAGTTTTCTGAGAAGGTTCTACTGAAGTACTGCACCGAATTTGATATGGAGAGGATGGAAACGGAGTTCACAAATCTCCACAAAGGGGATAAACCGATCGAGGAGCACATCACCTCATTCACTGATAAGATGAGGTTTGTTCCACACCTGATCCTAGACGAAGTTACCAAGATAAGAAGGTTTGTGGCGACCCTGCCACTGGAATTTCACGCCCATGTGCGGGCAGCTCCAATTCTGGATCGGGCATTCCAAGTGGCCCGACAAATGGAGGGTGATCGCATTCAGTGTCGGGGCGAATTCGCCAGTGGGAGTGGTAAAAGAAAGTTTCAGCCATCTCTTAAATCGGGCTCTTCCAAAGGGCAATCTTCTGGAGGTGGCAAAACTGAATCTTCCAAGAAACCTAGACCTGACAATCCTTGGTGTTCTTCATGCCGCACTTATCATGCTGAGGAGTGTTCCACAGCAACTAGGAGGTGCAGCAGGTGTGGGCAGAAGGGCCACCCGGTGAGCGGGTGCCGATATAAAGAAGACATTTGTTACCGGTGTCGCAAACCCGGTCACAAAATGGTGGAGTGCCCTGACCGACAAAGCTCTAGAGCAGCTGGGTCTTCTGGTGGGCAAAAGAAAGACAATGCCCCTCGTGCCAAAGGGCGGGCAATTTAGATGACAGCTGATGAGGCAAAGGCAGCAGGGGATGTCGTCACTGGTACATTTCTTATCTTTATATTCCTGGCAGTGTACTATTAGATTCAGGAGCAACGTATTCTTTTGTTTCTTTTGCTTCCCGAAAAAGACTTCAATTATCTGTTGTGCCATTAGAATAGCCTCTTAATGTAGAAGTTGCTGACGTCAAAGTAGTCTCGGTTACGGACAAAGTGAGCATAACCAAACCTATTTTATACACAATGTTAGCTATAAATATAGCTAGTGAGCACAACCAAAACAATTGTTTTATCAAAATCAAGTCATCTTTTTCTCTTTTGAAAACACATGTTTGGCAATCCATATACTTTTAAAAAGCATACACAATAGCACATAAGGATACGGGTCTGTCCATTGGGCCACAATGTATCCACGTGGTAGCTAGCCACGGTCAACACGTGCCCACATGGGGGATAACCACATCACCCCGTCAAAGTGGGGGATGCACGAAGCAGTCCACCATACAACTTTTATCTGGAGTGTAAGCCCTGTTCACCAAATTCACACGTGTTGCCCCGGGTTCGGTGGCTCGTCAGCCCAGTGAATCCACAAGGTCATGATGGTCTACTGACATACCCCTCCACTCTCTGCACCAATTCCTCAGCCACCCGTACCTCGCGGTTCCTCAATTTCCGAAGCCACATGAACCTCTATGTACGTCTCAATGGCTAGGAACCCTATGGTACAGAGTTCATATCACACAGTGGTCTGGACCAAAACACATTCCCCGAAGGGTCACATAAGCACATACCCCGAAGGGTCACATAAACACATACCCCGAAGGGTCACATAAGCACATACCGCGAAAGGTCACATAATCACTTACCCCGAAGGGTCATAAAATCACTTACCCCGAAGGGTCATAAAATCACTTACCCCGAAGGGTCACATAAATCACATGCCAACAAGGCCAAATATCTCATGCCATAAAGGCCACAAACATCATGCCATAAAGGCCAAGTAATCCAAGCATACAAGCTTAACAAGAACACATAAGTGTCACGGTTCATATCCCTTGAGCATAAATGCTCAACAATCAAAACCACAGTTGGCAACTCAATGCCCAAAACATCATTATTATAAACATATCTTTCATTTCTCAAAACCATGTTTGTTATTTCAAAATCAAAGTTCACTCCAATATGGAGTACCATGTTTCAAAACCATTAATTAAAACTAACTTTAACTTTGACCATCTCCAAAATGGAGCAATGGTCTTATTTTGAAATAACATCATTTAAACACATCTGGAATCAAATTCACAATTCCACATTCATAAACTCAAAGGTTTCATAAAGCATTTATACTTCACGAAAACCATAGTATAAAACAATACATGGTTTACACATTCTTTAAGTTCAAAACTCATAAACAATTTCAAATCATATAACCCGCATCATGAAACAATTCATTAGTTCCACAAACTTTGATTCATCAAGTTTCATCCACAATTGCCAAACAAACAAAACATAACATGATGACTTGAAACTTTTAAGCAAAAGTTGGGTATCCGCAGGGTGTACTCACTTGAGGGTGTGATGAGGATCACAACCCCATCCAAATCATAGCTCAAACACATGATCAGCAGCCTATGATCATAAAACACAAAGTTAACCAAAAACAAGGTTTCTAGACTTAATTCTAGACTTTGACACCATTTCGGGTCTAAAAAGACATCATTTAACCTTTATAAAACCTTAGAATCAATCCCCAAACATGAACATAGTCAAATGGGGTCAAAAACATGAATTTTGGAGGTTTCAGGGTATCTCGCGCCGCGAGAAAATCTCTGGAAAACTTCATCTTCCCCACGCGACGCGTCGCGCCGCGACACCTATCCTGTCGCGCCGCAACGGGCTCTGCACAGCCTGTTTCTTCTTTTTTTTCTTGCTGCAAGTTTCAATTCTTTCAATTTTCTTAACGTCAAACTACATAAAACCCAACATAAGCCTCAAAGCTTTACCCAAAACAATTTCATACAACAAAACCATCACTTTTAAACACAATCCATCAATAAAACCTAAACTTCATCAATTTCCCAAATTTTAACCCATTAATCACCATTTCATCGTATTTCACAAAGATTAACCCCATAAAACACCAAAATCAAACACATATAAAGATTAGAACTTACTTGATGAACACACCCACTTGATCACTTCTTTCTTGCTTCAACCAAACTCAAAGAATGAAAAGATTGAAGAACAACCCTTCAATTCTTGCATCTAAGCCCTTGAACCAACAATTTTCTTTTGATTTCTTCTTCTTCTAGGCTCTCTCTCTCTCTAGAACTCTCTCTCTCTATCATTTACGATTCATCCAGAAATTTCTTGAAGTCTTTGACTTCAATTGGTGTAGTCAACATATATATACATATTTACAAGTTTGGCCCTTGGCCTTTCCTTCCTCTTACATTTCTCACCCATATTTATTCATCTATATACACCACATGCTATACATATATCTAACATATAAATAACACCTTAACACCTAATTTTTTTACAAATTTTACTTAACTTGCATTTTATATAAATATTTCATAATTTACAAACATACGGGTATTACAATTCCTCCCTCCTTAAAAGATTCCGTCCTCGGAATCAAATCAATCCACAAGCTTAGGTATTTCACATGTTTGCACTAAGATCCTAACTAGGATCATTTAACTCAACTAATAGTATCTACTCATTCATACTCACTTAATCTTTCTCTCTATGAGAGCAATCATCAATTAAGATACTTAATCATCAATATAGTTCATCGATACAGCTTTCATAAATCAAAGCTCAAGATCAATTTCTTTAACTAGACCTCTTAAAATAGCCTAGTATTCACCACTAAATGGTTCAAGAATAAATCCCAATTGGGCTGTCAAAATCAACATAACTAACCCAATCTTTATGACTCTTAAGTCATATAACCTTATGGCTAGCAAATTGATTGCACCAATTAGTGATCTATCAATCAACTTTTAATTCTCAAGTACCCAAATTAGCTCATAAAAATTCTTTATAGTATGTCTCATTTGAAAGCATATTAGCAACTCAAACACCAAAGCAATTGCAAATCAGTTTGGGCAAACAGCCCACTCATGAACGCACGTGTTCCTCATAAGTATTTCCCCAACAATTGGAGTAGCACAAGAGTGTTTATTCATAACTACATGTCATGATTCCACACCCTCTCACCAATACAGTTCTATATCAAGGTAAGTCTACTCACATGAATAGTGAAGTAAACTTACAAGTATCACCAATAAAATCATTCTTTAGCATTGGTCCAACATTGACCTAGGTCATAACATATTCTCTCAAGGTTCTTAGTAACCTTGGCACTTCACCTAAATTATTTGCTTCAAAGGTCATGTCTTAATTCACTAGCAATACTTGCCACTATCAATCAATAACCAATTCACGATTTCAAACCTTTTGCACAATATGAACACAATACCAAAGAAAGGCTCACTTGAACCCATATACATTAAACACAATTTATCATCCTTAAAACAATCACTAATGCAAGCACAGACCCTACTCAAAGATCTTTATCCCACAAGGCCTTTGTCGTGCACCTCTAAGTCAACTTATAAAATTCAAAACATCTTTTGGTCTAAAAGACCCATAACAACACTATCAGTGCCACAACCTTGCGACTCCAAATTTAGGTCACAACTCTTGCCATGCCCGGATAAAACAGATCTCAAGGTCAAAGTTCTCGACTAACTCGAGCTACCGGCATCGCCGTATGCTCCTGATGGTCAATACTCTGTCATCTCTTGTGGTCTAAAGGCACCACAGTATGTCACACACACATAAGCTAACTATTTGTCACGAGGACATCTACTATCAAAGTAGAAGGATCTTAACTCTATCTCATAGCCTGATGACATGCCTCAATTCATACACACGAGCTTCTCTTTCGGGTTCAGCTCCACTGATTTCTAAATCTCTTTTTGGTACCCAATCACATAGACAGAGTTAATCACTTCTTAGGTAACAAACCACACGTTATTCTATGATAACATAATCAAACTATTTAATCCCAAGGAATCATAGGTGATTCCAAAAGTAACCGCTATGAGGTCTTAAAGATTTTCACCACTAAGGTAAATCTATAGACCCCCAGCACCATATCACATAAAATTTCAAGTTCTTAATGGAATTCATATTCATACATCAACTAGATCGTTGATCCAACCAAAACTAACTGGAATCATTAAGAAACTCTTTTCCACAATACCCAAAACGGGTCACTTAGTCAACTTATCAAATTCCCAACCATTAACACTTACCGCAGTTCTAATGAACTTACAATTAACCGTTCCCACTATCGGGGATAATCTGATACATAAGGTCACACCAAGATATAATTCAAATTTTCATATCATAAAACTAACCTTATAATTGGTCTATCCTCATAAGAGGTTCAATAGTCTACAATTATCTTTCTTTTATATAACTCTCTCTAATCCATCAAAGAAAAGAGATTTGGTTGCACAGATTCTTAAGTGAACACATCACTAATCAATAGTATCACATTCTTAATTTCATAAAAGTCTCAACCACTAGAGAGTTAAAATCTCTAAGGTTAAACAACAACTTAATCACAAGGTTACCCAGAGTACATCCTTACTTAAACATTTCGTTACATTATCTCAATCACAAACTACCATTGGGATTACTCAACTGACTCTATACTTCTTATCTCCTCTAAGCACTTATCAAGTGCTAGGAGCGGTTTATAGCTTTCAATCAAAACTTGAGAGCTTACATGACTAAAGGTTTTCAATTCATCTTTGTCATTCTACATTACATCTCAACGTGAGACCCATTAGATCACAAGATCTATACATGATTTCCATGAGGAGTCCAACTCATTTGGACTAAACTACACCACCTCGATGGTGACACTATATCTATTCTTCTATCTTACAAGACACAATTCAAAAGAAGATCTCTTGTTTCTCTCGGAGAAACACACAAACACCAATTCACTATAACAATACTCATCAGAGTAAATCTGCCCTACATGCAACATTAACTTCAATTTCAATTTCAACTTAACCAATAATCCCAATAGGATTCATACTTAGATAGAGAAACAACTCTCAAGTCAAAACACATAGAATGTCACTAACAGATGACTCTAACAATTATCCATAAAGGATCCGAACCCGCAACCGCAGTCGCATAAAGGGTTCATTCTATAGACTAAATCGTCTTTTATATCACTTCCCATAAGATGCCCCCTCCTTGAACCAAGGATAATGGCACTTTTCTGATCCAACTCCATTCTATGGAGTTCATCGCTTACTCGCCTTACAATTAAGGCATACTAAACAAGGCTTTCAATATCATAATCTCATGTTTCTATTGATGAAAATAATCTTAATCAAGACTTAGTTTCTTATTCTAGTGCTCAAGCGTCTCATATATCATGAAGGAAATCTTTCCTTATAAACCCGTCTATCCTTACAAAGGATTTATCAATAACTTATCCATAAAACAGGATTCAATACACAAGCTAAAACAGGTTTCTGTCACTATCCAAGTTTCTATGTGAACTAGGACCACTATCCTTAGTACTCAACAGTACAATTAACTTATAAACTGCTACCCAAGGTAGGCTTTTTCATAAAACGTATCTCATTTCTGAAGTCAAACTTAGTAACATAGGGCTAGCAACACATTTGAGTTACCTAACACTCAGGCAACTCTCATCCTAACCCAAGCTACCCCTTCCAGCTCAAATGGATTTCCTTTAATGGTCGGCCTGGTTTGAGACCAAACACTAACTCGAGTGCATGATTCACTAAAACCCAGGCTCTGATACCAACTTGTAACACCCTGATTTTCAGCACAAATGTAAATTTTTCAAAAAATCAATTTAAAACCATATTTATACAAAACCCTTAAAATTTATCGCGGAAGCATCATAACATTCTTGAAGTATTTCAACGAAATACAGTACAATTTATCAATAAACTTTTCAATGATTATAATCCAAAACCTTGGGTGTTACCACAGTCAATCTCACGACCATAAACATAGAGTAGGAAATCCAAGATTACCTGAAATGCAATCAATCAAATACTATGCCCCAAGGCATCTACCCGCCTCACCAAGGCCTCTATACAACCTGCGGATACAAAATATTTTTTTACACAATATTAGCTATAAACATAGCTAGTGAGCACAACCAAAACAATTGTTTACACAAAAAGAACTCAACACGCGGCAGCGCCGTTGGTTAGAGTTAATCAAAGACTACGACTGTGAGATCCGTTACCACCCAGGTAAAACCAACAGTTTAGCGGATGCTTTGAGCCGTAAGGGGCCAGCAGTAGAGGCAAAGTTCATGAAGCTCACTGTAGTATCAGATTTGATTGCAAAGTTAAAAGACGCCCAGCAGTTAGCTTTGGGCGTTATTCGTTTTGGGCGCAAGGGGAAGCTAAGTCCACGTTTCATAGGCCCATTCAAGATCGGGCATAAAGTCAATGATCAGACGGTAACTCTTGAGCTGCCACCTGAGCTATCTAGAATCCACGATACCTTCAACGCATGCTACTTACGCAAGTGCAACGTTGAGGAGGAGCAGATTATTCCATTACAAGAACTGAAGGTTGACTCTTCTAAGCGACTCGTAGAAGAACCGGTTGAAATTCAAGACACAAAGGTCAAGAAGCTACGAAAGAAAATGATCAAACTTGTTCTTTTCAAGTGGAAGCACAGCTTAGGTCCAAACCTGACATGGGAAGTCGAGGACGAGATGAAGACAAGATACCCTCACCAATTTATCACTGAGTAGATTCGGAGGACGGAATCGTCTTAAGGGGGTAGATTTGTAACATCCTCGATTTGGGCCTAGCTGTTAATCATGTATAAGTGTGTTTTAGTTAGTAATTATGTAAAGGGTCCAAATTGTAAGTCAATAGTATAAATAAGGAAAGTTAATTGTACATATATATGTGTTTTGTGTATATATGTGTATATGTTTATGTGAGATATGTATATGTATTTAAAGATAATTAAACTAAATAAAAGAAATAAGAAGAAATCCAGAGGCGGTGCCTTTGGATTGAGAATTAATATATAAGTATAAAACTTTGACTTCTGGTCAGAGTTGGTAAAAAGGGCAAGAACAAACATACAAACACAAACTATCAGAATTCTGTCTACTCTCTCTCAGTTTTCTCTCTATTGCTCTCGGTTTTCTTGAAGTTTTGACGAATTGGTGATTTTGAATTCAAACAAAGGTAAACACTTGTTTGTTGTTAAGATTTAACATGCATGAAACTGATTTTATGCTTGAAACATGATTAAAACCCAAATCCTTGCAAAACCTCACTAAGAACATTCAAAGCTTACTTTACAAGTGGGTTTTGATTGTTTGGGTGTTATTGCTTGGGTTTGATGTGTTTTTAAAGTCATCCTAATGAAAATAGGTGCTTTTAGAATGTATAAATGTATAACCCATGAATGAAATTCTGGAAAATAAGTCAAGAATGAAGGTGGCGGTTTCTGGGTTGAAAGTGTCGGATTCCGAGACTTGAATGTGTTGGAATCCGCATGTTCGCCCAAATCCACAAGTCAGCCACAATCCGATAGTCAAATCCGATAAAGTATCGGATTTCTTTATAAATGTCGGAGTCCGACAAAGTGTCGGATTTCGTTGTAAATATCGGATTTCATTAGTTGTCAAAGTCCACAATTGTTCTAAGTGTTGAAATCCGAAAGTATCGGATTTCCTAAGTGTCGGATTTCTTCTAAGAATCGGAATCCGATAGAATATCGGATTCCATTATAGTGTCATGTCAATATAATGTAAGTGTTGGGAATCCGGTGATGTATTGGGTTTCCTCAAAAGTATCGGATTCCTTCCAATGTATCAGATTCTGATAGAGTGTCAGATTGCGTCATGCTAGATCCATAGTGTTTTAAGTGTGGAAATCCGATGATGTATCGGATTTCCTCATGTGTCGGATTTCCCTAATGTGTCGGATTTCTTGTTATCCGCATGAATTATCGGATTTCTCACAATCCGACAGTTTGGTCGGATTTGTGTGAGATCCGGATTTGGGGATTTCCTTTATAATTTTATAGCCACTTTTGTATGTTAAGATGATTGATGTAAGTAATGCTACTCTAGGTGAACTTGACATCCTAGGTAAAGCAGAAGTAAAATAATTACCTGTTAAACCACTTAGGTGAGTACCGACTTCCGAAAGCCTCAGTAGAGGAATATTTATTTGCTAAGTGTTTTAAGTGCACAATGCTTAAAGAATATTTCCATGCTACTTAATGCACAATGCCATGCTGAATACTTGTTATATATGTAAGTTAAGTGCATGCCAGCGGAATCCAGAATTGGAACCGCCTAGTTAAATGAATGATATGCATAATACCGATCTTGAATGGATCAGTAATATGAAAGATGAATGGTATGTAAGCTAGGGATCCAGATTGGATCCATAATGATGTAATGAATGATAATGCATGCTTAAAGAAGTAAATGAATGTGCATGCTAAGTGAATGATCCAGATTGGATCAATATGTGTATGTGAAATGTTCGCGAACAACTGAAGCATGGTTAAGGTCATCCGGATAGCTGGATCCAAACAGGACTTCGGTCATTTCGTGGATTTAATGGTGATTCGGGGTGCATCCCGGGTCGAGGTTCTGTAGAACCGCCGTGCCTTAACGTGAGATAGTAATCAGCCAGAATCTGGCCGGGATTACTTAGGAACCTTTGGTTCCGCAAACAATGCTTGGTGGACTGCTTTACGCTCCCCCACCAGCACGGATGGTCGTGTCTGATCCCCCGGTGTATTGGTGTTGAGTGGGACTAGCTATCCTGCAAGAAACAACTTATACCGATCATGTCAGCACACCACAATGTGATAGGATAGCATTATATGCTTATTCCTGATATACATGACTTACTCTAATGATGCTTATGCTAAGTTTGTGCTCACTAGCTATGTGTAGCTAACGGTGCCATGTTGCATATTGAAGTTAGATTGCCTGGTGAGCTGGGTTGCCCTCCCGCTGGATATTCTTTTGGTGGAACACTTATGTTGTAATTATATACATTATGGTTGGTTGGTGTAGAGTAACACCAGATACGGACACAAGTTTGTTTGTAAATATTTCCGCTGCTTAATGTTATTTAATCGTGATTAAGTTCACGTTTGTTTAAAAACGCAATTTTTTGCTAAAATCTGGTAATTGCAAAGCCGGTGTTACAAACGCCCCAAAACATCAAAATGTGAATAACGTTTTAAATAAAAGTCTTTTGGAAATAAAACCGTTAATAAGGAAACAAGCGGAAGCAACAAAAGTAGTTTTGAACCCTCAGGGTTATACGAAAGTGTTATATTCAAATATTTACATCAAAAGATCTTATCTCAAAACACAACCAAGCGTTAGGTTTCAAAATACAGTTTTCCACATACATATATCAATGTCAAACCAGGGCCTTGCCTTTGGAGTTATCACGCCCTACAAAACAACAGTAAGTAGTATCTGATAAGCTACGAGATCTTAGTGAGAAATCTAAACTGTAAATCATATAAGCATGCGCATACACATATACAAATGCTATAACAGTTCTTATGGATACAGTACTGCACCATCTTAGCATCCGCCAAGAAGGCTAAAATGCTACCTGTAGCTCCTACTGCACAAAGCAGCATGCTACCCTCACGGTGATCCGAAGATCGACAATACACATTGCAATGTATCACACATATCACAGATATGAATCAGAGTTTAAGAAACTCACCTCAGTAATTTATACCACAGAGAGATATGTCAGATTAACTCAGAACACGTCAAACAGTAATTCCTACACATATATATATATATTTATGATATCAATACGTACTCAAACTCAGCATTTAACAAACTAAATAGGGGCAAGGCACACCCGTGCCTCTTAGTCCAGGCCCAAAAACAGAGCCCATCAAGCATGGGCGTACTGGGCCAAAAGCACGCCCGTACCCTACATAGGTACGCCCGTGCCCCGGTACGCCCGGACCTCATGAACAGAGGCGGTCACGGCCACTAGGCATGGTCGTACCCCTAAAAGGCACGCCCGTGCCTTTCTATATACAGCTCTAGTTCGCCGACTGTCTACTGTTTACTCCGATCAAAACTCAAAAATACTTAATCTAAACTCATAAAATGCTACTGGGGTGTTTTCCTACACCACAAACAACTTATAAACTAGAAACAACATCAAAAACAAGCTTTAATCCATGACTCACCATTGAATCACTTAAAACACACTAGAACATTAAAGAACACAATCAAGAACCCTTACCTCCAACTTGTGATTAACTAAGATCAGTTGTAAGCACTTGTTTCTAGCTGTACTTGCTCCAAATCTCAGAGGAAATATGCTGCTCCAAAACTTACATGACGTTCTCTAAATTTTTGTGTTTGGTTTGACTATCAAATGTCAAAGATAGATAGATATATATACTTTAAAAGTTGGCACAAATGGTCCCTCTAGTTTCCTAGTTTCAAAATGACAACTTTAACCCCTCAAGTTCCTAAACACCTCCTAATCTCGATTAGACAATACCAAAACACATCACTTGATAAAATTACTAATTTAGGGAATTTTCGAACCTTGGGTGTTACATATGAACTTCATCAAGGAGTTTCTATCTGGCATTACCCACTCGGTACCCATACTCTTCTATAACGGGTCAATAATTCACGATTGTCCTTAATGAAATGATTCATCGGGCCATTTATTCTTCTTTTATTTTGGTTTTCCTTGTTAATAGCCTTGGATGGTGTGCTTTTGATTATCTCAAGAACTAGACTAATTACTATCATTCTTAAGGAGTGGATCATTAGTAGCATATAGGTAGTCTTTCGGCTCAGTGTATGAGCTAAAATATTAGCTTTAACAGGATCATAAAGTATTTCACATTCATATCTTTTCATTAAATCTAATCACCTCATTTGTCTCACATGATGTTCTACTCTAGAAAATATTTCAAGCTCTTATGATCTTTTTAAATAGTGCACTTAACTCCATGTAAGTGGTGTCTCTAGATTTTTAAAGCAAAGATAATAGCAGCTAGTTCAAGACCATGAGTTCAAAACACAACCTAAACTAAGTCGAGAAGCATCAGATATAGTGTCCCCGATAAATAATTACCATAGGTCTAATGCTCCCACTAACCTTTATGAAATCCCACTTGACTTAAACTATTTCTTTCGACTTAGTAAAAAGCTGACTATCCAATCAAAGCCCTAGTTTCAAGTAAAAGATGCATAAGTGAAAAATAGACTTATATCATAAGAATTTTAAAGTTTTATAAAACCAACCTGATTTTCACATATCCTTAATTTCAATGATGGAACTTGGTTTTATCAAACCCAATATTATTATGAGTATAAAGCACTCGACAATATTTTAAATTCTTACAAGTATCTAAGTACATAAGTCCCTGATCACTACTAGAAAAACTAAAATTCCTAACAAAATTTAGCGATGGATAAGAATCGTCGCAAAATAAGTTATTAGATATCAAGGACAATTCCTCGCTGTTCTATTGCTAATTTGGGACAAATTAGCAACGGATTTGGATTTCGTCACAAACTAGTGAGGAACAAAATCATTTCTAGTTCGTTTCTAATTAGCAACTGATTTATGACAGATTTGCGACAGATTCCGAATTAAGGTAAATCGTTGCTATTCCGTCACTAATTAGCGAGGGATTTGCGAGAGATTGCGACGGAACCAAGTTATCAAGGATCAATGGTATTTCATTGCTATTCCCTCGCTAATAAGCGACGGATTTGCGATGGAACCATGGCATTTCGTTGCTATTCCCTCGCTAATTTGTGACGGATTTGCGACAGATTTACGACGGGTCCAAGTTTTTAAGTGTCAAAGGAATTTCATCGCTATTCCCTCATTGATGAGGATATGTACACCTATCACGAGTTAATCAATAGGCCACATTTCCTTATTTGTCACTTTAGGTCGTTCTAAATTAGTTAAAAATAGGTAGGGGTGTAATCGAGTTGAGACAGCTCGTGAGCTACTCGAGACCGGCTCGAAAAATATTCGAAATCGACTTGATGCGAACTAATTTGTGCATGAGCTACTGGAATATGTTTCGAGACGAGCTCGAGGTCCATAATGCCTAGCTCGTCAGTCTTACGCTCCTAATTGAGTTTTGGAACCGATTCAAGCTCAAACCTGGCACTGTGTTGGCTTGACTCAATTACACCCCTAAAATTGGTCAATTATTCTCAATCTTGCTCTATCAAAGTCATATTTTGTTCAATCGGGTGAATAAAGTAACATTGGTTATTGTCACTCATACTTGAAACCAAAAACATCAATTCGTACCAATATACGTCAATTAATGCCAATATACATCAACATTAGTTATCATCAACTTTGGTTAAATAAAGTGGTAATTGGTTATATAAAATGTTTATAGGTTAAGATAAAGAGGCATATAATGATTATATTGTTGAAACAATGAAACCCTAATTAAGCTACACTGTTTATTTAAGATGGATGAGAGAATATGGGAGTGAAATTCAGTTAGTACCGGAAATCACCTACAAGTAATCGTATCTCATAAGTCCTCATAACTCTACACACTCTTATTGAATCATAAGGTAATTTGTGATTCCCATATTAATATTTAATTTACGGTCGAGTAAATTGATCTAATTTTCAATTTAGGCTTCTAGGCCTGAATGGTGCCGTTTGAGCCCGAAACTCAATTTATGATTCTAAGTCAATTAGGTGATTTGTGATTCATCCTTATACTCAATTTGTGATTTAGATCTAAATCTCAATTTGTGATTCAGCCCAATTGGCTATTTTGCGATTCGTGTAGACGTGTTAACAAATTTGTAATTCAGGTATACTATGCTTGATTTGCGATTGGGCCATAAGGCCCAATTTGTGATCCATATATGTTTTCCTAGTTTGTGATTGACTTAATAATCCAATTTTCAATTCCTACTTACTTCTGGATCAAACTTCTTCAATTAATTGCATTTATTTTGTTGATTCACAAGTTAGAATCGAATTCTTGATCTCGGTGTGCCCTTCCACATCGACAAACCCCACAGTCTCGAATAATTCACTAATTTCTCAATCAAACACTTACTAATCGATCGATAATGAGTTAGGATACTATTCTTGTGTTGGTTCTTCAATTTATAGTGAAGAAGATGGGGAGCTACCCTCGATATCTCGTTCGTCTCTTGACTAGACGTACATACACACGCACCTTCAAATTTTCATCTACAGTGTCGGCTGAGGGAAGAATCCCACTATACGTACCCTACTTTGTTTAATTACTTAGCCCATTACAACTTAATGTTCAATATTTAGTCCAATACCAATACTCTTCTAATACTTGGCCCAATATCTTGTAGTAGTTAAAACAAGCCCATTAAAATTTAAAGATTAATTAACACTTGGGTTAATAATCACTTGCCCAACATAATTTAAATACAAACCTACTAATACTTAGCTAAAAGCTTATATAATACAATAATACTTCGGTTTTAATTTTTATTAATAAAATTAACACTAAAAAATAATATTATTATTGTATATAAAAATCTTTTAATATTAAAAAGAATAAAATAAGAACAAAATGAAATGTTATTAAGAAAAAAATTAAAAGTTAATACTAAATAAAAAAAATGGAAACTTTAGAGAAAAAAATTAGATGAAAAATAGCTTTAAAAAAATAAATTTTAAAAAATGAAGAGGGAATGTAATTGAACCCTTGACCTAAGAAAAATCCTTAACTAAATGACCTTAACCATCTCTTCTAGACTAATTTTATTAATGCTTTAGAAAAACTCTCTATTAAACTCTCGACAAACATAAGCTATTCCTTTACAATTTTCAATTCCGTCTTTTACTCCCTATTTTCAATTCCCTCTATTATACCATGAAAACCTAATAACTCTAAACAGCTGCACACACAGAATTGATCGACGCCTCTCGCCGAATCGATCCACAGAAGGTCGACGCCATATGCTCTCGTCTCTCGACGAATCAACCCGCAAATCAACGCCTTACGTCTCTCGACGAATCGACCCTCTCGTCTCCTACCGACCAAGGTACAATATGATCTTGATTTGTTTCATAACATATAATCTACGACACACACATTTGTATAGTATTTTTTTGAAAGAAAGGTTTATGAATGTTAGTTTGTTATAAGAAATATTGTACATTTCAATTCCTAAATTTCAATACGGTAACATGGCAAAAATTATGGCATCGTCTCAAGGTTCCTTTGACGTTTACAATCCTATCTTGTCTAAAAATTACTCAATTGTTGGTATAGCTAGATTGATATTTATTTAAGACTACATACATATGTACAATGAATACTAAATAATGTGATCACAAAAGGTCAAAATGTAAAGTTGTGCCCTTTAAATGTCAAACAAGTTGCAATCAATCAAAGAAAAACTCTATTAAATCGCTATACTTAACCTAAAAACGTGGTATCTTGGTGCAATTTAGAAGCAACATTTATTGAGCAACACTTTAATTAAACCCCAAATTAGAACAAGCGAAGATCATTAATTGCTATATATCATCTTATTAAGAAAACCACAACATAATTAAATATAAAAGAATTTCATTAAAACACCATAACTTTGTAAGAAGTCAGGATAAAAAGGGAAATTGTTGGGACTTCTTACAGGGTATTAGCATGTTAAATATCTGCTTCAAGAACTTTTAGAGAATTTTTAAAAGATCTTCTCATTGAACCAACATACATCTCTCTAGAAAGCAAAGTGATGTGTACCCAAGCCATGTCACAAAGGGACCTTATGCTAAATTAATTATATTAATTATGTTATTTCCTAATATTTCAGTTTATGTTTAGCTTATGTGTCAAGGCGTTGTTCCTAAAATAAAGGAGTGGTGATCAATGATCTCCTCCACATGAGAGTGGTTAATGGCAATTTCCATTATATGTGTTCATTGGATTATTCAGAAAATTGTCCCAAAACCTCTTCCTTAATTTCTCTCTATTTCCCTTCTTAATTTCTGGCTACTGAATCCGCTTGACCGGACCACATCAGTGGTATCAAAGCAATCGTGATCCAATGGAAACCCGTTCTCAAGAAAACACTCGAGCAGTTCCAACAGGAGACGCAGGATCAATTTGCCAAAGTTAACGACATGTTCCAGTTCCAGACCATCAAGCATGCACGGCACGACGGTGCGTCTGGTTCAAGTGGCAAGCTCATTACCCCCGGTGATCCGGCTAAACCGTACCTCAAGCTTTAGTTTCCTCGTTTCAGTGGCGGAGACGCCACCAGTTGGTTGTACCAGGTCTCCCAATACTTTGAGTTTCAGAGTGTTGCTCCGGAGGAACAGGTCAATTTGGCTTCGCTCCATTTCGACGGTATTGCCCTCCAATGGCACTGTTGGTTTACAAATCTTACCGGAACAGTGACATGGGCTGAGTTTTCTCGGGCGTCGTTGGCACACTTTGGGCCGATGGATTATGAAAACCCGGCCGAAGCTCTTTCCCGCCTAACACATACGACAACGGTAGGCCAATACCAGGAGTCATTTGAGAAGTTGTCTTATCAGGTGGATGGACTTCCCAGAAGTTTTTTAATGGCATGTTATACTGGGGGTCTCAAGGATGAGGTCAGGTTGGAAGTCAAGATGAAGGAGCCTCGCTCCCTTATAGATTTGATGGGGTTGTCACAAATGGCAGAAGAGAAATTAGGCCTCGCTAGAAAACAGTCCCAGCCAATCTGTTTTTCAGCCACTTCTTCTGTGGGCCGTTTACCTTCCACGATTCAGCTGGGATATTAGGCCTAGGCCCAACCACCACTTTAGCTTTACCTAGCCCCTCTCCTACTCGCAGAATCTCCAACATAGAAGCAAAAGCGTGTCGTGAGAAAGGTTTGTGTTACTATTGCGACGAAAAGTACTTACCCGGCCATCGATGCACCAAACCTCAATTCTTCATGATCCACGATGTTGGGGATGACGAAGAAATGCCTCCGGCCACTGGTTCAACAACCATCGATTAAAGTGAGCCCGAGGCCGAAGTCTCCTACCACGCGATAACAGGTACTATTCACCCTCAAATGTTATGGTTGCCTGACAAGATTAAGAACAAAGATGTAGTTGTCCCAATTGATGGAGGTAATACCCATAACTTCATTGACCAGGCGTTGGTCGACCGATTTGGCCTCATTATTGACCGGGAGATAACTTTTGAGGGTATAGTGGGCAATCGGTAAAAGGTGCTATGCCCAGGCCGTGTAAAAGAGCTTTCTCTCATGATACAGGGGTATACAATTTCGACGGACTTCTGGGTTTTACCTGCTCAGTTGTTTTAGGGGTTCAAAGGCTCAAGACTTTGGGTCCGGTGGAAATAGACTATGAGAAATTCACAATTAGGTTCAAGTTTACTGGTGCAACACATACCCGTCAGGGACTCCAGGCTACTGAACTACAAGCAGTTCCCGACCATGAACTAGTAGCCTTGCAGGGGTTAGCTTACGTCTTACAGATTGAACCTTTTGGGCTGACCAAACCGACGGTCACGTTCCTTGTTTGGCCATCTAGGAATTATTAAAGCAGTAGGACGAGTTTTTCAGGATCCCTAAGGTCTTCCACCTATTCATTCCCAAGACCATCACATAGCCTTATCTCCTAATGCCCAACCGGTGAGCTCTCGTCCTTACCGCCAGCCTTATTACTAGAAATCAGAAATTGAGAAACAAGTACGGGAATTGCTTCACCAAGGTTTAATCAGACCTAGCCATAGTCCGTTCGCCTCACCGGTGTTACTCGTTAAAAAAAGTGACGGAACTTGGAGATTCTGTGTAGATTACCGGGCTTTGAATGATATAACCATCAAAGATAATTAAGTACCCAATTCCGGTCATTGACGAGCTTCTGGATGAATTATATGGTGCCACTATTTATTCAAAATTGGACCTTCGGAATTAGATACACATACGTGAGCAAGATATCTATAAACCAACTTTCTGGACTCATGAAGGGCATTACGAGTTTGTAGTGATGCCTTCCGGGCTTACGAACACACCGGCAACCTTCCAAAGTTTAATGAATGATCTCTTCGGGGCCCACCTACGTAAGTTTTTTACTTTTGTTTTTCGATGATATATTGGTTTATTCGAGAAACTTAGATGATCACATGCAACATTTGTCTACTGTTTTGGAGATTTGGGCTACTAATGGGCTTGAGGTGCATGAATTAAATCAGGTTTTATATTTATAAATTGGAATCACCAAAATACCGACTACGACACAAATAGGGAAGTGTACATAATTGTATTGTATTATAGTTTTGATAAGACCAAGTGTCGAACACTTGGGGAACAAGTATGATTTCAGATTTAAAGATATAATTATTAATTAGTCTAAAGAAAGTGACTAAATAGGGAATTTGAGAATAAATATAAGAACGCGATAAAATATTAATTAGACAAAAGAGAAAACAATCCATAAGTAAGATAAAACTGAGAGCTTGGAATGTGAAGGATCAAGAAGAGAAGTTGTTAGTTTTAAAAATGTAGAAAAGTCTTTTAAAGGTGGTGCCTATAAATAGGCACAAGGCCCTTGGCCTTTGTACGCTTGACACTTGACCATTAATGCAATATCAATATTCAAGCCAAAAGGTGTAGTGTGTGTTTCTCTCAATTCATCTTCTCTCTACACTCATACTTGAAATGATAATCGGGCAACTTTCAATTGGTATCAGATCCATACTTGATCTAAGTTGGCTCGTGATTGGGTGATTAATCGAAGAACAAGAAGAATCGAAGAAAACAAGTGGTGTTCATCACGAGTACTATTCAAAATTTGAAGATATGAAGATTTGAGTGAGTTTTTCTGTGGAATTTGTCTCTATTCATCTCGAAATCAAGCCTAAAATCAATTAACATTATTCATGGATTGATTTGGAACAATTCCGATTGAGTTTTTGAAGATTTTCGTAAAAGTGTCTACGGGTTTTTGCCTTCAAAGTTCATCATAAATCATGTGGATGATGGAATTAATGGGATATTGTTGATCTACATTGAATTGCGAATTCAAGGGTATCAAATTCGAGTGGTTATTCATTGGTTTTGATAAGAATTCAAAATTTCAGCCAAGAACACATGAAGATCATGAAGAATAATGTAGATCTGGGTTTTTGATCGAATTAGATTGAAAATTCAAACATTTTGGTGTTTGCCTTTGGATTTTGAGCTTGTTAGTTACTCTTCAGTAGACTTTGAGCTTCGCAGTTGAGAACATATCCCTAAAAATCCGGCTTTGGTTACACATAGAACACTTCGAGCAGATCAACTTCTCGAATTCGAAATCAGCACATCTCGAATTCGAAGCTCATACACTGGTAGTTCGAAACCCTTACTACAAGTTGACTTCGAGCGGGTTTTAAGTTTCTAAAGAACACTTCGAATACACAATCCATTCACCACATAGAATTTGAGCGTGTTACCTATTTCACAAGGGCACGTCGAATACAAAACTTATTCCCCACTCTGACTTCGAGCGTGCTTTAACCATCAAAGAACTTTTCGAAAAAAAGTCACTTCGCATACGAAGATCAATCTTTCAAACTCTCTTCGATCAGTGTTTTATTCGAACTTCGAATACAAACTAATGTCAATTTTAAAACAAAGTTTACTGTTCCATTCAAAGCAAATAACAAAGCTCACTTCGAATTTCTTATTCGAACAAGTTCACTTCGAATCAAAACTCACAATCAACACTTCTTTCGAATTCAAAATTACTTCGAATTCACATTCTTATCTTTGAATCCTTAGCTCACTTTGAATAGATTTCCAATTCGAAATACTCTTCGAAGAAACCCACTTCGAACCCCAATCACCAACTTTTCAAGTTAACGATCATTGTCTAATTTCAAGTAAAACAAAATGTCAAGTTCCAATGAAATTCTTGCCATAGGCACATATTCGAAACCCCCTGTTCTTTTCTGCAATGACTACATAGTTTAGAAAGGGAGGTTTATGGACTTTTTGGAACACAATGAAGTGTACAGAGAAATGATGATTGATTCTATTCTCAATGGAGATAAGAAATTCTATAGAATCATCAATGCTCAACCTGATAACAATCCTCCAATTCTTGGAGTTGCAAGAGAGAAAACACCCGATGAGCTAACAGCAGTTGAAAAAGAAAGAAAGAAAGCAAACATGCTTTCTAAGTACTATCTCAAACAAGGACCATCTTTAGAGATGTACATGAAAGTAGACAGTTTAGCAACGTCCAAAGAGATTTGGGATGAGATCAAAAGACAATTGCAAGGGACTGAGGAAGGAGATCATATCAAACGAACATGGCTGGTGAACATGTTCCATGAGTTCTCTGCAAAAGAAAATGAACTGTTAATTGACACCTACAGTCGTTTCTGCAAGCTACAGAATGAACTTAGGACAAGCAAGGTTGAAAGAACAGATTTGGACATTAACTGTGTGTTCCTACGAGCTCTAGGCCCTGAATGGAAAGAGCATGTGAAGCTATACAAACATATCAATCGAAACCTCACAATTGTCACATACCACAATATCTTTGAGGACCTCCAACAATACCAGGATGAGGTCTCAAAGTCATCCCATAGAATTTCTGTTGATCCTTTAGCTCTTGTAACTATTGAACCATCACTCGTGAATCCTCCAGAAAACAGAAGTACAAGCAAGTGGCCCTGTCTGACTGAGATTCTGATGATTCAGATGGTACTGAAATGGAGCAAGTCATCAATGCCATGTCTTTTATTACAAAAGCTTTCAAGAACAGGTGTTGCAAAACCAATAACCGCCAAAGATACACTTCTGGGTCCGGAAGACCAGATAACTTCAAGGTTGCTGAGAAACCTAGATTTGTGAAGGATGAGAAGAAAGAAGAAAGAAAATGCTATAACTGTGGGGGCAATGGCCATTTCATGAAAGACTGTACTCAGGAAAAGAAAAAGGATGCTGAGTATTACAAACAAAAACTCAAACTATCAAAAAGGAAGAGTGCAGGAAAGGTCATGATGGTTGAAGAAGAACAATTCCAATCAGATACCGATGATAGTGATTTGGATGATGAAGCCCAAGCTCAGTTTTACCTAGTGACTGATGTTGAGGATGAGTTCATGAAGATGAAGAGCCAGAGGCACATTACAATAACATGGATGATGAATGGCTTGGAGCTGAGGATGCTGATGATGAGTTACACTCTAACTCCTTAACAGGTTGTTGTCTGAGCATGGATCACGTTCAGACCATCATGTCACGAATGAAAAAGTTAGAGAAAATGGTATAGAAGTCTAAAACAAATAAAGAAAAACTAAAAGAAATCATAAGAAATCAACAAATGGAATCATTCCAGGTTGATAAAGAAATTGAAGAACTCAAAACCAAAATTATTGAAATAGAAAACGAATTGGTTGAGTTGACAGCAAGCATGAGCACCCAGATACATGATCTCAAGGCAGAAAAGATAAGTGCCGAAAATGACACAAAAATTAATTATCAAAGAGAAGGGTGAATTGTGCTTAAAAATAAAAGAACTTGAAGACACACTGATAAAACGGGGTCAATCTAAACAAACAATTTTTCCCAATAAGTCCAAAGAACGAAAATTCTCCAAGTGGACCTACGATGGTCTTGGATTTGAAAACCCTAAAATCAGTGAGAAAGTGACAACAAAACAATTATAGGACTTTAATCTAATGAATGATGGCATCACTGAGAACATGGTATTTGTTGATCAAGAGTAAGAGGTTGTAGAAGAAGATTTTAAAAGAAAGACAAAACTAAAATCTGAAATTCCTTTTAATTATCAGAAATTAAACGATTCTATCACATCTGAGCCTCAAAAACTTAGTGAGATAGATGATTCTACACTCATATATCCTGTTGATCTTAGAAAGCCACAAGTAGTTCTGGAAGCCAGACTATACATATCTCATATCGTTTTACAAAGGCAACTTGAAATACTTGTAGCCTTCTATTTTCAAACTATCATAACAAATGATTTAGAAAAGGAAATAAAATAATCAGAAAAGGTTCACTAATGTCACTGTCGAAAGGAAACCTTGACACACACTTCTAGAACTTCTACATCCCAACCAACAAGAAAAATATACCAGAGCCGAGAAAGGAAAAATGAACGTGGAAGATTCAGGTTTACCACAATGGATCCCAAGAAAACATCAATCTCTTGAAACCACCAAAGGATAACCAAATGCCATCTCAAAATCGAATCTCACAAGATCTCAAATAGATAAATCCCAATCTCAATCAAAATTTCTCAAAAAGAACTCGACACCACTCACAACTAACCATTTTTCAACAGTTTCAGATGTGAGGAGAGAAGACAACAACCTGAGACGTTTTCCCAAGCATGATAACAGAAGAAAGTTTACATCTAGAACTTCTAGGCCATGTTTCAATTTTTCAAAGAAGTGTCATCACATTTCCAATTTTGCATGTCAGTGTACTTCTTTTTCAGAAAACGAATTGAAAGCCATCACCTATTTTTGCACGAGTAATGGTTGCTTGCATGGACATTGATGTTGGAATCTGCCCACCGACACACGTAGGCCGGTATCACAGCCGATGAAGCGCGGGCCTATTGGGTCACACGGCAAGTTTCAATCTCGATAGCCTTCTATAAGAAGAAAGGGTCAAAATGGTCAAATTCAATCTGACCTAAGCTTCACGACCGTGAAGGATGCTCCACGGGTCGTGAAGCAGCTCGTGTACACGTATCCTGTCATGGCCGCATGGTTCGTGAAACCTTAGGGCTTCACGACCCTACAGGGCTCGTGAAGGAGGTCGTGAAGGCACGTGCCCTCACAATTCTTGCCCGGCGTGGCACGGCACGGCTGGTGGAGGATTAATGGCCGTTGTGGCGCATTTATGCTTCAAGGCTCGTGAGAGCCCGTGAAGAAGTCGTAAAGGAAGAATTTCAAGTGACACTTGTATTTTATTGGACCATGTTGTTGGTCCAATGGATGCATGTCACTTGGCCCGACTCCAGAGACATCTGAACAGAAGAGAACTCATTATAAGGGGTCTTCTTTGTTCATTAGTCTGTCTTGGCTAATTCTTGCAAACACCTACACACAAGTGAGTAACATCTAAAGAGATAGTGCAACAAGATCTTGCATATTTTGGTGGTTTGTGTTGGCAAGGGCTGTTTCAGAACTCGACATCTTTAAGTGGTGGTCATTTTTGGGCTTGCTAGTACAACGAGTTTGAAGAGAAGCTTGGTGTGGACTTTCATTAGGATTTTGGAGCCTCTTGTTCCAAGATAACATCCCAAATCCGATTTCTTCTTTGTTCCAGCCAAGAACTCAAAATCTTCAAGGGTATGACTTCTTCTCTTTGCTCTTGTTTGTGGTTGCATGTTGCTTTCTTACAAGTTTCACTCCCATTGGGACTTCATGGGATCTTTTTTGTGTGTTTTTCTTGCTTCCGTTGCGTGCTTTGATCCCCATGCTTCGATTTTGGACATTTTGTCTAGAGAGCCTTCACGGGCCGTGAAGCTTGCTTCACGAGTCGTGAAGGCTACACGACCAATCTCGTGAGGTGTTGGTCGTGAAAGGTTTTTTAACTGTTTCACGACTCGTGGAGCGTACTGGCTTCACAGGACGTGAGGGACCGTGAAGAGCAGTAGCTCGTGAAGGCGTCGTGAACAGGCTGTTTTTGGCCTTTTGATAAAGAAAACTAGATATGGATTTTAGCAATCTGATTTTGGTTTCTCCAGAACCATTTTAGGCTTTTTAGCCTTGTAGATAAGCCCCAAACTATCCTAATTCATGTACTTGTATGTATTGGGTGGTTTTGGCATAAAATGCACACATGCATACATGTATATTGTGTATATATGAATATGGATTTCAAAGTGTTTTGAATCCTAATGCATATGTACAAGGTTTATTCTTGTGCCTTTAGTTTTTGAATAAACTTGATTGGGATATTGTTTTGTGCATGGTTTGGTGTGGCACACCATGCTTTGTGGTTGTTTCATTTTTGTGAGCACCGGTTTGAGCCTTAGACCTTTGTGTGGTTGTTTCATGGCTTTATATGTTATTCATTCATTTGGTGGTCTGTACCACATTTGGTTTGGAATAATTTATTTAATCTGGTTTGTAATAATTTATTTATTTGTGGCTTACATGCCAAAGTATTTATTCTTTGTAATTTATATATTAGCTTAGAATAGATTGTGTGGCTTGTATGCCATTTCTCTTTATATTATGTATGTAATTTTGAAGAGAAGACCGGAGGCACCATCGTGAGTCTTGGGAGACGTATCGGCTATCTTAGATCCGGAGGTGCGGGATCGAGTGGGAGCACGCCACCAAGTCTTGGATTGTTTGTCCTTAGTAGACTTAGTTCCTCAGTCGGCTCACCGGGGAACACTTAGGTTGGCTCAAATCGGTTTTGTATGTGTGGTTGTGTAGTTTTATTTATTTATTTTCTTGCATGGTTGTAGGATATTTGCATGCTAGAAAATGTTTTGAAAAATAATAAAACTATATAGTTTTCCTTAGTTGGTTAACAAACCCCGCTCGCTCACATGATTATCAAACGAATATAAAGTGTTTATGTTCAAATGGTTAAAAATGCGTTTTGTCACTTATTTGTTAATCAAAACGAAAAGAGGTTTTTAACCGGAAAAACAAAAGTCCTGATTTTCTTAAAAACGTAAATGACACTCCATCCAAAAGATGACACCATTAGAATCTAATGAAGCATGTGGCAATTGTCGAGCTTAGCACGAGTTATTCCATGTGGACTTGTGTGGAAGGTGAGTGTGGCGTCTTGAAATTATTGGTTGTCGAGCTTAGCACGAGCCAATTATTGTCAAGGGCGTCATCGTGTATCTTGTTGGATGATTTGCAATTCCAATTTAATACACCTTGGTAATTGTCGTGTCTATACCGAGTTACCAAAGCGACTTATTGAAGAATCGGTGTGGGAAGGGATCAAACATGCCAAACCGGTGCTACGAGTACAGATGGATCTTGCAAGTGCCTAAGAGTTGTAATCATGGATTGCAATTGGTAAAGCGTTTACCGGCCTAAATACCTTCACGAAGTGATCCGCGGTAAACCCGTTATGTAGTGAAGTTATGTTGGGTTCTTAGTCCTTATTAAATTTAAGTGTTTAACTTTTGGGTAATTATTTAACAAGGATTAAAATATGTCGAACTAACCTTTTTGTGTGCTTTGCCTTCTTTTAGATAGCAACTACAAGCAACCCCGCGACACACATGTCACTCCGTCCATTTTTGGAAAAAGAGAAACTCGTAGGAGAAAACTTTATGGATTGGCATAGGCAATTGAGAATTGTCTTACGCCATTAAAGAAAGTTGTACATCCTAGAGGATCATCTTCCGGAGGCTCCTGCTACCACCACTACGCGGGCCGTTAAGGACGCTTATGAGAAGCGCCTTAAGGAGACAAATGAGGTGACTTGCCTCATGTTGACGACCATGAGTTCCGAATTGCAAAGGCAATTCGAGGACGTTGGTGCGTACGACATGATCTCTCAACTTAAGGAAATGTTCCAACAGCAAGCGAGGCAAGAACTCTATAAGTGTGTCAAGACCTTCATAGGGTGCCGGATGCAGGAGGGCGGGAACGTGAACGTGGTTCGTATGAAGCAATACGTGGACCAGCTCGAGAGGTTAGGCTTTCCAATGGGGAAAGAGTTGGCGACGGATATTATCCTTCAATATTTGCCTCAAGCATATGGTTCGTTCATTGTGAACTACCATATGCACAACATAGACAAGTCCTTGATGGAGTTGCATGGCATGTTGAAGACCGCCGAGTCTAACATGGCCAAGGCAAAACGATCAACCTTCGCATCCGTCCTAGCCATCCATGAGGGTGGTGCTAAGAGGAAGCGTCCCGCTTCAAGCTCTAAGGGCAAAGGAAAGGGGAAGGCAAAGGTGGAAACACCTAAGCCTAAACCTCTCCCGACCCCGGAGCCGAATGGGAAGGAACCCGCTCCTATAGCCCCCTCACCGGAAGAGGCTACTTGCTTCTTCTGCGCGGAGAAGGGACGCTACCGGCGTAGCTGCCCCAAGTATACAGAGAAGCTCAAGAGGCTTCGTGCCAAGGGACAAGGCACCTCCGGTATGTATATGATTGAACTCCATAACACTTCTACTTCAAACGCTTGGGTCCTAGACACCGGGTGTGGTACTTACATAGTTAATAATGTGCAGGTACTAAGAAGTAGGGATCTGGTTGATGGGGAGCTGGATCTCATCATGGGAAACAAGAAGGTTGTCCCGGTTGACAAGATTGGGAGCGTGGACCGCACCTTTCAATCCGGCTTATCTATTTCTTTGTTAAATGTATCTTATTCGCCATGCGTGGCAAGAAACATTATTTCTTTTTATGCACTTGTTGACAATGGAATTAGTTTTAATTTCTCTAATGGAATTATCTCTTGCTTTAAGAATGATTTATTTTATTTTAAAGCACATCCATGTTGTGGCATATATGAAACAAGCGTATGCTTGCAAAGCAATAGATCAATCATGAATGTTGGGTCTAAATCCAAATGTGATTTGGATAAGTTATCTTTATGGAATGGTCGTTTGGGCCACATAAACAAGAAACGCATCGCCAAGTTCCAAGCGGATGGGATCTAGGAATCATTTGACCATGGGTCGGATGATGTGTACGAATCTTGCTTATTGGGAAAAATGACCAAAGCACCTTCACCGGCGTTTGTGAGAGGGGCCAAGACTTGTTGGATATCGTTCACACAGACGTGTGTGGTCCGTTCAAGCATGTCACTAGGGATAGCTCAAGGTAATTCGTAACCTTTACCGATGATTTTAGTAGGTATTGGTATGTCTACTTGGTGAGACTAAAGTCGGAAACCTTTGAGGTTTTCAAGACTTTCAAAAACGAAGTTGAGAACCAATTGGGTAAACGAACTAAGATGCTCAGATTGGATCGTGGTGGTGGGTATCTAAGTTTGGAATTCTGTGACCATCTAAAAGATTGTGGAATTGTTTCGCAATTGAAACCTCCTAGGACACCACAACTAAATGGTGTCGCCGAGAGGAGGAACCGGACATTGTTGGATATGGTCCAGTGTATGATGAGTTGTACGGATGTACCCATTAGATTTTGGGGCTATGCATTGGAAACGGCCGTTAGAATCCTTAACCTCATACCAACTAAGAAGGTTAAGAAGACACCCTTTAAGATGTGGCATGGAAAGGTTCCATCACTTTCATATCTAAAGGTTTAGGGTTGTCCTGCCTACGTGAGACGTGAAGTGGAGGACAAGTTGGAACCCCGAGCTGAGAGGTGCTTGTTCATTGGATATCCTGCCGGGTCTGTGGGATATTTGTTCTACAAAGCGTCCGAGAACAAGGTATTTGTTGCTCGAAGGTCCGTCTTCCTTGAAGAAATTCAAGAACCTTCCAATTACCAACCTGAAGTTGGCACTAGTTCACAACATGATTCTCAGCACGGTGTTGCTGGAGAACCTGACACGGATCCTTTACCTCTTAGGAGATCCGATAGGAGTCGCAATGATCCAGAGAGATATGGGTTTCTCATGTCTGAGGGTTGCGACCTAGTGGTGGATCATGATGAACCATCATCTTATCGGGACACCGTGGTGGGCCCTGAGTCCGCTAGGTGGAAAGAGGCGATGGAGTCCGAGATACAATCTATGTCGGATAACTAAGTCTAGGATTTGGTGGATCTGGTACCCGGTGTAGACCCGTAAGGTGCAAGTGGGTCTTTAAGAAAAAGACCGGCATAGATGGAGAGGTAGACACCTTTAAAGACCGACTAGTGGCTAAGGGTTTCACGCAAAATCATGGTGTAGACTATGATAAAACCTTTTCTCCGGTGGCCATGTTGAAGTCTATCCGGAAACTTATGGAAAATGAATGTAAAAACCGCGTTCCTTAATGGGACACTTTGTGAGGAAGTCTATATGACTCAACCCGAGGGTTTTGTACATGTCAAGCATCTGGATAAGGTCTGCAAGCTTAAGAAGTCCATTTATGGACTTAAGCAAGCATTACGCAGCTGGAACCTGTAATTTGATGAGAAAGTCAAAGAGTTTGGCTTTACAAAAAGCAAGTACGAGCCATGCGTATATGTCAGGGCTAGTGGGAGAATAGTTGTATTCCTAGTCTTGTATGTCAATGACATACTCCTCATTGGGAACGATGTCCCGACCCTTCAAGGTGTAAAAACCTGGTTAGGCAATTGTTTTTCAATGAAGGATCTAGGAGATGCGACTTATATTCTTGGGATCAAAATATATGGAGATAGATCCAAGAGGCTAATTGGACTTAGCCAAAGTACATATGTTGACAAAGTCCTAAACAGATTTAGGATGGAAGACTCCAAGAATGGGTTCATTCCTATGTCACATGGTTTGGTATTGAGTAAGACTCAATCCCCTAGTTCTCCTGAAGAACAGGAAGTAATGAAGCAGGTGCCATATGCTTCGGCTATAGGCTCGATCATTTATGCCATGCTATGTACAAGGCCTGATGTATCGTGTGCTTTGAGCATGATGAGTAGATATCAAGCCAAACCAGGCGAAGCCCATTAGACGGCGGTGAAGAGCAGTCTCAAGTATCTTCGGAGGACTAAGGAGATGTTCTTGGTGTACAGAGGTGAGGAAGAGCTTAGAGTAAAGAGTTACTTTGATGCATGCTTCCAAATCGATAGGGATGACTGCTGATCACAATTGGGGTTCGTGTTCCTATTAAACGGGTGTGCTATATCCTGGAGGAGCTCCAAGCATGACACCGTGGCCGATTCCACTACAAAGTCGGAATACATTGCGGCCAGTGAAGCTACTAAGGAGGCCATATGAATGAGGAAATTTGTGCTTGATTTGGGAGTGGTTCCTAGCATTAGCGACCTTGTTGAGATCTTTTGTGACAACGAGGGTGTCGTTGCTTTAGCCAAGGAACCAAGGTCTCACCAACATACGAGGCATATTCTGTGGAAATATCATTTTATCCGGGACATGGTCGAGAATAGAGACATTGTCATCAGCAAAGTACACACGGATAGCAATTTGGCGGATCCGTGAACAAAACCGTTGTCACAAGCTAAGCACGATGCCCACACATGTGCTATTGGGATTAGATTTTCTATTAACTTGGTTTGAGTTGTATATTGGTTATTGCATTTGATATATTTTCTATGTAATTGGGAACGTTCAGCAATATTGTATTTTGAATGTATTGATTATTAAATGGAGATTTAATGATGCGCGTGTAGCGAATACTTTCTTTAAATCATTATTGTGATCCAACTTTGCATGTTTTATCACTTCCTTGAATGTAAAACATTCTAAATAGTCTACGGTCCGTCATTCTTCATTGGAAGGAAGTATGAACGAAGATCGAGGGAAATGATTGGTCATAGTGTTCAATGGGGATTAAATACAAGGGACACAATATTTCACCTATACTTGAAAAGAGTTTCAAGTGATTGGACGACCCTTACCTGATCTTACTTCATGGTACATGTCAAGAGTAAATCAGGATGATAATATCTTTTATCCTTAGACCAGAGATGCATGTGTTTCCACTATTTTGGTGTGCTTTATTCTGACTGCTTTCAAACGTAGTCCGTAACTGGCTATTATAAAGGAGGCTTATGGGTAAGGTACTGCCAATGTATTGGGGCAATGTAGTCGAAAGAATTTGTTTCTCTGTTTAGAGAGATATCCCTGGTCCCGTCGATGATTGAGCGCTGACACCAAAAATGCATGGCTAGGCTCGAGCTTGCAACGATAGTTGATCAGTTGCAGCTTACTTTTGGTCACCACCAATCTTGATCGAGAAACATAATCGTGAACGATCGGAGAATGACTTCGTACCATGTCTCGTGTTCACTTGGATATCGCGATCAATAGGATGATTGATCACTTATCTATATGTAACACCCGCAAACCTGGGCTAGGAGATTAGCAAGGTTTGTGGTATGTGATTAATTGTTTTGTTATAATTAAGTGTTTATTTATGTTGGTTAAATTAATTCTTGATATATGGTTAATTAATTATGCATGTATGTGTTGTATGTATATGTATGTTGGATCGTATGCATGTATATATATATCTAAATTGTGTACGTTGATGTGTGTTAAGGAGGTTATGCCACCTCCTGATTTATGTGTATAGGTAGGGGGTAGTGGGTAACCCTCATTATCTCAACTTAGAAAAGTGTGTAAGTGTGTGTGCCTTGTGTGTTCCCTCCCGGCCAAAGAAGAAACCAAAGAAGAAGAATAATCGGATTTTCAGAGTTGTGAGTTTGTGATTCAAGATTAAAGGATTGATATTTATTATGATGTATTTACATGATAGTTTGATTAGTTTGATGATTAAAAATAAATGAAGTTATGATGAACAATTGAATCGGTTTTAAGAATATGCTTTTGATGTTCTTGTGGGTTCATATAAAATACATGTTTAAATGATGTAATGATGTATGAAAATGTGTTTAAATAGATTAAAACATGTTTCTGAAATATTTAGATCAAATTATGATTTTCTGGATTATTAAAAATATAATGAAGATGACGGATTTGATGAATGTATGAACTGCCGGTTTTGGTGTTGGGGAAGAAGAGGAATTCCGATTGTCTGGAAATCCGTATGGTAAAACCGAGAGTAAAACCGACAGACCAAATCCGGAACCCCAAAACATATACAAGCAAAACCGACACTAAAATCCTATACTTGAGAAACCGGAAACCATGAAATCCGAATGTTTCAAATCCGATACTTCTAAAATCCGATTGTTTATAAACCGATACCCTTGAATTTGATGCACTTGAATTCTTGAAAATCGATATTCTAAATTCGACACTCATAGAATCCGATTACTTAAATCCGAGACTAGGAAACCGTGGCTTAAATCCGATTCATTACCCAAAATCCGGTACTTTAGAATCCGAGTAAAGGGAAATCCGACACCATTGATAAAATCCGACATCAAGAGTTGTGGATTTATCAAAATCCGACAGTTTGAGAATCCGAAACCTATGAGTTGCGGAATTCTAAGAATCCGATACTTTGTGTTTGGAAATTGTATTTGTTTATTGTTTGTTATTATTTGATGAGTGATTTATAAATATATGGATAGGTATATTTATGAGGTTGAGACTAATTTGGTTATTGCTGTGTTTTCAAGCAATCCAAAAGCTCTAATAAAATTAGATATCTGAGTTCAAGGTGAAACTAAGGTGAGTGGACGTTAATCACGGATGGTAAAGATTACAGTTAATATTATTGATGTGATGCATGATTGTGAATTGAGATGGGATTGACTGAACTGCTGATTGTGATTATGATTGTTGATAACTGCTGCATGACTATTTGGTCGATACGCGCTCTTAGGATGATTTTGAGTTGCGTTTGAGAAGTCAGCTATACGTGGACTTGGGTTGGGCTTGTCTAACTGGTTGGTTGAACGGTAGTAGCCTTTATGTTGCATTTGTTGCTCAGAGGGGAGTTTACTGTGCCAATCTAGTGGAAAGCTATCGTTAAACCTTTGCTTTGGCCGGCATTGGTTGTAGGTTCTGCGCCGAACCGCCGGTCTTCTCTGGATATGTGATTACATGATTGATGATTGATTGTGAATGTTTGCATTTGGTGTTTTAGCCTCTACTCACTTAGCTTTGTGCCAACTCCCCTCAGTTGATGTTTTGCAGTTTTGTGTTTGAGTTGAAGAAGGAAGAGTTGACCACACTCTGATACTTATTTTTGAAAAAGAGACGATCCAGTTATTTTTGTAACACCAAACAATTGATGATGTTGTTGTTGTCTTTTGAACAAATGATTGTATATTTGTAAATGTTAGTTATATGTAATCAAGTTGGTTTTAATTAGCTTCGTAGCATATTTAAAAAAATGGCTTGTGATTTTCCGGTGTTACAGTTTGGTATCAGAGCCTAGGTTTGGCGATGCATGCACGGCTAGAGTGTTGCATTCCCAAATCTTGGCTCGTGACGGGTCAAGCTTTCTTTCGGGGGAATTAGGGTGAGTTAGAGTTGTCAGTAGTAGTTAGTATTTTGGATACTAACGGTTTATGCTAATGAGCTATGAGGTGATGTGATTGTAACATATTATGGCTGACAGAGAGACTCCCATCCTACCTCCTGTGATCCAATCTATAGAGGCACCGGCTATTGAAGATCTGAGTAATACAAACCAAGCTGGAACATCTGGGCAAGAGCAAGAGGAAGAAGAAAGTGAATATATCTTCAAATTAGAGAATGAGTTGATGGATCTCAGGAATAAAGTCCTTAACATGGAACAAAGATTAAACCAACCGGAACCAACACCTGTACCAATTGTGATAACCACATAAGCAACAGTACCACCAGTATCAGCACCTCTACCACCAATGACTCAGATGATGCAGCAACCTTTCTTCTATCCATATCCACAACCTAGAGGTTACCCATTTGCGTTTCCAGGATTTAAACAACCATGTACTTACAAGCAGTTCCATGACTGTAAACCATCCGAGTATCAGGGGAGTTCTGATCCGAGTATCACTCTGAATTGGCTTAGGGAAATGACGAAGACATTCGATGCTTGCAATTGCGAGAATGAATTGAAAGTAAAATACGCATCGAGGATGTTAAAAGGGGATGCTATGGTCTGGTGGGATTCGATTACTGGCCATTTTACAGAACAACAATAGGAGAGTATCACCTGGAGTCAATTCCAGGAGAACTTATGCGAACAGTATTGTGTAACTTTTGAGATTGCTAAAATAAAGATGGAATTTATGGAAATGCAGATGACTGGAAATATGACTGTAGACCAACTCATTAAACAATTCAATGAAAAGATGAGGTTTGCCAAACACTTGGTGCCTGATGAAGAATCGAAGATTGCCCATTTTATGGGGGCACTGCATCCAGATCTTCGTAGGGCTACTAGGTGGGCTACCACTCTATCTCAGGCATTTACTTTAGCCAAGTCGGCTGAAGGAGATTTGATCGTAAGGAATTAGTTGAGTGGGGAAAGAATTTCCCAACAAAAATCGAAGTTTGAACACTATAACACTCAACAAAGGCAAGGAGGGCAAGGCATTGGAAACCGTCAGGGTAATCAGAATAGGACGCCTACAGCAGGTGGGTCTGCTCAGAGGGCACCTTGGTGCAACAGGTGCAAGTCATATCATCATGGGCAGTGTACGCCCCAATTCATGAGGTGTGTAAAGTGTGGTCAGTTTGGCCATGACTTAAAGAATTGCAGACTGCCAAGGAGCGTCTGCTGGAACTATCAGAAGGAGGGGCACCGAGTTGGTGATTGCCCATTGATCAAGAAAACAGGACCAGGGTCAGGAGGGGGAGGTGCTGGGGGATCATCTTCAGCAAGACAGAAAAGAAAGAACCCACCCACGGCTGAGGGTCGAGCATTTAGGATGACTGTGGATGATGCCACTACCACATACGATGTTATAACTGGTATGTTTCTGATAAACTCTACTCCTGATAGAGTGTTATTTGATTCAGGGGCAAATCGCTCCTTTGTATCTGTAGAATTCTGTGGTAGGTTGAATGTGCCTTTAACTGAACTAGCTACTGCTTTGAAAATAGAAGTAGCTGATGGTATGATGGTTCCGGTCACGACTGCTGTGGCTGGAGCCAAGATAGATGGGTTCGATGTGGTGATCGGGATGGATTGGCTGAGTCTGAATCAGGCCAGTATCAAGTGTCATGAGAAGTTGATTTCGTTCCCGTTGGCTGATGGCACAAGAGTGGTAGCAAGGGGGGAGAAGGCTGGATCCGTAATTCTGATTATCTCATGTTTGAAGGCTAGAAAGGCATTGGATAAAGGTTGTGAATCGTATCTGGCCTATGTTATTGATGGAAAGAAAGAGAAGAAGACGGTGAACGACATCCGCGTGGTAACGGAATACCCGGAGGTGTTTCCAAAGGAGTTACCAGCGCTACCTCCAATTCGTGAGGTAGAGTTTAAGATAGATCTGATTCTTGGTTCCCGACCAGTGGCAAAAGCACCGTACAGGTTGGCACCGTCAGAGATCCGGGAGATGATGACTCAGATACAAGATTTGTTGGATAAAGGGTTTATACGTCCAAGTTCATCTCCGTGGGGAGCACCAGTTTTGTTTGTGAAGAAGAAAGACGGTACGTTGCGTATGTGTATTGACTACCGTGAACTGAACAAGAGGACGATAAAGAACAAGTATCCATTGCCAAGAATAGACGATTTGTTTGATCAACTACAAGGAGCTTCGTTTTTCTCTAAAATTGATTTGAGATCAGGGTATCACCAGGTGCGTGTATCAGAGGAAGATGTGTCAAAGACGGCTTTTCGTACGCGCTACGGGCACTACGAGTTTTTAGTTATGCCATTCGGCTTAACCAATGCACCTGCGATTTTCATGGATTTAATGAACAAAGTCTGTTGACCATTCCTTGATGATTTTGTGATAGTTTTCATAGATGACATCCTGGTATATTCAAAGACTGAGGTGGAGCATGAACAACATTTGAGACAGATTCTGGAGACTTTGAAGAGAGAGCATCAGTTTGCCAAGTTCTCAAAGTGCGAATTCTGGTTGAGAGAGGTTCAATTCTTAGGGCATGTGATTTGTGACAAAGGAGTAAAAGTCGATCCTTCGAAAGTGGAAGCAGTTATGAATTGGAACGCTCCAAAGACACCGTCCGAGATTAAGAGTTTTCTGGGGTTAGCTGGATACTACCGCATGTTTATAAAAGACTTCTCCAATATTGCAGGTCCGCTGATTAAGTTGACTTGAAAAGACGTGAAATTTGTATGGGGCAGTGAACAGGATAAAGCATTCCAGATGCTAAAGGAGTTATTGTGTCAGGCCCCTATTCTTGCATTGCCAAGTGCAACAGAGGATTTTATTGTTTATTGCGATGCGTCATTTTCCGGATTGGGTTGTGTACTTATGTAGAGGGATCGGGCGATTGCATATGCTTCAAGACAGTTGAAACCCCATGAGAAGAATTACCCGACACATGATCTAGAACTAGCAGCTGTTGTTTTTTCCCTAAAGCTGTGGAGACACTATCTGTATGGCACCAAGTGTGTGATTTGTACCGACCATAAGAGCTTACAGTACGCATTTACACAGAAAGAGTTGAACATGAGGCAGAGACGATGGGTGGAATTGATTAAAGATTATGATTGCGAAATCAAATATCACCAAGGGAAAGCAAACATGATAGCCGATGCCTTAAGCCGCAAGGGAGCGGGAAGTTCTATCCAGTTTATGCGAATAAAAATTGTATCAGATCTAGTGGATAAACTTAAGTCTGCACAGTTGGAAGCTTTGAAAGAAGAAAATTTGAAAAATGAACTTGTTAGTTCCATGTTTAGAATAATTAGATTTAATGAGACAAACTATAGATATGTATAGATGATAGGTTAAGAGTTAGGAATTATGTAAGTCTGTTATAGACTGACTAGTCAGCTAAAGCTGAGTAGTCAGTGTATAAAAAAATATATAGTTTTCTATGTAAGTACTAGATAGCTCAGTGACTTCTAAGCTGAGATAGGTTTTAAGAGTGAAGACTTGAAGACTTAAAGACTTGAAGATTCAAGAACCCAAGATTCAAGAACTCAGCTTGACAAGGTCAAGACTAAGTATGTCAGCTCAGCGTCAGAAGTCAGTTCAAAATTTAACTAAGTTCTAAATTCTATTATAAACTCTCCATATCTACGACATTTAAATTAGGATATCTAAACCTAATTTAAACTATCTATTAGTTGGATAGAAATCTCAAACGGAATTAATTAGATATGTTCTAATTAAGGAGTTTGTTACGGTTTTAAAGAAAAGATAAGTTCTATCTTTAAATTGTGATTTGTTCATAGATATATCAAGTATAAGTATAAACCTTCTTATGGGTTTTACATAGGGGTTTTACACGAACGAATACGTTTATATGTTCTTACGTGTGTACGGGAACAGATACGCGATACACAACGACGACTGCATAAGTTGCAAGACTGCATAAGTTGCAAATCATATTTGTGTTCGTGATACTTGATACGCGTGTGTTGCGATAACTTTGTAAGTTCAAAGTTAGAGAGAGTTTTCAAGAGTTCTTGTTAATCAGTTTTAACAAGAAGTTCAATCATCAATTAGTTTGTGATTCAAGAGTGTTTAGAGAGAGTTGAGTTTATAATCATTGTAATATCAAATCATCCTGTTGATTTGATTAGAGAGTGATAATAGTTATTGTTCTGTTTGATAATTGAATATACGTTTGATTAATTTGTTTAATTGTTTAAAGTGTATTCAACCCCTCCTTCTACACTGTATCGGTTGCTTGTTCACCCTCTTTGGGACCAATAACTAGTATCAGAGCAAGTTTCTTCATAAGTTGAAGATCAAGATCCGCCGTCAAGAGGTTAAGATGTCTACTAGCAAGCAATCAAGTCATATACCAACAATGGTGGCAAAAGGGTGTCCTATCTTTGATGGCACTGACTATCCTATGTGGAAGTTTAGAGCCATGCTATATCTGAAGTCCGTGGATCACAGGATGAGTACCGTGATTCAAGATGGCCCAATCATACCAATGATCCATATTACTGCCACTGACAAAACTGTTCTCTCTGGAGAAACTCCCAAGCCTGAAGCATCTTGGATTGAGGAAGATCGTAAACTGTTCAACCTTGATGACAAGGCACAAAGCATTATAGCAAATGCTTTGACAAACCCTCTTCTGCATACTATGGCTGGGTGCCAAACTGCAAAAGAGATGTGGGAAACTCTCAGTGTTACGTCTGAAGGCACTGACTTGGTCAATCAACATAAGGAGACAAATCTGAGTCGTTCTTATGAAACTTTCTTTGCTAAAAAGAATGAAACTCTGGCAGATTTGTTTACCAGATTTCAATGCTTGATAAATGATCTGATCTTGGTAGGTCTCAAGAAAGATGAGAATGAGTAGTACTCAAGTTCTTAGATGTGTTACCAGAACAATTCAATGAGATCACCATTGCACTTCATGCTGGAGGAACCTTAGGAAAATATGATCTCAGATCTATCTATGGTTTCCTTCTAAATCATCAACAGATCATGGAACAGAAGAAAGTGGCCCAGCAACAACTAAAAGAATCTATCAATAATGCTGGATCTGCATTAATTGAAGAAAAGAAGAAGGGATCTAAAAAGTCTCAAGCTGAGACTGACTCTGAATCTGAATCTGAGGAGGTAAGTCCTAACTCTTGTTCAGATGATGAATAGATGGATGTTCTTACTGAACAAATGGCAATGTTAGCAAGAAACTTTAGAAAGTTCAGAAGAGGAAGGGGTCAGTCTGACAGAAACAAAAGTGGTAAGTTTACTTTTGATCCTAAGAAAGCTAAGTGCTATAACTTTCAGAGGATAGGACACATAGCTGCTGAGTGCAGAGTTAAGAAGGGAGAATCAGCTTCGGTAGCTAACAAGAATGCCTACAGAGCTGATAAATATAAGAAGAAATATCAAAGTCTCAAAGGCAAACCAGATGAAAACACCAAAGGTCTTCTTGCTGAGACTTGGGATACTGAATCATCTACTTCAGATGATGATGAGCTAGATAGGTGTTTGATGGCCATTGAGGATGAAGAGGAACAAGTTGACCATGAGTTAGAAGACAGTTCCTTTGATGAGGATTTTGCAGAAGTGGCTAAGCTGAGTAAACAAACCAGTAACTGGGATCCTGCCTCAATGTATAAGGTAAATAACTTTAGCTCTTACACTGATGAACAAAAATGTCTTATGTTCAACTATCTGTTGAATGACTTCAAAACCTCTCTCACAGTTCAATCTAGTTTGAAAACTGAAATTTCAAAATTAAAAGATGAACTTAAACACTCTGAAACTCTCTTAAATGCTGGTAAAAAGATTCAAAGTGATTATGAATGTCAGCTTCATATAAACAAACTTTTAAGTGAAGAACTGCAAGAATCAAAAGAACAAGCTGACAATCTAAGAAAAATCTATGAATCTTGGTCTAAGTCATCAAGAGAAGCAGAAAAGTGTATTAACCAGCAGATACCAAATCAAGTAAAAGCAGTGCTAGGGGGAGATTATAGTGCTGCTGCTGAAATCATCGAAGATCAAGTCAGTCTTGAAAACAAAACGATGAAATCAGATGACATAATCCCAAGAACATTCTTAAGAAACAAGGATGGGAAACAGGTCAAAACCAATAAGTTTGTGAGACCAACCCAAAGTCCTCAGGTTATTCATGCAAATCATCAAGCTGAATGTTCCAGATCCAACAGAAACTGTAAGTCAGTTTTCAAAAGATTGGATTACAATCCTGTGAGAACAACTGTATTTGACAGAATATCTCACATCAACTCAAAAAGACATAACTCTCAATCAAAATTTGAAAAGATGTCTAAAAACAAGAAGTTGTCTGTAAGTCAGACTTCACCAAATAAAGGTAACCATAAAGCTGACAAAGGTAAGTCCAAAGTCAGTGACAATCAAGTAGACAAACTGTCGAAAAGGATTGAAAGGTTATCTACATCTTATGACCCTAAAACTGAATCCAAATTTAATGTTGGAAAACTCAAAGAAATCACCCAAACACCCATCTTTAGAAGAAAATGCTATAAGTGTGGTGATAGAGGTCATGAGGCCAAAGATTGTGTAAGTACCAATCTTAGACCTGAAAAATGAAAAGGATGATCAGTCCAAAATAGACCCAGAATTTGTTCGAGCTGATCAATCAAACTCTAAGGGATCAGCTAAGTGCTCATCATCATGACCCACCAAACAGTGGGTTCCAAAAAGAAACTAATATGTTTACTTGATCATGTACAGGGCTCCTACAAGTGGTATCTAGACAGTGGATGCTCAAGGCACATGATAGGAATCAAAGGGATTCTAAGTGAATTCCAAAATAATGAAGGACCCAAGGTGACATTTGGGGATAATTCTCAAGGAAGGACTAAAGGTTATGGAAAGATAACTGCTGGAAAAGTCACTTTCAAAAAGGTAGCATATGTTCAAGGCCTTAAACACAATCTGATAAGTATCAGTCAACTGTGTGATGAGGATTATGAAGTCACCTTCAGAAAGCATGCAGGAACAATTTATGATAAGAAGGGAAAACCAATATTAATGGCAAAAAGAGAGAGATATCTATTTGTTAGATCTCAGCTCCGCAGATCCTTCAACTGAAACCTGCTTGTATTATGATTTAACTCCCAAGCTGAGTTGGTTATGGCACAAGAGACTATCTCATTTAAAATTCAAATATATCAACAAATTGTCTAGCAAAGAGTTAGTCTCTGGTCTGCCTAAGATCACATTTGCTAAAGACAAACTCTGCTCAGCTTGTGAAATGGGAAAACACCATAAGGGATCCTTTAAGTCCAAACAGAAATTTTCAATTACAGAACCATTGCATATGTTGCATTTGGACCTATTAGCACCCCAATCCTAAGTGGCAAAAAGTATACTGTAGTGATTTTTTATGAGTTCACAAGATTCACTTGGGTAGTCTTCTTAAAAGCCAAAAGTGAAACTACATATGAGTTAATCAGCTTCATAAGACAAGAAGAGTTGCAAAAGGGTAAGTCTCTTAAACAACTCAGACGTGATCATGGGACTGAGTTCAGAAACTCAACTCTTAAAGGCTTTTGTGAAGAAAAAGGAATTATCCAGAATATCTCATCTGTAAGAACTCAACAACAAAATGGAGTTGCTGAAAGGAGAAATAGAACCTTAATTTAAGCTACCAGAACCATGCTATGTGAGGCAAAGCTCAAGCTGAGCTTCTGGGAAGAAGCTGTAAGTACAGCCTGCTATACTCAGAATAGATCGATTATAGTTAAAAGACATGGTAAAACACCTTACGAGATGTATCATGGCAGAAAACCCAACATTGGATATTTCCACATTTTTGGTTCAACATGCTATGTGCTAAACCAAAGAGATCAGCTCCATAAGTTGGAACCCAAAGCTGATCAAGGGATATTTTTTGGATATTCTTCAATCTCCAAAGCTTACAGAGTTTTTAATCTTAAAAGGAAGGTAATTGAAGAGTCAGTACATGTTACATTTGATGAGACAAGTATTGATGCATCCAACAGAGCTCAAGCTGACCCGGTTAGTCTGAGTGAGCTTGAGAGGAACAAAGAAGATCTCACATCAAATCCCATGTATGTTATGGATGATTCTGATGATGATGATGGTGATAAATCTGACAAAGGTGCATCATCGAAAGAAATTATCAATATTGAAGATAATCAGCCCGAGAATCTCGGTGAATCATCAGGTACATGTTAGATTGAAGATCTAAGTGATCATCAAATTCCTACTCAGACTGAAGAAGTAAGTCCTATTCAGCCTGAGAGACGCTGGTCTGACTCAGACCCAGAACTTCAGTCTCTCACTACAACCTTTAATGTATTAAAAGATCATCCTCTTGATGATGTCATTGGGATCATTGAAGATGGTGTGTTAACTAGATCAAAGGCAAATGCAAACTATGCTGCCTACTCTAGTTTTCTATCTCAAATGGAACCAAAGAAGACTGAAGAGGCTCTAAAAGATGAAGAGTGGATTGAAGCTATGCAAGAGGAGCTGACAGAATTTCAAAGAAATAAGGTCTGGACCCTTGTCCCCGCCACCAAAGGAAAAACAATTATAGGCACTAAGTGGGTCTATAGAAATAAAATGGACAAGGATGGAGTAGTGATCAGAAACAAGGCAAGGCTAGTAGCTCAGGGGTATCGACAAGAAGAAGGTATTAATTATGATGAGACCTTTGCCCCTGTTGCGAGGATTGAAGCTATAAGGTTGTTTCTAGCCTATGCAGCCTTCAAAAACTTTAAAGTGTATCAAATGGATGTTAAAAGTGCATTTCTAAATGGAGCACTACATGTGGAAGTCTATGTGAAACAACCCCCTGGTTTTATTGATTGCAAACATCCAGATTATGTCTATAAGTTAGACAAGGCTTTGTATGGACTCAAGCAAGCTCCAAGATCCTGGTATGATACACTGTCCACCTATTTGCTCTCAAATGATTTTGTCAGAGGAAGTATTGACAAAACTCTTTTCATAAGAAAAAGCAGAGGACATGTCATTCTGGTTCAAATCTATGTGGATGACATTATCTTTGGTTCAACAAATCAAGGTCTGTGTGATTGGTTCTCTAAGATAATGTCTAATCAATACAGAATGAGCATGATAGGTGAGATGACGTACTTTTTGGGACTTCAAATCTATCAGAAAGAAGATGGTATATTTATTAATCAGAGCAAGTATGTCTTTGATCTGATTAAGAAATATGGATTAGACTCAAGCCATCCCGCAAAGTCTCCAATCTTACACAATGTCAAGCTACACAAGGACAATGATGGGAAATCTGTATGTCAGACTACATATAGAGGAATGATAGGTTCATTACTCTATTTAACAGGAAGCAGACCTGATATAATGTTTGCTACATGTGTTTGTGCACGATATCAGGTTGATCCAAAGGAATCACACTTGCTAGCTGTTAAAAGAATACTCAAATATCTGAAGAGAACACCTAACTTAAGTTTGTGGTATCGCAAAGGATCAGGATTTGAGCTGATAGGGTACTCAGATTCAGACTTCGCAGGATGTGGTCTTGATAGAAAGAGTACTACTGGAGGATGTCACCTTTTGGGTGGAAAACTAGTTAGCTGGACGAGAAACAAACAAAACTCAGTGGCAATTTCAACAGCTGAAGCTGAATATGTAGCTGCAGGGAGCTGTTGTGCTCAAATACTGTGGATGCAACATCAGCTGAAGGACTTTGATTTGCATTATTCAAAAACTCCTATATTTTGTGACAATCAAAGTGCTATTGCCATTACACACAACCCAGTGTTTCACTCAAGAACCAAGCACATTGAGATAAGACATCACTTCATCAGAGATATTGTAGAAAAGGGAAAGATAGAGTTAGTCTTCATTGAGATTGAAGATCAACTTGCAGATATCTTCACGAAACCTATTGAAGGCACAAGATTTACAACTCTACACGGCAAGCTTGGAATGCTCAACCCTTAATCGGTATGTTCCACTCTTTACCTCTGTTGAAATTTTGCTAAGTGCTTTATTTGACTAAGTGTCTAAATCTGAGCTGAGTGCTAAATCTGAGCTGAGTGCTAAATCTGAAGCTGAACATTCAGGATCAGCTGAGTACTTCGTATAAGCTGAACATTCAGGATCAGCTGAGTACTCCATATAAGCTGAACATTCAGGATCAGCTGAGTACTCCGTTCCAAAGTATGGTCAGTTCCACATATCTAGGTCAGTCCTAACAAATGGTATGTCCAATAATATGGCAAGTCCAATAATATGGTTAGTCCAAAATACTTACGGTGTGTCCGGTAAATAAACGTCAGTTGTTTAGAAATTGTTTATGATATATTCTTTTCATAAAAATATCTTTTCAATATAACAGTGTGCGTTTGGGTAACTAACAATAAATTTAGCCATTGTAACAAACTGCGTAGAAGTTTTTACGGTAACGGTCATATTTATTACCCTCCGATAACGGTAACTTTTCTCTCATTGAAAAGGTATAAATAAGAGAGATTTTTCATCATGTGTCGTATAAACTTCCAAAATATTCTTCTCTCTTAAACCCTAACGTTGTTGTGTGCAGAGTTCATTGCTTAGTGCTAAACCCTACCACTGCAAAGTGCAATCTAATTCGATAAGTTCGATTCCAATGGAGGGTTATACTCTTAATCTGACTAAACAAATGATCCATGGTGGAAATTTCAAGAACAACGCACTCCCCACCTACAAACAATGCAATGTCATCGCCTGTATCGACATTCCGAAGTCCAAAATTGGCAGGGGATATGAGGAGTGGGTCTCCTACATTCGCAAGGGACCCCTGGCACATGCATTTCTTCATGGACCTGCTATGCTCATCCCTCAACTTGTCACGGAATTCTGGTATACGTGTAAATTTGATACAACTCAACCGGTTATACGGGGTACAGTCCTAAGTGGACAAGTGGCGATAGAAGTAGATACAAACAGTCTCCGCCAAATTCTTCATCTCCCGATTCATAATCAGTATGAAGCGACGGTTTCTAGGGAAACATCACGAAGTGTCCTACCCTTAATGGGTCATCCTCAAGTGATTGGCATCATACGAAAATCTATTTTCCAGACGGCATGGGGATTTATGGTATCCACTGTGGTTCGTTCCCTTGGATACAAGGTGGGAGGCCTGGATAATGTGAATGACTTTGAAATGCAACTATTATACAACTTATTTTATGATCGACGAGTGGATTACGCTGAGTTGATCTTTGAGGCATTCAAGTCATTGGTGACCAAGAACATAAGGGACACCATTGTGCCCTTTGCAAGATTTATATCCATGGTCATCGAGGACACATTGGGTATAAGATATACTGCTCAATATGAGTCAATTCCTACTCTTGTCCTCAACTACAGAATGTTCGCCCATAATATTTTCCCTGGGCACCCTACAATGAGTGCTCAGATGAGGGTGTATATACAGCTTCCGACTCCTGAGTCAAGTGAAGCTGAGACAGACGAGGAAGCTGCGGAAGAAGTGGGTGACGATGTTGGTTCTGATGCTGAGTCCCCTCAAGCTGATCAACCTAGGACTCAGCTCAGACCCCGTGCTCAAATTATTTCATCCACCACTTCGAGCTCAGAGCAAAGGAGTCTGTTTCCTAGCTCTGAGTCTCCACTGCTAGGTGCAGCAGGTATACTTTCGCATCCCTTATCTCCTTCTCTCTCTTTTACTTCTCCATCTCCAAAATTGGGAGATAAGACTGAGTCAAGCCCAACTCAGTCTAACCCCTCTCCTCTACCTCAAACATCTCCATCTATCTTACAATCTACAGCCAACCTTGGTCAGCCCACTGGTACCAAGGATATATCCTACACCTATACAAGGACAACTGCCAAAAGTGGTCCTTCACCTCAAAAGGACTCTGGAGTTGATATCACATTGATACCTCCACCGGCAGGAGCTGAGGGGGAGACACCTTCTCTTAAGGTGCCAACCTCTAGGCTCAGTTCAACCTTTAAGCCTAAACCGGGTATGGTGTCTACTCAGCTCATATTTACTAGTGCCATGGGAGAGCCTACCACTGTGCCTTCACAACCCCATGAAGGTAACATTGAAATACTGACCAATCCATAGGGTCAATTACCCCCCTCCTCACCAATAAGCCTAGCTCACCCCACTACCATACCTCACGACATTGGTCATTCTTCACTTCCATTCTTACACATTATCGCACGACCTGTCAATGAACCTTTCATACACCAAGAAGGTTTACAGGGTCTCTATTCTGGCCCCCTTGATTCCATAGGTCATCACCAACCTTTGGATATGGGACCCACATCCTTACCTATTGAGGAACACTCAACAGCCACTCATACGGTGGAAATACACTCTTCCACTGGATAGGAGGACGTTGAAGTAAGAAGAAGACCTGAGGAGCCCAAACTGATGACTACCGATGCTAAAGTCATTATGGACTATCTACAATCCCAGTTTGAGATTCTGCATAAAAACAGGAAAGCTGACAAAGCCAAGTTGATGCTCAAACTTAATGATTTGTCAACTTCAGTTGCCAACTTGGAAAGCTTCGTGCTCAAACTCAGACCCTCCCCTATTGATGATGACAAAAAGGGGGAGGAAGAATCAAAGAAGTGTGACGATAAGGTTGAGGGGGAGCATACAGAGGAAGTACAATTTGAAGAAGCTCATGATCAGTTTATGAGTACTGTAGATCAGCCTTCTCAACAACAACAGGTTCCAACAGTCCAAATAAACACAACTTCACAAGCTTAACAAGAAACTCCACATGGAGAAACATCTTAAGTTGTTCACACCGACCTTCCTCAAAGAAAAGAAAGAAAAGAAGTGTTATGCCTCTAGCAAAGAAAAGAAAGGTCATCATTGCTGAGTCTGAGCCTGAGCAACAGGGTAAGTCTCAACTAGTTGCACATGAATCTGACTCAAGTGATGAAGCTGATGCAGCACAGAAAGCCAGTGACATGCTTCCTGAGTAAATGTTACAAGAGATGGCTAAAGAACTAGGCATAAAAGTGGAGGAAATAAAAGAGCAGCAACGACAAGTTGAAATTCAACGAGAAAAGGCTAAAGTTGAGGCTGCCAGAGCTGAAGCTGACTATTCTGGACCTAGAGCTACCCCAATTCCCTACTCAGATGTGGATCTAAGGCATTGTTATAAAAGAACACATTTCAATAACAAGATTGAATCAATTACACTGAGTAGAAAAGGAGAATTGTTAATTATCAACTTTGTACTAGACAACAAACAAGAAATTGGTCTAGATGTGAGATGTCTGTACAAGTTGGGGTTCTCAGAATTGAAGATCGTAGCCACAACTATCAAGCAGATGAAAAAGAGTCAAATCAGACAAGAGATAGTTGATGTGCTTAAGACAATCTTCATAAGAATTGATCAGCTAGGTGAGATCCCTGCTGATGAAATTGATACTTTCCTTAATCAAGACAAAGCTGCAAGAGTTAGAGTAGCGAGCTAGCGAGCTAAAAGAGACATCGATTTACAAGTTCTAGAGGGAGTTGAATTTAGAGAAAACACTTATATCACTCAACCGCTGGAAGGATTCCTGTATCTTGATGTGGAAGGTAATCAATGTTTCTTGAGGATAGCAGATCTTCATTTGGTAAATCTGGATTTGATTCTGTACTTGAGAATTCTATGTGATGACTCAACTCAGAACTCAGTATTCAGATATCATCTCAACAAAGAAATCAGATCAAGAAAAACTGAGATGAGAGAGATGCCAGAAGGTGAAGAGATTGTGAATGATGCTATCAAGAAAGCTGCAATTTAGGAACTTAAATGTTATGACATGTGGTTAGAAATTGGAGAATCTATTGAGTAAATAGATTAGTTCTATGATTTTGTAAGCACTAAGTGTGCAGAAGCTAATCATAAAGATTTAGCTAAAATGTAAATGATATGTTCATTAATACAAACTCAAGTTTGATATGTTCAACTATTTTACTATTTGATATGTTCAAAATTATGTTTCATATGTTCAAACAGACAGCTTTGTAAGTTTAAGCTGATAATTGATATGTTCAATTATAAACTGATATGTTCAGTTATATAAGTTTTGTAAGTTCAGAACTTAAGTTACTTCTGATAAGTTCAGAATCTAAGTAGTTGGATATTCAAATACTTAGAATGCAAGTCTTATAATCGATTTGTAACACAAACATCTTGTAAGTTCAAGATACGTGAATAAGTATGGAACAGTTCAATACTTATTTCAAGAACTAACTTTGGTCAGTTCCAGAGTGGTTCAACATAATTTTGTTAACCTATACCTACTTTGATTTAATATTTTGTCATCATCAAATAGAGGGAGATTGTTAGTTCCATGTTTAGAATAATTAGATTTAATGAGACAAACTATAGATATGTATAGATGATAGGTTAAGAGTTTGGAATTATGTAAGTCTGTTATAGACTGACTAGTCAGCTGAAGCTGAGTAGTCAGCATATAAACAAATATAGAGTTTTCTATGTAAGTACTAGATAGCTCAGTGACTTTTAAGTTGAGATAGGTTTTAAGAGTGAAGACTTGAAGATTCAAGAACCCAAGATTCAAGAACTCAGCCTGACAAGGTCAAGACTGAGTATGTCAGCTCAACGTTAGAAGACAGTTCATAATTTAAGTAAGTTCTAAATTCTGTTATAAACTCTCCATATCTACGACATTTAAATTAGGATATCTAAACATAATTTAAACTATCTATTAGTTGGATAGAAATCTCAAACGGAATTAATTAGATATGTTCTAATTAAGGAGTTTGTTACGGTTTTAAAGAAAAGATAAGTTCTATCTTTAAACTGCGATTTGTTCGTAGATATATCAAGTATAAGTATAAACCTTCTTATGGGTTTTACATAGGGGTTTTACACGAACGAATACATTTATATGTTCTTACGTGTGTACGGGAACAGATACGCGATACACAACGACGACTGCTTAAGTTGCAAATCGTATGTGTGTTTGTGATACTTGATTCGCGTGTGTTGCGATAACTTTGTAAGTTCAAAGTTAGAGAGAGTTTTCAAGAGTTCTTGTTAATCAGTTTTAACAAGAAGTTAGATCATCAATTAGTTTGTGATTCAAGAGTGTTTAGAGAGAGTTGAGATTATAATCATTGTAATATCAAATCATCCTGTTGATTTGATTATAGAGTGATAATAGTTATTGTCCTGTTTGATAATTGAATATACGTTTGATTAATTTGTTTAATTGTTTAAAGTGTATTCAACCCCCCCTCTACACTGTATCGGTTGCTTGTTCACCCTCTTTGGGACCAACAGAACTAATAAAGAAACGTAAGGACGAACTTGTTGATGACTCTCGTGGATTAAAAGTATATAAGACTCGTGTGTGGGTGCCTATGCTTGGAGGTTTGAGGAAGCTGATTTTGACAGAAGCACATAAGTCCAGATTGTCAGTACACCCAGGAAGCACTAAAATGTATAACGACTTGAAAGTGCTTTACTGGTGGCCTACTATGAAAATAGATGTAGCACAGTTTGTGGAATCATGCCATATCTGTGCACAGGTGAAGGCAGAGCATCAGAAGCCCTACGGATCTTTAAAACAATTGGAAATCCCTGAGTGGAAGTGGGAACATATAACGATAGATTTCGTGACTAAACTTCTGCGAACTCAGAGAAATAATGAGATGATTTGGGTGATTGTGGATCGGCTGACCAAGAGCGCTCACTTCCTAGCTACATGTGAGACGGCTTCTCTGAGTAAGTTGGCTCAACTTTATGTTAACGAGATTGTTGCGAGGCATGGCATGCCATTATCAATAGTGTCTGACAGAGACTCCAGATTCGTTTCTAACTTCTGGAGGAGTTTACAGAGAGAATTAGGGACAATAATCAACTTGAGTACTGCTTATCACCTCCAGACTGATGGTCAGACTGAACGAACCATACAAACACTTGAAGATATGTTGTGAGCTTGTGTAATTGAGTATGGTGGATCTTAGGATTCACACCTGCCATTGATAGAGTTTGCGTACAATAATTCTTACCATTCGAGTATAGGGATGCCTCCATACGAGATGTTATACATCCTTCGTTTCCGTACTCTGACGTGTTGGTTAGAGGCAGGTGAGAAACAATTTGCAGGGCCTGAGATAGTTCAGTTGACAGCTGATAAGGTTGCTATCACCAGAGATAAGTTGAAAGCTGCCAGAGATAGACAGAAAATGTATGTAGATCCACGTCGTCGCCCAGTTAAGTTTGAGATGGGAGAGTTTGTGTACTTGAGGTTTCTCCGTGGAAGGGTGTGATTCGATTCGGTAAACGTGGGAAGTTGGCTCCCCGTTACATTGGTCCCTTCCGCATGCGTCAGATTGTTAATGACCAGACGGTTACACTGTATCTTCCGGCAGAACTTGCAGGAATTCATGACACATTTAACGTTTGTTATCTAAGAAAATGCAAGATCGATTATGAAAGTCAGATTCTCCCAGTACAAGAACTGAAAGTTGATTCAAAGAAGAGGTTGATAGAGGAACCCGTAGAACTGTTAGATCGCAAAGTGACCAAGCTCCGAAAGAAGCAGATTCCAATGGTATTGGTCAAGTGGAAGCACAGTTTAGGTTCTGATTTGACTTGGGAGACTAAGACAGAAATGCAAGATAGATATCTTCACTTATTCGAGCAAGAAAGGATTCCGAGGACGGAATTCTCTTAAGGGGGAGAGATTTGTAACACCTGCAAACCTGGGCTAGGAGATTAGCAAGGTTTGTGGTACGTGATTAATTGTTTTGTTATAATTAAATGTTTATTTATGTTGGTTAAATTAATTCTTGATATATGGTTAATTAATTATGCATGTATGTGTTGTATGTATATGTATGTTGGACCGTATGCATGTATATATATATACATATATATATCTAAATTGTGTACGTGGATGTGTGTTAAGGAGGTTATGCCACCTCCTGATTTATGTGTATACGTTGGGGGGTGGTGGGTAACCCTCATTATCTCAACTTAGAAAAGTGTGTAAGTGTGTGTGTGCCTTGTGTGTTCCCTCCTGGCCAAAGAAGAAACCAAAGAAGAAGAATCATTGGATTTTCAGAGTTGTGAGTTTGTGATTCAAGATTAAAGGTTTGATATTTAATATGATGTATTTACATGATAGTTTGATTAGTTTGATGATTAAAAATAACATGAAGTTATGATGAACCATTGAATCGGTTTTAAGAATATACTTTTGATGTTCTTGTGTGTTCATATGAAATACATGTTTAAATGATGTAATGATGTATGAAAATGTGTTTAAATAGATTAAAACATGTTTCTGAAATATTTAGATGAAATTATGATTTTCTGGATTATTAAAATATGATGAAGATGACGGATTTGATGAATGTATGAACTGCCGGTTTTGCTGTTGGGGAAGAAGAGGAATTCCGATTGTTTGGAAATCCGTATGGTAAAACCGAGAGTAAAACCGATAGACCAAATCCGGAACCCCAAAACCTATACAAGCAAAATCGACACTAAAATCCTATACTTGAGAAACCGGAAACCATGAAATTGGAATGTTTCAAATCCGATACTTCTAAAATCCGATTGTTTGTAAACCGATACCCTTGAATTTGATGCACTTAATTCTTGAAAACCGATATTCTACATCCGACACTCATAGAATCCGATTACTTAAATCCGAGACTAGGAAACCGTGGCTTAAATCCGATTCATGACCCAAAATCCGGTACTTTAGAATCCGAGTAAAGGGAAATCTGACACAATTGATAAAATCCGACATTCAAGAGTTGCGGATTAATCAGATTCTGACAGTTTGAGAATCCGAAACCTATGAGTTGCGGATTTCTAAGAATCCGATACTTTGTGTTTGGAAATTGTATTTGTTTATTGTTTGTTATTATTTGATGAGTGATTTATAAATATATGGATAGGTATATTTATGAGGTTGAGACTAATTTGGTTATTGCTGTGTTTTCAAGCAATCCAAAAGCTCAGTAAAATTAGATATCTGAGTTCAAGCTGAAACTGAGGTGAGTGGACGGTTAATCACGGATGGTAAAGATTGCAGTTAATATTATTGATGTGATGCATGATTGTGAATTGAGATGGGATTGACTGAACTGCTGATTGTGATTATGATTGTTGATAACTGTTGCATGACTATTTGGTCGATACGCACTCTTAGGATGATTTGAGTTGCGTTTGAGAAGTCAGCTATACGTGGACTTGGGTTGGGCTTGTCTAACTGGTTGGTTGAACAGTAGTAGCCTTTCTGTTGCATTTGTTGCTCAGAGGGGAGTTTACTGTGCCAATCTAGTGGAAAGCTATCGGTAAACCTTTGCTTTGGCCGGCATTGGTTGTAGGTTTTGTGCCGAACCGCCGGTCTTCTCTGGATATGTGATTACATGATTGATGATTGATTGTGAATGTTTGCATTTGTTGTTTTAGTCTCTACTCACTTAGCTTTGTGCTAATTCCCCTCAGTTGATGTTTTGCAGGTTTGGGTTTGAGTTGAAGAAGGAAGAGTTGACCACACTCTGATACTTATTTTTGAAAAAGAGACGAGCCAGTTATTTTTGTAACACCAAAAAATTGATGATGTTGTTGTTGTCTTTTGAACAAATGATTGTATATTTGTAAATGTTGGTTGTATGTAATCAAGTTGGTTTTAATTAGCTTCCGCAGCATATTTAAAAAAATGACTTGTGATTTTCCGGTGTTACACTATAGGACCATGTCAAACCCTTTTAGGTTTTGATTTGGTACTTGTCAGGGATGACATACCCCGTGTTTAGTTGGGGGCAGGGATGCCTTGCTAGAGGCCACTCCCTGTCTGTGGTGCCCATGGATATGGTGTGTCATGTGAAAGTGGGAGTTTGTTGGAATCTGCCCACCGACACACGTAAGCCGGTATCACTGCCGATGAAGCGCGGGCCTATTTGGTCACACACCAAGTTTGAATCTCGACAGCTTGCTATAAGAAGAAAAGGTTAAAATGGTCAAATTCAATCTGACCTAAGTTTCACAACCGTGAAGGATGCTCCACGGGTCGTGAAGCAGCTCGTGTACACGTGTCCTGTCATGTCCGCATGGTTCGTGAAACCCTAGGGCTTCACGACCCTATACGGCTCGTGAAGGAGGTCGTGAAGGCACGTGCCCTCACGATTTTTGCCTGGTGTGGCATGGCTTGTGGAGGATTATCGTGGCCCATTTATCCTTCACGGCCCGTGAGAGCCCGTGAAGAAGTCGGGAAGGCAAAATTTCAAGTGACACTTGTATTTTATTTGACCATCTTGTTGGTCCAATGGATGCATGTCACTTGGCCCGACTCTGGAGACGTCTGAACAGAAGAGAACTCTTTATAAGGGGTCTTCTTTGTTCATTAGTCTCTCTTGGCTAATTCTTGCAAACACCTACACACAAGTGAGTAACATGCTACAAGATCTTGCATATTTTGGTGGTTTGTGTTGGCAAGGGTTGTTGCAGAACTCGACATCTTCAAGTGGTGGTCGTTTTTGGGCTTGCTAGTACAAGGAGTTTTAAGAGAAGCTTGGTGTGGACTTTCATTAGGATTTTGGAGCCTCTTGTTCTAACACAACATCCCAAATCTGATTTCTTCTTTGTTCCAGCCAAGAACTCAAAGTCTTCAAGGGTATGACTTCTTCTCTTTGCTCTTGTTTGTGGTTGCATGTTGCTTTCTAACAAGTTTCACCACCATTGGGACTTCATGGGATCTTTGTTGTGTGTTTTTCTTGCTTCCGTTGCATGCTCTGATCCCCATGGAATTGCGAATTCAAATGTGAGTATGATAGGCTTAGAAAAATCTTCGGAATTCGTTCTTGTGAGAATTGGAGACCACGAGGGTCAAATCAAATTAATGCACCATTCATCACCTCATCTGGAATAATCATTCATCAATGGGTAACAAAACATGCGTTAAAACTCATGAACTACTAGAACTGTGAAAACAGATTAATCACAATTCAAGAGTTAGAAGTATACCGGAGAGGAGGGTACAAAGAGTTCCTAAAAACATGGAACATCATTGAATCAAAATCAAGGAAAAATCATTCACTAAGTACCACTTCGTTATCCAAAACAAAATCCAAACTCACAAAATCAAAAGTTCAAACCAAGGCAAAAGTGAACAAGACAAGTACAAAGGTATACAAACCTGTAACCAACAAACAACCATCAAAAGCCAAAATACTTTCACAACCAAAGATGGTTCAAGTTTGGAGACGAAAAGAAATGGTTTAGGTATGGGAACCCAAATGCTCAACACCAACCACAACTCTTGAAAAAGGTGAAATTCCTTTCCACATTGAATCCAAAATTGTTCCTGATCCACTATGGATCAAGAACTCAAAATTCAACAAAGATGAACAAAAGATTAAATGGCAAACACAGAAAAGCATATATTGCATCTTCAAAGAGGTTGTTGACACCAAAGCATATAACACTCAAGGACCCATTTCTACATGGGAACCTAAACCTTCTATCTTTTCTGTGTGCAGGAACCTAGTCTCTGGTACCTGGACTCAGGGTGCACAAAGCACATGACCGGAAACAAGTGTTTTCTTCAAAACTTCATTCCCAAGTACTCCGGGAATGTTCGTTTTGGGAATGACAATGTAGCACCGATTCTGGGATACGGAGTTATTATCAAAAAGAGTATAAAAATAAAAAAGGTTTCTTTTGTGAAAGGACTAGGCCACAATTTATTTAGCATTGGCCAGATCTGTGGCAAGGACTTGGAGGTCACATTCAAGAAAAATTCATGTTAAGTAAAAACAAAAACGGGTGATGTACTTCTAGCTGGAACTAGGAAGTCTAATATGTACTCAACCGACCTGAATAATTACAATACCAAGATCTCAGTCTGTTTGTTAAGCAAGGCCTCGTCGGACTTAACTTGGCAGTGGCACAGAAAACTCTTACATCTCAACTTTCACAACATAAACAAACTAGTTACTGGAGATTTGGTGAGAGGCCAACCAAAGTTGAAGTTCAACAAAGATCACCTGTGTGCAGATTATGAAAAGGGAAAAATGAAAAGATCTACTCACAAATCCAATCAAGTCTCAAACACAAAGAAGACAATGGAACTTCTGCACATGGACTTATGTGGTCTGATGAGAGTCCAAACACGCAACAGGAAGAAGTATACCCTAGTAATTGTTGATGACTATTCTAGGTATACTTAGGTCAAGTTCTTACAATCAAGGATGAAGCAACTCTTGTCATCATCAGCTTCATCAAAAAACACCAGAACAAGTTTGACCACAGTGTTGCCTCCATTCGTACGGATAATGGAACTGAGTTCAAAAACAAAATTTTGTCTGATTATCTTGACCTGGTGGGGATCACACATCTGTTTTCTACAGCATACACTCCACAACAAAATGGAGTGGTTGAACGACACAACCAAACTCTGGTTGAGGCTGCTTGTACAATGCTATCATACTCTGGTCTCCCGCCTTCCTATTGGGCTGAAGCAGTCAGCACGGCGTGTTACACATAGAATCGTTCTTTCATTCATAAACGTTGTAATAAAACTCCATATGAATTGGCTCATGCATAGTGCCTAATATCAAATATCTTCACATATTTGGTAATAGGTGCTTTGTTCTCAATGAAAAAGATAGCCTAGGAAAATTTGAGGCCAAGGCTGATGAAGCAATTTTCCTGGGCTATTCACATGAGTCTAAAGCCTATAGAGTTTTAAACAAAAGAACTAACTGTGTTATTGAGAGCATAAACATTACATTCGATGACATGTTGGATATTAATGATTTTCAAAAGAAAAAAGAAGTTGCTTCTAGACAAGTTAGTTCAAGACCGGTACTTTAAATAAAAGAAACAAATAAAAATCCAAGTTCATCAGAACATAATTTAGATTTCCTATTTGATTTCTTTCAATCTGAATATCATGTTCCTAATGCTGGTGATAGGAATGATGCAGTGTCTCCTACTACTACTACAATGGAGGTTCACAATTCGTCCTCATATCCAACCGTGGAGGCTCCGTTTACATCAGCTGTCAGTCCAGAAGTGGTACCTCATAAGCCGGTTTATGAGAGTACTCCTATCTACGATTCAGAACCAACAATAAATGAGGAAGATGTTGAACTTACTAACATGTTAAATGAATTCTTTCCTCCACTTCAGAACCCCCATGGAATAAGATGGACACAATCCCATCCAGAATCCCAGATTATTGGAAACATTCAAGATGGGGTAAGGACTTGTTCTTCAACGGCAAATGACTGTCTTCACTCCAGTTTCCTGAGTAAGATTGAACCCACCAAAGTGTCCGATGCTTTACAAGATGCTGATTGGGTCATTGCTATGCAAGAAGAACTCAACCAGTTTGATAGACTCAAAGTTTGGAGATATGTACGACTTCCAGAAGATAAATCAGTAGTGGGTACCAAGTGGATTTTTAAGAACAAAAGGGATTCCGATGGTATAGTGGTGAGAAACAAAGCTAGGTTGGTTGCTAAAGGATACAACGAACAGGAAGATAGATTACGATGAAACCTTTGCTCCTATAGCTAGGATAGATGCCATTCGACTCTTCGTAGCCTATGCTGCTCATAACTGCTTTAAGGTTTTCCAAATGGACGTTAAGACTGCCTTTCTCAATGGTATACTCAAAGAGGAAGTGTATGTATCTCAACCAGAAGGATTTCTTAATCCCAAACTCCCACATCATGTATATATTCTAGACAAAGCCTTGTATGGACTAAAACAAACCCCGAGAGCTTGGTATGATGTCTTGTCTGAATATCTCTTGAGTGAGGGATACAACAAAGGAAAAACCGACTCCACTTTGTTCACAAAAGCCAAAGGAAAAGATTTAATCTTAGTAGAGATTTATGTGGATGACATCATCTTTTCTTCTACAAACCCTAAGTACAGTGATGAGTTTGCACTAACTACGCAAAATCATTTTCAATTTTGTATGATACGAGAGATTAATTTCTTTCTCGGATTACAAGTGAAAAAATTGAGTCATGGCATTTTCATCAATCAATCCAAGTACATTAAAGACTTATTCAAGAAATATGACAAGCTCAGTTGTTCCTCACTCTCTACCCCTATGTCTTCAAAAACAAATCTGTCTGCTGATCTTGAGGGAAAAACAACTGATTTAAAAACATATCGTGGTATGATATGCTCATTACTGTATCTGCGGCTAGTAGGCCAGCTATCATGTTCTCTACATGCTTATGTGCTAGATTCCAGCCTAACCCAAAGGAATCACATCTGTTGGCAGTGAAAAGAATCTTCAAATATCTCAAAGGTACACCTGATCTAGGTCTGTGGTATCCAAGGGATTCAAGTTTACAATTATATGCTTATTTAGATGCAGACTATGCTGGTTGCATGCTTGACAGAAAAAGCACCTCTGGTAGTGCACACTTTTTGGGAGATAGGTTAGTCTGCTGGGTTTCTAAGAAACAAAACTGTGTATCCACTTCAACTGCTGAGGCTGAATATGTTGCTGCTGCAATGTGTTGTTCTCATAGTTTGTGGGTAAGGACACATATCTCTGATTTTGGTCTACACTGTGACAAGATCCCACTATTGTGTGAGTCACAATCTGCCATATCAATCTCATGAAATCCAGTTCACCACTCAAAGACCAAACACATTGACATACGGTATCATTTCATTAAAGATAATGTGAAAAAAGGTCTGATAGAGCTTCAATATGTTAAGACTGATGATCAACTGGCTGATTTGTTTACTAAACCATTGGACGATACTCGTTTTAATGAGTTAGTATCCAAATTGGGCATGTTGAACTATAAGGTCTAATTATCAGTCACCTGTTTTGAGTGGGTATTTCACTATGTTTGTTCATTTTGCAGATAAAAGAGAGTATAATCGGAGGGGGAGTGTCAATCATACGTATAAGCTACGCATGCTTGTAGGGGGAGAAAATACCAAAAACATTTACAAAATTGTTGAAAATATAAAAAATATGTGGTTTCATAGGCTTAACTACAAAAATATTAGAATTTTTGTTAATAAAAGAAAAGAACAAAAATATTTCAAGCTTAAGTGTTGTAATACATTTTGAATTCGTAACCTTGGTCTTCGAATTAGAAATGATCAATCAAATCATTTGAAGGGAGGACTTCGAATTCACCACTTCGTAGTCCCCAGAATCAATTGCAAAGGATCACTTCATATTCGAAGTCTTCTTAACTTAGAGGACTTCGAACAACATTTTTTGGTCTTCGCATTCGAAATGTACAAGGGAAGAAGGTTTCGAGCGCATTTTTTGACTTTCTATTCAAATTTAAAGGACTTTGAACACGAAGCTCAATGAGTGCTAATGCACTTCGAGCGCGTTTACATGCTTCAATTCGAAGCTAGTAGACTTCGCATACTAAACAGTGTATTTCCAATATACTTCGAGCGCCTATGAACAGTGTCCCTTCCCTTCGAATTCAAAGTCTTCACACTTCGAATTCGAAGACTTTGGACTTCGAAGTCTAAATAGTGGACCTCAAACCACTTTGAGCGCAGATTTCACCTTCAAAGTCCTTTAGACTTAGAGCGCATCAAACTTTTTTTTAACCGATACACCTATTGTCTATAAATAGGGTGTTCACATTGAGTGTTCTTCACGCATTCGAACGTTTTTGAATTTTCGAACATTTCCGGTTACTAATTTGCATACATTGTGATCAAACTTGCTGCCAAAATTTCCTACATTTGTGTTCACATTGCTAGATAACTCAAGGTATACATAACTTAAGCAACACATCATGATTTAAACATGTTTAAAGGCTCAAAATCGACTGTGTACTGTTCAACTCGGAAGATCACTTTTGGGACTTTACACACTTTGTTCGACATTGAAATGATCTTGTTAATGCACATATGATGTGCTATGGGTCTTAGGAACACTAGGACCATGTTTTCGTCAAATAAAATCTTGAAGAATTTGAAAAGTGTTATTGGTGTTCTTCGAGTGGATGAAGATTGGGTTGTGTAACACCGGTCTTGTAATTACCAGATTTTAGCAAAAATTTGCGTTTTTAAACAAACGTGAACTTAATCACGATTAATATCATTAAGCAGCGGAAATATTTACATAAAACATTGTCTTAGAATCTGGTGTTACGCTACAAACAACCGACCATAATGTACATATTACAACACAAGTGTTCCAGCCAAATATCCAGAGATAGGGGACCCGGCTCACCAGGCAATCTATCTTTGATCTACAAAAGCAGTTAACATGGCACCGTTAGCTACACTTAGCTAGTGAGCACAAACTTGGCATAAACTTCATTAGAGTAAGAACATGCATTTCAGGAATAAGCATACAATGCTATCCTATCACATTGCGGTGTGTTGACACGATCGGTATAAGTTGTTTCTTGCAGGATAGCTAGTCCCGCTCAACACCAATACACCGGGGAATCAGGCACAACCCTCCGCGCTGGTGGGGGAGCATAAAGCAGTCGACCAAGCATCGTTAACAGAACCAGAGGCTCCTTAGGTAACTCAGCCATTTCTGACTGATTAACCCTCATGATATAAGGCACGGCGATTCTGCAGAACCTACGATCCGGAATGCTACCTCGAATCACCGTTAAATCCCGAATCTCCTGATCAGGGGTCCCTGGGATCCAGCTAACCGGCTGACCTTAACCATGCTTGCTGATGCTCGCGAACACATACACATAGCTTGTTCCTTTACTTAGCATGCATATTCATTTACCTCTTTTGACATGTAATTACGTTCAGTTACTTCTTTATGGATCCAATCTGGATCCCTAGCATACATATCATTACATCTTTACTTAACTGATTCATTCAGAATCAGTATCATACATAGCATTCTTTTAACTAAGCGGTTCCAGTACTGGATCCAGCTGGCATGCACTTAACTTACTTACATCAGGTATTTAACATGGCATTGTACTTTAAATAACATGGCAATTCTTACTTATCAACTTATGAGCATAATCGTACTCAAATCACTTAACACATAATTCATGCTCTACTGAGGCTTATGGAAGTCGGTACTCACCTGAGTAACTTAACAGATAGTTATTTATCTTCTTGCCTTGTCTAGAGTTTCAGTTCACCTAGAACATTATGATTTACATTAATCATCTTAGCATACTTAGAATAGCTACAAAGCTAACAAAGGAAATCCCTAAATCCGGATTCCACGCAAATCCGATAGACTGTCGGATTTTATGAAATCCGACACTTTGCAAAATCCGATACTTGTCGGATTTGAACACTTATGCACTTGGAAACTTGGTCACAAAAATGGAAATCCGACTTTCAATCGGAATCCGATTCTTTTATCGGAATCCGACACTTTTGTCGGAATCCGACACTTACATAGAAATCTAATTCTTTCGGATTTTGACTTGTAACTTACACATTGGGAAATCCGATACTTATCGGATTTAGACCCATAGTACGGATTTAAACACGCGAATTTAGACATGCGGATTCCGACACCCTAAAGTCTCGGAATCCAACACTTTAATCAGATTTGGGCAACATGCGGATTCCGACACCCTAAAGTCTCGGAATCCGAGACTTTAATCAGATTTGGGCAACATGCGGATTCCGACACCTTCATGTCTCGGAATCCGACTGTTTCAACCCAAAAACCGCAATTTTCATCTATGGCTTATTTTCTAGAATTCAATTAATCATTTATACATTTTTGCATTCTAAAAACATCCATTTTCGACAACATAAGTTTGTAAACACATCAAACCCACACAATAACACCAAACAACCAAAACCCACTTGCAAAGTAAGCTTTAAATGTTCTAAGTGATGGTTTGCAAGGATTTGAGTTTCAATCATGATTTTAATCATAAAAACATTTTCATATGTATTGATTCTTAACAACAAGTAGTTACCTTGATTTGGAATTCAAAATCACTAAATCCTTGTTGCTTCAAGAACACCGAGAGAATGTAGAGAGAAAGAGAGAAATCCGAGAGCTTTGTTTTGAGTTTGCTTCTTGTGGTCTTTGACCACCTTTGATTTTTCTTCTATTTATATATATCGAAATCCAGAGGCACCGCCTCTGGATTCTTTTAATTCTTTTCTTTTTCTTAATACTTTATATACATAAGTACACATTAAGCACAAAACACACATACATACATTTAACTCTTTCTTATTAGCATAACTAACTTTAAATACATGTCTAAGAGCTAGACCCAAATCAAGGATGTTACAAATCTACCCCCCTTAAGAAGATTCCGTCCTCGGAATCTACTCAGTGATAAATAGGCGAGGGTATCTTGTCTTCATCTCGTCCTCGACTTCCCACGTCAGGTTCGGACCTAAACTGTGCTTCCACTTGACAAGAACTACCTTGATCATCTTCTTTCGTAGCTTCTTGACCTTCGTGTCAAGAATTTCCACCGGTTCTTCTACGAGTCGCTTAGAAGAGTCAACCTTCAGTTCTTGTAACGGAACAATCTGTTCCTCTTCAACGTTGTACTTACGTAAGTAACATACGTTGAAGGTATCGTGGATTCCAGATAGCTCAGGCGGCAGCTCAAGAGTTACCGTCTGATCATTGACTTTGCACACGATCTTGAATGGGCCTATGAAACGTGGACTTAGTTTCCCTTTGCGCCCAAAGCGAATAACGCCCTTCCAAGGGGAAACCTTCAAGAATACTCGATCTCCGACATCGAATGTAGCGGGACGACGCTTAGGATCCGCATACATCTTCTGTCGATCTCGGGCTGCTTTAAGCTTTTCTAAAGCCACATTCACTTTATTTGAAGTCATCTGGACAATCTCAGGTCCAGCAAACTGTTCTCTCCGCGCTCCAACCAGCAAGTCGGAGTACGACATCGTCTCCCGTAGAGCATTTCGTACGATGGCATTCCAATACTAGAATGATATGAATTATTATAAGCAAATTCAATGGAGATGAGAATCCCATGATCCACCGTATTCAAGTACACACGCTCTAAGCATGTCTTCAAGAGTTTGAATCGTTCTTTCTGAATGGCCATCGGTCTGCGGGTGATAGGCAGTGCTCAAATGCACACGAGTGCCTAACTCACTCTGCAAACTTTGGTAGAAGTTAGATACAAATCTGGAGTCACGGTCAGAAACAATTGAACTAGGAAGACCGTGACGTGTTACTATCTCATCAATATACAGTTGTGCCAAACGAGTCAATGAAGCCGACTCGTTGGTTGCCAAGAAATGAGCACTTTTAGTTAGTTGGTCAACAATGACCCAAATCATATCATGCCCTCTGAACGTCTTGGACAACTTTGTCACGAAATCCATCATGATGTGATCCCATTTCCATTCCGTAATGTCAAGTTGTTGCAAATTGCCAGAAGGCAATGTCTTTCTTCAGAGTGGGCCACTAATACAACCTTTTTCAGGTCGTTATACATCTTGGTGGTATCCGGATGGATAGTGAGTCTAGACTTATGAGCTTCTTGCAGAATCAGCTCACGATTACCTCCCAGAAGAGGCACCCTAATTCTGGATTGAAAAGTCTTCAACCCACGATTATCTTCACCCAGTTGGTCTTTTAATTTCTTCATCATTTCAGATTTTAGATTGTCCTCTTGCAAAGCTAATTGCCGGGCGTCTTTTAACTTTGCAATCAAATCTGATACAACAGTAAGCTTTATGAACTTATCCTCAGCTGCTGGCCCTTTACGACTCAAAGCATCCGCTACAATATTGGCTTTACTGGGATGGTAACGAATCTCACAGTCGTAGTCTTTAATTAACTCCAACCAACGGTGCTGCCGCATGTTGAGTTCTTTCTATGTGAAGACATACTGCAAGCTTTTGTGATCTGTGCGTATCACACACATAGTGCCGTAAAGATAGTGCCTCCACAGTTTCAGTGCGAAGACAGCAGCAGCAAGTTCGAGATCGTGAGTTGGGTAGTTCCTTTCATGAGATTTCAGTTGCCGAGAGGCATACGCGATTACTTTATCTCTTTGCATAAGAACACAACCCAACCCCGCATAAGAGGCATCACAATAAACAACGAATTCCTCCAAACCCTCTGGCAAGGTAAGAATCGGAGCTTCACATAACAATCGCTTTAAGGTCTGGAACACTTCTTCTTGAGCTTCCGACCAGACAAACGCAACATCCTTACGGGTCAGTTTAGTCAACGAACCCGCAAGTTTTGAAAAATTGCGAATAAATCGTCGATAGTAGCCGGCCAAGCCAAGGAAACTCTTTATTTCAGAGGGAGTTCAAGGAACCTCCCAATTCATCACTGCTTCCACCTTAACCGGATGTACTTTAACGCCTTCTTGACAGATAACATGGCCAAGGAAATGAACTTCCCTAAGCCAGAACTCACACTTAGAAAACTTGGCATACAATTGTTCTCGTTTAAGAGTCTTGAGAACCTGACGAAGATGAAGCTCGTGATCAGCCTCAGTCTTCGAGTAGACAAGAATGTCGTCAATGAAAACAATCACTGACTTATCAAGAAAAGGACGACAGACATGATTCATCAAATCCATAAATATGGCAGGAGCATTGGTCAAGCCGAATGGCATAACCAAGAATTCATAATGACCGTAACGAGTCCGGAAAGCCGTCTTCGGAATGTCTTCTTCGTGGACTCGTACTTGATGATACCCCGAACGGAGATCAATCTTCGAGAAATACGTAGCTCCCTGCAACTGATCGAAAAGATCGTCGATACGCGGAAGAGGATACTTATTACAGTTCGCTTATTCAGCTCCCTGTAATCAATACACATCCTCATGGTTCCATCCTTCTTTTTGACAAATGAAACCTTTCTCAAGTAATTCCTGGATTAGCGTCATCATCTCGCGAATTTCAGAAGGGCGAGACGATATGGAGATCTAGCTACAGGTGTAGCTCCAAGAATCAGTTCTATCTTATATTCAACGTCTCTTACCCGAGGTAAACCCGGTAATTCATCAGGAAAGACCTCAGGGAATTCAGAAACTACCCTGATATCTTGAACTGGTCGCTTTTCCATCGCAGCATCAATAACATATGCCAGGAAGGAATTACAACCCTTAGCTATAGACTTCTGAGCTTTAATGACGGAGATAACAGGAATATCAGACTCCCCTCGTTCTCCACGAGCAACTGCATAAGATCCATCAGCAAGAGGGATCTTAATCATTTTCTTGGAAAAGAATATCTCAGCATCACGCTTGCTAAGCCAATCCATTCCAATCACAACATCGAAGCCCGTAATAGGCATAACAAATAATGAGATAGGGATACTACTCCAATCAATATAAATAACGGCAATTGGGACTTTCTCGGTAACCGAGACTACTTTGCCGTCCGTAACTTCTACATTAAGAGGCTCGTCTAGAGGCATAACAGGTAACTGGAGTCTTTTACAGCAAGCAACAGAAACAAAAGAATATGTTGCTCCAGAATCAAATAGCACACTGACAGGATAATAATTGACAAGAAATGTACCAGTGACGACATCACCTGCAGCCTTTGTCTTCTCAGCAGTCATCTGAAATGCCCGCCCTTTAGCCTGCGGGGCATTGTCTTTCTTCTGCCCTCCAGAAGACTCAGTTGCTCCGGAGCCTTGTCTCTCAGGGCAATCAATCATCTTGTGACCGGGTTTGCGACACCGGTAACAAACATCTTCTTTATATCGCCACTCATTCACCGAGTGCCCTCTTTGCCCACACCTGCTGCACCTCCTGGTTGCTGCAGAGCATTCCCCGGAGTGATAGGTACGGCATGAAGAACACCAAGGATCGTTAGGTCTTGGTTTCTTAGGAGCTTCAGATTTTCCACCTTCAGAGGATTGCCCTTTTGAAGAGCCCGATTGGAGAGATGGCTGAAACTTCATTTTACTCCCACCACTGGCATAGTCACCCCGACACTGTATACGATCACCTTCTACTTGTCGGGCCACTTGAAACGCCCGATCTAGTGTTGGAGCTGCCCGCAAATGGGCACGAAATTCCAGCGGCAGAGTCGCCACAAACCTTCTTATCTTCGTGACTTCATCTGGTATCAGGTGTGGAACAAACCTCATCTTATCAGTGAATGAGGTGATGTGCTCCTCGATCGGTCTATCTCCCTTCCGGAGATCAGTAAACTCCCGCTCCATACGCTCCATATCATACTCAGTACAGTACTTCTGGAGCACTTTTTTAGAAAACTGCTCCCAAGAGAGAGCACTTAATATCTCTTTGCCTACAGAGGCCTTCACCGTATCCCACCAGAATATAGCACACCCATTTAACATGCGTATCGCATAGTTCACACGATACTCAGGCTCGCATTCACAAGAGTCGAAAGCTTGCTCCATTTCACGGAGCCATTGAATAGTCACAGTGGGGTTATCACTCCCATCATATGTTGGCGGATGGAACGTCAAGAACTTTTTATACGAGCAGGGTTTGCGTGCTCTGGTGAGAGTGGATTTCAACAAGAGCTCTTTTGTAAGTCGGAGCTCTTCCTCCAGACGCTTTATATATGCTAACTGGTCTGGATATCGTACTGTGCCACCAGCACTAGGCTGAGGGCGTTGATCTTCAGCTTGGTGAGGCATGTGAGAAGCCTCATCTTCAAGTTCTTTGAGCGCTTGCTCAGTGTTCGCTTTATCAGCCGACATCTTTATCTTAACTCTTCTATATAACACAGAAGCGTAGTCAGTACTTAGTCATTCTTACTTGTCATATCTGACAAGCTATATCATAGCAAGTAATATTCATATAACTCTTATACTCAAACTTCCCCCCCAAAGGAACACTTATTATGGTCGGGCCCTTGTTTGAGATTGAAAACTCTTGCAAGTACCCAATTCCCTCAAACTTAGGATGTGATACCAACTTGTAACACCAGTCTTGCAATTACCAGATTAATATCATTATGCAGCGGAAATATTTACATAAAACATTGTCTTAGAATCTGGTGTTACGCTACAAACAACCGACCATAATGTACATATTACAACACAAGTGTTCCAGCCAAATATCCAGAGGTAGGGGACCCGGCTCACCAGGCAATCTATCTTTGATCTGCAAAAGCAGTTAACATGACACCGTTAGCTACACTTAGCTAGTGAGCACAAACTTGGCATAAACTTCATTAGAGTAAGAACATGCATTTCAGGAATAAGCATACAATGCTATCCTATCACATTGCGGTGTGCTGACATGATCGGTATAAGTTGTTTCTTGAAGGACACCTAGTCCCGCTCAACACCAATACACCGGGGGATCAGGCACAACCCTCCACGCTGGTGGGGGAGCATAAAGCAATCCACCAAGCATCGTTAACGGAACCAGAGGCTCCTTAGGTAACTCAGCCATTTCTGACTGATTAACCCTCATGATATAAGGCACGGCGATTCTGCAGAACCTACGATCCGGAATGCTACCTCGAATCACCGTTAAATCCCGAATCTCCTGATCAAGGGTCCCTGGGATCTAGCTAACCGGTTGACCTTAACCATGCTTGCTGATGTTCGCGAACACATACACATAGCTTGTTCATTTACTTAGCATGCATATTCATTTACCTCTTTTGACATGTAATTATGTCCAGTTACTTCTTTATGGATCCAATCTGGATCCCTAGCATACATATCATTTCATCTTTACTTAACTGATTCATTCAGAATCAGTATCATACATAGCATTCTTTTAACTAAGCGGTTCCAGTACTGGATCCAGCTGGCATGCACTTAACTTACTTACATCAGGTATTTAACATGGCATTGTACTTTAAATAACATGGCAATTCTTACTTATCAACTTATGAGCACAATCGTACTCAAATCACTTAACACATAATTCCTGCTCTACTGAGGCTTATGAAAGTCGGTACTCACCTAAGTAACTTGACAGATAGTTATTTATCTTCTTGCCTTGTCTAGGGTTTCAGTTCACCTAGAACATTAGGATTTACATTAATCATCTTAGCATACTTAGAATAGCTACATAGCCAACAAAGGAAATCCCCAAATCCGGATTCCACGCAAATCCGACAGACTGTCGGATTTTATGAAATCCGACACTTCAAAGGAAATCCGACACACTGCAAAATCCGATACTTGTCGGATTTCAACACTTATGCACTTGGAAACTTGGTCACAAAAATGGAAATCCGACTTTCAATCGGAATCCGATTCTTTAATCAGAATCCGACACTTTTGTCGGAATCCGACACTTACATAGAAATCCGATTTATTCGGATTTTGACTTGTAACTTACACATTGGGAAATCCGATACTTATCGGATTTAGACCCATAACACGGATTTAAACACGCGGATTTAGACATGCGGATTACGACACCCTAAAGTCTCGGAATCCGACACTTTAATCGGATTTGGGCAACATGCGGATTCTGACACCTTCATGTCTCGGAATCCGACTGTTTCAACCCAGAAACCACCATTTTCATCTATGGCTTATTTTTCAGAATTCAATTCATCGTTTATACATTTTTTGCCTTCTAAAAACATCCATTTTCGACAACATGACTTTGTAAACACATCAACCCACACAATAACACCAAACAACCAAAACCTACTTGCAAAATAAGCTTTGAATGTTGTAAGTGATGTTTTGCAAGGATTTGAGTTTCAATCATGATTTAATCATAAAAACAGTTTCATATGTATTCATTCTTAACAACAAGTAGTTACCTTGATTTGGAATTCAAAATCACCAAATCCTTGTTGCTTCATGAAAACCGAGAGAATGTAGAGAGAAAGAGAGAAATCTGAGAGCTTTGTTTTGAGTTTGCTTCTTGTGGTCTTTGACCACCTTTGACTTTTCTTCTATTTATATATATCGAAATCCAGAGGCACCGCCTCTGGATTCTTTTAATTCTTTTCTTTTTCTTCATACTTTATATACAGAAGTACACATTAAGCAGAAAACACACATATATATTTAACTCTTTCTTATTAGCATAACTGACTTTAAATACATGTCTAACAGCTAGACCCAAATCAAGGATGTTACAGGTTGAATCCAATTTTTACCTAAATCTTCATGTTATGGACCGATTGGGAAAAATTTCAGTGTTACATAATTGTTCAGAAGCATGTATTCATTGTAAAACATGTGTCAAAACACATTTTTGTTCACTAGAAATACCATTTTATCAATGAAGGTTTTTGAAAGTTATCAAATTTTTGGACAAGTGTTTGACCTCTTTTTTAACTTTGACCTTGAAGTCAACATGGGTCAAAATACTTCATACTTGAATGATTGACTTTACAAGTCAATACATCTCAATGGCTTATCTTTCCAAAGTGCTTATGTCTAATCCAATGGATGTTCTTAGAGGATAAATAGCAATGGAAGGTGATTCTATCTCATATCGTTCTTCGACAACAAGCCAAAGCCATAACGCTGACGACCAACTCCTCACCCATGACCAATTCCTTTGTGTTGTCACCCATGACAACAATTATTTTGTGAACCTTGATAACTTTCGCAACCCAAACTTCCCAATCATTACTGAAATCCTCCGCATTCATCCACTAAATCATGCCCTCACATACAACACATCCACTTCTAGGACTCATGTCCCTGAATTATATATCTAGTGGTACACCGCTCACAACCATACTAATCCTAACACTGGTTACATATCCATTCGTGGTGATGTTGACCACTTTACCCTGGACATCACTGCCAGTCATTTGAGAGAAATCCTCCGACTTCCTACAGCCAGAAGCAGGCCTCTACTTCTTGATTTGCAGGAGATGCCTGATGAAACCACTGCCCTTCAAGGCATTCGGGCCATGGGATACGTTAGGGATCTATAGATGAGATCCCATTTCAAAAGAGCCAACCTCCACCCATTATACTATACTTTCCTTACCATTCTTCAGCGATGCCTAACCCCCAAACACACCGGATACGAATATCCAAATTCCAATCAAATCAAGTTGTTGTATGCTGCTGCAAATCACTTGCACGTTGACTATGCTACACTAATCTTTCTTGATATTATGTAGTCAGTAGAGGGAAAATTTTCAGACCTCAAACGAACAAAGGGCAGATTCCTACCATATCAGAGGTTTCTACCAATGATGGTCCAGTTTGCCATGGACAGGAATGAGGATATTCCTAGAAGGCCAAATCATGCTACTATCAGGCCCAAACAATTTTTATATGTGAAAGCTTTGATAGGAGATCATCCAGTGCAACCGCAACCTTTCCCTGTCCCTGTGCTAGACCTATGTCCCCAGAATGATATTGTGATATTATATAGGGAGAGTATAGGTCTAGGTCCTATGGTTCAACCAGAGCCGGTTTTACCTACCCCTAGGCCAGTAGTACCCAGTGAGCAATTAGCAGATAGGCCTCAGCCTTCTACGGGAGAAGCTGAGAGGGAAGAGTTGAGAGAGAAAAGTCCTGAGAGGGGTGGTGAAAGGGATGATGAGGGTGAAACACATAGTGAGGGTGGGGCGGAGTATGACCCGGCACAAATTCAGGAAATTATTGATACTTTTTCTGATGTACTCCCAGAGCCTGAGCAACAACTGGAGTCCCGGGATCTTCATGCTGGTTCAGTGGCGCCTGACTTTGAAATATACATATACCCCTGGCTGAGCACCACTGGTGACTGATAATACTAAGCAATAACGTGCCAAAATCCCAGTGGTGACTAATGAAGAGGAGTTAAGCTTTTCTAGTTTATTCCCTGATCTAGCCGAGGCCTTTAATGATGAAACTGACTTTATGTATGGCGACAAACCGGGTCCTCTTGATACAGAAAGTGCAAGCCGAGACTTTGATGCCCATTTGGATATATATTATGAGTCTGAAAGTGAGATAAAAGAGGACGAAGAGGGAGAGAGAGAGTTGAGTAAAGAAAAAGAGAGTGCTGAGGGACCCCCAAGCCCAAAAAGCCAGGAAGCCAAATCCGCTACCGGGGCTGACATTGTTAGCTCTAGTATTGAAACAACCACTATCATCCCAACATTGCACATTGACCCCTCCAGCCACTCAAGTATCTCTCAACAGATGCTTGTTTCACCGCATGGAGCATTAGCACATACTCTACCAGCCTCTCATTCGGAGATGGCAGGTATTGAAACAAGAGGTCTCCCTCTCCCGGCCTTGATAGTTCCATCTGAGCACATTGATATACCGTAGATTTTTGCATTTCTTTCTAACACAAGGACACTCTTGAACAAATAACGACGCTGTTTACAAAAAAGCCGTCCAGAACACCTGTAGGTGGCACCACAAAAGGTGTCATTCGAGGATCAAGTGGAAATCTCACCGGAATGTACACAACTGCAGCTCCGCATGTGAGTAGTTCTGCCTTCATTGCAGAAACTTCAACGGGTACTCTTAGTGAGTCCCGGTATATGTTACACGAGAACAACTGCAGGAGGTCCTCAACCCAATAACTGAAAGCTTATCCGAAATCAAGCAAACACTTGCTTCTATGAAAACAAAGGTTGATGATGGCTCTACATTATCCGTTGATACACTTAAATCCCAGTTTTATGTTAAGTTGCTCGAGAGATCCCCTGACCATGAGCAAAACCCGGATCTACTTCAAACCTTTCAGAATGAAAAAACCTATAAGGGAAGTAACCTGGAGGAATTCAAAGAAACCATCCAAAACTCCATGGAGCATCTAGGGAACATGGTATTTCAAAAGTTGGATTATGTGGAAAACCGCATGACTATTCTAGAATCAACTTGTAAATCCTATGTTGCAGGGTCAAAGTGTTGGCGTGACGACGATGATCCCGATCATGATCGTCAAGAGGGGGAGAAGAGCGCGCCCGTTTTCACCTTTACTCCTTTGACTGAAAGATTAGCGGCTGCTATGGGGATTGGGGTAGCTACACAACAACAACAACAACAACAAGAAGCACAACAACAACCTCAACCTAAGCCTGGAGCTGAACCTGACATTCCTTCATTCGAATTTGAAACTGAAACCGCTGATCGGGGAGAAAGGGATGAGTATGATGAATTATTAAGGCAGATAGATGAGTTCTCTTTTGGAAAACTGCCAGAAAGAAGTGAGGAAGTCCAGATTGTGGACAGATTTGAGGATAAGCTAGTGCCGGTGCCCAAAAAGCCTACTTCTTCAAAGATTGCAAATCCTGCGAGGGAGTTTGTAACTAAAAAGTAGATGGAGGAGGCCATAAGAAAGTTAAACATCACAAGGGTCCTCTAGGGGCATTTCAGAGGAAGTTCACCAACTCTTTCCTCCAGAACCTAAGAAATTCCAGGTGTCAGCTGCCGACATCCTGATGAGAAATATCCAAGCTGAGCAGGCTCAACAACTACAACAAACATCAGAATGGCCACTTCCTCCAAATGTCCAACTAGCTCCTCCAGTCCTAACATCTTCAGGCCCAGTCCTTGACAGACACAATATGTTCAATAGGGATGCAATGAAAAACCCTCTTTGGGGAAAATATGGGGTGAATGCTGCTTATCTCGAGGATCGTATTCCTACTATTTTTGCTACATAAATCAAAGACAAGATTCCTTCTGAACTGAGGAGACGATTGTATCAGAGTACCCTATCAGCAAAGTACTTCGTTTTATAATGTAAAAATCATTAAGGTACAGGTTTGCTGCGTACAATGTGCAATGGGCAGATGGTCAAAAGATCTCATTGAATGAGGCTGACTTTCGTCACATCAAGCTCCATGACATTGAGTTCATATATGAAGAGCTATCTACAAAGATCAACAAGTCCTATGAGGAACATCAAGGACGATCAGCTCAGATGAAATACCTGAGAAGGTTTGTTGAGTTTATCCAAGAACATGATTTTCAACTGGGAGCCGAGAGTAATCAACTCGAGGTGAATCAGCTCAAGCCCCAACAACGCCATCCAAACCTTTAAACCCGGGAAGAGCTGACCATAATTGATGAAAATCATCCAAGCTTCACAGTTCAAAGAGATGTCATTTTCACCAACTAACGCAAACGAAAAGTATTTATCAGAATGGTGGACATGATGGCATACTCAAATGGTACTCTTAAGTTGTTGTTCCACATACTCCAAGAAAGGGTTGGACAAGATCAATCTTCACTCAGTGAGTCGGAAAAGGCTAGGCTGTTGAGGACAATAGATGCTATTAAAAGGACGTTGGAAAGTCGTCAGATCATTCGGAGGTGGGAAATGATGTTTGGTGTTAGGAACAGATCCTTATTGTAATAAATTTCATTATGTTTTCCTTTATTTCATGTATTAGGCTTTCTCTCCATTTAGGGGGGGATTGTTAGTTATAAAAATGTAGAAAAGCCTTTTAAAGGCGGTGTCTATAAATAGGCACAAGACCCTTGGCCTTTGTATGCTTGACACTTGACCATTAATGCAATATAAATATTCAAGCCAAAAGGTGTAGTGTGTGTTTCTCTCAATTCATCTTCTCTATACACTCATACTTGAAAGGATAATCGGGCAACTTTTACAAGTGTTCTAACTTAGATTCGATTACCCCTTATTTATGGTTGATTTCAAGTTAGTGCAAATACCGATTCCTAGATTGGTTAGGTATCATGGTAATAAACTCTAACCTTATAATCATGAAAAATACTAATGCTACGGTCCTGGGATCAAGTAGTATCATAATTAGTCAATTAATTTTGAATCATGCAAGACTTAATCAATATTGATTTTTATTATTCATTCAATCAATCAATCACACATAATGATCATCACATGCAATTGTTCACACACATTAAAGTTAACTAATTTGTCACTTAACCCTAGGATTTGTTCAATCACTAGTCACAATCACCTAATGGTCATAGATAATCATGGTAAAAGTATAAATTGATAGATTGGTCCTTAAACCTATGTAAACTCAGTCAATAAACAACAAAGTTTGAAACTTTAACACACATGGGTCTTAGATCTATTGGGATTTGGTGGCATCTAAAAAAACACAGCAGAAAGAAATACGAGTAAAAACAATTTCAAATTTATGCCACAAACGCACCACCCAACGGACCATACTCTAAAACAATTTCAAATTTTGCCACCAACGCACCACCCAATAGAATTATACCATGCAAGCTATTCCTTCTGGTTGTTGTCTTTGAGGGATACGTACACAAAGTAGTGAACCTCTATTGGTATCCACACCAAGTGTGCTTGATCCTCACTTGCTAGAGTACTTGTGTGCCAACAAGAACATCACTACTATAGAACTTTAACACCAATTGAAGATTGATATGTCAATCTATTTCCAAGTGTGTATATTGAGAGAGTATCAACTAATTATCAATTACAAGTTCATATGTGTTTGTTACAAAGAAACAAGAACTTCATTTTTCTATAAACCAAGAGTAAGAACAAGTCACAAGACTAATTCTATAGCCAAAAACCGTTTCTTAAGTTACTAGTAACAACAATGCCATAAAGCTACCATAAACTAGTCTTAAAGACCACTTAAAGGATCTGTTACAGCATGAGGCACGACCGTGCCAGCCTACGGGCACACCCAAGTCACGCCTGACTTGGGTTCGTGCTTTTGCACTAGGCACGACTGTACCTCTACAAGGCACGCCCGTGCTAGCCCCAAAAGGTACACCCTAGGCACGCCGGCCTTAGGCCCGTACCTGGCCTAGGGCACACCCGTACACAATAAAGGCTAACGAAGGTACCCGCTCCGCGCACATTATCAAATCCCATTTGATAATCAATACAATCAAAGCACGTTATTGATTTAATGTTCCCAACTCAAAATATATCAAATTCAACTAAAACAAACTCAAGCCAAAGCTACCTTGTAAACCAAGTGTATGCAAGCCTAGTATGAAAACTCATCACTAGCTCGCGACCAAGGTTCAGTAAATGAATTCACAAAGTAACGTCCATGTGTACTCTAACAATCACCATATCTTCTCTTCACCAATCACTTATAAAGTGTGTGTTGGCAAGATCATGGCACTTTCTTCAAGCCATCGTGCTCTCATTGTTTCAATGAACCCAATAGAGTTAACAGCTTCGAACAATAGTTCTCGTCTACGAGCCATTGTACTCTTATTGTTCCAAAATCCCAATAAAGTCATAATGCACAAGACTATGGTTCATATATATAAGCCATCTGTTAGTCCCACGCTTAGAATAGTTAGATTTGATGAGACAAACTATAGCTATGTATAGATGATAGGTTAAGTGTTAGAAATTATGTAAGTCTGTCGTAGACTGACTAGTCAGCTTAGGCTGAGTAGTCAGCGTACAAATAGATATAGAGTTTTCTATGTAAGTATTAGATAACTCGGTGACTTCTAAGCTGAGATAGGTTTCAAGAGTGAAGACTTGAATGTTTGAAGATTCAAGAACTCAGCTTGAGAATGTCAAGACTGAGTAAGTAAGCTCAGCGCCAGAAGTCAGTTCAAGAATTTAAGTATGTTTTAAATTCTGTTATAAACTCTCAATATCTACGACATTTAAATTAGGAAATCTGAACCTAATTTAAACTATCTATTTGTTGCATAGAGATCTCAAACGAAATTATTTATATAAGTTCTAATTAAGGAGTATGTCACGGTTTTAAAGAAAAAGATAAGTTCTATCTTTAAATCACAATTTGTTCGTAGATAAATCAAGTATAAGTATAAACCTTCTCATGGGTTTTATACACATAGTACAACAGAGAGTTCTGCATAAGTTGCAAAACGTACGTTCATCATACTTGATACGCGTGTGTTGCGATAACATTGTGAGTTCAAAGTTTAAGAGAGTTTTCCAGAGTTCTTGTTAATCAGTGTTAACAAGAAGTTCGATCATCAATTAGTTTGTGATACAAGAGTGTTTAGAGAGAGTTGAGTTCATAATCAGTGTAACATCAAATCATTCTGTTGATTTGATTAAAGAAGTGATATTATAATATCACGATTGATTATTGAATGTATTTTTGTGGAATTGATTATTATCGGTTGAGTGTATTCAACCCCCCCTTCTACACTATATCGGTTGCTTGTTTACCCTCTTCGGAACTAAAAACTAGTATCAGAGCAAGTTTCATCATAAGTTGAAGATCAAGATCCACTGTCAAGAGGCCAAGATGTCTACTAACAAGCAATCAAATCATATTCCAACAATGGCGGCAAAAGGGTGTCCTATCTTTGATGGCAATGACTATCCTATGTGGAAGTTCAGAGCCATGTTGTATTTGAAGTCCGTGGATCACAGGATGAGTATCGTGATTCAAGATGGCACAATCATACCCATGATTCATATTACTGCCATTGACAAAACTGTTCCCTCCGGAGAAACTCCCAAGCCTGAAGCATCTTGGACTGAGGAAGATCGCAAACTGTTCAATCTGGATGATAACACACAAAGCATCATAGCAAATGCTTTGACAAACCCTCTTCTGCATACTGTGGCTGGGTGCCAAACTGCAAAAGAGATGTGGGATACTCTCAGTATCACTTATGAAAGCACTGACCTGGTCAAGCAACATAAGAAGACAAATCTGAGTCGTTCTTATGAGACTTTCTTCGCTAAAAAGGATAAAACTCTGGCTGATCCGTTTACCAGATTTCAATGCTTGATTAATGATCTGCTCTCGGTAGGTGTCAAGAAACATGAAAATGAGTTGGTACTCAAGTTCTTGGATGTGTTACTAGAACAATTCAATGAGATCACCATTGCTCTTCATGCTGGAGGAACCTTAGGAAAATATGATCTCAGATCGATCTATGGTTTTCTTCTAAATCATCAATAGATCATGGAACAGAAGAAAGTGGCCCAGCAACAACTAAAAGAATCTATCAATAGTGTTGGATCTGCATTGATTGTTGAAAAGAAGAAGAAGGGATCTAGAAAGTCTCAAGCTGATACTGACTTTGAATCTAAATTTGAGGAGGTAAGTCCTAACTCAGACTCAGATGATGAAGAGATGGATGCTCTTACTAAACAAATGTCAATGTTAGCAAGAAATTTTAGAAAGTTCAGAAGAGGAAGGGGTCAATCTGACAAAAGCAAAAGTGGTAAGTCTACTTTTGATCCTAAGAAAGCTAAGTGCTACAACAGTCAGAAGATAGGACACATAGCTGCTGAGTGCAAAGCTAAGAAAGGAGAATCAGCTTCAGTGGCTGACAAGAATGCATACAGAGCTGATAAATATAAAAAGAAATATCAGAAACTCAAATCCAAGCCAGATGAAAACACCAAAGGTCTTCTTGTCGAGACCTGAGATACTGAATCATTTACTTCAGATGATGATGAGCCAAATAGGTGTTTGATGGCCATTGAGGATGAAGAGGAACAGGTTGATTATGAATTAGAAGAAAGTTCCTTTGATGAGGATCTATCAGAAGCTACTAAGCTGAGTAAGCAGACCAACAACTGGGATCCTGCCTCAATATACAAAGTAAACAACTTCAGCTCTTACACTGATGAACAGAAATGCTTAATGTTCAACTATTTGTTGAATGACTTCAAAACCTCTCTCACAGTTCAATCAAATTTGAAAACTGAAATTTCAAAATTAAAATATGAACTTCAACACTCTGAAATTCTCATAAACGCTGGTAAAAAGACTCAATGTTATTATGAGTGTCAGTTTCACATCAACAAACTTCTAAGTGAAGAATTACAAGAATTGAAGGAGCAAGCTGAAAATCTAAGAAAGATATGTGAATCTTGGTGTAAGTAATCAAGAGAAGCAGAAAAATGTATCAACCAGCAGATACCAAATCAAGTAAAAGCAGTGCTAGGGGGAGATTATAGTGCTGCTGCTGACGAAATTAACAAAGAACAAGTCAGTCTTGAGGATAAAAATGTGGAATCTGATGATATACTTCCAAAGACATTTTTAAGAAACAATGATGGAAAGCAGGTCAAAACCAATAAGTTTGTGAGACCAACTCAAAGCCCCCAAATTATTAATATAAACCATCAAGCTAAGTGTTCTAAATCCAACAGAAACTGTAAGTCAGTTTTCAAAAGATTGGATTACAATCCTGTGAGAACAACTGTCTTTGACAGAATAACTCACATCAACTAAAAAAGACATAACTCTCAAGTCAGGTATGAAAGGATGTCTAAGAATAGGAAGTTGTCTATAAGTTAGACTTCGCTAAATAAGGGTAACCATAAATCAAACAAAGGTAAGTCCAAAGTTAGAGAAAGTCAAATAGACAAACTGGCTAAGAAAATTGAAAAGTTATCCACAACTCTTGACCCTAAAACTGAATCCAAATTTAATGTTGGAAAACATAAAGAGATAACCCAAACACCTATTGTCAGAACAAAATGTTATAAGTGTGGTGACAGAGGTCATGAAGCCAAGGATTGTGTAAGTTCCAATCTGAGGCCTGAGAAAATAGAGAATGATCAGTCTAAGAAGGACTCAGAACCTGTACAATCTGACCAGTCAGCCTCTAAAGAATTAGCTAAGTGCTCATCCTCAGAACCCACCAAACAGTGGGTTCCTAAAAGAAAATAATATGTTTAGTTGATCATGTGCAGGGCTCCTACAAGTGGTACTTACACAGTGGATGCTCAAGGCACATGACACGAAGCAAAGGGATTCTAAGTGAATTCAAAAACACTAAAGGACCCAAGGTGACATTCGGGGATAATTCTCAAAGAAGGACTAAAGATATGGAAAGATAACTGCTACAACAGTCACTTTCAGAAAGGTAGCATATGTTGAAGGCCTTAAACACAATCTAATAAGTATCAGTCAATTGTGTGATGAGGATTATGAAGTCACCTTCAGAAAGCATGCAGGAACAATCTATGATATGAAGGGAAAGCCAATACTAATGGCAAAAAAAAGAGAGAGATATCTACTGTTAGATCTCAGCTCCGCAGATCCTTCAACTGAAACCTGCCTATATTCTGACTCAACTCCCAAGCTGAGTTGGTTGTTGCACAAAAGACTGTCACACCTGAATTTCAAATATATTAATAAACTGTCAAGCAAAGAATTAGTCTCTGGTCTGCCAAAGATCACATTTGCCAAAGACAAACTTTGCTCAACTTCTGAAATGGGAAAACCTCATAAGGGATCCTTCAAGTGCAAAAAAAAAATTTCAATTACAGAACCATTGCATATGTTGCATTTGGATCTATTTGGACCTATAAGCACCTCAAGCCTAAGTGGTAAAAAGTACACTCTAGTGATTGTTGATGAGTTCACAAAATTCACTTGGGTGGTCTTCTTAAAAGCCAAAAATGATGTTGCAAATAAGTTAATCAGCTTCATAAGACAAGAAGAGTTGCAAAAAGGTAAGTCTATCAAGCAGCTTAGGAGTGATCATGGGACTGAGTTTAGAAACTTAACCCTTGAAGGCTTTTGTGAAGAGAAGGGAATTATCCAAAATTTCTCATCTGTAAGAACTCCACAACAAAATGGAGTTGCTGAAAGGAGAAATAGAACCTTAATTGAAGCTGCCAGAACCATGTTATGTGAAGCAAAGCTCAAGCTGAGCTTTTGGGCAGAAGCTGTAAGTACAGTTTGCTACACACAGAACATATCTATGATAGTTAAAAGACATGGTAAAGCATCTTATGAGATGTATCATGGCAGAAAACCTAATATTGGATATTTCCACATCTTTGGTTCAACATTCTATGTGCTAAACGAAAGAGATCAGCTCCATAAATTGGAACCTAAAGCTGATCAAGGTCTATTTGTTGGATATTCTTCAATATCCAAAGCCTACAGAGTCTATAATCTTAAAAGAAAAGTAACTAAAGAGTCAGTACATGTTATGTTTGATGAGACAAGTATTGACAAATTTGACAAAGCCCAAGCTGACCCGGTTAGTCTGAGTGAGCTTGAAAGGAGCAAAGAAGATCTCACATCAAATCCCATGTATGTTATGGATGATTCTGATGATGAGGATGGTGGCAAATATGACAAGCTTGTATCAACGAAAGAAGCTATCAATATTGATGATGATCACGTAACTGAGTCTTTTGATACTAATACTCAGCCTAAGAATCTAGGTGAATCATCAGGTACAAGTCAGATTAAAAATCTAAGTGATTTCTCAATCCCCACCCAGACTGAAGAAGTAAGTCCTATTCAGCCTGAAAGACACTACTCAGATTCAGACTCAGAACCACAGTCTCCTACTACAACCTTCAAAGTATTAAAAGACCATCCTCTTGATGATATTATTGGTAACATTGAAGATGGTGTGTTAACTAGATCTAAGGCAAATGCAAACTATCTTGGCTACTCTAGTTTTCTATCTCAAATGGAACCAAAGAAGACTGAAGAGGCTCTAAAGGATGAAGATTGGATTGAAGCTATGCAAGAGGAGCTGACAGAATTTCAAAGAAATAAGGTCTGGACCCTTGTCCCTGCTCCCAAAGGAAAAACAATTATAGGCACTAAGTGGGTCTATAGAAATAAAATGGACAAGGATGGAGTAGTGATCAAAAATAAGGCAAGGCTAGTAGCTCAGGGGTATCGACAAGAAGAAGGTATTGACTATGATGAGACCTTTGCCCCTGTTGCAAGGATTGAAGCTATAAGATTGTTTCCGGCCTATGCAGCCTTCAAAAACTTTAAAGTGTATCAAATAGATTTTAAAAGTGCTTTCTTAAATGGATCACTACAGGAGGAAGTCTATGTGAAACAACCCCCTGGTTTTGTTGATCCTACACATCCAGATTATGTCTATAAGTTGGACAAGGCTCTATATGGACTCAAGCACGCTCTAAGAGCATGGTATGATACACTATCCACCTATCTGCTTTCAAATGATTTTATTAGAGGATGTATTGACAAAACTTTATTTATAAGAAAGAGCAGAGGGCATGTTTTCTGGTTCAAATCTATGTGCATGACATTATCTTTGGTTCATCTAACCAAAATCTATGTGATTGGTTCTCTAAGATAATGTCTAATCAATACAAAATGAGCATGATGGGTGAGATGACTTACTTTTTGGGACTTCAAATTAACCAGAAAGAAGATGGTATATTTATAAATCAGAGCAAGTATGTCTTTGATCTGATTAAGAAATATGGACTAGACTCAAGTCATCCTGTAAAGTCACCAATGTTATACAATATCAAGTTGAGTAAGGACATTGATGGGAAGTCTGTATGTCAAACTACATATAGAGGAATGATAGGTTCATTACTCTACTTGACAGCAAGCAGACCTGATATAATGTTTGCTACATGTGTTTGTGCACGATATCAGGCTGATCCAAAGGAATCACACCTGCAAGCTGTTAGAAGAATACTCAAATATCTGAAGGGAACACCAAATTTAAGTTTGTGGTATCCCAAAGGATCAGGATTTGAGCTGATAGGGTACTCAGACTCGGACTTTGCAGGTTGTGGCCTAGACAGAGAAAGTAATACTAGAGGATGTCAACTATTGGGTGGAAAATTAGTTAGCTGGACATGCAAGAAACAAAACTCAATGGCAATTTCCATAGCTGAAGCTGAGTACGTTGCAGCAGGGAGATGTTGTGGTCAAATATTGTGGATGCAACATCACCTTAAGGACTTTGATTTACATTATTCAAAGACTCCCATATTCTGTGACAATCAAAGTGCTATTTCCATCACACACAACCGAGTGTTTCACTCAAGAACAAAGCACATTGAGATAAGACATCACTTCATCAGAGACATAGTAGAAAAGGGAAAGATAAAGTTAGTCTTCGTTGAGACTGAAGATCAACTTGCAGATATCTTCACTAAACCAATTGAAGGCACAAGATTCACAACTCTACTTGGCAAGTTTGGCATGCTCAACCCTTAATTTGGTATGTTCCATTATTTCTCTATCTCTGTTTAATATATGCTAAGTGCTAACCTTGACTAAGTGTCACAATTTGAGCTAAGTGCTCAATCTGAGCTGAGTGCTCAATCTAAGCTGAGTGCTCAATCTACGCTAAGTAATCAGTTCTAAGGTGTGGTCAGTTCCACATGTCTAAGTTAGTCCTAACAAATGGTAAGTCCAACACTATGGTAAGTCTAAACTATATTTAAGGTGTGTCCTTTAAAAATAAACGTAAGTTGTTTACAAATTAATTGTTTAACAGATGTTCTTGACAATAATCCCTTTCATATTGTTAGAATTCGTATCAATGTAACAGTGTGATTCTAGGAAAGGTACATTAAATATAGCCGTTATAACAAACTGCGTAGTCGGTTGTTACTGTAACGGTCATATTTATTACCATTTAATAACGGTAACTTTTCTCTCACATTGAAAAAGTATAAATAGAGAGACTCTTCACCATATTTCGTTTACTCTCCCAAATCCTATACCTCCTTCTCTATTCTCTAAAACCCTAACATTGCTTTGTGCAGCATCAATCACTCAGTGTGAAACCCTACAACTGCTAAGTGCAATCTAATACGATCAGTTCGAAATTGATGGTGGTCTTGACAATCTTAACGACTTTGATATGTAGCTAATCTACAACATGTATTATGGGCATAATGTGGATTATGCAGAATTAATCTTCGAAGTTCTCAGATTACAAGTCACCAAAGTAGTAAGAGATGTAAATGTTCCTTTCATCCGCTTTCTATCCATGGTGTTCGAGGACAAGCTTGGAAATTTGTTTGCAAGTAGATATGATGCAACTCCCACCCCTGCCCTCAGCTCCAGAATGTTCAAGGATGACATCTTCCCAGGGCATCCAACAATGAGTGCTCAGATGCGAGCCTTTGCAGAGCTTCCGACTCCTGAGTCAAGTGAAGCTGAGGCGGAGGAAGAAGAAGGTGATGCTGTTGATTCTAAGATTGAGTCCTCTCAAGCTGAACAACCTAGGACTCAGTTCAGACCTCGTGCTCAAAGAATTTCCTTCACCACTTCCAGCTCTAAGCAAAGGAGTCTGTTTCCTAGCTCCGCGTCTCCACTGCTAGGTGCAACAGGTATAACTTCTCATCCCTTATCTCCTTCTCTCTCTTTTACTTCTCCACCTCCTAAACAGGGAGATAAGACTGAGTCAAGCCCAACTCGGTCTAACCCCTCTCCCCCACCACAAACATCTCCATATACTCTCCAATCTAAAACCAACCTTAGTCAGCCCACTGCTACCAAGGATATTTCTCACACCTATACACGTAAAACTACCAAGGGTGGTCCTTCACCTAAATAGGATCATGAAGCTGATGTCACACCTCCACCTCCACCGACAGGAGCTTAGGGGGAGACACCTTCTCTTAAGGTGCCAACCTCAAGGCTCACTTCACCTACTTAGCCTATACCGGGTATGGTGTCTACTCAGCCCATACCTACTCTAGCCATGGGAGAACCCATTTCCGTGCCTTCACAGTCACATGAAGGTTACATAGAACATATGACCTCTTCTCAGGGTCAAATACCCCCTCCTCACCACTCAGCTCAGCCTACCCTTCCACCAAAGCACACGACCTTGGTCATTCTTCTTCTCTTCTTTTCTTACACACCCTAGCATGACCTGTCAATGATCCTTCCATACACCAGGAAGGTTTACAGGGTCCCCAATCTGGCCCCCTTGATTCCAGAAGTCAGCACCAAGATTTGGATATAGGGCCCACAGTCTCACCCTAGGAGGAATACTCAAGAGCCTCTCCTACAGAGGAAATTCATTCTTCCAGTGGTCAGGAAGGCTTTGAGTTTAAAAAGAGAACGGAGGAGCCCATAGTCACTGAAGCCATTGATGTTCAATCAATTATGTTGTATCTACAAAATCAGTTTGAGCTTCTACACAATAAGAGAAAGAATGATAAAGCCAAGTTGATGTGCAAGCTAACTGACATTTCAAACTCTGTGGCCAACTTGGAAAACTTTGTGCTTAAGTTAAGACCCTCCCCTAATGATGATGACAAAAAGGGGGAGGAAGAATCAAAGAAAGAGGATGATATAGTTAAGGGGGAGCATACAGAGGAGGTAAACATTGAGGAAGAAACTCATGATCAGTTCATGAGTACTGTAGATCAGCCCTCTCAACAACAGCAACAAGCTCCAGCAGTCCAAACACTCATAGCTCCATTAGTCCAATCAGCTCAACTAGAAACTCCACATGAAGAAATAACCCAAGTTGTGTCTACCAATTTCCTTCACACTAAGCTACCAAAGATTGTTGAAGCTGAGTTTGTTCCAGCCAAACAAGCTGATAAAGTGAAAGGGAAGGCTATAGAGACTGTGAAAAGAAAGAGGAGATCAAGTGCTGTGTCTCTAGCCAAGAGGAGAAAAGTCATCATTGTTGAAACTGAGCCAGAGCAACAAGGTCAATCCCAAGTGGTTGAATATGACTCTGACTCAAGTGATGAAGCTGATGCAGCACAGAAGGTCAGTAACATGCTAGCTAAACAAATGTTATATGAAATGGCCAAGGAACTAGGCATGTCTGTGGAGGAATTGAAAGAACAACAAAGACAAGCAAAACTACAAAGAGAACAGGCTAAGGCTGAGGCTGCCAGAGCTGAAGCTGAAGCTGACTTTCATGGACCCAGAGCTGCCCCAATTCCCTACTCAGATGTTGATCTAAGGAATTGTTATAAAAGAACAAACTTTGATCACAAGATTGAATCCATCACAATGAGCAGAAAAGGAGAATTAGTGATAATCAACTTTGTACTAGACAACAAACATGAAATTGGTTTAGATATGAGATGTCTGTACAAGTTGGGTTTTTCAGAGTTAAAGACTTAGCCACAACTATTAAAAGGATGAAAAAGAGTCAAATTAGACAAGAGATAGTTGATGTGCTCAAGACACTCTTCATAAGAATCGATCAGTTAGGGGAAATTCCTGCTCATGAGATTGACACCTTCTTAAACCGAAATAAAGCTGCAAGAATGAGCGCAGCAAATCAAAGAGCTAAAAGAGACTTCAATTTACAAGTTCCAGAGGGAGTTGAATTCAGAGAAAATACTTATATCACTCAACCTTTGGAAGGATTTTTGTATTTGGATGTGGAAGGCAATCAGTGTTTCTTAAAAATAGCGAATCTTCACTTGGCAAATCTGGAATTGATTTTGTACTTGAGAATTCTATGTGATGACTCAATTCAGAACTCGGTATTCAGATATCATCTAAACAAAGAAATCAGATCAAGAAAAGCTGAGATGAGAGAGCTGTCAGAGGGTGAAGAAATTTTGAATAATGCTATCAAAGAAGCAGCTATCTGGGAACTCAAATGTTCAGATATGTGGATGGAGGCTGGAGACCCTATAGATTAAAACTTTGAAGTTGTATAAGCATTAAGTGTGCATAAGATGATCAAAATGATCATGCAAAATGTAAATGATATGTTCATTAATGAAAATTTAAGTTTGATATGTTCAACTGTTTGATATGTTTAAATATTATGGTTGATGTGTTCAAGTAAACATCCTTGTAAAGTTAAGTTGAGAATTGATATGTTCAAGTATAAACTGATAAGTTTTGTAAGTTCTAAACGAAAATTAATTCTAATAAGTTCAGTATCTAAGTAGTTGTTTGTTCAAATGCTTAGAATACAAGTCTTAGAATATATTTGTAACCTAAAATCTTGTAAGTTCAAGAAATGATGAATAAGTGTAGATCAGTTCAATACTTATTTCAAGAACTAACTTTGATCAGTTCCAGAGTTGTTCAAGATAATTCTGTTAACCTATACTTACTTTGATTCAATGTTTTGTCATCATAAAATAGGGGGAGATTGTTAGTCCCATGCTTAGAATAGTTAGATTTGATGAGACAAACTATAGCTACGTATAGATGATAGATTAAGTGTTAGAAATTATGTAAGTCTGTTGTAGACTGACTAGTCAGCTTAGGCTGAGTAGTCAACGTACAAATAGATATAGAGTTTTCTATGTAAGTATTAGATAACTCAGTGACTTCTAAGCTGAGATAGGTTTCAAGAGTGAAGACTTGAAGGTTTGAAGATTCAAGAACTCAGCTTGAGAATGTCAAGACTGAGTAAGTCAGCTCAGCGCTAGAGGTCTATTCAAGAATTTAAGTAAGTTTTAAATTTTGTTATAAACTCTCAATATCTACGATATTTAAATTAGGATATCTGAACCTAATTTAAATAATCTATTAGTTGGATAGAGATCTCAAACGAAATTATTTAGATAAGTTCTAATTAAGGAGTTTGTTACGGTTTTAAAGAAAAAATAGATTCTATCTTTAAATCACAATTTGTTCGTAGATAAATCAAGTATAAGTATAAACGTTCTCATGGGTTTTATACACAGAGAATAACATAGAGTTCCGCATAAGTTAAAAACGTACGTTCATCATACTTGATACGCGTGTGTTGCGATAACTTTCTGAGTTCAAAGTTTAAGAGAGTTTTCCAGAGTTCTTGTTAATCAGTGTTAACAAGAAGTTCGATCATCAATTAGTTTGTGATACAAGAGTGTTTAGAGAGAGTTGAGTTCATAATCAGTGTAACATCAAATAATTCTGTTGATTTGATTAAAGAAGTGATATTGTAATATCTCGATTGATTATTGAATATATTTTTGCGGAATTGATTTATTATCAGTTGAGTGTATTCAAAACCCCCCCCCCCTTCTACACTATATCGGTTGCTTGTTTACCCTATTTGGGACCAACACCGTCATACTCTCATTGTCTCAAGAGAACCTAATAGAGTCAATGATGCTTAAAGAATCATTCAAGTTGATAACTTTCCACTTAACAACACAACAATCAATTCACCAGGAGTAATACATTACTCAAAGTTCCTTGTTACCACCGAACATCAACTTGAAGAACAATGTACCAAGAGTTCTTCCAAGCATGTCAAAAGGAGAGAAAAGAAACCATGTGATAAACCAAGTTGCTAATTAAATTAACACACTAGTCCATCATGTTTCAATATCACTCTCTTAGTTTTGTCACTTCGAAAAAACCATTTTGTATCTCCTAAATCTTGTTATGAAGCAATAATTCCTCAACCCCGGTTCTATGAACCGCCAAGTTAGGACATTATTCTCAATAAGATGTATATCAAAGATACACAAGATTAGGATACAAGTGCTTCCACTAGCTCTAGCATACATCCAAGTTTAATCTTCTCTTCTTGAAAACTCAAAACTATGATTTTCTCATAAAAGTAAAGATTACAACCTTGAGATGTTTATTCAAGTCTACGAAGATACTTTCAATGTACAAGACTTTCGGAAAGTGTTAAAACACTCTTCCTCAAAATTCCCATGAAGGAATACGATCTTTACATTGTAGTGATATACACATGTTTCCGAGTGATCTTCAACATAACCAGTAGGAAAATTTCCTTATGATACCATCCTCATGGTCAATCATAACGGAACATTTATCATTAGTTGGTATTTCAAGTTCAAATCCACGAATAGACTTCTTGGGCTTATAGACCTTATGAGGATACTTACAATGTACAAGACTCTCGGAGAGTGTTAAAACACTTTCTCAAAATTCCTATAAAGGAATAGGGTCTTTACATTTCACTACCATACTCTCATAGCCATGAAGAGGCAGTGATACACCATAAGTCATCCAAGTAGACTTCAATGTAACCACCATGTAAAAAACTCTTTTATGATACCATCCTCATGGTCAATCATGTCAGAACTTTTACCACCAGTCGGTATTTGAAGTTGTCTACATCTTAAACCATGTACACCCTTAGGTTTACACCAAGGCATCGGAACAACCAAGTCCAATACTTGGATATCCAACGTGGATTGCATCCTATCCTCATTACCTCTCTCCTTCTAGTAGACTCTAGGCCCACTACGACTTCTGATAGTGAGTTCAACTAATCCATCATCGAGTTATCTTCCTCTAGATACAAAACATATATCTATCCGGCCTTAGGACAACTCCTATCAGATATAGGAAGATTAACGAATTATGCCAGGTACTCTAGCATCGCCATGCTGAGTTACAATCATTACTGATTGTATGCTAGTGTCAACATCAGGTTTTACCATTCAAGGCCCCGTTTACTTCCACTGGCTCCCATAGGTGTTAAGTTTCCACTTACCATCGAGCGACAAAACCTTGTCCTCAAAAGTTCGTGAAACAAATATCTCAAGGTCTTAGCAAAACGCCCAATGGAGTAGCATCCCTAGTCCCCAGATTTTTCCACCTCGCGTCTACATGTAGGTTGGACAATCTAGGCTTTGAGATAGACAAGCAAAGACACTCTTTCTAGTCTTATCTCCTAAGATGTGTACTAAACGATCTTTGTTAATTTTATATATAGAACATTCTCCGCCATATTTGAGCATCCCAACACTTTGGGTATGAATTTTCGATCCATCAGGACCTGAACATATCCAGGAACGTTCAATTTCTCCTCTACGCGACCCCATTTGCCAATGTGTCCTAGGAGAAATAAATTATGAGATAAATCTCATAATTCTTATGATGGTTACAAAATTCTCAAATTAAGATACTTAACATCTTTTACAAGATTTAAGTAACTTAACCTTTTTGCCCACAAAACTCGTTATGGTAATTATCGAACACCTCAAAGGTTTCAAACATACCCATCCCTACTACCACTACCGGTAAAGGTAACGAAGTGCATGTAGTTATCCCCATGGATTTGCTTAAACGAATCATACACACAAGTGTGAACTAAATTCAACAAGCTTTTAATCCTCTTTCATTCGCCGATGAAAGATGTACAAGTCATTTAGCCTAATAAACAATTCTCACACTCAACATTTGATCAACTATCTAATGCATCCAAGATTCCAAACCACATGGACCTTGGTGAACCATGTCTTATTTACATAGCTAAAATAACCTTGTCACTTAGATAAGTTATCTAAACCATTTTTGGACTTAAACATATTATTCATGATTATTTTATTACTTTTAAGCAAAAGCTTATAAATTCCATGACATGGGTAAACTTTGAAATAAACCACCAATATATGTATATCAACTGCAAAGTAATATCCATCGTCAACCAATGCATAATAAACTTAATATTTCTCCCGTCACATAGGGAAGATAATATATTAATCTAATAATAAAATAGCTAGATGGAATGGCGAGATCTAAACTCCCAATCTTCTCAATCGAGACAGCTTCCAAGTTTCCCAATCTTGAGCTCTAGCTCTCCATGTCTTATCAGCTACTTCTTTCGTTTAACACCTGCACTTTGTAACAAAACATTTTTGCAACAAACATGAGTGTTATATCCAGCATTTCAAAAATCTAGCTAAGAAGTAGAAGAGCAATGGAGTTAACCATGAATGTACCTGCTGACGAGGAGCTATTCCCTTGCCGCACAGGACGCTTTAACTCCTCCGAACACTCATGACAAGCGTGGAGGCGCCAATCTCCATATTCACCGCAGAAATAGCAAACTTCTCCCATGGGAGTCGTATTCTCTTTCTCGGTTTTACGTTCCATAAATAACCAGGTGGGAACGAACTTGCGTTTGGCCATGTTAGACTCGAAAATCTTCAACATACCATGCAATTCGTCTAAGGATTCCACCATTTTGTCCTTTTGATAGTTTTTGATAAACTCATCATAAGACGCGAGTAGGGACCGGAGAATCATATTCACCGCAAGCTCCCTCCCAACGGGAAATCCTAGTATTTCCATTTAGTCAATGTATGCCTTCATACGAAGCGCATAAACACTAACCTTCCTGCATCCGGCAACCGACAAGGGCCTTGACACACATAAAGTGTTCCTCTCTAAACTGATTAATCATGTCATACGCACTCATATGCCCGATTTGCTTTCACAGCTCGCAGCTCATAGTCGATAACATGAAAGAAGAAACATCTTTTGCATCCTCGACACACTTTTTAAAGGTGTATCTAGTGGCCCAACTTGTGTTGGTAGCAGGTGGTTTCGGAAGAGGTTCCTCGAGGATGTGCAACTTAGATTCATGGTGAAGGAAAATTCGCAATTGCCTATACCAATCCACAAAGTTCACGCCTACGAGTTTCTACTATTCTAGGAACGAACAGAGTGATAAATTCGGTGTTGCGTTGTTAACATTTGTCATCTATAATTTTAGAGTACACGTTTAGTTAATTTAAATATAATCCTTGTATAAATAACTACCCAAATAGTTTTTCAAAACCAATTATTTAAACAAGGCTAGAAACCATATTTCAACTTGGCTTATGACGGGTTTACCGCGGATCACAAAGCAAAGCTATTTAGGCCGCTAACCATTTAATGATTGCAAACACTTTGCAACTTCTAGATCCTTGCAGGATCCATCGACAATCAAAATGTCTTTTGGCATGTTTGATCCCCTTAAATGACTCGGCTAAAGCACAACGCCACCTAAGTATCACAAAAAGAATTGTAAACCGCCCGTCAAGACAGCTTGTGCTAAGCTCGACAACCAATATTATGAGTTACCACACTCACCTTCCACACAATTCCACTAGGCATGACTCATGCTAAAGCTCGATAATCATCCAAGTTTCACTAGATTCGGGTGGTGTGGTCTTATGGACGAGCGTGCCCGCCCAAAACCAGTGTACAGTTTAAGCCTGATCAAAAATTCTACCGGCACGGCCGTACCCCACAGGTACGGTCATGCCCCGGCCGCCGGCACGCCCTGTACCCCAAGAGGTACGATTGTGCCCGGTCATCGAAAAAACAGATTTTGACAGAAAACTCAAAATTCCGGTTTCAATCCAAATGTGCAAAGCCATGTTAGAGATGGCTCTGATACCACTGTTGGGATTTGCTAGCATCTAAAAAAACACAGCGGAAAAAAATACGAGTAAAAACAATTTCAGATTTGTGCCATCAATGCACCACCCAATGGACCATACTCTAAAACAATTCCAATGCAACTAAAAAGACAAGAGAAAGAATAGAATTATACCATGCAAGCTATTCCTTCTTGTTGTTGTCTTTGAGGGATACGTACACAAAGTAGTGCATCTCTATCGGCATCCACACCAAGTGTGCTTGATCCTCACTTGCTAGAGTGCTTGCCAACAAGAACATCACTACTATAGAACTTTAACACCACTTGAAGTTTGATATGCCAATCTATCTTCATTGAGAGAGTATGAACTAATTATCAATTATAAGTTCATATGTGTTTGTTACAAAGAAACAAGAACTTCATTTTTCCATATACCAAGTGTAAGAACAAGTTACAAGATTAATTCTATAGCCAAAAACTGTTTCATACGTTACTAGTAACAACAATGCCATAAAGGCACCATAAATTAGACTTAAAGGCCCCTTAAAGGAGATGTTACAGCATGAGGCACGGCCATGCCTCACAGAGCGCGCCCGTGCCAGCCCACGGGCACAACCAAGTTATGCCCGACTTGTGCTCGTGCTTTCGCACTAGGCAAGGCCGTACCTCTACAAGATCAAGCAAGACATGATAAATATATAACTATTAATTCATTTAATTCACTAAAATCAAATCATAAAACAAAGGTAATCTCATCTAAGTAAAAACCATGGTATTTAAACCATAATCAGAACAAAAGAACACCTAAAAGTCATAGATGAATGCTAAACATAGACAATAAAACAAACCGTATGAAAGCTAATGATTCGTTAATTTTGATTCTTCATTCTTGAGCTTCAAATTCACTCCCAGGCTTCGAAAACCACTTCGGGATGCCCTCTATCGTCATAATGAAGCCGTAAAACTGCATATATGTTTCCTAAGTCGAAAATGGGGCTGAATTTATAGATTTCACGTTTCTGGCACTTCGCGTCGCGACCGGTAGATAAGTCACAACTTTTTTGGATATGGAATCTCGTCGCGTATCGATGTATTGAATTTCGCGCTGTGACCATATTTTTTCAGTCATTAACCATAATAATTATTTTGTATCCCTCTAACCTAGTTTCCGTAGCCTTTTGAATCACCTCAATCCGAGTTTGTATGAGTGAGATATGATCAAAATAGTACAGGTGTGTAGGAGCTAATAGCTTTTCTAACTCTAGTTTCCGTAGTCTTTTGAATCACCTCAATCCGAGTTTGTTTCTGTAGCCTTTTCTTATTTTCTTCACTTTCTTCGGTTTTTGTCCAAAACTTCTATTCATCCACCTTTTTAACCTAAAAACCAACAACTTGAGATATTAAGTTTCTTTTAACTTATTCATGAACAATATCATGTTAAAAATAATTACGAGATCACATAAAATATATATCTAAATATGGTAAAATCAAGGTTTTTTCCAAAATAACCAAGTGTTGTTTTGGGGTATCCAAAGTCAATTTAGGCCATGTCATGACACTTGACCAGACCAAGGTCCAAGTTGTGTTAGGTTAGCCAACCCCAAAAAATGCTAAGGGGGTACGTGGGTTTTTAAGGCTTGCGGGGTATTATCAGAAGTTTATTAAACATTTTGGTACCATGGCCACCCCTCTCATAACTTGGTGGGAAAAACGCTTTTTTATTCGGATTCGGTAACCGAAAAAGCTTTCCAACTGCTTAAGCAATCTCTCACGACCACTCCGACCTTAGGGTTATCGGATTGGTCTAATTCTTTTATGGTGGAGTGTGATGCTAGTGTCGTAGGTATTGGGGCCATACTTACTCAGTAGGATCGTCCAATTGCGTATTATAGTGACCCGTTAAAAGGGTCCATGCTGACTTGGTCCACTTATGACAAAGAAATGCTGGCAATAATCAAGGCGGTCAGGAAGTGGAAATCGTATTTGTTAGGGCAGCCTTTTATGGTCAAGACAGATCACGTTAGCCTTAAGTATTTATTGGATCAGCAAGTTTCCACACCGGCCCAAGCTCGATGGCTTCCGAAGTTAATGGGTTATGATTTCCGGGTTGAGTATAAAAAGGGGGTGACTAATATAGGGGCATATGCATTATCGGGGTGTAAAGCGGGATACTTACTATCATGATTTACTAGGGTGTTTACCTACAAAATTTAGATCTCACTTGGTGCAACAGGACGGGGTTTGGTTCTGTGGGATTGTGATTTTGTTGAGCCCCACCTCATCTCTTATCTTTAAAGTATTGCAACATTGTCATGCTTCTCCTAAAGGAGGACATTTTGGATTCCGCAAGACTTTGGCTCGGATAAAGGAGAGTTTTTGGTGGTCCGAGATCAAGGAAAGGGTAAAAATGTTTATTCAAGATTGTCATATATGCCAACAATTCAAAACAGAAAGTTGCCGACCCGCTGGTTTGCTCCAACCGTTGTCGAGCCGTCTCGAATTTGGAAAGACGTCAGTATTGATTTTATAGAAGGGTTGCCTCCTTCCAACCGGTTCACTACCATCATGGTAGTCATTGACTGTCTATCTAAATATGCTCATTTTGTGCTGATCCGATACCCATTTACTGCAGCTACGATCGCTAAAGAGTTTATTTCACATGTTGTCAAGTTGTATGGCATTCCCTTCCACGTTAATAAGTGACTGAGATAAAGTCTTTATCAGTTCATTCTGTCAAGAACTTTTTAATCTACACGGAATGGATTTATGTTTGAGTTCTAGCTACCATCCCCAAACGGATGGTGAAATGGAAGTAGTCAACAGAACCCTGGAGCAGTATCTTCGTTGTTTTGCAGGAGACCAACCAAAAAAATGGCAGATTGGCTCTCATGAGCCGAATTTAGTTATAATACATCAGTTCATTCGGCCACCAGAATGACCCCTTTTGAAGTTGTGTATGGTCGCCCACCTCCCCGGGTTCTTACGTATGTTCCGGGAACTTCTAAAGTTCAAGCTGTTGAGGAGTTTTTGATTGACCGGGACAAGTTATTGCGTGACTTACGTTCCAATTTGTTGGTAGCTATGCACCGAATGAAGTCTCACGCTGATTCAAAGAGACGCGAACAGGAGTTTTCTGTGGGAGACATGGTTTATTTGACACTTCAACCGTACAGACAGTCAACTGTGGCAATCCATTTATCGGCTAAAGTAGGACCTAAGTTTTTTGGTCCTTATAAAATTATTGAGCGTGTTGGACTTGTTGTGTATCGGTTAGAGCTTCCACCCGAGGCCCTTATACATAATGTGTTCCATGTGAGCTTACTAAAAAAATGCATGGGTGATCCTTCCATTCTAGTTTCATCTGACGCCAGTCTAGCAGTCCTGCCTCCAACCGGGCCACAATCTGAGGTTGTCTTAGAGGAAAGGGTGCTCAAAAAGGCAAAGTCTAGGCCCAAGATGGAAGTTTTGGTTAAATGAAAGGGTTTTCCTCGCGAAGATGCTACTTAGGAGACTAAATGGCGTTTTCAGAAGACGTATCCTGAATTTCACCTTGAGGACAAGGCGAATTCAAGCGGTGGGGATTCATGGGTACTGAATCCATCGTCACAAAGGGACCTTATGCTAAATTAATTATATTAATTATGTTATTTCCTATTATTTCAGTTTATGTTTAGCTTGTGTGTCAAGCAGTTGTTCCTAAAATAAAAGAGTGGTGATGCATGATCTCCTCCACGTGAGTAGTAGTTAATTGCAATTTCCTTTATATGTATTCGTTGGATTATTAATGGATTATTCAGAAAATTGTCCTAAAACCTCTTCCTTAATTTCTCTCTGTTTCTGTTCTTAATTTCTAGCTATTGAATCCGCTTGATCGACCACATCACAAAGATCCCGTCATTCACCATCTGTGGAATCTTGATTTCCGTCTCTTTTCTGCATAAATCCATGTTGTCTCTTTTCCTTATTCACACTTGTTGTTGTTTTGTGATCCTAGTTACCTCGTCGTGAGACAAGTACTTCTAGTCATGTTTGGTCTTCTCTTCTAGAGGTTGTAGCATCTACTAGTGAGGTTAGTGTATTATAATTTGTTTTTATTTATGGATTATACATACTATTCATAATGATTAACATATATTCATAACAAAATACTTGTTCATCTATGTTATGGTAGGTCAAAGTAGGTAATAATGAATGTGAATGGGTTGTTTATATCAAGATAAGAAGTTGCGAGTCAATATCAGTAATGTTGGGTTTTTAATGGGTCAAGCGGGTAATAATGGGTGTTAGTGGGTCATTATGAACCAATATGGGTAATATCTAGCCTAAAGTTATTAAATTTAATTATAAATGTGATACGAGTATGAATACACGTGATAGTAACTATTAATTGTTGATGCGGGTAAATATATGTGTGTGGGTCACTAATAAGCCACATGAGTATATGAGTCATGATGGGCCAAATAAAGTATGAATAGGTCAACATGAGCTAATGTTAGGATTTAATATTGTATAGGAATAGAGGTTAACATTGTGGGTGAGGTTTTGTATTATTTACAAACTAGAAGGACTCAATTTTTAATATACTCTATGAGTATATATACCCATGACTTTATGTCAATTAATAAGATTTGTCACATTTTTATTTATGATATACGAGATCTAACTACTTTCTCTCTACTCTCTCTCTCTAGATCTCACGATTGTAAATCTCTTCCTACATCTTAATACTTGGTTTTTGGACCATACAATTGGTACCAGAGCCAAACAATCAAGTTATGGCTTGATTTTTGAAAGAATTTTAAGGTTTTATCACAAAAATTTTGAAGTTTTAGATGCCGTTCTTCGAGTTTTTGAAACTTGAATTTTAAAAGTCAAGATTTGGTGCTTGTAAGTTCGATTTGATCTATGCTAAACATAGATGTGATATAGAAAGGAAGTTTGTGTGTGATTTCTTGAAGAAAAATACACATTTTGAGCATCAATTTTGAAAATTTCATTTTCTTGTTCTTGAGAAAAAGTCCGATTTTTCGTAATTAATTTTGTGTGCATTACATTCAAAAATCGGTTGTTCGTAATTAATTTTATGTGCATTACATTCAAAAATCGATATCAAGTTTGTTGATACAAATTTCTTTTGAAAGCAATCAAATTTTTGAAGATTTGTTTCTGAAAATTGTAGTTAGTCGAAAACGATGAAGAACATGAAGAATACAGATTTTTGATCTATTTTGATTAGAAAAGTTTTTGGAAAAGGTGTTTTTCAGTTAGAAAAAGGTACATTCGAGTTTAACTGTTTGTGTTGAAGAGGAATTCGAGCGTGAAGAGAGATCAAATTAGACGTATTCGAGTTGACAAAGAACTTGATTAGTCATATTCGACCATCAACTCACATTCCTTTTGATATTCGAGTTAGAATATTGAGTTGAAGTGTTATTCCAGCTTAAATATATACTCGAATAAAGGTTATTCGAGATTCAAAAGTATAAATCAAGACGTATTCGAGCGCCGATCTATTGAGATTCGAGTTCTAATATTGTATCTCAGTGATATTCGAGCACCCAATACTCTTTTGATATTCAAGTTCGTATTTCATTGAACATTTGTGATATTCAAATTACAAAAGAACTCGAATAAGCAAAATTCAAGTTGGTTAAAACTCAATTCGACCGCCCATAAACTAATTCGAGTTCGAATTTCATTAAAGTAAGTGATATTCGAGTTTGAGTCTCCATATTCAATTTTGAGAATTTTATATTCGAGTTTCATACAAGTTTGATTTTTAATTTGAAATTCTTTCAAAAATAATTGTCTAAATACGATTGAGATCCATTTAATTCAATTATCAAGATGTCTCCTACAAAATTGTCAATTTAAGTAGAGATAACTAATTGGAGTTACACAAACTTTTGCTTAACAGATGATGAAAAGATGTTGAAATCAAGGTTGAATGAGATGTTTTTGTTTTATGATGATTTGGAAAGACAATTTTTGGAATTGTATGTTCAAAATTATGATTCATCATTAACAAAACATGATAATTTTGTAAAACTCCAAGAGTATGAAGCCGAGAAGAAAAACTCCTCATACAGTTGATCGAAAAACTAAAATTTTCAAAAATAACTTAATGAAGTGTATTCTGAGCAACAGAAAGCTGAAATTTTGTTAGAAAAGAATAAACACTTTCCAAAACAATTGTCCAAAGAGTTTAAGAAATTTCAACTTTATAAATAAAATGTCAACAATATGAAGTTGAAATTGAGAAGAAGAAAGATGAAATTGAGAAAGAGAAGGTTAAATCACATGATCTAAAAGAAGACAATGTTAAACTTACGGAACATCTGTCTAAACTCTCTGGAAAATATCAAGATTCACAGAAGATGTTAAAAAATATGAGAAGTTAATAGATAAACTCAGCATTAGAAAAGCTAATTTGCAAGGAAAAGTCTAAAGACTTGAGCAACAACTATTGACTTCTTCTCATACATTGGACATTAAGAGAAAGAAATTTGAGAAAGAAATAATAGAGCTAATGACTAGAATATCTGAGCTACAAAAGGCTTCCACTGACTCTGAGTCTAAATTTTTTGATTCATTTTCACATTATAGTATTAAATCTGATTCTTATTTTTCTGTTATAGGTACTGAAGATTTAAATGAAGGTTTTGCCTATGCTAAAACATATAATAAGAGAACTATTTCTTCTCAATCAGTAAAACCTTTAATCACTGCAACAAAGTTTTCTAAAAAACAGAAGAAACCCATCCTCAAAGCAAAACAGAATGTTTATTATTCAAACAGTTCTAATTCTTGTTTCTCTGTTCTCACAGATGATATGAACAAGCATGGATTTCCAAGAAGAACCTATCTAAGAAATCAGCCAACAAGATATCATTATGTGATCAACCAAATGAAAAGACAAAAAATTCATCCTAGACTACAAAGAACAAAAATTCTGAACAAGCTCCAAGAACGTCCGAGTTCAGAATAAATAATGTGATTAATAATGAATTTTCATCTAATTATATTCCAAAATAAGGAATTCCATCCAAAAGGAGTCAAGCTAAAAAGACATGTTTTCACTCAAAATAACAACATAAACAAATCTTTCTCAAAGTCCGAAGTTAAATCTGATTCGGTACTAAAATCAAACTTGAAATATCCTTTTATGATATATCCAGTTAAACACTTGATCAGATTATCAAAAGAAAAGATTTGTAAAAATTCAAAATAAAAATATGAATTGTTGTTAAAAATGGAATTCATCAATGGCATTCAAGACCATTGAATAAAAAGGTCCACAAACCTATCATTGAAAATTCATAGGTTTGGTTGCCTAAGACTGCAAACACTAAAAATTAGGACCCAAAACTTTTTGGGTACGAAAATTCTAAAAATCTTTTTGTACATTGTTTGAACATTATGGGAGTACAATGAAGATCACTCGGACTGAAGTGAAGATCACTATACTCAGTAAGCTGAAAACATTCAAATCTCATATCTTTCTAGAAAGAATAAAGTATCTTGCAAATACAATATCATTCATTGTGCTCAACATATTCGAGCGTGGATAGAACAAGTCTTAGTACTATTCGAGTTCGAATGAAGTTCATTTTAAGCATATTCGATCGTGAATAAAGCGAATTTTAGGCTTATTCGAGTTCGAATAACATCTTTTCAAGACATTCGAGCATGATCATGAGAATTGGTACTATTAGAGCTCAAATAAAGGGTGTCCAAGGCATATTAGAGAGAGTAAATGCAAAGCATATTTGAGCATGAATATGTGGTCCAATCAATCAAACATTTTGCAAAACATTAGCTCAAGTCTAATTATTTGTGATACTTATCTTACACATTTTATCACTTTTTATCTGTTTGATATATTTTATGTACTAATGATTGTATTTTGTAGGGGGAGCAATTTTTTTTTATTTTTTAGAAAATTCAAAAACATTGGAAAATTAAAAAAAATCAAAAACATTAGAAAATATTCAAAATCCAAAATGATTTCTTTTTTAATTTTTTTTTCTCATATAAGATGAAGTAACATTGTGGAACACACAAAAGATCATCCTAAACAGCGATGAAGATTTATGTGTTCAATATGCCAAAAAGAAAGAAGATTGTCTTATCTTTATATCCCAAAATTGATGCTCCCTTCATTACACACTCTATCATACATTGATATTGTTTGTGCGCTAATGCTCTAAACTTTATAAAGGGAGCAATATTTTTTTATCTCTTCTAATTGATGAAAAACAAGTTAAATGCATCAATTTAGGAAGAGTTTTTACTTTACTTTCTATATTTTTTTGAAAACCCCAAAAACATTTGCAAAATTATACATACAAAAAGCTTTTCTAATTTTATTTTTTTTGCAAGAAGATATGCTTTCTTTCATTCACTCTCGTGTCTTTCTTGTTCCTAGTTGATCTTTTCCAAGATCATTCTTCATTTCTTATCTTCCACCTCACATATCATTTTGTTATCCTTCCAAGAAACTATCCATTCATGTGTCACTATCATATTTGTCATAAAACAAAATGATCAAAAGGCACTATGAGTGAGGGAGTGTAGGCATTTTATACTTCTATGGTCAATCCAGAACCGGAAGGATCTGCCCAAGAGCTCACCATATACTGATTGATGTGCAGAATCAGTTATCTTCCGATGAATGATAAGTCCAAAGACACATCATATGCACAAGTCGACTTGAAAAATCTAAAGATTCAGAAACATTAATGGTCGCAAAAAAGGGGTAACAAGTTCTTTAAACCCCACCCAAAATACTCATTCATTGAAGTTGGTAGAATTTTTTTTTGTCAATTCATAATAACCATTAAACTATAGGATGGATTTGGATCTAACATCTGCAAAAAAGTGACACATAATGATACTAACATTGTTGGGCTGAAATCTCATGACTATCACATTCTTATGCAACGTTATGCTGATTGGAGTTAGAGGATGTTTGTCCAAAGATAAATATACACCAATAGTAGAGATTTGTACTTTTTTTAAACAATTTTTCTCTAGGACACTATTGGTGGAGGTTATGAGGAAAGCGAAAGCTGCTATTATTACATTCTTGTGCAAATTAGAAATGATCTACCCTCCAACAGTTTTTGACATTATGGTTCATTTAGGTTAGCATTTACCAAACAAAACGATTTCTGGAGGCCCGGTATATATGAGATAGATATATCCATTCGAAAGGTATATAAAAGAACTAAAATACTATGTCAGAAGTAAGGCAAGACCGGAAGGTTCTATAGCTGAGGGTTATGTTGCCGAAGAAGGTTTGGCATTTTGTTCAATGTACCTTCAACATGTCCAGACTCAATCTAATAGCCCCAAAATAAACAAGGATGTTGTTGTAGAAAAAAAAGATGTGGGTCTTTGAGTCAAAAAGTCGACCGACTAGTGCAACACAAATCAAACATCTTGATCTAAGAGACAAAAAAACCTAGAATGGTTTGTGCTCCATAGCTGTGAGGAAGTCAGACAATATATGAAATAATTGTTCCTATCTCTAACTTTTTATTATCGGTGTTTATTTTTTCCCCTTTACTAATTATATATCTTATTGTCATCAATATAGTAAATTCAAATCACAACGTCCGCAAAGTGATATAAAAACTGAATTCCCTACATGGTTGTCATCGATATATGCTAGGTCTATGAGATGCAAACACATAATTCTCCATTATTTCACAAAGAGTTGTCGGCTTGCGTGAGCAAATGCCTTAACTTATACCACTTGTATAGTCAACGGTGTCTGTTAGGATCGTAACCAGAGAATCGACCAATGATATTGTCCACTTTGGGTTGCCCTTCACAGCTTTAAAACACGTCATTTGGTAAGAGTAAGATTCCCCCTCCTTATAATTAAGGAGGAAGAATCCCCCTTGCCTCACTGATGTGGGATGCTCCAGCATTACTATAGGAGCAGTGGGTTTAAGAGTCGCGGATTTACCCGGCTCGAGGGAACGATGAGCCCCATAAACCCAACATCCCCCCCACATCGGTGCGGCCCCTGGCTCTGATACCAATTGTTAGGATCACAACCAGGGAACCGAACAACAATATTGTCCGCTTTGGGTTGCCCCTCACGGCTTTAAAACGCGTCATTTGGTAAGAATAAGATTCCCCCTCCTTATAATTAAGGAGGAAGAATCCCCCTTGCCTCACCGATGTGGGATGCTCCTACATTGCTATAGGAGTGGTGGGTTTAAGAGTCGTGGATTTACCCGGATCGAGGGAACGATGAGCCTCATAAACCCAACAATTACAGATTTATGGCACTTAGTCGTGATGACAACGCAAAACACAAAACTCTAGGGTTCTACTGGAGGGAGAGAACAAATAGAAATATTATGGACAGCTAGAAGAGATCATCGAGTTGCATTATCCATATAGCTATTCAACTGTACTATTTAGGTGTAGGTGGTTCGATGTAACATCCTGATTTTGGGCCTAGAAGTTGTGTAGGCTCCGGTACGTTTTATACGTGATTAATATTTGATTATTTGCTTATTTGACATTTACTTATATGATTTAAGTTAATGGAATTAATTTAAAGTTAGTAAATTAATTAAGAAATGTATATGTATGTGGAATTATATATATACTTGAAAGTATGAATTCATGCAAGCGTGTATGTATGTGAGTATAGCATGTAAACATGTGTATACATGAACCACCTCATGCTTGGTTTAGAGTGCAAGTTGTGTACGTGTGTATGTATGGTAGATATGGAGTTTATCTGCTCATTATTCAGAAGAGAAAAGTGTGTTGTGTGTGTTTCTAGCTAAACCTCTCGTTGAAGAAACCAATTGTCTATACTTGAATCCGTGAGATTGAAGGTTGTTGATTGATATAGCAAAACAGAGGTAAGATGATGATTATAACATGTTTAGTAGTGATTTAGTATATTTTACTGATGTTATACATGTATATATAGTGAAACACCATGAATGGAGCTTGAAGCTCCATACTTGACAAATGGGTTTTGTGTGATTTGGTGTTTTAAATGATATTGATGTGTTCTTGATGTTAGTTACATGTTATGAGATGTTTATACATGTTTTAGAAGTGTTCATAATGGATTTCGAGTGTATATATCGGATTTGGAGAATTGGAGTCGGCTGGAAAAATGAAGAAGATGATGCAGGTTATCGAGCGATGTGATGCGTCCATTTATAGAATGCGACGCGTTCTTGTAAATTATCGGATTCTTGTAGAAATCCGAGAGGAAATCCAATGGTGCAATGCGAGACTCAAAATCCGACTCTAGCAATCCTACAAGGAAAATCTGACAGTGGAAATCCAGAACTTGAAGTCCGGCAATTGAAATCCGACACATGGGTATCGGATTTGTGAAATCTGACACTATGCTTCGACGCGACACGTCGGTTGTTTAGACGCGACGCATCCGCGGCTTTGACGGTTTTCTTTGTTGTTTGCATTGTTTAATGTTATGTGTTATATGTTTATACATATGTGAATCTTACATGTTTATGTTTGATCAAAGGGATATAAATATATGTGTCTGGTATATATTTATGAATCGGTTACTGATTTCAGTTTATTCTGATCTCAGGAAAGGACAAGGCTTAGTTTTATTAGACCACTGAGTGGGAGTTCGAGAACTCAAGGTGATTGGATGTTTACTCACGGGTGATATTAGTTGTAACTTGTTTGGTTGCAACTGTTTGTGGAGTGATGCATGGATAGATTGTATATCTGTTAATTGATTAACCGGTGGTTTGTTAATTAATTGTTGCGCCTGTGTTGTGAAGTCAGTCTCGGCTTGGCCATGGGCTGGGTTTGTTTGCTATCGGCTAATCAGTATTGGGATCTTTTGATGCATTTGTTGCAACTTAAGGTAATACGGTGTGAGAATAGCAAATGAAGTATCGGTAAACTTTTGCTTTGGCCGGCATTGGTTGTAGGTTCCTGCAGAACCGCCGGTCTTCTCGTGAGGCGATTATGTGTTTACTATTGTTGATATCATGTGGTTACTGATTGATGTGGTGGTTCACTTTCAATCACTTAGCTTTGTGCTAATCCCCGACCTCTCACTACTTTTACAGGTGGCTGGTAAGTTATGCGGTTCAGTTATGAGGGGGTGTAGCTTGGGGAATAATTGACGGGCACTCTGATTTGAATTGTGACAAGCCGTAGTTTTTGTAATACTGTTATTTCAAACTAATTGGTTTTGTTAAACAGTGGTTTATCTTCGGTTGTAAATACTTTTTTGTTTTGTAAACGCTTCCGCAGTGTTAATTAAAATGAAAAATTTATGGGTGAAAATACGGTGTTACAAGTTTGGTATCAGAGCCTTGGTTTGGTGAGTTGGGGTCAATTATTCCCAAATCTTGGCTCGAGTTGGGGTCAATTATTCCTTGTGTGTGGTATTGGGGTGAATGAGAGTGTTGCTTTGGAGTTTAGTATGTGATATACTAACGGTTTTTAACTAATCAGTTGGCGAGATGTTGTGATTGTTATAGAAAACAATGGCTTATAATGAAAACTCAACTAGCGCCCCTTTTGTCCCATCCACTGTAGAAGTTTCTACAGTAGCAACAGAGGTTCCTCAACATGCAAGTACGTCAGGTACGGTTGTAGACGACAGGGAAGAATATATCTTCAGTTGGAAGGGCAATTGTTGGATTTGAGGAAAGAAATGGAACAATAGAGACAAGATTTTGCGAGTCGACCACCGGTTATTACATAGTTTCTACTACACCTGACATACCACCAATTTTTCCGGCTAATACTATGTGTACAGGGATGCCTTCTATGTCGATACCGTTTCCACCAATGTCTCAACCGACGTCTCAACCATTTTACTACCCGATGTTTTCACAAGGATCAATGTCATATCCTTTCATGGGATTTCCACCTGGTATGGGATTTAGACAATCGTGTACTTATAAACAGTTTTTGGATTGCAAACCCGAGGAATATCATGGTAGCACCGATGAACCTTCCCAGGTTCAACATTTCATTGGGGCGTTACTTCCCGAGTATAAGAGCACAACTTGGTTAGCTGGATCATTGTCCCAGGCCTTCACCTTAGCCAAGTCTACTGAGGGGGACATACAGGCACTAGAACAAATATGTGATTTCGTTACACCAAAAATGTGTGATGATATGCATATAGTCACAGTTGCATTTTTAGTGTATGTGTGACGAAAGGTCAAGTGACCATAGGGTGCATACAGTTACATTAGCGGGTTAGTGGCCGTATCCATTTAAAAATAGTAACCAAAACCATAAAATGTGTAGCTAATTGGTACAAGTTTATATTGGATTTATCAGTTTTAGTGACCGTAAACACTCTATAGTCACACAAGCAGTTTTTGAGAGTATCCTTTGTCCGTCATTTGGCCACATGAATATATAATATATGTGGCATCTTCGATGGTTTAGTCACACAACGATTGTTTTTTTTGGATTTCGTCACATACAATTAAGCCAAAAGTGGCTAAAAGTGTTAATAAGTGTGACCGTATGCTTTTTAAAGTCAATTAAATGTGTATTTCGTGTGACTATTGATCATCCAATTGTCACATGAATTTTATGTTTGTGTGGCATTGTGTAATATTTACTTACACAACGATTGAATTTTATGCTGAGGGTTGGATTCGAACTTGAGTTCCATCCCATCCATCTCTACAAAGAAACATGCGTTAGACCAGTGAGTTAAATGTTACTTCGATTTAAAAACCTAATACTTATTATTTAACTATACACGTTAGATTTTGGCTACACTGAAATCATGTGTGACGAATATCAAGTTTAATGATAATTGATTTTGCCCATTGTTGTTCTAAATAATAGCCACATGAATATTTCACGACGTGACTGTTATGAATATATTGGTCACATATTATCACCTAAAATGTTGCCATAAACATTATTTAGATACACATTTATGATATGGTGTGACTATAGCCTATTATAAAGCCATATAATCACATGACCGTGCCAAAATAAATGTGACTTTACACCTTAACTTCTGGAAAGCTAACATATGCTAAACTTTAGACACACATAATAAGTTATGTGACCATATGTACTGGATTTTGGCTACACTTAAATCATGTGTGACAAAACTCGATTCTCTGATTCATACACATAAACAATTATTTCATGTGACCATATATGGCATTTGGTCACATATAATCACGTAAAATGTGGCCCTAAACATAATTAAGATACACATTTGTTATATGGTGTGACTATTATAAAGCCATATAATCACATGACCGTGCCAAAATAAATGTGACTACACACATTAGCTTCTGGCAAGCTAACACACGCTAAACTTTAGACACACATAATAAGTTACGTGACCATATGTACCAGATTTTGGCTACACTTAAATCATGTGTGACAAAACTCGACTCTATGATTTAGACACATAAACAATTAGTTCATGTGACTATATATGGTATTTGGTCACAGTGTTCAAGTGTGTGACATAGATTTGTCACATTTTATATGTATATCGTGACTAATGCTTTGAACTTACTCTTCATTTGTCACACGTTCCAAAATCATATGTGACTAAATAATCAGCCAAAAAATAGCAGTGACCTTTAGCCACATGAATGTTCGAAGGTGTGGCAATACATTTCCGAATGGTCACACGATCGGAATTCATATGTGGCTAACTAATAACGTGAAATTCATTTTGGTACCTTTAGCCACATAAATATTCGAATGTGTGGCCGTATAATTCCGACTATGTGACCAAATCATAGTTTTGTACTAGTGAGGCAAGAGATAAACAAAAGAGAGATAAGGCGGCTTTGTAGAAGCCGAAGTATGATCAGACTGGTAATCAGCATAAGAGGAATTGGCAAGGAAACCAGTCACAGGGAAGTCAGAACAGGGGGTAACCACTAGAGGTTCTAATCAGAAACCGCAATGGTGTGTACGGTGTAGATCTACCCATTCTAGGAAGTGTACTGCTCAGACCATGCGATGTATGAGTTGTGGAGTGTTAGGGCATGAATCTAGGGAATGCAGTTTTCCCCGAAGTGAGTGTTGGAACTGTCAGAATGAGGGACACAGGGCTGGTGAGTGTCCTTCTGGGAGGAAGACGGGGACTGGGGCAGAAGCGGTTGGGGGATCATCATCAGCAAGGCAAAAGAGAAAGAACCCTACTGCGCGAGAGGGTGGGGTATTTAATATGATGGCTAATGATAATTCCACCGCCGATAAAGATGAAACGGGTATGTATTGATAAAACTTTATACCTGTATGTGTGTGTTAATTAACTTTAAAGTTAATTGTGGATATTTTATGCATAGTATGTGCTAAAATGTTTGAGTTTATTTCTGATGAGACTGATTCTCTAGAAATAGAACTAAATGATAATAGATGATTTTCTATTATGAGTTATATGTTATATATCAAGATATGGTATGATGATAAGTATGTGATACTTGACTTAAATGCTAAGTGAATATGATATACCATAGAGAGTTATGTTCAGATTAATTGAATTGCATGATATAGTGTGTATCATAAGATTTATATACATTATGTGTTTATGTGTATTCAATTATGCCAAGAAAGAAGAAAGAGATGGATTGCTGCATATTGGGCAAGTCTGAGATGTGCAGTATTGTTTCGGTAAAAGATATGATTGAGAGAATAAGTGGATATTTAATCTGATAGATACAGTCGATAAATGAGGATGAATGATGGTTCTAAAAGAATTTTGTAGTATGATGGGAAATAGCATTTGTTGGTTTGAAATGTGATGTTATGCTTTGAGATTGGATGTATAATTGATATCTTGTGTCAATTGAGATATTATGAGACGAAATTTTAACCATGACTTGGAAATTACAGTTGATATGATTGCAGTGATGTTATGAATATATTAACTGTAAGAGAAGACATGTGTGATTGACTTGGTCAATGAGAAATATATTAGATGCCTAACTAGAAGAAGTTGTCCGAAAGATTGAGACGGTGATCGGATTAAATCAGAGAAAGTGATTGTGGAATTTGATGTTACCTCAGAAAGACTTTTAACCATGACTTGGAGACGCCTTTGCTAGGAAGTGCCTTTGCTTAACATTGGAGTTGGACTTTTACAGGGATTTATGAATTTAATTGTCAATGCTATGGAGTAAAGACATGAGGGTTGAGTATTGATGATATACTATGAGAACAGAGATAATATGTGATATGAAATTTAACATATGAATTGCAAGTTGAAGTAGTATACCGGAAACTTATGAAACTTTGAGATATTCTGAAATATCTGAGAGGTGATGACAAGACACGATGGAAATTATGTTAACCTTGATTGTATAAAGAGAAACCTGGTTATATTATGAGTGGTTATTGACTGTTTAGTATTTTTACTAACACTGAGACGATATCTGTTGGACAGATGGATTTAATTGAATATTTAAAGGGATGATTTGAAGATATGATGATTCATATTTGGTGGCTTGTGATGGGAAATGGGGATTTGCTTATACTTATGAAGAGTTTATAAACAAAGGTTGAAACGAGAGTTGAACGATGTAACAGGATTTTCTTGATTGATAGCCGAATGTGTGATTGAAACACGACGATTTGTGGAACTCATATCTATTTTGATTGTGTGGGTGAACTAATTTCTAACAGTGGGATCGCAGAATACCTTGTATAAAGCTATGAGATTGTGATGATAATACTTCAACCTGTTGACTTGAAGTATGTGATAAAGTACATGTGAATACTTTGATATGGCAGATAGTAAATGATTGAAAGTTATTGTGACTTATAACTGAGTTAGACATAAATTTAGGAGATGCTTGAAGACAGGATTTATGAATTAACTGTTGGTTTGAACATGAGTTCAGAAAGATAAGCTGTCAGGCTAGCGTGGTTATAGATTGACAAATGAAAGCGAGATGGAGTTTATCTGGTTAAAACTATCAAAAAGAGATATGAAGAGTTGATATCTTGGTTGATGTATGTGTAGTGAGATTCCGAGGACGGAATCCTTTTAAGGAGGGAGGATTTGTAACATCCTGATTTTGGGCCTAGAAGTAGCATAGGCTCCGGTACGTTTTATATGTGATTGATATTTGATTATTTGCTTATTTGGCATTTAATTATATGATTTAAGTTAATGGAATTAATTTAAAGTTAGTAAATTAATTAAGAAATGTATATGTATGTGGAATTATATATATTGGAAAGTATGTATATACGCAAGCATGTATGTATGTGAGTATAGCATGTAAACATGTGTATACATGAACCACCTCATGCTTGGTTTAGAGTGCAAGTTGTGTATGTGTGTATGTATGGTAGATATGGAGTTTATCTGTTCATTATTCAGAAGAGAAAAGTGTGTTGTGAGTGTTTCTAGCTAAACCTCTCGTTGAAGAAACCAATTGTCTATACTTGAATCCGTGAGATTGAAGGTTGTTGATTGATATAGCAAAACAGAGGTAAGATGATGATTATAACATGTTTAGTAGTGATTTAATATATTTTACTGATGTTATACATGTATATATAGTGAAACACCATGAATGGAGCTTGAAGCTCCATACTTGACAAATGGGTTTTGTGTGATTTGGTGTTTTAAATGATATTGATGTGTTCTTGATGTTAGTTACATGTTATGAAATGTTTATACATGTTTTAGAAGTGTTCATAATGGATTTTGAGTGTATATATCGGATTTGGAGACTTGAAGTCGGCTGGAAAAATGAAGAAGATGATGCAGGTTATCGAGCGACACGACGCGTCCATTTATAGAACGTGACACGATCTTGTAAATTCTCGGATTCTTGTAGAAATCCGAGAGGAAATACAATGGTGCAATCCGAGACTCAAAATCCGACTCTAGCAATCCTACAAGGGAAATCCGACAGTGGAAATCCGGAACTTGAAGTCCGGGACTTGAAATCCAACACATGGGTATCAGATTTGTGAAATCCGACACTATGCTTCGACGCGACACGTCGGTTGTTTGGACACGACGCGTCCGCGGTTTTGAGGGTTTTCTTGGTTGTTTGAATTGTTTAATGTTATGTGTTATATGTTTATACATATGTGAATCTTACATGTTTATGTTTGATCAAAGGGATATAAATATATGTGTTTGGTATATATTTATGAATCGGTTACTGATTTCAGTTTATTATGATCTTAGGAAAGGACAAGGCTGAGTAATATTAGACCACTAATTGGGAGTTCGAGAACTCGAGGTGAGTGGATGTTTACTCACGGGTGATATTAGTTGTAACTGGTTTGGTTGCAACTGTTTGTGGAGTGATGCATGGATAGATTGTATATCTGTTAATTGATTAACTGGTTGTTTGTTAATTAATTGTTGCGCATGTGTTGTGAAGTCAGTCTCGGCTTGGCCATGGGCTGGGTTTGTTTGCTATCTTCTAATCAGTATTGGGATCTTTTGATGCATTTGTTGCAACTTAAGGTAATATTGTGTGAGAATAGCAAATGAACTATCGGTAAATCTTTGCTTTGGATGGCATTGGTTGTAGGTTCCTTCAGAACCGCCGGTCTTCTCGTGAGTCTATTATGTGTTTACTGTTGTTGATATCATGCGGTTACTGATTGATATATCTGTGGTGGTTTACTTTCATTCACTTAGCTTTGTGCTAATCCCCCACCTCTCACTACTTTTACAGGTGGCTAGTAAGTTCTGCGGTTCAGTTGTGAGTGGGTGTAGCCTGGGGAATAATTGACGGGCACTCTGATTTGAATTTTGACGAGCCGTAGTTTTTGTAATACTATTATTTCAAACTAATTGGTTTTGTTAAACAGTGGTTTATCTTCGGTTGTAAATACTTTTATGTTTTGTGAACGCTTCCGCAGTGTTAAATTAAAATGAAAATTTTATGGGTGAAAATACGGTGTTACATTCGACACTCGGAGGGGAGTTATATATGAAAATAATATCACTAGTATCGACATGCGACGTGAATGAGACAAAGAAGATCAAATCATATTTCCTACGCTGGCTAAACAAATGTTCTACATCCGAGAACCTTCTCGAGCGAAGAAAATTAGTAATCATAGGTAGGTTGTTGAAAATGTTAATCATCGTAAAATTTGGGATCTTCCAATAAAAGAGGCCTGTGCTAAAGATGTTGACAACGTCTCTGCCGAAAATGTCAGCATCGTTCATAGTAATTGCTCGTCTAATTGTAGACATATAATCGACTTTAGGAAGTACTTTGAAAGTGTGTAATTAACAAGTGAAATTGAAGTTAGTCTACAAACAATGGTGGCGATAGTGATTATGAGGAGAGTTAGCCAATTAGGATACTGAAATGTCTGAGTGCGAGAACAATTAAAACTCTTTATATGTAATTATATTTGACTTGTTGTAATAGAAAGCATTATTATTGTTGTTTATATTTTGTAATTAAATTGTATTGTATTTCTCTATTATATACCTTTTAACTTAATTTTCAAGATATATATGGTGTTTATTGGTATTATTTTATTTGATAGCCGATGTTATGGCCCGAGGCCATGACGGAAATGGTCGTGAGGATCCACCACCTCCGGGTGGTCGAGGCCGTGGTCTGCACGAGATGGATGGTAATTAAGTCTTATTATGATTTATTCATTTTTTATAATTTATCATGAATAATAGTTTTCAATTGTAATTGCAGTTGTGCAACCTCGTTGAAGAGATAAGGCTAAAAATCTTGCCCTCTTAACCAAATGGGAGAATAACAAGAAGCGGCCTCTCTTTTGAGTTTGACAATGCTACTTCCACTATTGTTGGCGAGACACATGACCTCTTCATTCACGAGTTAGAATGGAATTTGAATATTTCTTGATTTAGAGTTAATATTGAGTTTTAATTTCGATTTAGTTTCAATTTTGACCAAAAATGGTTAAGATGTCAAAATTGAGTTTTGATTTTAGATCGAATTAATAGTTAGAATTTAAATTCGAATAAATAAAATATTAAGATTTTTAATAAAATTAATGAAAGTTAGTATTTTATTTATTTATATTAGAAGATTTGATATACTATTGGTTAACTTAGCGTATGCCAAAAAGTTAAAAAGAAAGTTGATGATTTTTAAAATAGACTTCGAAAAGGCTTTCAACTCAGTGAATTGGTATTTTTTGGATTAAGTAATGCAACAAATGCGATTTGGTAATAAATGGAGAGGATGGATAAAGGGTTGCTTATCATCATCTCTTGTCTCTATTTTGATCAACGGTTCCCCAACTTCAGAATTCAACATGGGGAAGGGGTTAAGGCAAGGTGACCCGTTGGCGCCCTTTCTTTTTTTAATAGCAGCATAGGATTTTAATATGGCAATGCGTGTGATAAAGGAGTTTTTCTGGGCTTTCGGATTCCTAACAATGGGCCAATCATATCCCACATGCAGTTCGCGGACGACACAATCATGCTTGGTGAATGGTCAGCCTCTAAATCTTGCTAATTTGATTCGTATTCTATGGTGTTTTTACCTGTCTTCTGGGCTAAAGATCAATATTAATAAAAGCAATCTGTTGGGGATGAGGGTAAACAATGAATAAATTATTAATATGGCGAATAAATTCAATTACAAACCTGGAACATTCCCATTTAATTTCTTGGATTTTCCCATTGGGGTTTCTATGAATAAATACGAATAGTGGGGCCAATCTCAAACAAATTTTTGTGTAAACTCTCCGAATGGAAAGCTTTATCTATTGGTAGGAGACTTACATTGTTAAAATCAATTTTGAGGAGCCTTGGTATATACATGTTTTTTCTCTTTTTAAGCCCCGGATAAAGTTTTAAATAAATTAGAGAATTATAGATCCAAGTTTTTTTGGCGAGGGGGAAAAATATCTTGAATCTCTTGGAGTGTAATCTTACATGAAAAGTCTAATGGTGGGCCTAGAGTGGGTAGCCTCAAGGCTTTTAATTTGGCACTATTAACAAAATGGATATGGAGATTTAAGACCGAGAATGATGGGTTATGGAAGAAAGTTATACAATCAATTCATAGGAAGGATGGGGGCATAATTGGGCTTAACTCGTGTGGTAAAACTCCCGGTTTATGAAGGAACATAGTTAAAGTGTTTAAAGCTTGTGGTAAAGTCAATATTCCCCTTCACAATTTGTTTCAAATAGATCATCCGTCCAGTTTATCGGCTAGAAAAATTAATTGGGCACTGGAGCCAAATGGACAGTTCACGGTAGCTTTATTGAGGAGAGCATATGATGATTTTTATTTGAGAAAGGTGAGCAATTTTCAATTCCATTGGTGTTCATGGGTTATGTTGGAATTTTGAAGCATAACTTGAATGTTGTCAAGTTTTGTTGTCCCACATAGGAGGAGAGAAAGAATATGGTTGGGTTTATAAGGGATTTCCCTCCCTTATCAATCAAACCAAATGGTGGGGGTCTAGAAGGGGACTCCCCACACGCGCGCCTAGCCATGAGCCGCGTGCCCGCGAGTGGCGCGTGTAGGCGTACGTACGCATCGTCGCTAGGAGCTAAGGAGCTTTCATTTGTACAGGACGGTCGGTTTATCCGGATTTGACCCGGCTGGAATTCAAATTCGTAGGATTGAGTTAGCCCCACGAAATGTGGAGCTGCTCCCCCGAAATTGCAGCCCTCTCCCCCACGATCTCTCAACAACTCAGACTACAAGTTGCCTATATAAGCCACCTGCAGCCTCCTCAGATGGTGCCCTACGAAAATCTGAAAGTTGCTCCTCTCTCCCTCTGCATTTTTGCTTCTTTTTGCCATCGTTCTTCTGAAGAAACAAGATCCCGGGCTATCGAGTTCTTGTTTGAGGCTGCATAAATCCTGGGTTTATTTATGTTTGAGGCTTATAGCGAGAAGGGCAACGTAAACACCTTTAAGGACAGGAATTTCTTCCGTGCAGTTTTTGAGGTTTCGATTTCTTCTTGTTCTACGAATCAGGTTGGTGTTAATTTTTGTGTATTGCTTTAAATTGTCCGATAACGGGACAATCTCCTTCTACCTTTCTTTTACTGTTTTGATCGAGTAGGATCAATCAGTAGTTGGCAATCATTTGGTAACTATTAATTAAAATCGGACTTATTATTGAGATACAAACAAACGCATTGTTGTTAATATCATATTTGATATAATACGTTTGTTCATATCAACTTATTTATATTTATTGTTAATCTAAAAATCGTATTTTCAACAATCTTAAAGGTGTTTAGTTCAATAGTTTTTTTAGTAAAACTATTTTTTTTCTTTGTTGAATCAGATTAACAACTACAAATGGACTCTGAATTGCCGTCTGCCAACTTCCGCTTGATGAATCAAGAATTCGTCAAACTTGACCGCTTTGATGGGCAAAATTACACTCGTTGGGTGGAGAAGGTCAAGTTCATGCTGATGGTGTTGAAACTTTACTACATTCTGGACCCATCTCTGCCTCCCATTCCTGGGAACCCCACTCCCGCGTAGGGGAGTGAGCCGGATCAGACAGTAATTTCTGATCTTGAAAAGCAGAGGATGAGGAGGAAGAAGGATGAGGATCTGTGCCTGGGGCATATCAAGAACTCACTCTCTGACCACTTGTTTGATCTGTACGCGCAAGTTACAGATCCGAGGGACTTGTGGAAAGCACTAGAGTTGAAGTATAAGGCACATGAAGAAGGTACTAACAAGTATCTTGTGTCCAAATACCTAGACTTTCATATGGTTGACGACAAACCGAGCTTGGAGCAAGTGCATGAGCTCCAAGTTCTAGTCAACAAGATGAATGCGCTTTCAATTGCCCTCCCAGATATTTTCCAAGTTGGAGCAATTATTGCAAAATTACCACCTTCTTGGAAAGACTTTTCCAAACGCATGATGTACAAGTCTGAGGATTACAGCTTGGATGACCTATTGAAGCACCTTCGTATTGAGGAGGAAACGCGCAACAGGGACAAGCGTAATAAGGCTAGTTCGAGTGTGCATCATGTTGCTGGAGGGTCTGGGGCTAAGAACAAGCAGCCGTCAGGACAGAATAAGGGAAAGAATCTTGGGCCTAACAAGCCTAACTTCAAGAAACCGGGCAATCAGCAGAACAAGACTAACTTCGCCAAACAGCCGAAGAAGACTGGACCATGTCATGTCTGTGGAGAGACTGGCCACTATGCAAGGGAGTGCAAAGATCGAAAGTCCGGGCATGCTGCGAATTCGGTTGATGGTGGGGAAAATCTGGTAGCTAATGTGAACTTTGGAGAAATCTTCATGATTTCCTCAATGACCCGGGAAAGAGCGACTCGGGGTTGGTTCGTGGACTCTAGGGCCACAATTCATGTTAGCGGACAGAGGGGTGACTTCCACACCTACACTCTAGCACCTCTGGGAACCCACGTGGTTTGTGCGGATGGTCATCGGGCTAAGGTGTTGGGTTTCGGCGACATAACGATGAGGTTTAAAAGGGGTCGCACGGTTACTCTCAGCAAGGTTCTTCATGTTCCTACTATCCCCAAAGGGCTTGTTTCTGCACACAAGTTTGACCAGGGCGGTTTCAAGATGGTGCTTGAAAATGGCCGCATTGAGATTAGCAAGAGTGGAATGTATGTTGGGAAGGCAGTGTCTGTGGGGGGTATGTATCGTTTGAGTTTAGCTAGTGATAATGAGGTCAATAATGTAATCGTTTCTTGTGTTGGTAGTAATGATGTAACTTCCAGTGTTGGAAGCAATGATGTAACTTTCCCATTTGCTAATGAAATTGATTATTCTGGTTATATTGTTTGTTCTATTTCTTTATGGCATAAACGTTTAGCACACACAAATATCAAAAATATTGAAAAATGCAAACTAAAGGATTGTTAAAATTTGACAAAGTGGATTTTGGGAAATGTGAAACTTGTGTTAAATCAAAATTTACAAAGAAACCATTTCCTTCTGTTGAAAGAAATACATCATTACTTGAATTGGTTCATACAGACATATGTGAACTTAATGGAATACTTACTCGAGGAGGAAGAAGATATTTCATCACATTTTGTGACGACTCGAGCCGATATTTATATGTTTATTTGCTGAGATCAAAAGATGAGGCTTTTGATGCATTTAAAATATATAAGGCAGAAGTCAAGAATCAAAAGAAGAAACGAATTAAGATTCTTCGTTCAGATAGAGGTGGAGAATACTTCACGAGAGAATTTGATGCTTTCTGCGAAGAGAATGGCATTAAACATGAACGAACCTCACCATTCACTCCCCAACCGAACGGTTTGGCTGAAAGAAAGAATATAACCCTTGTTGAGATGGTCAACTGTATGTTGAACCAATCGGGTTTGCCAACTAATCTGTGGGGTGAGGCACTACTAACGGCATGCCATGTCCACAATAGGATCACTAGTCGTGTGATTCCTACGAGTCCATATGAGTTGTGGAAAGGAAGAAAACCAAATATCGACTACATGAGAGTCTGGGGTGTTTGGCTTACTACAAAACTCCTGAACCTAAGAGATCCAAACTGCGAGACAGAGCTATTAAGAGCATATTTGTTGGTTATGCAATTAATAGCAAAGCCTACAGACTTTTGGATAAAGAATCAGGTGTCGTAGTGGAATCCAGAGATGTGGAATTCTTCGAAGACAAGTTTTCAAGAGATGATGAAAACTCGAATCCCACTTTAACTCCAAGTACTTCTCGAGATATTCCCGAATCTTCTAGATATATAGAAGAGCCAAGGAGGAGTACTAGAGTTAGAAAAGAAAGAAATCTTGGAGATGATTTCTTGTCTTATCTGGTTGAAGGGACACAAAAGAAAGTGACGAGACAGGTCATTTTCGCCATTAATTTGGAAGATGACCCTAAGACCTTTACTGAAGCCATGTCATCTACAGATGCTCCTTTATGGAAGGAAGAAGTCAATGATGAGATGGATTCAACCTTAGGTAATGGAACTTGGGAGTTAGCTGATCTTCCCAAGGGAAAGAAACCTATTGGATCCAAGTGGATATTTAAGAAGAAATACCACCCAGATGGATCCATATCTGCCTATAAAGCAAGATTAGTTGCTAAGGGATATAGGCAGAGAGAAGGTATCGATTATTTTGATACCTATGCTCCATTTGCTAGGATTAGTTCTATTAGAACTCTTATGGCAATTTCTGCTTTGAAAGGATTGTACATTCATCAAATGGATGTGAAGACGGCCTTTTTTAACGGATACTTAAATGAAGAGATTTACTTGGAGCAACCCGAAGGGTTTGTGATTTCTGGACAGGAAAATAAAGTGTGTAGACTTATTAAATCCTTGAACGGGCTTAAGCAAGCTCCTAAACAGTGGCATGAGAGGTTTGATACCACTGTGACTGTTTTCAGATTTCAGCACAACGGTGCTGATAGATGCATTTATACTAAGTGCACATCTGATTACACAGTTGTCATTTGCATATATGTTGATGATATGTTGATCATTAGCAATCACCTAGAAGGTATTTCTGAGATGAAGAAATATCTATCCTCGAACTTTAAGATGAAAGATCTTGGAGAAGTGGATACCATTCTTGGTATTAAGGTGAAACGAACAGGCAATCAGATTTCTCTAAGTCAGTCTCACTACATAGAGAAAATTCTGGCAAAGTTTCAGCATCTGAATATAAAGGAATTTAACACTCCTTTTGACTCAAGTGTGAAACTTAATGTGAACTCTGGTAGAGCAGTGGCTCAGCTGGAATATGCGAGTGCAATTGGTGGCATGATGTATGCTATGCATTGCACTCGACCTGACATTGCATTCGCTGTAAGCAAACTAAGTCAGTATACTGTCAACCCTGGTGTAGAACACTGGAAAGCAGTGAGCAGAGTGTTGGGGTACCTAAAAAGGACCTGTGCTCTGGAACTGACATACACGTCATCTTCGGGTATACTAGAAGGGTATTCCGATGCTAGCTGGATTGATCAAACTAGTGATTCAAAATCCACAAGTGGTTGGATTTTTACTTTAGTCGGAGGAGCCATTTCTTGGGCGAGCAAGAAACAGACGTGTATAGCTCACTCGACTATGGAAGACGAGTTAATTGCTTTAGCTGCGGCTGGCAATGAGGCAGAGTGGATTAGAGATCTACTTTTGGACATCCGTCTGTGGGATGTTCCAATGCCCTATATTCCCATGTTCTGTGACAGTGAGGCCACACTGTCTAAAGTATACAATGCTGTGTATAATGGGAAGTCGAGACACGTAGGTCTCCGACACAATTTTGTGAGACAACTTCTTGATAATGGTACCATCAAAGTTGTCTTTGTCAAGTCGAGTAAGAACTTGGCAGATCCCCTCACCAAACCTCTGACGAGAGATTTGGTTGGAACTACCACGAGAGACATGGGTCTAAAACCACAGTAGAATCGGTTAGTGATGGAAACCCAACTTGAATTTAGTGCTCCTATCTTTCAAGTTTAAAGGGTAACAACGAGTCACTTAACCGATAGAAGGTACTATCATTTTGATTGACTCATGTGTGGTAAAGATAGTACGTCGTTGCCGTGAATTAGGTTAAGTTCAATCTCTTAACAAAGTTTTGGAGACATCTAAGCAACGAAGGTGTTGTAAAACTTTGCCTATATGACCTAAAGGTGGTGCCTCCTTGAATGAAGATTAGTGGTTTATCTTCTAGAGGGTCATGAAAAGGATTTATAGCGCATGGCCATAATAGCGCTCAGTGAAAACATGAAGGAATTATGTGGTATGTGTATGTGAACAGGAGATATCATCAGGTTCTTGGTTTAAATCCATAGGATACCATTAAATCGATTTCTCTCTGTTCACGTGCATCAAACTGGGTTTAATCTTCATGACACCTATGTGATATCGCATATGTGAATGACAGAAAACTTTCCAACATGGTGGGGGATTGTTGGAATTTTGAAGCATAACTTGAATGTTGTCAAGTTTTGTTGTCCCACATAGGAGGAGAGAAAGAATATGGTTGGGTTTATAAGGGATTTCCCTCCCTTATCAATCAAATCAAATGGTGGGGGTCTAGAAGGGGACTCCCCACACGTGCGCCTAGCCGTGAGCCGTGTGCCCGCGAGTGGCGCGTGTAGGCGCACTTTGCACTTCGCACCGTCGCTAGGAGCTAAGGAGCTTTCATTTGTACAGGACGGGTTCGTGGTTCGGTTACGGTTACTTGATCCGTGTGAGACGGGTCGGTTTATTCGGGTTTGACCCGGCCGGAATTCAAATTCGTGGGATTGAGTCAGCCCCACGAAATGTGGAGCTGCTCCCCCGAAATTGCAGCCCTCTCCCCCACGATCTCTCAACAACTCAGACTGCAGGTTGGCTATATAAGCCACCTGCAGCCTCCTCAGATGGTGCCCTGCGAAAATCTGAAAGCTGCTCCTCTCTCCCTCTGCGTTTTTGCTTCTTTCTACCATCGTTCTTCTGAAGAAACAAGATCCCCGGGCTGTCGAGTTATTGTTTGAGGTTGCATAAATCCTGGGTTTATTTACGTTTGAGGCTTACAGCAAGAAGGGCAACGTAAACACATTTAAGGACAGGAATTTCTTCGGTGCAGTTTTTGAGGTTTTGATTTCTTCTTGTTCTACGAATCAGGTTGGTGTTAATTTTTGTGTATTGCTTTAAATAGTCCGATAACGGGACAATCTCCTTCTACCTTTGTTTTACTGTTTTAATCGAGTAGGACCAATCAGTAGTTGGCAATCATTTGGTAACTATTAATTAAAATCGGACTTATTATTGAGATACGAACAAACGCATCGTTGTTAATATCATATTTGATATAATACGTTTGTTCATATCAGCTTATTTATGTTTATTGTTAATCTGAAAATCGTATTTTCAACGGATTACCCTTAAAGTTTGCTTGAATGCGTGGAGAATAGCTCATAATCGTTTACCTACTAAAGTGAATTTACAAAAAAGAGGTGTCATCATATTGTCAAAATCTTGGCCATTATGTGGGAATTCCGATGAATCCGAAGAACACATCTTTGTGCAATGTCCGTTTAGCAGAAGAATTTTGGGGGAAATAAGCAGATAGTGAGGTATCAATGTTGAGATCATCAATGACATAGAAAGTCTTTTTAATTGGGGTATCACATTAAAATATGGTGGGAACACATTTCAAGCATTTACGGGGGTGCTATATTTGGTTTATTTGGAAATGTAGAAATGGGGAAATATTCTCACGTAATACTTTGAATAATGATACTGTGGTGTGCAACTAAATACAAGCTTTTTCTTTTTTATGTTTCAAAGACAGAATGGAAATGAGCAATGTGGCAAACAAATGGGGCTATTGATGTCTTCTCCCTTTATCATGTCTCAATTCTTAGTTTGAGGGTTTACTTTGGTTTTTGTCTTTGTTTTGTTTCTGTTATGCAACTTTTGTATCATTTGCGGTTTCTAGCTCATTGTTAAAACCTTTATTTATTAAATAATGTTACTTTAGGAGAGTGTGATGGTCAAGTCGAAACATATTACCAGTGTAACACTTTGGTCGTTCAAAAAAAACTTATAGAATTGTTTTACGAACTTAAGGAAAATCCTTTGACTTTTTATGGATGACACGTCTCTTTTTATGGTTGGTCGTAAAATAAACTTTAAATAATTAAAAGTTACAAGTGGCAAGGTAAATCTGATTGTAGAAGTTAATGTCACAATAATGATTGTTAATCTTTCAAATAAAAGAATAATATGAATATAATAAAGATAACTAGTTATTGATTTAGTTAAAGTTTATAATTATTTTGAACTAATTATCTATTTTAGTAAAAATTAAAATTCAATTGTGATTATTTTTTAATCAAAATTAAATTTAGTTTTGACTTTAATTTTAATAAAAATTTATTAGCATAAATTTCATGTATATCATTCTTAAATCATCAACTATCGTATTTTGCCACTCTAATTATAAATATCATAATACTTTTTATAGCATTTTAAAAAATTATATTTAACTAAGTTTTAGTTTTATCATATTAAAATATTTTATAATCATTTTAAAATTTTTAATTATAACCAATAAAAGACTTTACCATATTGTCCCTAATGGTAACAATAAAGATCAAGGTTCTATACAAGTAATACAATCACAACTTTTTATATCATGATATCACGTTTCTACCATCACGTCTGACCTCCCCCTCGCGTTGACACTTCAACCACTATTTTAAATTCTCATTTTCGTCCTACTCTATAAAAGTTTAATATGTTTTTATTAACCTGTATCTTTAGCGCTTTTTAAACCAACGTGTGTATCACAAGTGTATCTAATCTAGTGATGCTATAAATAACTAATCTATTATAGTCAATATTATGTCTTAATTTTGACTATTTAAGTCAAAATTGAGTTGCAATTTTGATCCAAATGAATAGTTATGATTTAATTTTTTTTTGGTCTCTAAGGTAATAAACAAACTGATACAGAAGTGTAGAGCGGGGTTGAATACACAACTCAACTAATATAAACAAATCAAACTTAAATCGAATGTTTTTATTTTGTTAAATTAAGTTTCAATACAAGACAATAATGAAATTCTAATTCAACTCACCCGTTATAATGTAACTTTCTCTCGATCTAACAAATTAATTGCTACAACTTGTTTTGTTGTTTCAATTGATTAACACAAAAAACAATGATCACACTAAGCATATTTTGAACGTATATGGTGACAGACTAACCAAGTAACCTCCAAACACATTAAGAAATTAACCTTGTACTAAGTCTACACATAACTATCTAAACTAATAAACTAAGACTTTTCCTAAATAAAGTTTTTTACACACAATATAACCTTATTCAAAGTTCATTGGTATAATAATCTTATTATGTTTTTTAGTTGTATAGGTTAAATTACGGATATTGTCTTTATAATTTAAATTTTGTGTTTGGTCCTTAATTAATTCCATCTTGCTTAATTATGGAATGGACTTTCCATACTTGAAAGAATGTAAACATTATAAGAAATGAGATTTTATTCAAAATCAAGTTTACCAAACGAAATACAACACACAATTCGATTTCAATTCCACTCAATTCCTTCAAATTTTGCGAAACAAACTAAACCTAAGTTCTTATATGCTCGGCACATGTTCATCTCTTCTTTTCTCTCTTTTCTCTCATTTATGTGTGTATGTATGTGTTTCTATCCAGTGAGTGTGAGGAAGATTTTCAATCTTGGTGTTTATGTGTGCACTTAGATCTAAGTATTGTCATTGAGTAATACTTTCTCTTTTTCATAGTTAATTAGTTACAATTATTACATATTTTTACAAGTCTAACAATGTATTATATATAATATTTGATACTATCATAGATGATACTTCTATTATGTGTTTATAAAAATCAACTTAGAGTAATTGCCACTATTTTTAATCTTGGGTAACCATAGCTTTATGTTCCTAGCTTTTAAAGCATCCTATTTCAAAATTGAAGATATCTCAAGACCTACAGAAATACGAGTAGGGTGTAATCAAGTCAAGACAGTTCGCGAGCTACAATAGACCGACTCGAAAAATAACCGAAATCAACTCGAGCTTAACCGAGTCGAGCTCGAGATACTGGAGTAGGGTGTCGAGCCGAGTTCGAGCTCTGAAATACTTAGTTCGCTAGGCTCGCGAGTCTAATCGAGCTTGTACTAAATTACCAACTTACCCTTTTACATACACACCATTTCCTTTTATACCGTTAGTTGCTAGCTGTTAATTGTTATTCGAAAATGTGAAATTTGAATTCCGAAATGTATTTTAACATTTGTTGCTACAAAATTTTACTAAATTAATTTTAGTCGAGTCAAGCCGAGCCGATTACACCCCTAAATACTAGCATAGCCATGTGTTTAGTTAAGCAATGTTAGATACGAAACTTTCCTCTATTTGACAATGCTTATTCATGATATCATATAACCATGATGCCATGGCCATTGGATGCATCAAAGAGATGGCTTTCAACGCAAATTCGTGAGTAAAACACGACCATTGATAAAAAAGACGATAAAAGATGACTAAACAAAATGGCACAACCAATATCGCTTTCGACTTTTTGAGCTAGTTGACGAACATGTTGAAGTGTTGAACTATAAACGCCATACTTTCATCAAGATGCATCTCTACAATAGTGAACAAAAGCATGTTACGATTACTTCATGATGTTGCGTGAAGGGCATGTTTTTCTCATGACATTGCATCATAATCATCCAGCTTGTCATTGTATATCATGACTTTTCTCTTTATCTTGGATGTATCTACGTACCCATGTGATAAAATCTTCCATGTTCCTTGTTACTAGAAACGCTGGGTCAGTAACAGTATCCGGACCTACTCGGATATGCCCTTGTTCTATATACGTCACAGCTTCCTTCAAGTGTTCGGCAAATTTCAGCCTCACGAATACAGTTCCAAGCCTACGTCTGAAAGATAGAAAAAATCAGCTTTCACAATCACGATTTAGTTTTTAGGAAGTGAAGTGTTGATATTGACAAGTCAAACTAAATCAAGATTATTTTTTTTTCAATAACTTTTAGATAGTCTTTTATGAAAGCTTTAAAAGTAGACTACATCTCGCTTATCGACAAAACGATGAAACTGATAGGCGGTCACACAAAGCCAAGCTTTTCTGGGATGGTATCAGACCCATGTTGTACCTGCATGCATCCACTACAAGAAAACAAGCGATTAGCGACGGCCTAATCCGTCGCTAATCCCTAATTAGCCACGGATTTGGGACAAAATAAAACCGTCGCTAATATGTTCGTCGCTAATTTTAGGGACGGATTTTAGTGACGGAGTTTTAGTTTGCCATGGATTAGCGACGGAAAGTTAGCAACGGATTAGAGACGGATTAGATACGGAAATTTTGAAACGGATTTGCGACGGAATTTTAGAAACGGATTAGCGATGGAACATTAGAAACGGATTAGCGACGGATTTTTAGAAACGGATTTGCAACAGAAATTTAGAAACGGATTTGCGACGGACTTTTAGAAACGGATTTGCGACGGATTGGTTAGAAACAGATTTGCTACAGAATTTTGCAACAGTTTTGCTACGGATTTGCAGCGGTTACTATAAAATTCTAGCAATATTAGCAACAAAATTGCGACGGATTTGAAATATATATATAATATATATTTGCTACTTTTATATATTGGTCGATGCGGAATCAACTGAATTGGACGACCGAACCGTTTGTTTGTAATCGTTTCTGGTTCCGGGTAAAAATGAACCGGGCAAGAATGTTTTATTTTTCTAAAACCCGAGTCCGGATGATGAAAAACGCACCTCTGCCCTATTAATTCTAGTTTTCAAATTGTATTTCAAGCTCCAATCCTACCAGGAATACAATTTAGAGATTCTCTTCGTTGCTAATATGCAACAGATTAGTAACAAAAATGGCAAATGATCTATATCTGTCGCAAAATTGTTACTAATTAGCTACATATTAGAGACAAATTATTTCTATTACTAATTTTCCACGGAATTGCGATGGATGTAGTTAATTTTTAATAAACAAATATTAAATTCGGAAATACGTCGCTAAATCGTTGCTAATTAGCCACAGTTTATACACGGTTACAATTCGTTGCTAATTTGCAACGGATTAGTAATGAAAATGGCAAACCATCTTAAACGGTCACAAAATTGTTGCTAATTAGCAAAAAATTAGAGATGGATTAACTCCGTCGCTAATTTGCTACAAATTTGCGACGGATCTAATTAATTTTTAATAAACAAATATTAAATTCGGAAATCTGTCGCTAAATCGTTGCTAATTAGCTACAGTTTATACACGGATTCTATTCGTTGCTAATTTGCAAGGAATTAGTAACGGAAAATGACAAATGATCCCAAACTGTCGCAAAATTGTTGCTAATTAGCTACAAATTAGAGACGGATTATTTCCGTAGTTAATTTTTAATAAACAAATATAAAATTCGGAAGACCGTTGCTAAATCGTCGCTAATTAGATACAATTTAGAAACGGATTAGAAACGAAAATGGCAAACAATCCCAAACTGTTGCTAAGTAGTTGCTAATTAGGTACGGTTTAGTGACGGAAAAATTTTGTCGTTAATTTGCCACGGATTTCCGACCAAACTAATTTTTTTTAATTTAATTTTTAAATCATATTCGTTGCAAAATTGTTGCTAATCCGTCGCTAATTAGCAACGGATTTTGGGCGTCCCTATAATCCGTTGCTAATCAACAGTTTTCTTGTAGTGAAAGAGCATGTCAAACGGTTTGGCTGAATAGGGAATTCGATACAACATCAACAGAAAGGATCCAAGAAACAACATTTCATGAAAGATAGTAGTAGTAGTAGTAGTCATAATAACATACATGTGGTACTGTATCAAGCTACTTTATTGGCGGCTTGGTTTGAAAAGGTGTAAAGCGCCACAAAGCGCTAATGGTCCTGAAAGCCAAAGCGTAAGTACTGAAAGCGCTCGCTTTAAGCAAACTAAGCGCCCGAAATTCACATTATACTTATATATTACATAACTTCTACATATATCTCATATGCTACCTTATATATATACTTAAAGTACCAAAGTGTCTATGCATATATTCAAAAACCACAAGTTGTGTTCTAAAAAGCGCTTTAGGCGCTCGGAGGCGCAAGGCAACCCAAGGCGACAGGGAAAACACCTTAGACCATCAAGGCGGCAATGGGTACACGAGGCAGTGGTTTTGTAGTCGGAGGCGGCGCCTCTGTGTGAGGCAATGAGGCAGCGCCTTTGGCAACTCACGTACAGCGAATAGAATTACCGATTGGGCTTTGGGCTTTGGGCTTTGGGCTCTGGTTTCGATTGTGATGCTATTATTGTCTACCCCGATTTTTTTAACGATCCATTTGAGTATATTGATGCTTTCTAGAAGAATGGAACAGTCGACACTTGAACTTCCAACGTCTTTCTTCTCCATTTGAATATGTCAATGCTTCCTAAAGTTTTTCTTTTTCCCTCCTCCACTCCTAGTGTCCTACATCGAAAGTCAATCTCTGATTGATTGCTCAACTGTTGAATAGGATTGATTGCTACGATGCTACAGAAGGTCAATTTCACACCTCGAGAGTCTAGTCCTTCCTTATTTATCAATCCATTCTTATAGATTTTCTTCATTATAGGTATGCCTTAAATTTGTGCTTACATTTTGTTTACATTCATGCCTTTAATCTGTTTACATTATAGGTATGTCTTTAATTTGTGTTTATAGATGACCTGTTTACATTCTGTTTTCTACATTATGTTTAAGCTGTTTACATTTGGTTTACATTATAGATATGTCTTTAATTTGCGTTTATAGATGACCTGTTTACTTATAAGCTGTTACTTATGTAACTGTGTTTATAGATCATCTGGTTACATTCTGCTTTTTTTTACATCCTGTTTATCATTGTGTTTATGCCGTTATGACTTATGAAAGATGATCATTACTAAGCTGTTATTTGTGTAATTGTGTATGAGGTATAATATAATTTACAAGTATTTTGCAAAAATAACAACCTCGCGTATGTGAATCCCTCGCCTCAAAGAGTCTCAAAAAATTGAGGCTCTCGGGTGGCCAATTGCCTCGGAGCACCTCGTGCCTTTTAAAACATAGACCACAAGTACTTGACGACCAAAATATCTTTCTAAATTTACTTATAATTATAAGTACTTGCAGAAGTGGGAACTGATTTGCATTGGATAGTTGAATTGAAGAACGAAGACAATGATTAAAATCGTGTTTACCGCTCTGAAAATTGAAGAATGAAGATGACGATTGACGACTTTTCGATTTTACCACTCCTGGCGCTGTGAAAATCGTGTTTACGTCTTTTGATATGACTCTTCGATTACCTACCCTAAGCCCATACACTAAACCCAAAGCCTGTACACTATTCTAATATCCAAAGCTTGTTAAAAATCCTAAAAAAATATGAAAATACCTAAAACACGCTTAAGCGCTGCTTTGCGCTTCCACTTAAGCGGGAAAAGGCGACCACTTTTTGTCAAACACAGTAATCGTAGCGCTTAGGTGATTACAAAGCGCCTGGCCTCATCACTTTATCGCAATGGGTGTTTGGATGTGCATTTTTAAACCTAACCGGTTGCTTACAATTATCAGCAGTCAGCTTTACACTAACAATATTCAGTTTTTCATGGCCACTCCAGTCCTCCAAAACCAATAATCAAATGCAGAATCATTTACCGGTAAACACGCAATCTTAATACGCACATTAAAAACTCAAAAGCTAAATGAACAATGCAAAAGGTACAAATCTAGTTCTTACTTCTTGTAGTCATCACGGCCCGTAACATGGTAACGATGCATAACATGAGCTTCCTTGTAACACCCAATTTTATAAAAACAATATTTAAATAAAATACTTTTAGAAGGTACACATATAGTTTGAAAAACATAAGCGGAAGCATATTTACAACAAAACTGAGTTGGTTTCAAAAAGATAAACATATAAGTAGAGACATAGTGTACTGCAAGAGTTTAATATATTACATAAAAGAGCGTTAATTGTTTCAAAGGAGTTGTCCAAAAGGTGGTCAAATAGGAGCTTTACTCTTGCCTTTACTGCGTTTTGCAAAACATTTTAAAAGTAGTATCTGATAAGCTAGAATAGCTTAGTGAGTATGTCAAACTAAAAATCATATGAACACACGTATAAGATCGTATAAAGACATTACACGTATGTCAGGTAATCAATGCTAGCCTCTGGTTCTAGACCCAGGGCAACAACATAGGTCACAGTACTATACCAAATCTGAGTCTTACTGCACATAGCAGTATGCTAAACAACACATATATGCACAATACATGTATAATAATCTGATATGATAATACACATACGGTAGAAATGAAGAATAGTCTAGAAGACCTTATAATTGGTAATGTTATGTAATGATCCACAGAAGATTATGATTCAGAGAATATGCCCACAACTAGTCTCTACAAATATAATACCAATTATATATCAACACATGCTATTGCTAGATAATAGAGAACTGAATAGGGCTTGAGCACAGTCATGCCCTACCATAGGCACGCCCGTGCCTATAGCTAAAGGTACGGGGCATACCTGATCTTGCAGACACGCCTGTGCCTTTCTATGGTACGCCCGTGCCTATGCCCCTAAGTACGGGGTATCTTATGAATTAGGGTTTGCCACGGGGCGAAAGGCACGCCCGTACCCTCCTTGGGCATGCCCGTGCTTTCCCTTGGTCTACACAGAACTGACCGACAGAACATGTTTTTCCGGCCAAAACTCCACATACTTCAATTCTAATCGTGTTAGTCCTAAATTGAGTACACAACAACAAATGTTTGTAGAAGGGAGGGGGGGTTGAATACAAACTTTAGCTTTTAAAAGTTAAAGACACACCGATATACTTTTATATAATTCTTATTGATTATGAATCAAGAATTACATGTACTTGAAGCGGAAATTCTAAGTACAATAAAAGGTGGCAATCTATTTGTCTAACACATAGACAAGCTAACTCTAAAACAACTAATGTATATAGAGTGTTTAACACATGAACAAGTTTGATTCTACACAATGCTTAAACTCTACGAAATTCTCAACTGATGAGATTTCTTTGTGTGGAGTAGAGACTTCACTGTGTTGTATATTGCATGTCCACCATGCATGTATATTTATAGAAATCTTGGCGTATCCGGTTGCATGAAGGAAGGAGACAAAGAGGATGTGGAAATATAATCTTTTAATTGTAAAGGTAGTGGGTGAAAAGTAAAGTTACTTTAATCAACTGTTTGATAAAAGTTGTAACACCCTGAATTTTAGTACAGATTTAAACTTTTTATATTTCAACAAAACATCATTATAAGTGTATTTGTTTACATCATAATGCGGAAGCTTATCGAATTTACAAAAGGTGGTGTTACTTGTTGACCCGAATACACGACCATTAATTACAGCTAAACAAAATGAGGATAATCATGTATTCTAAACATATCTATCAGGCAACAAGTGCTCCCAAAAGCGTTTACCCGCCTCACCGGCAACAAACTATTGCTTATCTGCGGATACAAAACATAAACACAAATTTTATTAGCAGAAGCTAGTGAGTGTGTCAAAACCAGTTAAACAACTAAACAAGTCATCATAATACATAAAACAGTTATGCCATCAGTAAACAATTCACACAAGATGTGGGGGACAAGTCCACTTATACTTGTATATTCCATAGGGGCCAACCATGGTCAACAAGTCCTTGTGGGGGTGTGTCCACATCTCCCATCAAGGTGGGGGAAGCACGAAGCAGTCCACCATACAACAGTTCTCTGGAGTGTAAGCCCTGTTCACCAAATCCACTTGTGTTACCCGGGTTCGGTGGCTTGTCAGCCCAGTGAACGCACACGGTCATGATGGCTACTGACATACCCCTCCACGCTCTGCACTGATTCCTCAGCCACCCGTACATCGCGGTTCCCCAATTACGGAAGCCATAAGAACCTGTGCACGTCTCAATGACTAGGAACCCTATGGTACATAGTTCATATCACAACAGCGTTCCAGACCAAATCACATACCCCGAAGGGTCACATAATCACAAGCAAGTTATACACACAAGGTCACAACTTGCCATAATCAATACATAGCATAACATGCTTCAAAATAGGTGAATCATATATTCAATTGCCTAAATCATTATCATAAACATGATAATATCAATAACAATTCACATTGATGCCATACATATACATAAACATAATATATAAGAAAACAATTGATGACTTGCACATTAAAAGCGTTTTGGGTATCTGCAGGGCACAACTCACCTGTCTGAAGTGATGAGGATCACTTCCAATTCAATTCAATGCTACAAATCACTTGCACAATGATTCTATGATCATAACACAATGAACTTAGTTAAGTTAACCATACATTGAAGTTACACACAAGTATGGACTCAAAACACGACTTAAATGCTCATTTCAGGTCTTTCGGACTCCCTATGGACTCCCTAAAACCATTGGAAACAATCCCCAATCAATTACAAGGTCAAATGGGGTCAAAAACAAGTTTTTGGACACTTCAAGTGTCCTCGCGCCGCGAGACAAGGAGCCTCGCGCCGGGAAAAATTCTCTGGAAACTTGACCCTCGCCAAAAAGGATCCTCGCGCCACGACGCTTGGGGGTCGCGCCGCGACGTGCCCGTGAACAGTGATTCTGGGCCTTTTTCTTTGCTGCAAGCCCCGATTTTGAACACTAACATTTGTCAAATCTCATCTCTTTCAATATAACTCATTTGCAGCAACAAAAACACTCAAAGAACACTTCCATATAGCATATTAACAACATATAACATAACTTTGATCATCAAAACTCTATACACAACAATTTTCCCCCATTTTGACCCATTTTAACAAGTTTTCAACACCATAACCAACAATCACTACATTCAACTAAATTTTAGCAATAATTCACCAATACTACATGTAAAATCACTATCAAACTCGATTTTCAACACTTAAGCACATTTGATCATTCAAAACCCTAACTTTGGCAATTACCCCAACCTTGACCCATTTAACAACACTTTCACCAATTTCAACCATAATCTACCATAAATAACTATCCAGACTTAAAATCAAACACTAATTCAAGGTTATACTTACTTGTTTTGCACAACCCAACTTGATTCCCAACTTGGTTAGTATGCTTCTTGCTCAAATCAAGTTTCAATGTGAAGATATTGAAGAACAAGCAACTAAAGCCTTGAATGCAAGCACAAATCACCACTTTCTCTTTGATTTCACCTTCTTCTTCTTTTCTCTAGAACCCTCTCTTTTCTCCTCTCTACGATGGCTTCTCCAAGAAAAGAAGAGTTTTGACTCCAATAATTGGAGTCTTGACTCTTTTATACACATAGTTACATCTCTAGCCCTCCCACTTGTATGCCTTTTACATTTATATACCAATTTCTCAATGTACAACACATTCACCACTAGTAATAACTAAATACAAACAATACACCTAATTCTATTAATTCTCAAGTAAACTTGCATTTTATATATATTTATAATTTTACAAAAATATGGGTTTTACAATTCCTCCCTCCTTACAAGGATTCCGTCCTCGGAATCAACTCTGGCTAAACAAGTGAGGGTAACGGGTTTTCATGTCGTCTTCAGTCTCCCAAGTCAAGATATGACCTTGACTATGCTTCCATTGCACCAAAACTAAATGAATCAAGCGCTTCCTTAGCTTTTTGGTCTTTCTATCCACAATTGCAACTGGTTCTTTCACCATTCGCTTCTTCGGATCAACCTGCAACTCATTGATGGGAATAACTTGATTATCTTCCACTTTGGTCTTCTTAAAGTTGCAAACATGAAATGTGTTGTCAACACCTTCCAACTCCGGAGGTAGCTCTATCTTGTACGCCTGCTCATTGACTCGCTTTAAAATCTTGAATGGCCCAATATACCTCGGGCTCAACTTTCCCCGCTTCCCAAACCTAATCACCCCTTTCCAAGGTGAAACTTTAAGCATCACTTGATCACTGAATTCGAATGTCATAGGCTTCCTCTTCTTATCCACGTACATATTTTGACGATCACGCACGGCTTTAAGCTTTTCAAGTGCAATTTTGACCTTGTCAGCAGTCAATTGAACAATCTCCGGGCCTGCATACTGTTTCTCACCCGGTTCAAGCCAACACGTAGGAGTTCGGCATCACCTTCCATAGATCATTTCGTAGGGAGGCATACCAATGCTAGAATGGTAAGAGTTGTTGTAGGCAAACTCGATCAGTAAATGGTAATCCCATGATCCACCAAATTCTAGAACACAAGAATGCAGCATATCCTCCAATGTTTGAATGGTCCTTTCGGATTGACCATCCGTCTGCGGGTGATAAGCTGTACTCAAATGGACACGAGTACCCAATTCCCTTTGAAGGCATCTCCAAAAGTTGGATGCGAATCTCGAATCTCTATCCGAGACGATAGATAGAGGTACTCCATGTCTAGATATAATCTCATCCAACTTTACCAATTTGTCCAAAGAAGTTGTCTCACGAGTGGCGAGAAAATGAGCATATTTGGTCAAACGATCAACTATGACCCAGATCATGTCGTGTCCCTTAGCAGTCGTTGACAATTTTGTGACAAAATCCATAGTAATGTGATCCCACTTCCATTCCGGAATTTCCAATGGTTGAAGGTTTCCGTATGGACGTTGATGCTCAATCTTGACTTGCGCACAAATTGCACACTTCTCAACATAAGAAGCGATATCCACTTTCATCCCGGGCCACCAATACAAAGATTTTAGATCATGATACATTTTTGTGCAACCCGGATGCACGGACATTTTAGAACGATAGGCATCATGTAGAATCACCTCACGGTTGTTGCCGAGCTTTGGCACCCATACACGACCCACAAAGATCTTTAAGCCACGACTATCATCTTCTAGGCGATCTTTGAGTTTCATCATTTGCTCCTCTTTAAGGTTTTCCTCTTTCAATGCCTCTTGTTGAGCTATCTTCAGGTTTTCTACCAAGTCGGAGATCACCTCCATTAGAAAAGATTGGTAACACAAGGCATCTGTTTGGGTTTTGCGGCTCAGAGCATCTGCCACAACATTAGCCTTACCAGGATGATACCGAATCTCACAATCATAGTCTTTAATCAATTCGAGCCATCGGCGTTGCCGCATGTTCAACTCCTTCTGATCAAAGATATGCTAAAGGCTTTTATGATACGTGAAAATCACACAATGAGTGCCATAGAGATAATGGCGCCAGAGTTTCAAAGCAAAGATAACTGCAGCCATCTCTAAATCATGGGTAGGATAAGTTGCTTCATGAGGCTTCAATTGCCGGGAAGCATAGGCAATAACCTTGCCTCGCTGCATCAACACACATCCCAAACCAGACTTGGATGCATCACTATAAACCACAAAATCCTGTGATCCCTCAGGAAGAGATAAAATAGGAGCTTGGCACAACAAGCTCTTAAGAGTCTGGAAGGCGGCTTCCTGAACATCAGTCCAAGAATAAGGAATATTCTTACGGGTCAGCTTGGTTAGTGGCCCCGCTATCTTGGAGAAATCACAAATGAATCTGCGGTAGTAACCCGCAAGACCAAGATAACTTTTGATTTCGGAAGGGGATTTTGGAGACTCCCACTTCATAACCGCTTCAATCTTAGAAGTATCAAGTTTAACTCCTTCCTCACAGATAACATGGCCAAGGAACTGGACTTCCAGTAGCCAGAATACGCATTAGGAGAATTTTGCATAAAGCTTTTCGTATCGAAGAACTTCAAGAACTTCCCGCAAATGAACTTCATGATCCTTCTTGGTTTTAGAATAAACCAAGATATCATCAATGAACACAATCACAAACTTATCCAAGAAACGTCGGCACACTTGATTCATAAGATCCATGAACACCGCCAGAGCATTGGTTAGACCAAAAGGCATCACAAGAAATTCATAATGCCCATAGCGGGTTCTGAAAGCAGTCTTGGGAATATCATCTTCTTTTACACGAACTTGATGATAACCCAAAAGAAGATCAATCTTGGAAAAGTAACTAGCTCCTTGAAGCTGATCAAACAAATCATCAACGCGAGGGAGTGGGTATTTGTTCTTGATGGTTCTTTTGTTTAACTCTCGGTAATCAATGCACATTCGGAGAGTCCCATCCTTTTTCTTAACAAATAAAACCGGTGCTCCCCAGGGTGAGGAACTTGGTCTAACAAATTCCTTATCCAAAAGGTCTTGGATTTGGGTCATCATTTCCCGAATCTCCGATGGTGCTAAACGGTAAGGAGCTTTGGCAACAGGAGTTGCCCCGGGAACAAGATCAATTTGAAACTCAACCTCCCGAACCGGAAGTAAACCGGGAAGATCATCTAGAAACATATCCGGAAATTCACTAACCACTTTGACATCTCTAACACTTTGCTTCTCCTTTTTGGCATCAAGGAAATATGCCAAGAAGGATTCACAACCCTTTTGTATGCATTTTTGGGCTTTCATAACAGACAATATTTCCAACCCAGATTTGCGCTTCTCGCCTTGAGCTACAGCATAACCACCATTGGGCAGAGGAATCTTAATCAATTTCTTAGAACATAAAATTTCGGCATGATTAGTGCTAAGCCAATCCATACTAATGACCGCATCAAAAGAAGATATGTGAACCGGTAACAAACAAATTAGGAAAGAACTCCCATCAAGATCAACAATGCAACTATCACAGATATCAGTCACAGAAATAACCTTGCCATCAGCAATTTCAACATCAAGGGGTTTGGCAAGCTTGCTAAAAGGTAATTTCAATTTCTCACAGAAAGCATACGATATGAATGATCTATTGGCTGTGAAAATTGTAAGCATGTATGTTTATGTGAAAGTCTAAGTGCTAGAATAAGGCATATATATATATATATCTATATGTATAGGATAATTACACAAATGGTCTCTACACTTAATTAACTTCTATTTTGACGGTTTTAGCCTTTTTAGTTTTATAAACACATTTAATTCCATAAAGGCAATTCATAATACACATATGACAATTCCTATTTATTTATTAATTAAGAAATTTCGAACCTTGGGTGTTATGACCGCCTTCTCTTTTCCATTCCAAGAAATTCACCTTCTTCAGCAGCTTCTTTTCATGAAACTTCAATTTCCTCATACTCTCAATTTACAACAAATTCAGATAAATTATTATAAAACAACGAAACAGATGACCGGAGAAAATATACGAAACCCTAGAAATTGAAACCGCAAACTATAGTGCAAAAAGTGAAAACCTTCCCAGAATATAATATGCCCTTTAAATGGGATGGCAACGAGGCAATTTCAGGTCGGGAATTGGCCCCTCATCAGGTAATTGAGGAAAATTGCAAGAGATGGGGTATTTCCGTTTAATATACATGGTTAATTTTCATCACGGGGATAACCATAACTTAAACCGTTATTTTTTATTGCAGGGATCCCCGGATATCTTGAAGTTTGACTTATACTAATTGTTCTTCAACGTGAAAATAATCACTTCTATAAACCAATATTTTATCCAACCACCATTAAAACAACCTTCAAAACTCAAAAGACAGATTAAAAAAGTGAATCTTGCAATTGCAATCTTAAATTTTGACTTATACTACTTGTTATTCAAGAAGCATACACAAAACCTATAAGTCTCCTGGACCAAACAAGGTATAGGAATATAGCAACTAAGACTCTGAGATAGCAGCTAACAGACCATCAATGTGTGCAACTGTGATATAAAAATAAACCATCAATGTGTTTAATTCTGTTCATAGAATCAAATCCAATAGGAAGTTGTATATATGAGAACCCAATTCATTTAAACCCTTAAAATACCATCTTTTAATCAATGTATGCAATTGTATTAAAAAAATCTGAACCTAACAGAAAGACGAGACTGATTTAGGAACTACGAGGAGTCTACGAGACTGATTTTAGAATCTTGCAGGTGGTCGGCGTTGGTTGGAGGTCGGTGCTCGGGAAGTCGGGAGAGACAGAGAGTTGAAAGAGCAGCCAAACGCCCCTTGGTAACTAGGGTTGTGTGTAACATCGTAAAATCTAAGCCATTTTTTTTATTTGCGCTGCGGAAGCTTTGATTAACTTTAAACATTTATACTATTTAAAAATAATTACAAATACACATAAACAAAATATCTGTTCTTAAAATCCAACATCCATAAGTCTGTGTTACAAAATAATCTGGCTCGTTTCATTTTAATTATAGTCATCAGAGTCAAGTCAACTTTTCCTTCCACGAGCACTCACAAACACAAACCTGTAAAAAGCAACAACTGTGGGGAATTAGCACAAAGCTAAGTGAGTAGAGGCTAAAGCCAAAAGCAAACATCAAGTCAATACTAATCATGTAATCACAACCACTAAGAAGACCGGCGGTTCGGCGCAGAACCTACAACCAATGCTGGCCAAATCAAAGGTTTACCGATAGCCCTTTACTGAATTGGCACAGTGAAATCCCACTCTGAAGCAACATATGCAACAGTAAGGCTACCACTGTTCAACCAACCAGTAAACGAGCCCAGCCCAATTCCACGTATAGCTGACTTCTCAAACGCAACTCAAAATCATACTAAGAGTGCGCATCGAACAAATAATCATGCAGCACTCATCAATAAAATATATTACAATCAACAACTCTAATTTCAAACCATCACATATAATCATGCCTCACATCATTAATATTAAACACAATCTTTACCATTCGCATCCAACGTCCACTCACCTTTCAAGTTCAGATGAAGTACTTAGAAGTCTAATGTTACTGAGCCTTTGGATTGCCTGAAATAAAATGATAACCAATCAGTCTCAAATCTTATAAATATATCTGACATATATTTATAATTCATTCATAATATCAACAATCAATAAACTAATACAAATCAAAACACAAAATATCGGATTTCAAAAACTATCGGATTTACACTCGGATTTCTCAAAATCCGCAGCTCAAGTGTCGGATTTCACGAGTGTCGGATTTGGGAATCCGATGGATTCCATATCTGTCGGATTCACCTTATTCGGATTTCAAGCACTCGGTTTCAAAGTCCCGGATTCAAGAGTATCGGATTTCACTATTTCCGGATTTTCAAGTTTCAGATTTCATGTATCGGATTCTGACTTAGTCATTTTCCAAGTTTAGGATTTCATATCCAATTATAGTATTCGGATTTGGGGTTGTCATAAACCAAGTTTCGGATTTTAAGGTAATCGGATTTGCATTTTTGGATTTCATAAGAATCGGTTTTTGTCACAATCGGTTTTCCTAACTTCCACAATCCGAGAGCTTCATAAATATCAAATCCGATAACTTCAATATATAATAATCCAAACCCAGATTTCATATAGATCCATAACCATCATTCCAGAAACATACATTAAACATTTCTAATACATTCTCATGCAATTAACCATATGAATCATATGAACATACAAAACTTATCAAAATCCTATTCTTTCAAAAACTGATTGTAATATTCTTAGCATGCAACCTTCAAAACTAATCATAAATCATATTTGCATTGGATAACATATTAAGAAGGATTATAACATGTAAATTCATAAACACCAACCTTTTAGATCTAGATTTAATAACACAATATGAATCCCGATTCTTTTCTTCTTCCTTTCTTCTTTCGGTTTTCTTTACAAAAGAGAGCACACACACATACACATTTTTCTTGTTTGTAAAATAATGGGCAGATGAGTCCAACACATACACACACAGTACATGCAAAATAGGTGGCACCTAAATCCCACATACACCCCCACGTGTAAACCCCACTAGACATGTATGCATACATACATACGGCTATAAATACATTCATACATACTTTATTCAAATTTCAATTAATTAATTAATTAAACTAATTCACTTAGATAATCACCTAATTAAATTAAAACAATTAAATCACAACAAACACATACTGTAAACCTGCTAATCTACTAGCCCAGGTTTGCGGGTGTTACATTGTGCCTTTGTGCAAGTACTAGGAAATTTTTTTGGCTGGGCATATGCATAGCCTTATGGTAAACAGGTAAACGGTGTGTTTGGTGAAAGACGTTGAGACTGGAGTTAAGGTTGGGGCTGGAGTTGAGGTTGGGGTAGATTAATTAATAATCTCAAGCCTAACTCATAAGCTACTTAAAAAGACTTTTATTTTTTAGGGCTTATGAGAGATTATATTTTTAATAATCCCCTCAACATTGTAACCCCCGAACAGGGCTAGAGGGCTGAGGATTTAAAAACTAGAATCTCAAGCCCCTTTAATCCCTATAAGCTCATTGCTGAACACACCCAAAGTATGGATGAAGTGACTCGTATGTTAATATCAAAATTTTGTAGTGATTTCACTAATCAACAATTTCAATTGTCTTTCATTGTTTAACATAGCTTATTGAACATACTTAAAAGAGATAGCTAACATAGCATATTAATCATGTCTAAATGATAAAAACACGAACCACCTCAAAACAAACATAGCTTATTGAACACACTTAAAAGGGATACTTGACAAAGCTTATTAATCACATTTAAATGATAAGAACATGAATCACCGCAAAAACATACCATCCTATGACAAATTCTCCATCCAAGTATATTAAAACGGGTCACTTTTCAAAAGAAGTGAAATTGTTAGCATTAATATTTCTAGCACGAAGCTTACAAGAAGCAATCACATGTTTATTAAGTTTTGCAAACTGGTTACAACATCTACTAAAACTGTGACTACCATCATATATAAAGTGAATCCAGCTTCCATCTAGCAAGTAGCAACCATTTCTATTTGGAGTAGACCTAATTAAATAATAGTTAAATATTTAAAAGTTGATTAATTAATAAGTTTATTAACTAATTAAACAGTTGGGAGTAACTTGTAAATTACCTAAACCTGATGGTTTTGGTTGTTAGAATATATATATATATATATATATATATATATAGTTTTGTATTTTTGTTTTTATAGGCCTTGTATTTAGTTGTGGCCCATGGCCCATTTCCTCATGTATTTATACCCTCTTGTATTCCTTTGTATGACAACCTGATCATTATACCATTTATCATGGTATCAGAGCCAAACTAATATCCTAATTTTTTGCTTTCCTAGTTTGGCTTCTCCTTGCCGTCGGCTGCATCTCCTTCCTTCTCCTAGGTTTACTTTTATTTTTCTTCTTATATAAAATTCCTCGTCCCCCCCCCCTATTTTTTCCCCACCAGTATTCTTCTCCATATTTCTTTTCTTATTATTATTTTCTTTCTTCCTCATCGTTTCCGTGGCAGCCGCTCAACCTGAATCTTCTTCTAATCTAAAACCATATGGCATCACTAATATCAAAAGTTTTGTTCCTCTCGTTCTTGATTTAAATGAATTAAACTATGATGCCTGGCGAGAGCTCTTTGAAACCCATTGTATTGGCTTCGGGGTATTCAGGTACATTGATGGCTCCACCACTAGTCTAGGACCTGATGACACTGAATGGAAGAAAATGGATTCTCTTGTGAAACTATGGATCTACGGTACAATTTCTCCCTCTCTTCTCACCACCATTTTGAAGAAACATGTATCTGCTCGTGATGTTTGGCTAGCTTTGGAGAACTTATTTCATGATAATAAAGATTCCCGAGCAATACAACTGGACAGTGATCTTCGAAATATCACCTTAGGCGACATGTCAATTGCTGAATATTTCCAGAAAATCAAGTCTATTTCAGATCTTCTTCAGAACATTGACAAGCCGGTTGATGAGAAAACCATTGTAATCTACATGGTTAACGGGCTCTCAGAAAAATATGAATATGTCGCTTCGATAATCCGACACCGGTCACCCCTTCCTTCATTGCTTGAGGCTCGTTCTATGCTACTTGCCGAGGAATAACGCTTATCTCGCCCTCGCCCTCAATCCGGCTCACATCGTGACAACTCTTCGTCACCCACGATTCTCTACACAGATGACCGACGATCACAGCGTGGGAGGGGTTCTAACCATCGTCGTAGAGGTGGTGGACCTTTTGGCAGAAACACCCGTAGCTCCGGCGGTGGCCCGAGACCACCTTTCAGCCCGTTCCCTTGGCCTTACAGGTGGGGATTTCCGGGTCCGTATCCTTGGCAGCCACCTTCATGTGGACAGCAGCATCAGCGCCGCAATTTCAGCAACGGTAGTGGCTCTCGTAATGGGGGCGGCAGCTCTCGACATCCCCAAGTGAACTCCCATGCTTATCAAGCTACTTCAATTCTTGGTTCTCCACCATGGACTTGGTTTCCTCCAACCTCCTCTGATCAAGAAACTAATTTGGATTCAGCATTTCACACTCTTTCGGTGGATGCCACGAATGATAATGGGTGGTACATGGACACCGGTGCAACCTCACACATCGCCTCAGACACAGGTAACCTTCATACTTTTTTTAATTCGAATGGTAACTCATCTATTATTGTTGGTAATGGTTCACGTTTGCGTGTTTCATGCACTGGTACTTCAACTATATCCACCCCTTACAAACCCTTACACCTTAATCATATACTTGTTTCTCCTAACATGATTAAAAATCTCGTTTCTGTTCGTCGCTTTACACGTGATAATAAATGTACTATTGAATTTGATGAAAATGGTTTCTCTGTGAAGGATTTGAAGACTCGTCATACCCTCCTCCGGTGTGATAGTAGCGGAGATCCTTACCCTGTTCGTCCTAACTCCATTGCTCTTATGACTTCAAGCCCTTCCGTGTGGCACCAACGCTTGGGTCACCCTGGAGATTCAATTTTTAATTTTTTATTGTCTCGTGGTTTAATTTCTTGTAATAAACGGGATAATGTTTTATGTACTGCTTGTCAGTTAGGAAAGCAAACTCGATTGCCATTTTCTCCTTCCAATATTCATGTTGATGCTATGTTTGATTTAATTCATTCTGATTTGTGGACGTCTCCCATTCCAAGTATTAGTGGCATTAAATACTATATATTGTTCCTTGATCACTTTACTCATTTTTTATGGGTGTATCCACTTCGGCGTAAATCTGATCCATTTAGTAAATTTTTACATTTTCAATCTTATATTAAGAATCAGTTTAATTGTCAAATTAAGTCATTTCAATGTGACAACGGGGTGAGTTTGACAATAACGACTTTCACTCCTTCTTCTCCACGCATGGTATCCATATATACACGTACACATACTTACTTACTTATATACACATACACATACTTACTTACACATACACATTTACGAACACACACACAAATACACATAAAACATACAAACATGCATATATTTATTTAGACTCAACTAGTACATACAAATAAATACTTCCCTATTTCATTAACTACATACGCATAACTAGTGTTTACAACTAGGCCCAGGTTGAGGATGTTACAGTAAGGGAATTCGGAGGGAACAAATTATTTGCGAGGGATTTACAAGGGTTATATACTCGCAAATCCCTTGCAAAGCTCTTGGAAATCCTTCACAATGTTGTTTTCTATAAAATACATTTTTTGAATTGTCATAATTCCTGTAATATCTAATATTTTAATTGGATAAAAATGTAAACTATAATACTAAAATTTCATTTAACGTCTAACATACGCTACCAAATTCAACACAATATCTAAAAATACAATATTAAGTTCCTACATTTACCGTTCACCAAGAAGTTCCAACATTTAGTTTTGTTTTAAACTAACATATACACATAATGCCCATACTAGATAGATGAAGGAGAGTCTCGAGATTGAAAATGTTGAAGCATCATCTTGTTCAACGTTGCCACTTGTTCTTGCAAGTGTTTTGTTTGTTGTTGACTTGACAATCTTTGTTCTTCCATTTCTTTTCTTAAAGTGCTCTCATTCTCATGCAATTTTGCTCTAAGAAAGTTTTCATTCTCTTGCAACGTTACCACCGTCTCTTTCAACCTTTGTATCTACAATTAGTAAACACATGTTTATATACGGAAATTAATACCTAATACAAATAACACATAATATGATAGATCAAATATTCAACCATATTAGTATCCATTACAACTCATTTCCACCCAATATGATGTAATATCACCCATATAGATCATATTTATCTTTAAACAAATAATATATACCATAACATACATATTTCACTAGTTCAGACTTGTATGACCCATTAATACTTATGACAACTAATTTACATCTAATACGACACATTACAACATCTTATTAAATAACACCTAATAAGATGTTTAATGACCATGTTATTTGTAAGTACTTATACCCATTTCAATCCAATAAATCATTATGACATATTACTATTAAAATATCACCGATTCACCCCAATATGATTCATTCATGTTAATATGAACAAACAACACCCAACATGACTTGCATTTATAAAAAACATGACTCGTTACAACCACTTATATTTAGTTTATACCCAATATTGCTCATTAAAACTTGTATGAGCCATTAGTACTATTTACCCATTAATTAATGCGCATATATGATTTGTATGTCCCACTATGACTCATATGACCGGTTACTACTTCTTACAACTCATATTAATTGATTAACACTCGTATGATCCATTACTACTTAAAACTCATTTCAATCGTACAATACACCCGTATGACATATTATCACTTACTACAACTCATTGCAACTCACATCATCAAGGTTACTAGTATGCTAATGGTTACTTATAATGATCTAATTCAAATGCAATCAAAACAAAACTGAATAAACAAACCTCCTCAACATTTGCCGAAGAGCATGAACTACTCGCACTAGCATGTGACCTCGGTGTACCCGTAAGCAAAAAGTAGGGATCTTGTCGTCTACCACTACCAAGCACTCTCCCTTTTCAACTCTCTCCACACTGCTCCCAAAGCTCCATATCAGTAATTTCATTGATATCAGCATCATCACCATGCTTATCATGGAAAGTACTCGTATACTTGTCCTACAATATATTGTAACAGAATAAAATGATAACTTAACATCCGATATATAAGACTTTAAATAAAAATTAATGATACGATAATAAAATATACCATAAAATCTTTAGCCCTAGGGTCAACAAACTCGGTTATCATGCTCTCAGACGTATCCCCTTCCTCGGAAGTCAACCTTTTTTTTGTATAGTAGTGTACAAAGAGTTCGATACCAGATACCTTGCGGCCTCTTTTTTTCTCCTACATAAGTAATTAAATATCTATATGAAAATAAAAAAGATTTAGATCAAAATTATGGTGGCACTTTATTTGAAGTTACAAAATTAACATATCTTACCAAATACAACCTAGTGTGGGTAAGGCTACGGGAGCCACACGTGTGTTTTGCAACCTTCCCACCTACTTGGCTATTTCGATTTTTTTGCCACTTTTGATACATACACTCACAGTTCATTATAAATGTAATTATACACATACAAGTTTATAAAGATGTCAATGCATTCATCTAGATACTTTACACAAATTAAACCGCTACGACATTTTTATATATCTAAGTTTACGTATATGTGTTCGTATATATAAGTTGGTCTAAAGAGGCTAATATGCCAAATATTTTTAGTTCATGTTAGTGTAGTTATACATACATGTTTATATATATGTTCAAAATTCAAGGTGTAAAACACTAAAATATATATAAAAAAACCATGTTGGTCCTCGCAAATCCCTCAGAAATTTGCGAGGGATTTCCAAGGCCTGGGATAGTTTTATTATGTTTTTCAATATATTTGATTATAGAATACACATACATTCATTCACAGTTCGTTATAAATGTAATTATACACATACAAGTGTATAAAGATATCAATGCATTCATATAGATAATTTACACACATTAAACAACTACCACCTTTTTATATATTTAAGTTTACATATATGTGTTCGTATATATAAGTTGTTCTAAATAGGCTAATATGCCAAATATTTCTAGCTCATGTAAGTGTAGTTATAGATACGTGTTTATATATTTAATATTCGGAGTGTAAAACACTAAAATATATATAAAAAAACCATTTTTGTCCTCGCAAATTTCTCGGAAATTTTCGAAGGATTTCCTAGGCCTGAGATAGTTTTATTATGGTTTTCACTGTATTTGATTATAGAATACACATACATACACTCAAAGTTCATTATAAATGTAATTTTAGACATACAAGTGTATAAAGATGTCAATGCATTCATATATATACTTTACACACGTTAAACCGCTACGACGTTTTTATGTATCTAAGTTTATGTATATGTGTTCGTATATATAAGTTGGTCTAAATAGGCTAATATGCCCAATATTTCTAGCTCATGTTAGTGTAGTTATACATATGTGTTTATATGTTCAAAATTCAAGGTGTAAAACACTAAAATATATTAAAAACCATCTTGGTCCTTGCAAATCCCTTGGAAATTTTCGAGGGATTTCCTAGACCTGTGAGAGTTTTATTACATTTTTCACTATATATTTGATTATAGAATACCCATCATATAGGCACAGTTCATTATAAATATAATTTTAGACATACAAGTGTATAAAGATGTAAATGCATTCATATAGATACACTTACACACATTAAACCGCTACGAAATTTTTATATATCTAAGTTTACGTATACGTGTTTGTGTATATAAGTTGGTCTAAATAGGCTAATATGTTAAAATATTTCTATCTCCTGTAAGTGTAGTTATGCATACATGTTTATATGTTCAAAATTCAAGGTGTAAAACACTAAAATATATAAAAAAGCAATTTGGGCCTCACAAATCCCTCGTAAACTTTCGAGGGATTTCCTAGGGATTTTTGCGAGGAATTTACGAGAGCTATTGGGCCTCAAAAATGCCTTGAAAATTTCTCGCTAATAGGTTATAAATGTGTTGAATTCTAATTTGTCGTAAATGCCTAGGAATACTCTCGGAAAATTTTACGAGGGATTTCTTATCCTCGGAAATTCATTGCAATCTTGCGAGCAATTTCCGAGAGATTTTATTTCTCGAAAATTCATCGAAAACTTCTCTCTAGTTCCACATAAACATGTAGGATTCATATCCGTTGTAAATTCCTAGGAATTTTCTCGGAAACTTTGCGAGGGATTTTCGGCCCTCAGAAAATCCTCGCAATCTCCGATGTTTCTAGTAGTGTAATTTTCATTTTGAATAGATTGAATCACTAGTGTGGCTTTTATAATACACTAACACTTTTTATTCCGCTGTGCCATGTTTAACTATTGTTTTGAACCATAAAAACCCAACATACTTAGCACTCACCGAATTTTCCTATATTAACAACTATTATTCTAGCATGAGCATGCTATCATTTGAAATGCTATACGAGAGATGGTGTCAAACTCCTCTCTACCGGGGTGAATTGGGTCTCCATGTTCTTGGTAGCATTGAAATAGTGCAAAACACAACACAAAGAATCCAACACATTAAAGAAAAATTGTTGGTTACACAGAGCTGACAAAAGAGCTACACATATAAAAAGGTGTTCAATTTTTAAATTTCAAATAGGGAATCATGTGATGCTGAAAGTATCCCTATGAAAGGGCGTTATTCGATTTTGGAAACAGGGCAAGCTCAATCTTAGATTCATTGGACCCTTGGAGATTCTAGCACGTTTTGGAAGCGTTGCCTAGAAATTAGATTTCACGAAGAACTGTTGAGAATTCACAATACTTTTCATGTGTCCCAACGGATGAAGTGCCTAGCTAATGAAGCTCATGTACCATTAGACGAAGTGGTGGTTGATGATAAACTTAATTATGTGGAGCAACCTGCAACTATCATAGAAAGAAAAGTGAACACTTTGAGAAATAAGCAGATTAATATGCTCAAGTACAATGGAAACATCAAAAAGGTTCGAGTATACTTGAGAACCCAAAGAAGAGATGAAGATCAATTATCCAGGGAAGTTCTGGTTCAAGGACGAAATCCTAATAAATAGGGAAGAGTTGTAACACCTCGAAATAAGTACTTTTATTTGTATTATTTGATTGGAGTTTATATTAGAAGTTAGCTTATATGATCAAAGTGGTTAATTCATTGTTGTTTATTATTATGAGGTTGAGGGGTTTATTATTATGATATTGAGGGACTAGTGTCGCCATTCCTCAAATTATATTGTCTACTTTAATTGTTTGTGGTTACTTTAAAATAAAATAAATTAGAAGGCCATTAACCTACATACGATTATAAGAGAGTGTGTGACCTTAAGTCAATATTTGGTAAATTTGTATGTGATTATTTGGAGAACTCTAGAAGGAGGGGAGAACTAGAGGAAGGTGTGTTATTCTTCATTGTTTTTAAGATTCCTAGGGTTTATGGTAACCAAGTGTAGTTATAAGGTACTTGGAATCACCATATTAGTATTGATGATATTTGGGGTTGTATGAAATCTGATTATAGATGGTTTACTGAAACTTAGAAGCATTATGTACTAACTGGGTGAAATTAATTGAATAGCATGTGTGGCATGTCATATGTGTATCATACTATATATACATTTATACATATATGATATGTGAGATGTGAAAGTCAATGTTTTAGTAGAACCCCTTTTTGCACAACTTTAGTTTATATAATCTAAAATCATGATTTAAATATCTTTGTTTTATTTAAAGGGTTGTGTGTAAAAACAGAATGATTAAGTACTAAATGATTCTGTGGTCGGAATAATTCGAAGGCCCTGAGTGAATCTACATCTGAATGTGACATGCTATTTGATAAAAGTTCTGAATGAAGTAAATACCATTTTAACATTAAAAGTGATATATTATATTATATTATAAGATATGATATGATATGATTATTTAACAAGATAACGTGTAAAAGAATGAATATTATGGTAAAATACTTGGTGCTTAATGGTTTAGAATGTATATTAAGGTAGAATGCTTGAGCAGCGTTCTTCTGTTTTATTTAAACAGTCTTCATACAGAGACATGAATCAAACACATTGAATATTGAACGATTCAGCATTCAACACCGAATTATTTCATTAAACAGCAAACAAACAACCCTTACTCTTAAAAAAGTATTTTTTAGGGGCATAAGATTACCACATTCATAGTTCAAACCACCTTAAGACCATGTACATCGGGGGTTACCAGCTCGTTCCCCATCTAGCTCCCACACACCATCGTTGCTTCACTAGTTGGAGCTGGTGAGTTCCCTAGCTCGTTCATCAACTAGCTGCCGGTTCTCCTTTTTTCTTTTCTTTTCTTCTCTCTTTATCTTTTAATTAATATATATTTTTTTATTAATATCTAATGTGGGTAGATGTGGGTTGGAGGGAGTTTTTTTACCAAATGGGCGTTGATTAAAAACATATTTACCAAATAAATATAGTTTTAAACATAATTACCATTTAGGTGTACCTTTTTGTTTTTACTGTTATTCTAATTGCTTTTTAGTGCTTCTTTTTAACTATTTTTCTACTGCTGCTTTACTATTTTTAACTCTTTTTTTTACAGCTTCTTTTACCCGTTTTTAGTGTTTTGCTGTTTTTTTTCTATTTTTTACTGCTTCTTGACTTTTTTTTACCGCTACTTTAATGCTTTTTTGATGTTTTTTAACTATTTTTTTATTATATCATATATCACAATCGAAATAATTGTTTAATGTTTTTTTTATCACAATCATAACAATTGTTTAAACAATACTAACAATCAAAAACTAAAACCAACATCATCACGGGTATAATGTTTTTAGTCCAAAACCAATAATGACTTCTTACAAAATCGAAAAGACAAAAAAAATATCTCCAAATATCTTGAACCGATAGTCAATCTTTATCTACAAAAAATAAGAAAACAAAGAAATGAAAGATATAGTCATACCAAATAATCGAATAATTTTTTTTTTGAATTTGTCTTTAGAGGGGCATCCTTTTCGATTGTGACCACTTTGCCTACAATTTCCACAAAGGTTCGTCTTTCCTCTTTCTTTGATGTCCATTGCATTTTGTAGTCTCGTTGAGCGAGTACGGCCTTTCTTATTCCGTATGAGCTCTAAATTTGGAAGCAATTTTGTAGACGATAATTGTGGCCAATACGCTTCATGACGAAGCAAGGAAACTCAGACGCCCAAGTAGCACAATATTCAACAATCGAGTAATATTTGTGCACATACTACCAACTATTCAATGAATGTTTGGCACATGCACCCGATACGCGAATATCGTCTTAAATTTAAACACTAATCTAACCGTATTTGACTGACACGCTAACGGGCAAGCGCACCTGATCGTATAGCAGTAAACTAGGCAAGACCAGGATCGTCTCCACATGGAACAATTATAGAATATACTATTAGGAAATAAACTAGTTAAAGTAAAATACGTTAAAGTAGAAAGGGGTTTTGAGTTAAAGCAGTAAATATGGAAACAATTTCAAGAAGTTGAAATCAGTTGACAGAGATGTATTCACCAATAAATTACTCCTCCTAAGTTCAATTAGTTATAAGCACATTTAATATGATAAGTTTCTAAGGGCGTTCGAACCAACAACCATTAGTCCTACTAATCCGATTATGACTTAATCTTTCTAAAACACACTTAACTCTCGTTGTATGGTGAATTAGACTCAAACTTTTATCTAAGGTATTACTGTATAATCTTAACCCTCATTATCTCACAAAAGTTATCTATCCTATTGCATGCAAACGTCATTGTCTCAGATCAAGCAAACAATATTCTAGAAGAAAATATACATGCAAGTCATTGTCTTAGATCATGCAAAAACTGTATCTAATAGATTACTCAGCAAAGGTTAAGATAAAAAACTCAAGGATCTTGATTAAGCATAAACAAAACTAATCATAAAATATAAAATCATAGAATTACATATCAAACCTAGGGGTTGTTCATTATAGTAAATACAATAACTTAGCCCATAATAATACTAGATATCAAACATGAATCAAGAAACAAATTAAATGTAAACATTATTAAAAGCTTACAAGTAATAAAAATCAAGATTTGCTATGCCCTTTCGATTCTTGCCGTGGAGTGCTGCTTCCAATAATTGTTGTCAACGGCTGCCACTCGAATCAAATTAATTGTGTATACACCGTTTGAAATATATGTTATTCTCTCTTTTTTCTTCTTCATGTCTCTATCAAATTCTCCATTTCTTCTCCCAAGAGCCCTAAAACACATATTACAATAAATTAAGCAAATAATCAACCTATTCAATCATAAGAATTCAATCGAAGACTGAGATATCGGATATAAATATTATGTATAATTTAGACGATATCAAACACCCCACACTTAATCTTTGCTTGTTCTCAAGCAAACTATCTTTTAAAAACCACTGCACCAGGTAGAGCACATGAATAACTCAATAAACAACTTCCATGTACACGTTAAACTGTCAAAAGTATCATCAGAAACGTCACTTAACTCGGCAACTACAAGTTATATTCAGACCCATGCACATGTTTGTGTAAAAATCCTCTTTAACTTTTCATTATTCTAAATAATTTCTCACTACACTAATCAATCCTTTATAACTCAAATCATACTCATTCTTGCATATTCTATTAATATATTCCTCCAGAAAACTCCCAACCTCAAGGTTTATCGGTGACTCCAAAGTTTACTAGACTAATGAGCTACCTTTTTTTTCATTTCTCTCTTCTTTTTTTATGCCTTTCTTTTTTTCTTTTTTTGTTTTTTTTAGTTTTTTTTTTGAATTTAATAGATCAAACGTGACTTTCTAATGGATCCATGTAACGGACTTTCGGCCAACATATCCAGACCAGTTGGCCTTAGTATGCTAGATTTGAAATATCCCTCGGGTCTACTTATCCGAATCCAAAAGGCCACATAGTGTTTTTCACTATTAATTTAGGCACATAACTCTTGTAAGTAACACATAAGATTTGTAATACTAAAGAATCAATCTCAACCTATTTCTGTCAGGATTCAGCTATCTTATTATTTATTGTGGTATCTCAGGATACCAACATGCTGATTATAATTTTCTGAAGGTTATATCATATATATATATTATGCAAGACTTTTTGTACTTTCTGAATCATTTAGGATTGATAGTGAGCTAAAAAATTTTACAATTATGAAAAGCCACAAACACTGACACATAGAATCTAAACATAATCACGCCACCAAGTTAAATTCTTTTTCTTAACAACTCAATTAACAATTAGCGACGTGTCTAAAAATTACAAATTTATGGCACAATTGGCAAAATTTAAAAACTATTCAAGCTTGAAGATAGTGCTCACAGGGCAATAAGCAATTGGTTAAGTATTTAACCCCCACCCCACACTTAGAAATTTGCATTGTCCCCAGTGCAATAACAGAAGTAAAATAATGTGGAACAAATAGGAGTTTCAAGGAACAATACTCCCTAGGGTTGTCGGTGACAGATCAACAGATCAAACTCTTGTATTCATTATATCATTGAGATTAACTACTACAAGCAACAGATATAAAAACACACGCAAACAAAGCTAAGAAATAAATCTTTTATTTTTGAACTTTTCTATTTTTTTTTGTGTTTTCGATTTTTATATTTTTTTGTATTTTTGGGTTTTAAAAAAAAGAAAAGAAAGAAAGAGAACTATAGAAACGGGTTGCCTCCCGAAAAGCGCCTCGTTTATTTCCGAGTCCTAAGCTTGACTCGCCCCCAAGATAAATTACTTGGGGTAGATCAGCATGACCTCCTCAAGGTCGGGTTCTTGTGTATGATTGTACAATTTCACCCGATGTCCATTAACTCGAAATGGACCTCTCTCGGATTCAAGATCGACGAACCCCATGCGCGATGATTTGATGACTGTATACGAACCAGTCCATCGCGACCGAAGTTTTCCAGGCGTGAATTTCAAACGCGAGTTAAAGAGTAAAACTTTATCACCCTGTTTGAACTCTTTGACACTTTTTAACCGCTTGTCATGTAATAATCTTGACCTCTCCTTATACATCAATGAGTTATCATAGGCTTGGTACCTCAACTCATCTAATTCATTTAATTGGAGAAATCTATGTTTTCCTCCCTCTTCAAGGTCGAGATTGGCATTTTTAATTCCCAGAACTTGTGATGCTCAATCTCAATAGGAAGGTGACAAGCTTTACCGTAAACCATACGGTATGGAGTAGATCCCGTGGGTGTTTTTTAAGTCGTCCGAAATGCCCACAAGGCATCATCGAGCTTTTCGGACCATACTTTTGGGTTAAACCCGATGGTCCGTTCAAGAATACGTTTCAACCCACGATTTGTGTTTTCGGCTTGTCCACTTGTGTGCGGATGATATGGGGTCGAGAATCTAGTTACCCCATATCGTTTCAAGACTTTCTCCAACTGTTGATTACAGAAGTGAGAGCCTCGATCACTGATGAGTGCTTTCGGACACCCAAATCGTGAAAACATAGTTTTTAGAAAATTGACGACTACTCTAGCGTCATTTGTAGGCAAGGCTTTTGCCTCCGCCCATTTGGACAAATAATCGACAGCCACGAGTATGTATTTGTTTTTGTGAGATGTAGGAAATGGACCCATGAAGTCTATCCCCCATACATCGAATATCTCACACACTTGGATGACTTGATGAGGCATTTCATCTCTTTTGGAGATGTTCCCAGCTCGCTGGCATGCATCGCAGGTTTTGACCATGTTAAATGTATCTTTGAAAAGGGTTAGCCAGTAAAAACCACTATCCAACACCTTTTTAGCGGGGTAATTCGGACAAAAATGTCCTCCGGTGAGACCTTCGTGACATTCACGCAAAATTTGTTTGGCTTCAATACCAAACATGCAACGGCGCAAGACATAGTCTGCGCCAAGACGAAACAGATGGGGTGGATACCAGTAGAAATGTTTAACATCAGACAGAAATTTTCATTTATGCTGATGTGTCAGTCTCTTTTGGATGAACCCTGCTGCTAGATAATTAGCTATGTCAGCATACCAAGGTTCTTCCTCTTGTTGAGTCTCGATCATCTGTAAGAACTCATCAGGGAACGTGTCTTCGATAGTAGACTCATTGAGCTTTTCAAGATTTGGATTCTCGAGTCTAGAAAGATGATCAGCGGCCAAATTTTTAGCGCCTTTCGTATCCCGGATCTCAATATCGAATTCTTGCAGGAGCAGAATCCAACGAATGAACCTGGGTTTTGCATCTTGTTTGGCGAACAGATATTTGAGAACGGAGTGGTCGGTGTATACTATGGTCTTCAATAGGACTAAGTATGGACGGAATTGTCGAAAGCAAATACCACCGCTAGGAGCTCCTTTTCGGTAGTGGTATAATGCTCCTGCGCATCTGTAAGAGTCTTACTCGCATAGTAAATCGGCTGAAAATGATTGTTCTTTCGTTGGCCCAACAACGCCTCGAGTGCATAATCACTCGCATCACACATAAACTCGAATGGAAGGGACCAATCAGGCGGCACCATGATAGGCGCATGTGGGAGCTCATATTTCAACAAATCAAAGGATTTCACACATTCTGGTGAGAAAAAGAATGGTGTATCCTTCTCGAGTAGCTGGGTCATGGGTCGGGTGATTTTAGAAAAGTCTTCAATGAAACGCCTGTAGAAGTCGGCGGGACCCAAGAAGCTACGAACAGATTTAACATTTGTAGGTGGAGGGAGTCTCGCAATAACGTCGATTTTGGATTTGTCGACCTCCAACCCCACACTTGAGATTTTATGTCCGAGAACAATGCCTTCTCGGACCATAAATTGACATTTTTCCTAGTTCAACACGAGGTGGGACTCCTCGCATTGAGCCACGACACGATCAAGGCTAGGAAGACAGGAATCGAAAGAACTACCAAAAACAGAAAAATTGTCCATAAAGACCTCCACGCAGTCCTCAATCATGTCATGGAAGATTGTCGTCATACACCGCTGAAAAGTCGCGGGAGGGTTACAAAGGCCAAATGGCATCCTCCTATAAGCAAAAGTTCCGAAAGGACAGGTGAAGGTGGTTTTCTCCTGATCCTTCGGGTCTATCGGGATCTGAAAAGAAACAGAGAAACCATCCATGAAACAATAGAACTCGTTCCCTACAAGTATCTCTAGCATTTGATCGATGAAAGGGAGCGGGAAATGATCCTTACGGGTAGCATCATTGAGTTTTCTGTAGTCAATGCATACCCGCCATCCCGTGACCATACGTGTTGGAACGAGTTCGTTCTGTTCATTGAGAACCACGGTCGTACCTCCCTTTTTAGGAACTACCTGAACGGGGCTCACCTAAGGACTATCAACGATTTGATAGATGAGCCCAGCATCCAGTAGCTTTATCACCTCTTTCTTAAACACTCCCTTCATATTGGGGTTCAACCTCCGTTGTCCCTACACACATGGCTTATAAGTGTCTTCCATAAGAATTTTGTGTGTGCAGTAAGAGGGGTTGATCCCAGGTATGTCGGAAGTTTTCCAGGCGATTGCCCCTTTGTGGGCCTTAAGGACATGAATCTAACTCTCTTTTTCACTCTAGGAAAGGGTGGAAGAAATGATAACAGGTAGAGAAGATTCTCCTTGCAGATATGCATACTCGAGATGAGAAGGTAAAGGTTTGAAATTCAAGAGTAGGAGGCTCCTCGAGAGAGGTTTTGATCCGGATCTCCGCACTGGGAGAGATTTGATCGAATGCTCCGTCGGTTGTTTGGGCATCTACGGCGTAAGCATGTAGGATTTCTTCGAGCTCTCGTATCATGGCATCCGGGTTAATGGCATCAGTACCATTACCCAACAAGCTTTCCTTAAAGGTGTCGGTCATCAGAAAATTCTCCACTTCGGCATTAAGGCAATTATCAATGATATCAACAAAGTAACAGGAGTCATCAGTAGTGTGTGCGTGTGACATGGCTTTGTGTATAGAGAAAATAACCCTATAGCCAGTTATGCCTAGATTGGGTTGTTTCTTTGAGACGTGAACAATGGCATCTGCAGTATTTAGGAATGGCCTACCTAGGCACATGACTATCCTCTTTCATTTCTAGGATGACAAAATCTTCAGGGAAAACAAATTTGTCCACTTTAACAAGGACATTCTCAGCTATGCCTATAGGATATTTAAAACTATGGTCAGCAAGTTACAGGCACATTCTGGTTTGCTTAAGTTCCCCTAAGTCTAGTTTAGCATACAAAGTAGAGGCATCAAATTAATGCTAGCTCCTAAATCTGCTAAAGCATTGCAAATAGTATTAGAACCTAAAAAGCAAGGGATAATGAAACTCCCAGGATCTTCTAGTTTAGGAGGCATGGTTGCAGTCTACAGGATAGCTGAGCATTACTCCCCAAGTGGTAGAGTAGTGGCTTCCTCCAACTTTTTTCGGTTAGACACCAAGTCTTTCAAAAATTTCCCATAATTGGGCATACCTGCAATCACATCAACAAGACGCACATTAATTCTAATCTGCTTAAGTAGATCAACAAACTTACCATATTGCTCTTTAATGCGCTCCTTTCGGAGACGGTTAGGAAACGACACTTTTGGTGGTACTCCTTCAAAGGAGGTTGAGTGGCCTTCTTCTTGCTGTTGGGCTCTGCTGGAACAACCTCAAGTTCCTTAGGCTTATCCATCGCTAGGATGTCGATCTCATCATCAGATGAATCATCCTGCACACTAGGAGGAGAAAAATCGTTAGTAGACTCAATAGTATTATTACCAATGGACTTACCTGAACAAGTCATAATGGCTTTGGCGTGCTTGTTTTGATGTTTATCATCATTTGGGTTCTGTTGGGTATTGCTCGGTAGAGACCCACTTTGTTGACCTGCTAAAATTTCTGCCAACCTCCCCAAATCACGCTCCACGGTCTGAATGGAGGCTTGCTGGTTTCTTTGAATTTGCTCATTCATGCTTTGGTTCTGCTGTATAGTAGTCTTTAAGGACTCTACTGAATGGGTGGTTGTGAGCATGAAATTCTTTAGGAGGTCCTCTATACCGGCACTTGACCCTCCTTGCGATTGAGTGTGTTGAGGTTGAGACTGAGGTTGGGGAGGAGGTGCATTACCTTGGTTGAACCGATAAAACCCCGGTGGGTTTTGTCTCTAGAAATTACCTCGGTTCCCCTACCAGTTCGATCCACCTCCCTGGTAGTTACCTCCGGGTCTCTGATTGAGAAATTTCACATCTTGGGTTTGATTCATTGGGCGATCCTCGTAGTCTTTAGTGAGATGAGGTCCTCCGCATGATTCACATCCTACCTGCATAGCGTGGATGGATTGGATGAGTTTGTCAACTTTACTGTCTAATGATTTGTGATTATTCGCTAAGGATGCGACAGTGTCTCGGCTGTCCTCGTCTTCAATGGCAGCTACCCTCCTCCTAGATGACTTTCTTTCGACATTCCAGCCCTGCTTATGTATCGAAATATCTTCAAGTAGCTTGTAAGCTTCTCTTGGGCTTTTGTACTAAAAGATCCCACCACATGTTGAGTCATTCTTCTCCCTGATATCATCATCCATTCCTCGGTAGAATGTCTGAACTTGCTCACTTTTGTTGAGCCCATGATTTGGACACTCCCGGAGCATCTTCTTAAAAACGGGTCCAGGCATCATTAAACGACTCTCCATATTTTTGAGAAAAGTTGAGAATATCGGCTTTCATCCTTTCCTCTTTAGCTGGAGGAAAGAAATGGTTAATGAACAGATTTTTCATGTCATTCCAGGTTGTGATGGATCCTGGTTCTAAAGATTCGAGTCATTCTTGAGCTTCCCCAATAAGAGTAAATGGGAAGACTCTAAGGCGCACAACGTCAGAAGTAGCTCCTCTGACCTTAAATAGCTCACAAATGGCTAGGAAAGATTGGATATGGCGGTTTGGGTCATGCTTAATTCTACCATCAAAGTTTAGTTCTCTAGCCAAGCTGATGAACTGTCCTTTGATCTCAAATACCGCATCATTAATCTCAGGAACTCGAATAGCGGGCTTCGAGGCTGGTGGTGCAATCTCTCGGGCGGACCACATCGGTGTATCATCCTCGTTCGCCATAGGTGATGGTGATCCCTCGAACTATTCCTCACAATCAGATGCTTCTCGATAATCCTCCGTGGTTGCATAATTTAGTGCACATAGACGACGATGAAATTCTCGCTCTGGTTCTTGAAACGGAATTTCCAAGAAAGACGAGGAACTACGGGTCATACTCTTGCACGACCAGCCGTGGAAAGATCAAGCAACACCTAAATACTAGTTCTAAACTAAAGGAAGGAAACTAAAGAAATAAAAAAAAATGAAACTACTAAAATGGCAACTTACTCGAGGTAAAACCTAGAATAAGGATCGAATAACTAGAAATATCTAAATAGCACAGTCGGTCGCCATTCCCCGGCAACGGCGTCAAAAACTTGATACGCGAATGTTAGTCTGAAATTTAAACACTAATCTAACTGTATTTGACTGACACACTAACGGGCAAGCGCACCCGATCGTATAACAGTAAACTAGGCAAGACCAGGATCGTCTCCACATGGAACAGTTATAGAATATACTATTAGGAAATAAACTAGTTAAACTAAAATACCTTAAAGTAAAAAGGGGGTTTTGAGTTAAAGCAGTCAATATGGAAACAATTTCAAGAAGTTGAAATCAGTTGACAGAGATGTATTCACCAATGAATTACTCCCCCTAAGTTCAATTAGTTATAAGCACAGTTAATATGATAAGTTTCTAAGGGCGTTCGAACCAACAACCATCAGTCCTACTAATCCGATTATGACTTAATCTTTCTAAAACACACTTAACTCTCGTTGTATGGTGAATTAGACTCAAACTTTTATCTAAGGTATTACTGAATGATCTTAACCCTCATTATCTCACAAAAGTTATCTATCATATTGTATGCAAACGTCATTGTCTCAGATCAAGCAAACAATATTCTAGAAGAAAATACACATGCAAGTCATTGTCTTAGATCATGCACAAACTGTATCTAATAGATTACTTAGCAAAGGTTAAGATAAAAAACTCAAGGATCTTGATTAAGCATAAACAAAACTAATCATAAAATATAAAATCATAGAATTACATATCAAACCTAGGGGTTGTTCATCATAGTAAATACAATAACTTAGCCCATAATAATACTAGATATCAAACATGAATCAAGAAACAAATTAAATGTAAACATTGTTAAAAGCTTACAAGTAATAAAAATCAAGATTTGCTATGCCCTTTCGATTCTTGCCATGGAGTGCTGCTTCCAATAATTGTTGTCGATGGCTGCCGCTCAAATCAAATTAATTGTGTAGCCGCCGTTTGAAATATATGTTATTCTCTTTTTTTTCTTCTTCATGTCTCTATCAAATTCTCCATTTCTTCTCCTAAGAGCCCTAAAACACATATTACAATAAATAAAGCTAATAAGCAACCTATTCAATCATAAGAATTCAATCAAAGACCGAGATATCGGATATAAATATTATGTATAATTTAGACGATATCACGCCCAAGATATGAGAACAAGGATATTTATAAATCTCCCACTTACCACATGTGCAAGTTTGTTGCTCCAAATTAACTTCTTGCACATTTCTTCCTCTTTGAGTTATCGACTCAAATATACCCTTCTCTCGATTAAATGATCTCAAGAAATGTGCACTTGCTTTTGACATCAAAGATAATTGTTTTGCAACTACATGGGGAGTATACACATCTCCATTAGCTTGTGCAATATATCATAAAGGACGTTTCTGTTGGAAATATGCCCGCCGGTATTGGTAAATCAGTAACACGGCCGGTGACGCAAGGGCCTTCCGGTCACACGGCAAGAATACCCGCGATCACCTCGTAGGAACAAGGAAAGGACCAATTAATGGGGCACGGCCGTGCCTGATATGGCACGGGGCGTGCCTCTCAGGGGTGTGCCAACAGAGTCATGGGCGTACCTCTGGTGGGAAGCACGGGCGTGCCTTATGGGACATGACCGTGCCTGACTCGCCAGTGACTCTCTTAGTAGGCTAGCTTGAGTCAAGGCCAAAAGGGCCAGCATGGGAGTGCCTTTTAGAGGCACGGGCGTGCCCGGCGCCTCATCATGAAATTTACCGTAATTTGGTTTCCTAATTGGATAGGGATCTTTTCTCCTATAAATAGGAGCTCATATGGCTCCAATTTAGGGACCCTAAACTGATATCTTGGAGGAACTTTTTGTAACACCGTAAATCTTAAGCCATTTTTTTAAAATCGTTGCGGAAGCGTTCACTAATTTCATTAAAACAAATACCCACAAAGTACAAAGTACTGTTTACAAACTTCACATCAATTTGTGTTACAAAATATTTACAAACATGGCTCGTCTCTTCTCAAAACATAATATCAGAGCATTGGTCAAATTTCCCTTCCCCACAAACAAAGCTAAACAGCCAAATCTGCAAAAAGCAATCAACCGAGGGGAATTAGCACAAAGCTAAGTGAATGGAAGCTACAAACAAGCATCCACAATCAACAAGCACAAGCAATCAGATCTCAACAGATCAAACAATCTCCACAAACCAATCCAATCTCTAGAGGAACGGCGGTTCTATAGAACCTGCAACCGATGCGGGCCAAAGCAAAGGTTTACCAATAGCTATTTGCTACTTGGTACAGTTAAACCCCTTCTAGGCTTCTACTGCAACAAATGCAAAGAAGATCTAGAACTGTGCAACCAATAGCAGATAGCCCAGCCTAAAACATACGATAGCGGACCCCTAAGCATGTACGCATATAATTAACCATACGTACAGGTCTCGCCACGTGCACATATAATTAACCATGTACAATGGCCACGCAACAATCCAGACAATCTCAATCAACAAGCAACAATCAACTACCAACGAATAACAATTACACAGTCTATCGACACATATCAAGTAACACTTGCAATCCTCGCAAATCAGACTAGACAATCTCTCATGGTATCTCAGACTAAACAGTCTATCACGTCATCTCAAATCATAAGTATATCTCAAAACATATAACCATAAGCGTTACCACCAACCCCACTCGTGAGTACACTTCCACTCACCTCAGTCCTCGTATCACGCGTGCTCAGTTGTCTAATATCACTGAGTCTGTGGTTTGCCTGAAAACACAGCAATAACCGAATCAGTCTCGAATATATAAATATATATCTTTCAACATAATTTATATCTCATAATCATGTAAACAACTTGATTTAATCATATAATTAACAATCCAACTTATCCCAAACGAAACACAAATAAAACAAACAAACTTTCTGAAACAGGCCTCGTCGCGCCGCGACACTGTCGGATTTCAAATCCGGATTTCGAGTCTCGGATTTGAGCATCGGATTTCATTCCCGGATTTTGGTTGTCGGATTTGGAGTCGGATTTCATGCTTTCGGATTTCTAGTGTCGGATTTTGAGGTTTTAGGATTGTAACACTCGGATTTCTACAAACCGACTCATACTTCCGGATTTCATAAAGGTCGCGCCGCGACCCTTACTGTAGCGCCGCGACATGCATCGCCCAGAACCATATCTTCCATTTTATCGGATTTCCAGCCCTCCAAATCTCTTATAACCACTGCCAACATCATTTTTCTTCATTCCAAACTCATATATATTGTATATCATGCATATAAATCATCATAAATATCTTTTTAATCTATCAAACAACAAATTTATCGAAACCCATTACCTCCATTTTCTTAAAACCCAACAATGGAGTTCTTCCATTAAACACATGAAAACACAATCAAAAACACAATTAAGTAACCAGTAACATGTAATAATCATAAACTCACCTTTTCTTGAATTTATAGAATACAAATCCTATACTTTTGAAATTCAAGTTTCTCTCTCTCCTTTTTCTTTCTTGTTCTTTTCTTCTAGAGAATACACATGCACACACACACACCTAACTTTTTCTTTTCTTTCTTTCTTTCAAGATACACATATACATACACACGTGTACACTTCTTAGATAATATATGTCATCACTTTACACCAACTCACATACACACATACATACATACTAACATACATACACACATACTTACATACATATTGTCATACATACATAAATAACTCTTCTAGCATATACCACATGCCAATCAACCATCAATTAATTATTCAATTAATTACAAAATCAACTTACGCAAATTAAATACGAAATCACCTGCCGCTAGCCCGCTAATCAACTAGCCCGGGTTTGCGGATGTTACAAATCTTCCCTCCTTTAGAGGATTCCGTCCTCGGAATCCTATAACACCCATCAAACGGATTATTCATTCTTCACATTCGTTTATCACTGATTGTTAATTGTAACTCATACATAGCTTCATCTTACTACCAACCACCTAAATCTCTTTCTACCTGTCTTTCTCAGTTTACAATCATCAGTTCTTTATCAACTTATCCTTCAAACCTCTTCTTCAGTTCAGCATTCAACTCATTCTCTTTCACATTCAAGCATATAATCAAGGTCAACACATCTCTTGAATACTTATTCACAGTACCCTGTTTGTCTCAATAAATTTCACATTCTTTTCATTCACTGTCTGTCATAAAAATATTCACATATCGCTTTCTTCTTACTTCCAACTAACAGGTCACAACACTGCGAGAACATTATCTTGATATTTACATATAATAATTCACAACTAACATGTTAACATCCACTTGATAAAATTCACATCCCGTTAGTCTAATCAATTGTTTATAAATTCCACAAAACATCAAAATCCAATACATATATAAGTTCACTTACACATATCTGCACAACTCTTCTAATGCACTATCCACAAGGATTCAGTCGTACTGTTCATTTCACGTCTCAGTTTCTGTAATAAATCATTTAGAAATTATTCACTGCATCTAAATCTTTCATGAGCAGCCTCAACATATAAAACATTATATCTTCAATCATCTTGTCACAATATAATTTGCCCAACCAAGTCTATCCCAATGGTGATATAATACAAGCGCTTCTTACTAATCAATAATCACTCATGATATATCCAAATTCCTTCTCATATAATAAATCGGGTGTCAACTCCATCGTAACTTGTTTTCACAATCATCCTGATATCTTATATCATCTTGTCAGTACACAATTCTGCTCAACAATGTTGTCTTACTGGCAATTACCCGTAATATATATATATATATATATCCAGATTTCATCATGTAAAGTAAATTACAAACAAACTTCATCGCAGCTCACTTCCATCATTTTGGTATATTAATTCATCTCAACAGTTCATAATACTCTGATACTTTGCCTTAACTCATACACAATCATGTCATTTCTACGAAATATATCATGTTCACTCCTTCAGTAACTCGTCAATTAAATACTCTGTATGGCATTATATCATTTAGCCTTTCCAAGTGCACTGGCAATCTAGTTTCATAAGTCTTGTTCGAATTAAATTTCCAATTCCAAGCAAAGGCACTTTCCTAGCAAAGGCAATTCATGTATAAAGTTTACAAGTCTTCATTCCACATGTTCAGGCCATTACATTCTTTAAATCACATATGTCTTCAGTCTACAATAACCACTGTTATTTAGCCAATTGACATCAATCACATCTTTTACCCAAACAATTCCGCACATATCAGGCTTACTCACTTTGTAGCAATTCATCTCTTTCTTATACTTAACAATTTTCATTCATTCAAGTCATCAATTTCTAGTAAAGGCAATTTCAATTCCATTCATCAAGGCGCGTATACTTCAATCCATATAACTCTGGTGTTATCATCATAAAATCCCTCGTATTTTCATATGTCTACTAACAATTATCCCTCCCAGATAATATTCAAATCCCCCATTCACATTCTTCTATTCATTCTAAACTCTGTCTTTGTCATATGTTCAATTCATCTGTATATAAGCATTCGCTTCTTCTTTTAATACTCATGTCAATCACACATATCATTCTTTACAATCAACACTTCCCACATAGTCAATACAAATATATCATGTACAGTCTCCAAGTCATTCTTCTCAAAATCTTTACTATAAGACATAAATCACTCTTTTAATCCCATAGCATAACATCATTTATTGATCCAACAGTTTCCATATTTCAAAATACCCTAATCTCTTCAGATTCATCATTCATCATCATAAATTATCTTTACCCAACAGATTTAATATCAATAGTTCATAATCTCAATCATATCTTTATCAAAACATTTCTTGGTTCACGCCAATTTCTTCCCAGCCTCAACAATTTAATCTCTTCCCCTCATCTTTGCATGACATATAAATACATATATACACATATACAAACACAACATTCCTAGGCACATAAACAAATACCATTTGCAAAACAATCTTACAAACACATTGCATAGCATGCAATTTTAACTAATCTGGAATATTCTTTCCTTAGCATATCATACCCAATTCACATTATTTCACATATCACATATGCACCATCATATCATTTCCTGACAGTAGTACCAGATACTTTCATGATAACATATTATCAATTATCTTTACTTCTAAAGAATCATGCTCTTTCAGAAGTAAGCATATACACTTAGCACTCATAGGCATCAAACATCAACAATTAACTCTAAAGTTAATAAACATACGCATAATTATAGAATTATCAAAACGTACATGTCATATCATCGTTGATTTCAACATCGTCATCATTTATCATATCAAAATTTCTACCCTCTGGCACATAAGGGTTCTTCCTCTTTCGTCTAACTGCTGGCGAGGATCCCCCACCTGCATCCACTCCTGACCCCGACCCCATTTTCCTTTCCTCTGTACATTCATTCGTATGATGACCCTCTTTCTAAAAATTCCAACACACACTCCGAGGGAACCCACATTCCTTGATCTCATGTCCAAACAATCCACATCGGATGCAACGCAAAGTCTGGGGTGTGCAAGGCCCCGTATGAACAAATCTACACCGGCGGCACCACAACGAACTCTGCTTAGATCCACTTGTCTTAGATTTCTTATTTCGATTCTTCTGTTTCTGGCCACTTTGGCTACTCTGCTTACTCTGTCTTTGTGGTTCATTAACACGTTCAATCACTGATTTATGCTGCAAGATACATTCTCTATTCATTCTATCACTTGCCTTTCCATCACCCTCAGCCAACTTGGCTAGAGTAAATGCTTGTGATAAGGTACTTGCCCATCTGGTAGTACTTCGGTATTCTGGAAGCAAAGCTCCCACAAAATGCTGTATCTTTGATGCCTCATCTGGCACCCACTGTTTCACAAATCGCAGTCTTTCATTGAATTATTTAATCAAATCATCTACCGTCATGTCTCTTGTCATCCTCAACTCCATAAACTCTTTTCTGATTTTCTCAATCTCAAATGAACTACAATATTGCTCGCACAACTTTTCCTAAAATTGATTCCAAGTAATACTTTCCTGTTGTTCCTCAGTAAAATGCCCAGTTAATGAGTCCCACCATACCATTGCATCACCTTTAAGCATTCGAGTTGCAAATTTAACTCAGGATTTATCTTCGCAATTGCACGCATCAAGAGTTTTTACCATTTCTCGCAACCAATTCAAAGTCTCATTCGGATCAGTACTCCCATGATATCTCGATGGTTTACAATCCAAAAATTGCTTGTATGAACAAGGTTTTTTAAATCCCGGATATCCAAAAGGATAGTCTCCCTGTAAGGTGGAAGGATTGAAAAATAACGGTTGTGTCACTTGCGTTACCGAAGGAAACGGAGCAGTAACCGGAAAAATAGTAGATTGAGTAGCAACAACTGTCGGTATCTGTGATGACATATTCGGATCAATCCTCTCTTTTCCAACACCACGAATTATATCTCTGAGTTCCTGAAGTTCATTCTCTAACTTGTGAATATATGCCTCTCGATCATTTTCTCGTTCATATCTTGAAGTACCCGCACGATTCGTCATATCCACAGTGTCAATCACTAAAGTCTCAACCACCGTTTGGGTCATAGGAGGATCAGTAGGGGTATCTCTATCAGCCATATTTGTACAATCACATCATCTCACAATCTCATTAGAGAAACCGTTAGTACGCAATATACTAACTAACAAACAACTTCAACAATTCACTCTAATTCCCCCAAGGAAAGTTTGACCCAACACGAGCCAAGATTTGGGAATGCAACACTCTAGCCGTGCCTGCATCGCCAAACCAAGGCTCTTATACCAACTTGTAACACCGTAAATCTTAAGCCATTTTTTTTAAATCGCTGCGGAATCGTTCACTAATTTCATTAAAACAAATACCCACAAAGTACAAAGTACTATTTACAAACTTCACATAAATTTGTGTTACAAAATATTTACAAACATGGCTCGTCTCTTCTCAAAACATAATATCATAGCATTGGTCAAATTTCCCTTCCCCACAAACAAAGCTAAATAGCCAAACCTGCAAAAAGCAATCAACCGAGGGGAATTAGCACAAAGCTAAGTGAATGGAAGCTACAAACAAGCATCCACAATCAACAAGCACAAGCAATCAGATCTCAATAGATAAAACAATCTCCACAAACCAATCCAATCTCTAGAGGAACGGCGGTTCTGCAGAACCTGTAACCGATGCGGGCCAAAGCAAAGGTTTACCGATAGCTATATGCTACTTGGTACAATTAAACCCCTTTTACTGCAACAAATGCAAAGAAAATCTAGAACTGTGCAACCAATAGTAGATAGCCCAGCCCAAAACATACGATAGCGGACCCCTAACCATGTACGCAGATAATTAACCATACGTACAGGTTTCGCCGCGTGCACATATAAGTAACCATGTACACTGGCCACGCAACAATCCAGACAATCTCAATCAACAAGCAACAATTACCTACCAACGAATAACAATTACACAGTCTGTCGACACATATCAAGTAACACTTGCAATCCTGGCAAATCAGACTAGACAATCTCTCATCGTATCTCAAACTAAACAGTCTATCATGTCATTTCAAATCATAAGTATATCTCAAAACATATAACCATAAGCGTTACCACTAACCCCACTCATGAGTACACTTCCACTCACCTCAGTCCTTGTATCACGCGTGCTCAGTTGTCTAATATCACTGAGTCTGTGGTTTGCCTGAAAACACAGCAATAACCGAATCAGTCTCGAATATATAAATATATATCTTTCAACATAATTTATATCTCACAATCATGTAAACAACTTGATTTAATCATATAATTAACAATCCAACTTATCCCAAACGAAACACAAATAAAACAAACAAACTTTCTGAAACAGGCCTCGTCGCGCCGCGACACTGTCGGATTTCAAATCCGGATTTCGAGTCTCGGATTTGAGCATCAGATTTCATTCCCGGATTTTGGTTGTCGGATTTGGAGTCGGATTTCATGCTTTCAGATTTCTAGTGTCGGAGTTTGAGGTTTTAGGATTGTAACACTCGGATTTCTACAAACCGACTCATACTTCCGGATTTCATGAAGGTCGCGCCGCGACCCTTACTGTAGCGCCACGACATGCATCGCCCATAACCATATCTTCCATTTTATCGGATTTCCAGCCCTCCAAATCTCTTATAACCACTACCAACATCATTTTTCTTTATTCCAAACTCATATATATTGTATATCATGCATATAAATCATCATAAATATCTTTTTAATCTATCAAACAACAAATTTATCGAAACCCATTACCTCCATTTTCTTAAAACCCAACAATTTAGTTCTTCCATTAAACACATGAAAACACAATCAAAAACACAATTAAGTAATCAGTAACATGTAATAATCATAAACTCACCTTTTCTTGAATTTATAGAATACAAATCCTATACTTTTGAAAATCAAGTTTCTTTCTCTCCTTTTTCTTTCTTGTTCTTCTTTTCTTCCAGAGAATACACATGCACACACACACACACACACACCTAACTTTGTCTTTTCTTTCTTTCTTTCAAGATACACATATACATACACACGTGTACACTTCTTAGATAATATATGTCATCACTTTACACCAACTCACATACACACATACATAAATACTAACATACATACACACATACTTTCATACATAATGCCATACATAAATAACTCTTCTAGCATATACCACATGCCAATCAACCATCAATTAATTATTCAATTAATCACAAAATCAACTTACGCAAATTAAATACGAAATCACCTGCCCCTAACCCGCTAATCAACTAGCCCGGGTTTGCGGATGTTACACTTTTGGTTGCCTTCATATTAGATTAAGAAAAGATCAATCCCGAGTTCCCGGAGGCTTACGGCTAGCACCCGATCGCACCAAGGTTCTTACGGTGTCAAAAGAAGGATTAGTCTACAAGCACTGACCTCCAAAGGTAATCCCTTTTCTCCCCCTCTTTCTTTTGTTGCTAATTGATTGTGCAAATCGTACCCTGGTTCTACATTGTGGTGATAAACTGTTTTTCCACTGCCAAAACTCTTTTGTCAAGATCACCATAATGTTCCAACAGTGGTATCAGAGCCAGGTTGCACAATAATTGAGCACATTGATCTGTAAAAATCAAATTTTTATGACTTTGGTCTCTAACACGGCCTCGGGCATGCCCGTGCTCAAGGTCGTGCCAACGTCGATTGATTCCAGATCTTGACATGGGCTTTGGGCTGGCGAGCCCACTACAATGTGCCAAAACACGAGCGTGCCTTTTGGTGCACGACCGTGCCTTATTTAAACTCACGGGCGTGTCTTCTGAGGTACGGCTGTGTCTATTTAAAAATTTAATTTTTAATTCTAGAATATCGACACACCCCGTACTAAGGTCGTGTTGGTGGGAACGGGTCGTGCCTCCTGAGCCACGGCCGTGGCTTACTGTTCATAGTTCAAACAACTCGATTTTTTGACTTGTTTCTGTTTTTCGCCTATTGTTCTGTTTTGCCCTGATATTATATTATACACGTGAGATGTATCTCGATGTTTTTGGCATGAAAATCATACGGATACATACACGGTGTACGTTTATACGAAATACCATTTATTGTTTTGTTTGGTATTTTAATAGAATATTTATTGTGCACGTTTGGTTGGTAACCTCTATGCCTTGACATATAGACCTTTGTTGTGGTGTGTTTGCTTTATTATGGTTTTGGTTTTGTGCGGCCTGCGTTCCGTTTCTTTTGGATAATTGTAATTGTAACCGCAACTTGCATGTCGTTTCTATATTCTATGTAATTGTATATTAGTATAGGATAGGATATGTATTTTTACTATTATTCAAATGTAATTAACCGAAGACCGGAGCAATGGAGTCATTGGAGGATGTCCCGGTGAGGCGTGAAGTCAAGGACCTATAATGGTGCCATGATTCAGTGGGAGCCGACCGCCACCACGATGGTTTAAATTTTGTCCCTAGAATTGACCATGTCTTCTCGTTCGCTCGCGAGAAGATGCATAGGTTTATATGGCATGGTTACCAATCTATATTTTGTTTGCGTGGTGGTGTTTATTTTATATTGATGTCGTAATCGCATTCGGCTTGGTTGTTGGATTTTCCGAAAGGTCTTTTGACCGAAAGGATCTTGCCTCCCGATCGACCTGCCTGGGCACTTGTCTTTGGTAGTCAAACGTGTATGTGTTATAAAATCGGTAAAACACGCGTAAACAAAGCAATTTCTAAAACTATATGGTTTGACATGATTTTGCTTAAAAGTTAAATTCTTTTTAAATTGGAAAACAAAAACCCGTTTTTCGAAAAATGTAAGTCACATGCCGTCCATTTTAAGATACACATCGGTCCTAGGTTCGCGATACCCGGGAGTCCTGTGCCGGATCTAGAATTGGTGAGTATTCGCTATTCCCGGGAGTCCTGGCTGGATGACTACGTGTTTTATTAAGGATGACTTGCAACCCGGACCCGTTGTTAGGTAAACAATCTTCGGGAAAGGGTCGGCGTGGAAGGGGTTAAACGTGCTATTTGACACGCTTGTCGTATTGAACCCCGCAAGGATCTAAGAATCGGACATATGGTCGTGATTGGTAATTCTTTACCTACCTAAATAGTTTCACTTTCGTAGGTACGGAAAACCTCCATGGACTTGAGATGAAATATGGATCTTAGCCTTCTTAAAACGATTTTTTGCGTAACTTAAGGATCGTCCTTAGGTACGAACACAAGGAGTATGTCATGGATGAGCCTGTTCCTCACGAACCAAGGGCTAACGCTGCGTAGAATGTGAGGGATGCTTTCGCTAAGAATAAGAAGGAGTCTCTCGAGGTTGCCTATTTAATGCTTACCACTATGACACCGGAGCTCCAAAAGGGCTTGTATGGTCGTAATGCGTATGACATGATTGTGCAGCGGAAGGAAATGTTCCAACAGCAAGCACATCAGGAACGGTTTGAGATGATGAGATCTCTCCTCACAATCAAGCTGCAAGAAGTTACTAGTGTCAGCAAACACGTCTTGAAAATCAAGTCGTATGTTGACCAGCTACAGAGGTTGGGTTTTGAATTTCAGAAGGAGATGGTTACCGACATCGTCCTTAGTTCATTGACCAGGGCATATGAGCAGTTCGTTACGAACTACATCATGCATAACATGAACAAAACCCTTATGGAGTTGCATGGCATGCTCAAAAATGTTGAGGAGAACATGGCCAAGCACAAAACTCCTACCTCTAGTGCCTCTCCTATGTTAGCCATCCGTGAGGGTGGAGTTAAGAAGAAGAAAGGGTCTTCCAGGACGAAGGGTAAGGGTAAAGCAACTGCTGAGCCTAAGCCTGTAGCCAAAGGGAATTCCTCTAAAGCTTTTGCTCCTAAGGCCACGACGCTCGAAGATGCGACCTACTACCAATGCGGTCTGAAGGGTCGTATGAGGCGTACTTGTCCTATATATCTCGATGAGCTGAATAAGCTTAAGGCCAAAGGTACTGGGCCTTTAGGTATATACATGATTAAACTTAATTCAACTTCTTTTTCTAACTCCTGGGTACTAGATACGGGATGTGGATCTCACATTTGTACAAATGTGCAAGGTCTAAAGGAAAGTAGAATGTTGAAGAAAGGAGAGCTGGACCTAATCATGGGAAACAAGCAAGTTGTTGCTGTAGAGAGGATTGGAAGCTATGAGCTGTCTTTTCCTTCCGGCTCCTCTATTTTATTATTAGATTGTTGCTATTCTCCTAATATTTGTAGAAACATTATTTCTTTCCACGCATTGTTCAAGGATAATTTTGATTTTAGTTTTAATGAAGGAGTTATATCCATATTTAAAGATTCTATCTTGATATTCAACGCTTATCCTTATCATGGTGTTTATGAAGCTGATGTTTGCAACAATAATAATAAATACTCAATCATGAATGTTGATACTAGACAATCTAATACGTTGGATAAAATGTCTTTGTGGCATAGTCGTCTAGGCCATATAAGCAAAGCCCGCATCACCAAACTCCAAGCGGATGGTATTTTGGAATTATTTGATCATGGATCTAATGATGAATGCGAGTCTTTCTTATTAGCCAAGATGACGAAGGCACCGTTCACCGGTTCGAATGAACGGGGCAAAGATCTATTGGATATCATACACACGGATGTGTGTGGACTGTTTAGATCGTGCACAAGAGACAATGCTAGATACTTCATGTCATTTATTGATGATATCAGTAGATATGGTTATGTTTATCTTGTTAGACATAAACATGAAACATTTGATGTGTTTAAAACGTTTCAAAATGAAGTAAAAAATCAACTGGGCAAGAAGATTAAGATACTCAGATCTGATAGAGGTGGTAAGTATGTTAGTCTTGAGTTCCGTGAACATCTTAGGAATTGTGGGATGATCTCACAATTGACTCCTCCAAGGACACCACAACATAATGGGGTTGCCGAGAGGAGGAACCGAACATTGCTTGATATGGTTCTGTCCATGATGAGCCGGACTACGCTACCAATAAGTTTCTGGGGTTATGCCTTAGAAACTGCTGTTAGGATCCTTAACTGTGTTCCAACTAAGAAGGTTTCAAAGACACCTTATGAGATGTAGTTTAGTAAAACGCCATCTCTTCAGTATCTAAGAATCTGGGGCTGTGAGGCTTACGTTAGATGTGAGACTCAAGACAAGCTAGAGTCTAGATATGAGAAGTGTCTATTCGTCGGATACCCGACATCCTCATACGGATACATATTCTATAAGCCTTCCGAGAACAAAGTGTTTGTGTCTCGAGGGGCTGTCTTTTTAGAAAGGAACATGTTATCCAAAGGGGATAGTAGGAACCGAGTTGACCTTGAAGAAATTCAAGAGACAACTAACATGGAACCTGAAGTTGACACTAGCGAGCCTCAGCCAATGGAAGCTGAGGAATCTGATATTGTACCATCTGCTCCACACAGGTCTGGTAGGATTTGTCAAGAACCAGAGAGATATGAGTTATTCGTCTCAGGGAATGATGAATTAGTAGATTCTGATGAACCTACAAACTACCAGGAAGCGATGGCGGGCCCAGAGTCCGCTAAATGGAAAGAGGCAATGGACAGCGAGATGCAATCCGTGCAGGATAACCAAGTCTGGGACTTGGTTGATCCTACACCAGGTTGTAAAACCGTTGGGTGTAAATGGATTTTCAAGAAGAAGACCGATATGCATGGAAATGTGCACACCTTTAAGGCACGACCGGTGGCTAAGGGTTTCACTCAAACTCATGGTGTTGACTATGAGGAAACCTTCTCCCCAATGGCCATGATAAAGTCTATTAGGATTCTCTTAGCAATAGTTACATACTATGACTATGAGATCTGGCATATGGATGTTAAAACAACATTCCTCAATGGAAAGCTTAATGAGGATGTGTATATGGCACAACCTGAAGGTTTTAAGCATCCACACCATCCTGATAAAGTGTGCAAGCTGTAGAACTCCATTTATGGACTAAAACAAGCATCTCGTAGCTGGAATCTTTGCTTTGATGAGAAGGTTAAAACCTTTGGTTTTAACAAAAGCGAAGATGAACCATGCGTATACATTAAGGCTAGTGGGAGAAACACTACATTCCTAGTCTTATATGTCGATGACATACTACTCATAGGAAATGATATTCCAACACTTAAGACTATTAAGGCTTGGTTGGGAACATGTTTCTCTATGAAAGACATGGGAGAGGTGTCATATATATTGGGCATAAAGATCTATCGAGATAGATCCAAGCTCCTAATAGGGCTCAGCCAAAGCACGTACATAGACAAAATCCTAAAAAGATTCAGGATGGAAGAATCCAAGAAAGGATCCGTTCCTATGCAACATGGCATGACACTGAGCAGGGCTCAATATCCTAGTTCTCCTAAGGAACTAGAAAAAATGAATAGGATCACATATGCCTCGGCTGTAGGATCAATTATGTATGCCATGCTATGTACGAGACCTGATGTATCGTGTGCTTTGAGCATGACGAGCAGATATCAGTCTAACCCTGGTAAAGCTCATTGGATAGTAGTGAAGAACATTCTGAAGTATCTAAGAAGAACTAAAGAAATGTTCTTGGTATTTGGGGGAGAGAAAGAGCTTCGGGTGACTTGTTATACCGATGCTAGCTTCCAAACCAATAGGGATGACTCACGTTCTCAATCGGGATTTGTATTCCTACTGAACGGGGGAGCGGTAAACTGGAAAAGCTCCAAGCAAGAGACCGTAGCTGACTCTACAACAGAATCTGAGCATATTGCGGCAAGTGATGCTGTGAAAGAGGCGGTCTGGATGAAGAAATTCATCAAAGATCTAGGTTTTGTTCCAAGTATTGAAACACCTACTGAGATCTTTTGTGATAATGACGGGGCCATTTGTCTTGCGACAGAGCCCCAGTCACATAAACGTACGAGACACATACTCAAAAAGTATCACTACATCAGAGACTCTGTGGCTAGTGGTGAAGTGATAATAAGCAAAGTTCACACAGACGCGAATTTGGCGGATCCTTTTACCAAGCCACTATCTCAGGTCAAGCATGAGACCCATTCTAGGTCTTACAGTCTTAGATTAGACATGCCATTGGCTTGATAGTTTTAATGTTTTCCTGAGTATTTTGATTTTGATTATTGTCAGACTTAATGTAATTATTATTTTATGAATGGATGCTTAGAGCAAATTACATTAATTAACAATAGATTGAAAATCTTTTTGCATGTTTAAACCACTTCCACGAGTTGTATTGATAAACTCTAAACTCTCCACAATCAATCATTCTTTGCTTGGGAAGGAAGAATTGAATTAAGATTGTTATGATGGTGTTAGTTGATTAAGTTGCAACTAAACTCACGAATACTTGAGCTAGTACTAAGTATTGGAGGTGACCACACTTGGATCTTGCTTCATGGATATGTCAAAAGCAAATCCAAGTATTTGTCCTCTGACCTGAGATACATGCATACTTACTATGATTCTATTACTCTTTGATATCTCCAAAACGTTGTCCGTAAATGGCTGCTATAAAGGGAATGTTGGGAGTGATATGATGAAATAGATAAGTGTGACGTAGTCAATGGAATTTGTTTCTCTTATCATTGATAAGAGTGATGTCCGTAGGCCACTCGATGATTCCATGCTAAAGCTAAATGCATGGCCATGCTAAAACTAGATTTGATCGTAGTCTGTTATAGTTGGTTACCACGAATCTTGATCGAAAAAATAATTGAACGATCTAGAGATGACTTTGCCATGACTCGTGTTCAAATGGGTGTCGGTAACAATAGGACAATAATAGGACTGTTACACAGTAATGTGGTTTTGGCTATCATCTGCATAAGAGATACCCTATAGAAGATTTCAAAGCAAGAATCAAAGGCTGGATTTAAGTGTTAATCAGGCAAGGAGATTCAAGTTTTAATCTGTTCCAATCTGCTCAATATCATCTCCCAAATTCTTGTGAGTTTTCCATTCATGTTCTTCAATTCCAAGTTTAGGTTCAAATGGGTCAACCCCCAAATTAGCTTCAATCATTGAAGTTAATTGTTCTAAGTTGTTCCTAATCCTAATCCAGATGTATAGAAATCAGTTGGTGTAATTAACTTGATGTTTATGATTGAATTGGATAATTTTGTGAAAATGGGTCAAATGGTGAAATTGAGTCCCAAATCTGCTATATGTTGTTATGATGGGTAAAAGATGTGTTTTTAGCTTGTTAATGTAACATAGGTTCATATGTGAATGAAAGGGAACATCTAGAAATAACTTGCAATGAGTTTTGGTTAATTTGAAAGGGAAAACAGCAGGTTCTAGTGGAACCTGCTGCTAGGAATTGAAAGGCACGGGCGTGCCTCTCAAGATCCAACCGTGCCTTAGGGCGTACCCGGGTAGGCACGGGCGTACCTTGAAAAGGTACGGGCATGCCTAACCCTAGTTGGACTTAGATGTATGTAAGAATGATTAAGGACTTAGATGTTTTGTTAATTAAGGTGCAAGACATGTATTTAAGTACATGTGCACACTATGATGATAATATGTTATCTGTAAACGCATGCATGCACTTGTCCTTGAAAGGGGTTCTTGATGAGTTATCTGTATGTCCGGACTAACATGTAATTAAGGTCAGCTACGGCTGGGTCCTAGGCCTACGGGCATAATGTTCTGGACCAACGGTACTCGAGTACCGTTCCTTTCAGTAATTGAGGTGAGTGCCTTAAATGACTAAGCCTACTGAGCCTTGGCTTCTTAACGAGCACGGTGATTCACTTAGGTGATGAAACCAGCACGGATGGCAGTGTCTGATTCCCCGGTGGTAGTGGTTTGAGCTAGTTTTGCAACCCGGCAATATAATACACTCGCTGGACATGTCAGCACTCCGCTATATGATATGATAGCATTGGTTGCTCATTCCTGTTGTATGACTTGTTTTATTGATATGCATGCTTGTTAGTATTCACTAGCTATTTTATATAGTTAATATTGTTGATGTTTACTCTTTTACAGATAAGGAGTAGGTGGGCTTAGTGAGCTACGATTACTTGTAGATTTGTACATATGTTTTGGGAAGGAACATATGTTGTGTAACACAAACAAAATGGTTGGTGTATGATATAGTAACACCTGTTGTTATGGTTTGTGATGTGCGTTTTACGTACTAGTTTTAAATTTATATTTTACCGAATTATTTACTAAAAACTGCACGAATAGGCAAGTGTACCTAATCGTTTCGTATTATAGTTAGTAAGTCGGGTGTCGAACTCTTGGGGAACGGGAGCTAAACTGATTTTATCAAATTAACTAAGAATTAACTAACAAAAACTAATTAAACCAAATAAATACAGTTAAACTCAATAAATGCAATAAAATACTAAACTAAAGCAATTAAACTATATTAAGGGAAATTTGTTATCAAGATTCAAACTTTATCAACTTAAATGACTACTAACATTCCTAAATTACCAAAACAACCCAATATAATTGCAAAGCACTAAGATTGATGAGATAAAACTATTAAATGAAGACGTGTCCCCCCCTAAATTCGATTCTTTCTTGTCAAGTTGATTTTTTTAATTAAATAAGTGCAATGGATACCAATTCACCATGTACCGATTTCTATAGTGATTAGAATCTTGGTCCGAGTTCTTATCTTTATAATTACGCCAATTACTTATCCTTTGGTCAAGAGATTAACAAAAACCACAATTAACATGTTTAGTTCGAATCAAACAAGATTTTATCTTTTAAGGATTAAATAGATCAATTTACCATTAAATCAACACACAAAGGTCATCATGTGTCAATCACACACATTAAAGTTCCAATCTTTTTATGCCTAAGCCTAGGGTTTGTTCTTCCACTAGTCAAGATTAATTAATGGTCCTAATTAATCAAGATTCAAGCCTACAAATGGATTGGTCTTCCAATTTGTAAAACTCAGATTAAAAGCATTAGAAAACAGAAACTAGAACACATGTGGATCTTTGATAAAACTTGTAAGACAAATACATAGTAAATTGGATCCTTTAAACATAGATTAATCAACCATCCAAGAAATCATCTCCTCTAGGGAGGAACACTGAGAAGTCTAGCATAAAATCAACATACTAACATTCTGGAAATCATAAAATAACATTTAGAAAAGAGTAGAATGATAGAACCGTATGAATCAAAGCTAAACAAGCCACAATCTTCAATCTCCAAGCTTAAATACTCCAAATCCGTGCTCCACAGCTTCTGGGATGTTTTTGTACTTAGAATGCCGTATTATGGTGAAATATGAGGGGTGGTTCACCCTGTTTCAGATCTGGAAGTTCGTTTAAATAGATTTCTGAAAACAGGGGTGTCGCGCCGCGACGAGAAAGTGTCACGCCGTGACGAGGCATTTTAACCCGATCCCAACTCTTTTAAAATTCAAAGCTGGCGTCATCCTATTGCGTCGCGCCGTGACGGACAATTGGGTCGCGCCGCTACACGACGTGGCAAGAAAGTGGACCTTATCCGGATACTTCGTCGCGCCGCTACAGAAGATGTCATCGCGCCGCGATGACCTCTTTTGGCGCCGGTGGACTCTTTTCCTTTGTTTGGGCTTATTCTTCTTTCTTTCTTTTTATTTCTTTGGCCCGATTATTTTTTCTCGACTTCTTTTTACTTTCTCGACTCCTCGGGCTTTATTTATTTTTCTCGATTATTTAAATATTTCGCCTTTTTAGCCTGCAAAACATAAAAGAAACGGTAAACGTACCTTTTTACAATTAAATACACGTTTTCCGGCTAAAACCAACCCGATATCGCATAATATTTATATATTTTTAGCGCGATATCAAAATACCCCACACTTGAACTTTGCTTGTCCTCAAGCAAATCACAACTCTATCCAGGCTTTAACTTTAAATAATAACACCATTCTCGAAAAATTAAATATAACTTACGAATGTCAAAAAGGTTGATTAAAACAAATCATCACCTACCCTTAGAATTATGCATATACCTATGATTAGATCCTTATTTACTTTCAACCATTCCTAAAGAATATTCCTGTCTATATACATCCAATCCTTAATTTAAAAATTGCAATTATATTTAATTTGGTTAATTTACCCTTTGAAAATCCCCTGACCTCAAAACTTATTGCAGATTTCCAACTTTATTTGCACATATGTTTTCTCTCTTTTCTGCTCTTTTTTATATAAGCCTATGACTTTCTATGGAACCCATGTAGCAAATCCTCAACTCAACCGATCCCAAACCAGTTGGCTTTAGGTGATTAGGTGTAGAACACCCCTCAGAGTTTACTAATTCGAGTTCCAAAGGCCATGTATTTGACTTATATATTTTTCTAGCTCTTTTGTATTTTTTTCATTTTGCACATTGGCTTTTTCCATTGTTTTCTTTTTCTAACATATGCTTATAAAAATTGAAAATTCAACTCAGTCTATTTTTGTCAAGCTTAGATTCAAAAAGGGCTTAACCTTATATTTTATTGCAGCAATTCAAAAATTAAAGATTGGATACTATAAATAGAAATTTCTAAAGAATTGACGAAAAGCCACAAGCACTACGCATAAAAGCTAAATATAACTATGAAATGTTTATAAATAAACAATCTTGACAATCTTAAATAATATCTAACTTTTAACTCTTGTGTGATACTAAAAATTTAAAATTTAACGCCCAAATACAATCAACAATTTACTACGAGGTCAAATAAATTTCAAGCGAGGAATCTTTTTCTAACCTCCTACCCCACACTTAAATTGTACAATGTCCCCATTGTACACAATAAAAATAAACTAAGGTAGAAAAAGATTAGAAAAACTCCCTGGGTATTAGCACGGCGAATGGAGCAATAAATGACAAGCAATCGCTGAACTAACTGCCAGCATATACGCACACTCCATATAACAATCAAACATGCTGAAAAAGTAAATCACTCATGCACCAAACATTAGACAAATATTATAATTAAAATATATTAAATTCAGTACATTTACATCACAAGATAAAAATATAATTATCATCTTTCAGTCTTCAACATCCTAGTCGTGACCCGCATGTCCAGACGGCCCCGGCATATGAGTATCCGATTGGGGAAAGTGCGAACGCCAGTCTGGAAATGGGGGCGGGTATGGCGTGAATGGCGGGGGCGGATATCCATAATGGCTAAAGATGTTAGACATACTGGAGTGCATATACTGGTGATTTTGCTCGTGCACCAATAGGCGCGATTGCAAGTGATCATGATAGTACCCCAGTGTGTCTATTCTCATAGACATATTTCCCATTTGGTCGGAAAGACGTTCTATCGACCCGGATATCTGCTGTAGCGAGTAAGGCTGCGGCCCCTCATCTGGGGGCCAGGCGCCTGTCTTCTACGGTGCTGGCGCGGCTGCTACTGCTCGGGCCCCTGCTCAACCTCTGGCTCAGGCCCAGGACCCTCCACGGTTACAATTTGGTAACCTCCATCATAAGTCCTCTCCAGGACCCGCATTGTCTCTAAGTATCCGATACTCATCAGGCGCGGCTCGTACTGCACCTGCCTCGCCTCCTCCTGCAGTGACAGAATCCCGTACGAACGGGCCAACCTGGTGACAAATTGGCCACCACAGATAGGACTCGCCGGTTTGGATCCAGTAGCCCGGCGAGCGAGATAGAAGGCTAGGTGGAATGGCACGTTGAACAACACGCTAGGAGTCAGAATACTATATAGAAACATAAGCTCAACTGCTGTGACCTTCTCACCACCTCGGCGATGAGAAATGGAGGTGGAGATAAGACGGTGGAGCAGACAGTGAATCGGAAGGCGGATGCTGCTCTCGACGGCTCTACGGGGCTCGTACCCCCGTTGGCGATCATCGCCCACATTTCCGCATGGGAGAAACCCTCAGGCTCATCCCTTTCGCAACTCGAAAGGAATTGCTCAAAGAATGGGCTGGTGGCCTCCACGTGCGTGTATAGGCCCATGCGCCGACTGAAATCCGCGAGACTACACTCGCGGCTAACTCCTCCTAGATGGAAGGATAGGAATCGACGATCAGTAACGTCGACGAAGACTGAGCTGAGCTGGACGGTAGAGAAAAACTCTAAACACAACTCTCGGAAAACTGGCTCGCACAAGCGGAATAACCGCTCCCATGCGTTGCAAGTAAACACTACAGTCCCGTCTGCAGCACGTAACTGTTGGTGCAAAAATCCGAGAAGCTGGTTTGAAAGCCCAACTCCATCAGTTATCTCCCAATCAAGAGAATGGGGGATGTCTACCTCTCTACGAAGATTCTGCTGTAGCCGAGAGGTATAATCAGCGCGCAGTCGGGCAGGCAGAGTTGGCAAAAATACCAACCACGGGTGGTATACCGCAGGACCTTCTGGAACCACAATCTCTTGCGCTTGACGACCCCTACGTCCACGTCCACGGGCTGCCATAGCTATGTACAAGGTTACCAAAATCAGATCAGGCCCAAATTATCATAAAACACGCAGAATGCCCATAGATATTCACCAAAAACCTTTACAAGGGCAGAAACCCCGGTTTTGGCAAGAACCCGTACTCGGAAGATAATGTTGCTGAAGAAGAGATGATAAAAACGAGTGAAACGCAGATGTACAATGCATGAGTGTTTAGAAATGATATATTAACAAGACTCGGCAGATTAATCATCAAGAACTTGAAAAAAACATCAGATTTAATTTCGGGTTTTAAAAACCCTAACTGTTCTTGAAATTTCACATGCATGGCTGTAAATAATCGCTTTAGATATGAATCTTGAAAGATGATAGTAGTAGAATACTCAAGAAATCGAGAAACCCAAGAAATTAATCAGATACGGTGACTGGAACAAACAAGAAAACGTAATGCAGGTGGAGAAACACTTACTATCTTCTTAGATGGTGAAGATTTCGCACACAAATAAGTAAACCCGACGTTAGAACCTTGAAAACCGGAGAAAATATGATTGTAGCGTCGTGAGAATGAAGTTTTCGTGTGGAGAAAACGACTGGAACAAACTTTCTTTAAAATGCCCAGATGTCGCGCCGTGACAAATATGAGTATAGAGCCGCTACAGCACGTGGCGGAAAAGGGCTGGACCGACACTTCCACGTCGCGCCGCTACGGAAACACGTGTCGCGCCTCTACAACGCATGGCGAAAAAGCGGTGATTCTAAAAAAGCACGTGTCGCGTCGCTACAAGTAAAAGCGTCGCGCCGCTACGCTACGTGGTAGCAAATGGCTAGATTCTGAAAACGGCTCGTCGCGCCGTGTTGATACGTGCCCGGCGCTGGAGTGACGGGTAGAAGTTTAATGTCGCGCCATGACATATATTGGTCGCGCCGCGACATATATCGGTCGCGCCGCTACAAGACCCTATTCCACATTTGCTAGTTAAGAGATCTCGCGCGCGGGATTCAACAACGGATAGTTCTGACGGCTCAAAATATCAGATATGAGTGTGTATGAAGATCGGCTAAGGCTAGGAATCTCAAAAAACGACAAAACGAACGAAAAACAAAAACAAAGAAATCCTAACTCACTTTCGTAGGAATCACGGTAGCATTTAGCGTATGCAACAAGCCTTTAAACCCCTCGGTAGCCAGAGTGGACGAGTTATGGTCTCGTGAGGGTTTCTAGGCAACACACCCACAAAATTGGAGTACGGGGTGCCTCCCGAAAGCGCTTCTTTAAACGAGTCTTTAGCTAGACTCCACCTTCCCTTTCTTCGGGCATTGCTTCCAAGTAATGCTTTACTCGGTGCCCGTTGACTTTGAAGGTAATTCCCTTGGAATCAAGTAGTTCGATAGTGCCGTATAGGAATACCTTACTAACCACGTATGGGCCGTACCATCGGGTTTTGAGTTTTCCAGGAAACAACTTCAACCTAGAATTGAATTGAAGAACTTTATCGCCAGGTTCGAAGTGTTTGATTTCTTTTAGACGTGCATCGTGCCATTTTTTCGTACGATCTTTATAGATCAAGGAATTTTCGTACGCTTCGTTTCGTAATTCATCTAACTCGTTTAGCTGTAAGAAACGGTTGGCACGTGCCTTATCTAGATCAGGATCGCATGCCTTCAATGCCCAGTATGCCTTATGCTCTACCTCGACTGGAAGGTGACATGCCTTTCCGTAGACTAACCTAAAGGGAGTAGTACCTAAAGGAGTCTTATAGGCAGTCCTAAATGCCTAGAGTGCGTCATCGAGTTTATCTGCCCATTCCTTACGGTTCCCGTTCACCGATCGTTCTAGAATTCGTTTCAGCGCGCGATTGGTAACCTCGGTTTGCCCGCTCGTTTGCGGATGATAAGGCGTTGCAAATCTATGGTTTACACCATATTTCTGCAGCGCTTTCTCCATTAGGCTGTTAGCGAAATGCGTACCCCTATCACTGATCAAGGCTTTAGGGATACCAAACCGAGAGAATAGCTTCTTTAGGAATTTCACTACGACTCGGGCATCGTTAGTGGGTAAGGCTTGTGCCTCGGCCCATTTCGACACATAGTCGACAGCTAATAGGATATATTTATTTCCGCGGGATGAAGGAAATGGACCCATAAAGTCTATACCCCACACATCGAAGATTTCACAGACTTGGATGTTGTGTTGGGGCATCTCGTTCCGGGAAGATATATTACCGGCCCTCTGACAGGCATCACACTCCTTTACGAAGGTGTGTGCGTCTTTAAAGATGGTGGGCCAATAAAATCCGGCTTCAAATACCTTCTTTGCGGTGTAAACCGCACCGTGATGTCCCCCGGTGGGCCCACTATGGCAATCCCTCAGTATTTCCCTCGCCTCATCTCCCGAAACGCATCTCCGGATGATGTTGTCTGCGCAGTGTCGAAATAGATAGGGTTCATCCCATAAATAGTACTTCACATCTGCCATGAATTTCTTCTTTTGCTGATGTGTCATACCTTTCAGGAGAACCCCTACAGCCAAATAGTTCACGAAGTCGGCAAACCAGGGAGGGTCATTGCTGACCTTCATGAGATGCTCGTCTGGGAAGTTGTCAACGATGTCCGACTCTCGTAATTCGTCAAGATGTGGGTTTTCTAATCTAGACAAATGGTCGGCTGCCACGTTTTCTGCTCCTTTCTTGTCCCTGATTTCGATGTCAAATTCTTGCAGAAGCAAGACCCATCGGATAAGCCTAGGCTTGGAGTCTTGTTTGTCAAACAAGTACTTCAAAGCAGAATGATCAGTGAAGACGATAGTTTTAGATAGAATCAGATAAGATCGGAATTTATCAAAGGCATAAACCATAGCTAGGAGTTCTTTCTCAGTAGTAGTGTAGTTCTCCTGAGCTGGGTTCGGGGTTTTACTCGCGTAATGAATCGGTTGGAAGCGATTATTAACCCTTTGGCCTAGAACTGCCCCTACCGCGTAATCGCTGGCGTCACACATAAGCTCAAATGGCAGGGTCCAGTCTGGAGCAATCATGATCGGGGCAGTAGTGAGTTTCTCCTTTAATGTATTAAAATCCATTAAACACTCGTCGAAGAACTCGAATTTAACGTCTTTTAATAGGAGTTGTGTTAAAGGCCTTGTGATTTTTGAGAAATCTTTTATGAAGCGACGATAGAATCCCACGTGGCCTAAGAAACTCCTTACCCCTTTCACATTAGTAGGCGGTGGTAATTTGAAGATAGTGTCTATCTTAGCTCTATCCACCTCTATGCCTGCTTGTGAAACTTTGTGTCCCAACACTATGCCTTCACGTACCATGAAATGGCACTTTTCCCAGTTTAGCACAAGGTTGGTTTCTTCATAACGGGCGAGCATTTTGTCCAGATTAGATAAGCACGAGTCGAAAGAATTTCCGAATACCGAGAAGTCGTCCATGAATACTTCCATGAAATCTTCCACCATATCGTGGAAGATGGCGGTCATGCATCGTTGGAAGGTTGCTGGGGCATTACACAGACCAAACGGCATCCTCCGGTAAGCAAACGTCCCGTATGGACATGTGAAGGTCGTCTTTTCCTGGTCCTCAGGTGTGATGGGAATCTGGAAGTAACCAGAGAACCCATCTAGGAAGCAATAGAATGCATTAACAGAAAGACGTTCGAGCATTTGATCTATGAATGGGAGGGGAAAGTGGTCCTTATGAGTGGCATCATTTAATCTTCGGTAATCAATGCACACTCGCCAACAAGTGACAGTTCTGGCAGGAATGAGTTCATTCTTTTCGTTAGTTACCACTGTCATCCCTCCCTTTTTAGGAACCACGTGGATTGGCCTAACCCACGGGCTGTCGGAAATAGGATATATCATACCGGCGTCTAAGAGTTTGACAATTTATTTCTTCACAACCTCTTGCATTTTAGGGTTTAAACGGAGCTGAGGTTGGACTACCGGTTTGGAATCATCTTCCATGAGGATCTTATGCGAACAGTATGATGGATTGATTCCTTTGATGTCGGAAATGGACCAGGCGATCGCATTTCTCCGTTGTTGCAGGACATCGACAAGTTGGATTTTCTCAGATTCGGATAGTGCCGATGATATGATCACGGGGAATGTAGAATTCTCCCCTAGATAGGCATACTCCAAGTGTGGAGGTAATACCTTGAGCTCAGGAGTAGGACCCGAGAGTGGAGGTGCCTCCTTGGATATGTCAGGAGGTTCTGGATCCTCCTTTACTTCAACAGCCTCTATGTGCGATGATGCAACCTGTCGCGACACGTTTATCGCGCTGCGCGCCGCGACGGCTGAAAATCCTGCACATCAGAACTCGGCTCTGGCCCTTCTGCCAGCAGCCTCTCCAACTCCTCCAGGTCTCTCTCAGCATCCAAGAGACCTTCCCCTAGTGGCATCTGCCCTTCATCTCCATGTGTGTCAAACTTCTGCAGCTCGCTTTCAAGAAGGATATCAACTATATCCACAAAGAAGGTAGAATCATCACAGATTTTGGAATGTTTCATGGATTTATTGATCCCAAATGTGATAGCATCTGTGCCTACCCTGAGTGTCAGCTATGACTCATGAATATCAAATAATGCACGAGCTGTACTCAGGAAGGGTCTGCCCAAGATGATGGGAACCTCCACTATCCTGTGTGGATAAGTGACGGACTTGTTTGCTAGATGTATAGCCATGCGAACGGGTTTAGGCTCAGACAAATCTAGTTTGGCGAAGAAAGAATATGGCATAAGGTTCACGCTCGCTCCCGAGTCAGCAAGTGCATGACTCGCGGGTAGATTGCCAAACTGGCATGGCAGAGTAAGACTCCTAGGATCAGTCATCTTCTTAGGGATCTTATTAAGCATGGCTGCTGAACATTGATCGTTCAGAGTGACACTCGACACTTCTTCCATTTTCTTGCGGTTGGTAAGAAGGTCTTTCATGAATTTAGAATATTTTGGCATATGTGCCATAGCCTCAACAAATGGGATGTTGATGTGAAGGGATTTCAGGTGCTCCAGAAATTTCCGGTACTGCTCATCCTGTTTGTCTTGCCGAAGACGCTGTGGATAAGGTATCGGAGGACGGTAAGGTTTAACTGGAGGTGGAACAGATGGAACGGATGGAGTAGGTGGGATGGGTTCTGGATCAGGAGTGACCTCCTTCTTCTTCCCCTTCCCTTTATCTGGCTGAGTGGATAGTGGCTCGATAGAATCAGGATGGGAGCTGGAAGGTGGTAGGCTTGCAGCTTCTTTGCCACTCCTAGTGGTCACAGCTTTAATTTCGGCCTTCGGGTTCGGTTCAGTGTTACTAGGAAGCGTGCCAGGAAAACGGTCCTGGAGAACCCTAGAGATCTGCCCAATCTGGGTCTCTATGTTGTGGATAGACGCCTGCTGATTCCTCAGTGCGGCCTCAGTAGAAACGCCTATCTTCTTTACTAACTCCTCAGTCTCCTTATGCCTCTGATCTGATGCTGCTGCGAAGCACGTGAGCATATCCTCGAAGTTAGGCTTCTTCTCTGGCAGTGGTCCCTTTGGTTGGTCTCTCTGATAGAATCCTGGACCAGACTGCCTGAATCGCCCCTCCATCTCCTTGCGGTATTCAGGATATGGTTTCCAGTTTGGCTTCCTATTGCAGAAGAAAGCCTCGTCCTCTGGATAATCATATTTATCTCCAGCTGAATAACACGCAGATTCTTTGAGATCCCCATTCTCGTCATATGGGCAATCTCTCGCAAGATGAGGTCCACTGCAGTTGTCACAACCGACCTGCATAGCGTGAATGTTTTGATTCACCTTCTTCATGTCACGCCCTAGTGCATCAAGCTTGGCACTAAGGGCCGCTATGCTATCAGATGAGTCGGCTGTAGCTGCAGTCTTCCTCCGGTAGGAAGAATCTCTAGAAGAATGCCACTAATGAGAGTGCTGAGCCATCTCCTCAATCAGGGCGTACCCAGCGGCGGGTGTTTTCTTTGGTATCGGTCCCTGAGAATCGACCATCTGTCTAATGCAGACATTAATACCATTATAGAATGTTTGGACAACCTGGTGAGCATTGAGATCATGCTGTGGAAAATTTTGGAGCATCTCCTTATATCTGTCCCAGGCGTCATAGAGGGTTTCGTCCTCAGATTGCATGAAATTCTGAATCTGCATTTTCATTTTAGCGATCTTTGATGGAGGACTAAATTGTTTGATGAAGCGAGTTTTGAGCGCATCCCATGTACGGATGGTGGGCTCAGATCGTAGCCAACGTTTGGCTGCACCCTGGAGTGTTATCGGAAACACTCGCAGCATAACAGCGTCACGACTAACTCCCGGCATGTGGAAGTAGTCAGCCATCTCGAGAACGGCCTCGACATGCTGGTTGGCATCCTCGCTATCCTTTCCGGTGAAAGGAGTCTCGCGCAAAAGGTGAAGGAACTGGCCTTTGATTTCGAAGGTTCTCTCCTCGGGTATTTCAGGTCGGTGAATACCCACTCCGGTGCCCTCGCGCACACGGCTCGCGTACTCCTCGAGTGACAATTCGTCGATATTCTCTGCCATTATGCGTGCTCGCTCTCTCTCACGTTTAACTCGCAGGCGTCGATGAAATTCGCATTCCGGTTCGTCAAAAGGCTGAACGAAGTCAGAAGTGGAGTCTAAGGACATACACTATCCTAAAAACCCTAGAAGATATTACGAATTAAAGTACTAATCCTAAACGAGGCCCAGAATGAATGATTAACTAAAGCAGAATAATAAAGAAAACAAGTGTTACTATTCTGGTCGCGACGCGTCGCGGCGCGATCAGTGGACACAAACACAAAAATTGCTCCTTTTGAGCTGAAACTCGTGGGAAACAACGGTTAACACTAAATTAACTTAATAAAAACAGATTAAGATCGTTCCCCGGCAGCGGCGCCAAAAACTTGATGTGCGTTTTACGTACTAGTTTTAAATTTATATTTTACCGAATTATTTACTAAAAACTGCACGAATAGGCAAGTGTACCTAATCGTTTCGTATTATAGTTAGTAAGTCGGGTGTCAAACTCTTGGGGAACGGGAGCTAAACTGATTTTATCAAATTAACTAAGAATTAACTAACACAAACTAATTAAACCAAATAAACACAGTTAAACTCAATAAATGCAATAAAATACTAAACTAAAGCAATTAAACTATATTAAGGGGAATTTGTTATCAAGATTCAAACTTTATCAACTTAAATGACTACTAACATTCCTAAATTACCAAAACAACCCAATATAATTGCAAAGCACTAAGATTGATGAGATAAAACTATTAAATGAAGACGTGTCCCCCCCTAAATTCGATTCTTTCTTGTCAAGTTGATTTTTTTAATTAAATAAGTGCAATGGATACCAATTCACCATGTACCGATTTCTATAGTGATTAGAATCTTGGTCCGAGTTCTTATCTTTATAATTACGCCAATTACTTATCCTTTGGTCAAGAGATTAACAAAAACCACAATTAACATGTTTAGTTCGAATCAAACAAGATTTTATCTTTTAAGGATTAATTAGATCAATTTACCATTAAATCAACACACAAAGGTCATCATGTGTCCATCACACACATTAAAGTTCCAATCTTTTTATGCCTAAGCCTAGGGTTTGTTCTTCCACTAGTCAAGATTAATTAATGGTCCTAATTAATCAAGATTCAAGCCTACAAATGGATTGGTCTTCCAATTTGTAAAACTCAGATTAAAAGCATTAGAAAACAGAAACTAGAACACATGTGGATCTTTGATAAAACTTGTAAGACAAATACATAGTAAATTGGATCCTTTAAACATAGATTAATCAACCATCCAAGAAATCATCTCCTCTAGGGAGGAACACTGAGAAGTCTAGTCTAAAATCAACATACTAACATTCTGGAAATCATAAAATAACATTTAGAAAAGAGTAGAATGATAGAACCGTATGAATCAAAGCTAAACAAGCCACAATCTTCAATCTCCAAGCTTAAATACTCCAAATCCGTGCTCCACAGCTTCTGGGATGTTTTTGTACTTAGAATGCCGTATTATGGTGAAATATGAGGGGTGGTTCACCCTGTTTCAGATCTGGAAGTTTGTTTAAATAGATTTCTGAAAACAGGGGTGTCGCGCCGCGACGAGAAAGTGTCACACCGTGACGAGGCATTTTAACCCGATCCCAACTCTTTTAAAATTCAAAGCTGGCGTCATCCTATTGCGTCGCGCCGCGACGGACAATTGGGTCGCGCCGCTACACCACGTGGCAAGAAAGTGGACCTTATCCGGATACTTCGTCGCGCCGCTACGGAAGATGTCGTCGCGCCGCGATGACCTCTTTTGGCGCCGGTGGACTCTTTTCCTTTGTTTGGGCTTATTCTTCTTTCTTTCTTTTTATTTCTTTGGCCCGATTATTTTTTCTCGACTTCTTTTTACTTTCTCGACTCCTCGGGCTTTATTTATTTTTCTCGATTATTTAAATATTTCGCCTTTTTAGCCTGCAAAACATAAAAGAAACGGTAAACGTACCTTTTTACAATTAAATACACGTTTTCCGGCTAAAACCAACCCGATATCGCATAATATTTATATATATTTAGCGCGATATCAGTTTGGCATTTTTGATATGTACATGTTCTCGCCAAATCATTTTGTTATAATCTGTAATAGTTTATAGGGGTTTGTTTTATTGAAATTTCCGCTGCGTAGTTTTAAATATGAATTAAATAACTAGACAGGTAAACCTTGGTTTTGCAAATAGACCCACGCAGTTTAAAAACTCAAATTATTACAGAATTTTCTAGTCTAAAAGGTGGTGTTACAAGTTAGGTATCAGAGCCTAAGTTTGAGGGAATTGGGTACTTGAAAAAGTATTCAATCTAAAACTCGGGCCCGACCATTCTGAAGTGTTCCTTATTGGGTAAAGGGAATTGAGTATGAGAGTTATAGGATTAAGGCTTGCTGGTAGCTAGCTTATTGTTAGTATGTAATTATAAGTGCTATAATGAATGTTCTTCTTTCTTATAGCATAAGTAAAAGATGTTTGGTCCTCATGCTGATACCGAGCAGGCCATAAAGGAGATGGAAGATGAGGCATCACATATACCTCATCAACAGGTTGATGAACCATCTCAACACCATTCTGAGGGTCCTAACCCTAAGAATGTGCAGCAGGCGTATATCAGACACCTTGAGGAGGAGCTTCTACTCAATTCAGCTCTGGGTAAACCACCCCGCAAGCCATGTTCGTTTAAGAAGTTCTTGTTATGTAAACCACCTACCTTCGAGGGGAGTGATGACCCCACGGTTACTATGAGGTGGCTTCGTGAGATACAGCAGGCCTTTGAGTCCTATGAATGTGAACCTGAGTACTGTGTCAGGTATGCAGTTCGGATGTTAAAGGGCCATGCCATATTCTGGTGGGACAAGGTCAAGGCCTCTGTCATAAAGGAGGTAATTGATGCTCTGTCTTGGGAGCAATTTTCAGAGAAGGTACAGAAGAAGTACTACACCAAATATGACATGGAACAGCTGGAACGCGGGTTCAACAATCTCCGAAAAGGAGATAAAACCATGGAGGAACATATTAGTGCATTTACCGACAAAATGAGGTTTGTTCCTCATTTGCTAACTGACGAGAATCTGAAGATTCGAAAGTTTGTTGCCACTCTACCACTTGAATTTCGGGCACATGTCCGAGCAGCTGTGAACTTGGATCGAGCTTTTGAGGTGGCTCGACCAATGGATGGTGATCGCATCCAGTGTAGAGGTAAATCTGCATGGGGAAGCAATAAGATGAAGTTCCAGTCCTCTTCTAACCCGAGTCCTTTAAAAGGACAATCTTCTGCAGGTACCAAAGGAGGCGACTCTAAGAAGCCTAGATCTGATAGTCAATGGTACTATCAATGCCGCACCTATCACTATGGCGGATGTGGAACCAAGGGGCATTCTGTGGAACCAAGGGGCATTCTGTGGAGGATTGCAGGTATAAAGATGATGTCTGTTTCAAATGTCAACAATCAGGGCATAAGATAGCCTAATGTCCCAAGAGTCCAAGTACCCGAGCAGGTGGATCATCATCAGAGCCAAAGAAAGGTGGCGCCCCTCGTGCAAAAAGGCGTGCGTTCTAGATGACGGCCGAAGAGGCCAAAGCTCCAGGTGATGTGATTACGGGTACTTTTCTTATTGAATCTACCCCAGCATGTATATTGTTTGATTCCGGAGCTACTTACTCTTTTATTTCCGCATCTTGTCGTAAAATGCTACAACTACCTGTTTCCCCATTAATTGATCCAATTAAAGTAGAAGTGGCTGACGGTAAAGTAGTTCAAATTACCGAGAAAGTCCCGGTAGCACTTGTTTACATCGATGGGCATAGCTTTTCAATTTCATTCCTTATTATGCCTATCGCGGGCTTTGATGTTATGATCGGGATGGATTGGCTCAGCAGTCGAGCTGCTGAGATTATATTGTTGGTCCCAAAGAGGGTGAACAAGCAACCGATACAGTGTAGAAGGGGGGGTTGAATACACTTTAAACAATTAAACAAATTAATCAAACATATATTTAATTATCAAACAGTACAATAACTTTTATTACTCTCTAATCAAATCAACATGATGATTTGATATTACAATGATTATAAACTCAACTCTCTCTCAACATTCTTGAATCACAAACTAATTGATGATCGAATTTCTTGTTAAAACTGATTAACAAGAACTCTTGAAAAACTCTCTCTAACTTTGAACTTACAAAGTTATCACAACACACGCGTATCAAGTATCACGAACACACATACGATTTGCAACTTATGCAATCGTCGTTGTGTATCGCGTATCTGTTCCCGTACACACATAAGAACATATAAACGTATTCGTTTGTGTTTGTAAAACCCAGAAGAAGGTTTATGTAACACCCGCAACCCTGGGCTAGGAGATTAGCGGGTTGGCGGTACGTGATTGGTGTGATTTAATTGATTATGTGAGTTAATAAAATTAATTTGAATATGAATAAATATATATATGTTACTGTTAAATTTAGAAAAAAAGGAAAGAAAGTACAAGTATGTGCATGTATGTTAATTTATGTATGCATGCATGAATTAAGTTAAGAGAATAGGATTTCAAATGTGCCACCTCCTGCTTTTTTTACACAAATATATGTGTACGTGTATAATTTTCTGCTCATTATCTTGAAAGTGAAAAAGGTGTTAGTGTATGTTTCTTTGAGCAAAACCGTAAGTGAAGGAAAAGCAATAAACTTGAAATTTAGAAGTCAAAAGTTGGTGTTGTTTAAATCCAATGGAAGGTGAGAAAGTGTTCATAGCATGTTATAGTATGTGTTGGTATGTTTAGATATTAAAAAGCATGAGTTTATGTTGTTTTACCATTTTTGAAGTTTGAAAGAAAGTTTGATAATGGGTTTTGAAGATGTGTTGTTATGAATGAGTAAAAAGGTGTTTTTGATGAATTATATGCATGCTAGATGTTAGATATATGCTTTGTTAGAAGAAAAAATGAAGTTAGAAGTGATTGTATGAAATTTTGGCTGAAAATCCGACACTTGAGGAAGAAGATGAATCTGAGAAATCGCGCGTCGCGGCGCTACAATGGAATGTCACGGCGCGACATTCATAAAAACCGGGTTCTTGATTCGGATTTTGGAAATCCGAGAATATTACAAAACCAACCTTGAGAAATCCGAGACTTGGCAAAATCCGACACCTAAATCCGAGAGTTTGTAATACCGACACTGAAATCCGCATCGAAATCCGATACTTGTTTCCGGATTTGAAATCCGACCCCGGTCGCGGTGCAACGAGGAATATGTCGCGGCGCGACGGACCCCAAATCCGATAGAATTGTTTATTTCTTTTATATGTTGCTTGGTTTGAGTTAGTAAGTAATATTTATGGGATTTAATTGAGTTGTTTTATAGATTTGAGATATAAATATATATGAGAAGATATATTTATATATTCGCGACTGATATGATTGTTGCTATCTTTTCAGGCAATCAAAAGACTCAGTAAAATTAGATTTCTGAGCCCGTGTTGGTTTTGAGGTGAGTGGACGTTAATCGCGGATGGTAAAGATTTCGGTTAATGTTATTGGTGTGACGTATGATTGTGATTGAGATTGGATTGGATTGATTGAACTGTTTATTGTGTTTATTGTTGATTGATATCTACTGCATGACTATTTGGTCGATACGCAATCTTAGTATGAATTTGAGTTGCGTTGGGAAGTCAGCTATACGTAGGATTGGGCTGGGCTCGTTCACTGATTGGTTGAACGGTGTTAGCCTTACTGGTGCATATGCATCAGAGGGGGATTTTCCTGTGCCAATTCAGTGGAGGGCTATCGGTAAACCTTTGCTTTGGCCGGCATTGGTTGTAGGTTCTGCGCCGAACCGCCGGTCTTCTCGGGATACGTGATCACATGCTTTGATATTGACTGTGGATGTTTGCTTTTGGTGTTTAGCCTCTACTCACTTAGCATTGTGCTAATTCCCCTCAGTTGTTGCTTTTGCAGGTTCGTGTTTGTGAGGTTGGCTGAAGGAAAGGAATGACCTGACTCTGATATTATTTTTGAAATGAAACGAGCATGTAGTTTTTGTAAAACACAATGATACTTATGTTTGTGAACAATGGTTGTACATTTGTTAATATTGGTTTGTATGCAAATGGTTTGTTTATTTAAAAGCTTCCGCATCGTATTTAAAAAAAATGGCTTGAGTTTTCCGGTGTTATAGTTTATACTTATACTTGATATATCTACGAGCAAATCGCAGTTTAAAGATAGAACTTATCTTTTCTTTAAAACCGTAACAAACTCCTTAATTAGAACACATCTAATTAATTCCGTTTGAGATTTCTATCCAACTAATAGATAGTTTAAATTAGGTTTAGATATCCTAATTTAAATGTCATAGATATGGAGAGTTTATAACAGAATTTAGAACTTACTTAAATTATGAACTGACTTTTGACGCTGAGTTGACTTACTCAGTCTTGACCTTGTCAAGCTGAGTTCTTGAATCTTGGGTTCTTGAATCTTCAAGTCTTCAAGTCTTCACTCTTAAAACCTATCTCAGCTTAGAAGTCACTGAGCTATCTAGTACTTACATAGAAAACTCTATATCTGTTTATACACTGACTACTCAGCTTCAACTGACCAGTCAGTCTATAACAGACTTACATAATTCCTAACTCTTAACCTATCATCTATACATATCTATAGTTTGTCTCATCAAATCTAATTATTCTAAACATGGAACTAACAATCTCCCCCGATTTGATGATGACAAAACATTAAATCAAATTAGGTATAGGTTAACAGAATTATGTTGAACCACTCTGGAACTGACCAAAGTTAGTTCTTGAAATAAGTATTGAACTGATCCATACTTATTCACGTATCTTGAACTTACAAGATGTTTATATTACAAATCCATTATAAGACTTGCATTCTAAGTATTTGAATATCCAACTACTTAGATTCTGAACTTATCAGAAGTAACTTAAGTTCTGAACTTACAAAACATATACAACTGAACATATCAGTTTATAGTTGAACATATCAATCATCAGCTTGAACTTACAAAGCTGTCTGTTTGAACATATCAAACATAATTTGAAAATATCAAATAATAAAACAGTTGAACATATCAAACTTGAGTTTGTATTAATGAACATATCATTTACATTTTAGCTTAATCTTTATGATTAGCTTTTGCACACTTAGTGCTTACAAAATCATAGAACTAATCTATTTAGTGAATAGATTCTCCAACTTCTAACCACATGTCATAACATTTAAGTTCCCAAATTGCAGCTTTCTTGATAGCATCATTCACAATCTCTTCACCTTCTGGCATCTCTCTCATCTCAGTTTTTCTTGATCTGATTTCTTTGTTGAGATGATATCTGAATACTGAGTTCTGAGTTGAGTCATCACATAGAATTCTCAAGTACAGAATCAATTCCAGATTTGCCAAATGAAGATCTGCTATCCTCAAGAAACATTGATTACCTTCCACATCAAGATACAGGAATCCTTCCAGCAGTTGAGTGATATAAGTGTTTTCTCTAAATTCAACTCCCTCTGGAACTTGTAAATCGATGTCTCTTTTAGCTCGCTGGCTCGCTGCTCTAACTCTTGCAGCTTTGCCTCGATTAAGGAAACTATCAATTTCATCAGCAGGGATCTCACCTAGCTGATCAATTCTTATGAAGATTGTCTTAAGCACATCAACTACCTCTTGTCTAATTTGACTCTTTTTCATTTGCTTGATAGTTCTGGCTACGATCTTCAATTCTGAGAACCCCAACTTGTACAGACATCTCATATCTAGACCAATTTCTTGTTTGTTGTCTAGTACAAAGTTGATAATTACCAATTATCCTTTCCTACTCAATGTAATTGATTCGATCTTGTGATTAAAATGTGTTCTTTTATAACAATGCCTTAGATCCACATCTGAGTAGGGAATTGGGGCAGCTCTAGGTCCAGAATAGTCAGCTTCAGCTTTAGCTCTGGTAGCCTCAGCTTTAGCCTTTTCTCGCTGAATTTCAGCTTGTCGTTGCTGCTCTTTTATTTCCTCCACTGTTATGCCTAGTTCTTTAGCCATCTCTTGTAACATTTGCTCAGCAAGCATGTCACTGGCTTTTTGTGCTGCATCAGCTTCATCACTTGAGTCAGATTCATGTGCAATTAGTTGAGACTTACCCTGTTGCTCTAGCTCAGGCTCAGCAATGATGATCTTTCTTTTCTTTGCTTGAGGCATAACACTTCTTTTCTTTCTCTTTACCATCTCAAACACCTTACTCTTCCCTTTGTCTATTTTTGAAGTTGGAACGGACTCAGCTTCAACAAATTTTGGCAATTTAGCTTGAGGAAGGTTGGTGTGAACAACTTGAGATGTTTCTTCATGTGGAGTTTCTGGTTGAGCTTGTGAAGTTGTGGCTATTTGGACTGTTGGAGCCTGTTGTTGTTAAGAAGGCTGATCTACAGCACTCATAAACTGATCATGAGCTTCTTCAAATTGTACTTCCTCTGTATGCTCCCCCTCAACCTTATCGTCACACTTCTTTGATTCTTCCTCCCCTTTTTTGTCATCATCAATAGGGGAGGGTCTGAGTTTGAGCACGAAGCTTTCCAAGTTGGCAACTGAAGTTGACAAATCATTAAGTTTGCGCATCAACTTGCCTTTGTCAGCTTTCCTCTTTTTATGCAGAAGCTCAAACTGGGATTGTAGATAGTCCATAAAGACTTTAACATCGGTAGTCATCAGTTTGGGCTCCTCAGGTCTTCTTCTTACTTCAACGTCCTCCTGTCCAGTGGAAGAGTGTATTTCCACCGTAGGAGTGGCGGTTGAGTGTTCCTCAATAGGTAAGGATGTGGGTCCCATATCCAAAGGTTGGTAATGACCTATGGAATCAAGGGGGGCAGAATGGAGACCCTGTAAACCTTCCAGGTGTATGAAAGGTTCATTGACAGGTCGTGCGAGAGTGTGTAAGAATGGACGTGAAGAATGACCAATGTCGTGAGGTATGGTAGTGGGGTGAGCTAGGCTTATTGGTGAGGAGGGGTTAATTGACCCTGGGGATTGGTCAGTATTTCAATGTTACCTTCATGAGGCTGTGAAGGCACAGAGGTTGGCTCTCCCATGGCACTAGTAAGTATGGGCTGAGTAGACACCATACCCGGTTTAGGCTTAAGGGTTGAACTGAACCTAGAGGTTGGCACCTTAAGAGAAGGTGTCTCCCCCTCAGCTCCTGCCAGTGGAGGTATCAATGTGATACCAACTCCAGAGTCCTTTTGAGTTGAAGGACCACTTTTGGCAGTTTTCCTTGTATAGGTGTAGGATATATCCTTGGTAGCAGTGGGCTGACCAAGGTTGGCTGTAGATTGTAAGATAGATGGAGATGTTTGAGGTGGAGGAGAGGGGTTAGACTGAGTTGGGCTTGACTCAGTCTTATCTCCCAATTTTGGAGATGGAGAAGTAAAAGAGAGAGAAGGAGATAAGGGATGCGAAAATATACCTGCTGCACCTTGCAGTGAAGACTCAGAGCTAGGAAACAGACTCCTTTGCTCTGAACTCGAAGTGGTGGATGAAATAATTTAAGCACAGGGTCTAAGCTGAGTCCTAGGTTAATCATCTTGAGGAGACTCAACATCAGAACCAACATCGTCACCCACTTCTTCCGCAGCTTCCTCCTCTGTCTCAGCTTCACTTGACTCAGGAGTCGGAAGCTGTATATACACCCTCATCTGAGCACTCATTGCAGGGTGCCCAGGGAAAATATCCTGGGCGAACATTCTGTAGCTGAGAACAGGAGTAGGAATTGACTCATATTGAGTAGTATATCTTCTACCCAATCTGTCCTCGATGACCATGGATATAAATCTTGCAAAGGGCACAATGGTGTCCCTTATGTTCTTGGTCACCAATGACTTGAATGCCTCAAAGATCAACTCAACGTAATCCACTCGTCGATCATAAAATAAGTTGTATAATAGTTGCATTTCAAAGTCATTCACATTATCCAGGCCTCCCACCTTGTATCCAAGGGAACGAACAACAGTGGATACCATAAATCCCCATACCATCTGGAAAACAGATTTCCGTATGACGCCAATCACTTGAGGATGACTCATTAAGGGTAAAACACTTCGTGATGTTTCCCTAGAAACCGTCGCTTCATACTGATTATGAATCGGGAGATGAAGAATTTGGCGGAGACAGTTTGCATCAACTTTTATCGCCACTTGTCCACTGACAAAATCATTTGAGAGCAAATAGGTGGACAGTGTATCATACCAGGCTCTTGGAGCTTGCTTGAGTCCATACAAAGCCTTGTCTAACTTATAGACATAATCTGGATGTTTGGAATCAATAAAACCAGGGGGTTGTTTCACATAGACTTCCTCCTATAGTGCTCCATTTAGAAATGCACTTTTAACATCCATTTGATACACTTTAAAGTTTTTGAAGGTTGCATAAGCTAGAAACAACCTTATAGCTTTAATCCTCGCAACAGGAGCAAAGGTCTCATCATAATCAATACCTTCTTCTTGTCGATACCCCTGAGCTACTAGCCTTGCCATGTTTCTGATCACTACTCCATCCTTGTCCATTTTATTTCTATAGACCCACTTAGTGCCTATAATTTTTTTTCCTTTGGGGGCGGGGACAAGGGTCCAGACCTTATTTCTTTGAAATTCTGTCAGCTCCTCTTGCATAGCTTCAATCCAATCTTCATCTTTTAGAGCCTCTTCAGTCTTCTTTGGTTCCATTTGAGATAGAAAAATAGAGTAGACAGCATAGTTTGCATTTGCCTTAGATCTAGTTAACACACCATCTTCAATGTTCCCAATGACATCATCAAGAGGATGATCTTTTAATACTTTGAAGGTTGTAGTGGGAGACTGAGGTTCTGGGTCTGAGTCAGAGCAGTGTCTCTCAGGCTGAATAGGACCTACTTCTTCAGTCTGAGTAGGAATTTGATGATCACTTAGATCTTCAATCTGACATGTACCTGATGATTCACCGAGATTCTCAGGCTGATTATCTTCAATATTGATAATTTTTCTTTCGATGATGCACCTTTGTCAGATTTATCACCATCATCATCATCAGAATCATCCATAACATACATGGAATTTGATGTGAGATCTTCTTTGTTCCTCTCAAGCTCACTCAGACTAACCGGGTCAGCTTGAGCTCTGTTGGATTCATCAATACTTGTCTCATCAAACATAACATGTACTGACTCTTCAATTACCTTCCTTTTAAGATTAAAACCTCTGTAAGCTTTGGAGATTGAAGAATATCCAACAAATATCCCTTGATCAGCTTTGGGTTCCAACTTATGGAGCTGATCTCTTTGGTTTAGCACATAGCATGTTGAACCAAAAATGTGGAAATATCCAATGTTGGGTTTTCTACCATGATACATCTCGTAAGGTGTTTTACCATGTCTTTTAACTATAATCAATCTATTCTGAGTATAGCAGGCTGTACTTACAGCTTCTGCCCAGAAGCTCAGCTTGAGTTTTGCCTCACATAGCATGGTTCTGGCAGCTTCAATTAAGGTTCTATTTCTCCTTTCAGCAACTCCATTTTGTTGTGGAGTTCTTACAAATGAGAAATTATGGATAATTTTTTTTTCTTCACAAAAGCCTTCAAGAGTTGAGTTTCTGAACTCAGTCCCATGATCACTTCTGAGTTGTTTAAGAGACTTACCCTTTTGCAACTCTTCTTGTCTTATGAAGCTGATTAACTCATATGCAGCTTCACTTTTGGCTTTTAAGAAGACTACCCAAGTGAATCTTGTGAACTCATCAACAATCACTAAAGTATACTTTTTGACACTTAGGCTTGGGGTGCTAATAGGTCCAAATAGGTCCAAATGCAACATATGCAATGGTTCTGTAACTGAAAAATTCTGTTTGGACTTGAAGGATCCCTTATGGTGTTTTCCCATTTCACAAGCTGAGCAGAGTTTGTCCTTAGCAAATGTGATCTTAGGCAGACCAAAGACTAACTCTTTGCTAGACAATTTGTTGATATATTTGAAATTTAAATGTGATAGACTCTTGTGCCATAACCAACTCAACTTGAGAGTTAAGTCAGAATACAAGCAGGTTTTAGTTGAAGGATCTACGGAGCTGAAATCTAACAAATAGATATCTCTCTCTCTTTTTGCCATTAATATTGGTTTTCCCTTCTTATCATAAATTGTCCCTGCCTGCTTTCTGAAGGTGACTTCATAATCCTCATCACACAGTTGATTGATACTTATCAGATTGTGTTTAAGGCCTTCAACATATGCTACCTTTTTGAAAGTGACTTTTCCAGCAGTTATCTTTCCATAACCTTTAGTCCTTCCTTGAGAATTATCCCTAATTGTCACCTTGGGTCCTTCATTGTTTTGGAATTCATTTAGAATCCCTTTGCTTCCTGTCATGTGCCTTGAGCATCCACTGTCTAGATACCACTTGTAGGAGCCCTGCACATGATCAACTAAACATATTAGTTTCTTTTTGGAACCCACTGTTTGGTGGGTCCTGAGGATGAGCACTTAGCTGATCCTTTAGAGTTTGATTGATCAGCTCCAATAGATTCTGGGTCTATTTTAGACTGATCATCCTTTTCATTTTCAGGTCTAAGATTGCTACTTACACAATCTTTGGCCTCATGACCTCTATCACCACACTTATAGCATTTTCTTCTAAAGATGGGTGTTTGGGTGATTTCTTTGAGTTTTCCAACATTAAATTTGGATTTAGTTTTAGGGTCATAAGATGTAGATAACCTTTCAATCCTTTTCGACAGTTTGTCTACTTGATTGTCACTAACTTTGGACTTACCTTTGTCAGCTTTATAGTTACCTTTATTTGTTGAAGTCTGACTTACAGACAACTTCCTGTTTTTAGACATCCTTTCAGATTTGGATTGAGAGTTATTTCTTTTTGAGTTGACGTGAGATATTCTGTCAAATACAGTTGTTCTCACATGATTGTAATCCAATCTTTTGAAAACTGACTTATAGTTTCTGTTGGATCTAGAACATTCAGCTTGATGATTTGCATGAATAACCTGAGGACTTTGGGTTGGTCTCACAAACTTATTGGTTTTGACCTGTTTCCCATCCTTGTTTCTTAAGAATGTTCTTGGGAGTATGTCATTTGATTTCATCGTTTTGTCTTCAAGACTGACTTGATCTTCGATGATTTCAGCAGCAGCACTATAATCTCCCCCTAGCACTACTTTTACTTGATTTGGTATCTGCTGGTTAATACACTTTTCTGCTTCTCTTGATGACTTACACCAAGATTCACAGATTTTTCTTAGATTGTCGACTTGTTCTTTTGATTCTTGCAGTTCTTCACTTAGAAGTTTGTTTATATGAAGCTGACATTCATAATCACTTTGAATCTTTTTACCAGCATTTAATAGAGTTTCGGAGTATTTAAGTTCATCTTTTAATTTTGAAATTTCAGTTTTCAAACTAGATTGAACTGTGAGAGAGGTTTTGAAGTCATTCAACAGATAGTTGAACATAAGACATTTATGTTCATCAGTGTAAGAGCTAAAGTTATTTACCTTATACATTGAGGCAGGATCCCAGTTACTGGTTTGTTTACTCAGCTTAGCCGCTTCTGCTAGATCCTCATCAAAGGAACTGTCTTCTAACTCATAGTCAACTTGTTCCTCTTCATCCTCAATGGCCATCAAACACCTATCTGGCTCATCATCATCTGAAGTAGATGATTAAGTATCCCAAGTCTCAGCAAGAAGACCTTTGGTGTTTTCATCTGGCTTGCCTTTGAGTCTTTGATATTTCTTCTTATATTTATCATCTCTGTAGCATTCTTGTCAACTACTGAAGCTGATTCTCCCTTCTTAACTCTGCACTCAGTAGCTATGTGTCCTATCCTCTGACAGTTATAGCACTTAGCTTTCTTAGGATCAAAAGTAAACTTATCACTTTTGTTTCTATGAGACTGACCCCTTCCTCTTCTGAACTTTCTAAAGTTTCTTGCTAACATTGCCATTTGTTCAGTAAGAGCATCCATCTCTTCATCATCTGAACCGGAGTTAAGACTTACCTCCTCAGATTCAGATTCAGAGTCAGTCTCAGCTTGAGACTTTTTAGATCCCTTCTTCTTCTTTTCTGCAATTAATGCAGATCTAGCATTATTGATAGATTCTTTTAGTTGTTGTTGGGCCACTTTCTTCTGTTCCATGATCTGTTGATGATTTAGAAGGAAACCATAGATAGATCTGAGATCATATTTTCCTAAGGTTCCTCCAGCATGAAGTGCAATGGTGATCTCATTGAATTGTTCTGGTAACACATCCAAGAACTTGAGTACCAACTCCTTCTCATCTTTCTTGACACCTACCAAGATCAGATCATTTATCAAGCATTGAAATCTGGTAAACAAATCTGCCAGAGTTTCATTCTTTTTAGCAAAGAAAGTTTCATAAGAACGACTCAGATTTGTCTTCTTATGTTGCTTGACCAAGTCAGTGCCTTCATACGTAACACTGAGAGTATTCCACATCTCTTTTGCCGTTTGGCACCCAACCACAGTATGCAGAAGAGGATTTGTCAAAGCATTTGCTATAATGCTTTGTGCCTTGTCATCAAGGTTGAACAGTTTACGATCTTCCTCGGTCCAAGATGCTTCAGGCTTGGGAGTTTCTCCAGAGGGAACAGTTTTGTCAGTGGCAGTAATATGGATCATTGGTATGATTGGGCCATCTTGAATCACGGTACTCATCCTGTGATCCACGGACTTCAAATATAGCATGGCTCTAAACTTCCACATAGGATAGTCAGTGCCATCAAAGATAGGACACCCTTTTGCTGCCATTGTTGGTATATGACTTGATTGCTTGCTAGTAGACATCTTAACCTCTTAACAGCGGATCTTGATCTTCAACTTATGAACAAACTTGCTCTGATACCAATTGTTGGTCCCAAAGAGGGTGAACAAGCAACCGATACAGTGTAGAAGGGGGGGTTGAATACACTTTAAACAATTAAACAAATTAATCAAACATATATTAAATTATCAAACAGTACAATAACTTTTATTACTCTCTAATCAAATCAACGGGATGATTTGATATTACAATGATTATAATCTCAAGACTCTTGAATCACAAACTAATTGATGATCGAATTTTTTGTTAAAACTGATTAACAAGAACTCTTGAAAAACTCTCTCTAACTTTGAACTTACAAAGTTATCGCAACACACGCGTATCAAGTATCACGAACACACATATGATTTGCAACTTATGCAGTCTTGCAACTTATGCAGTCATCGTTGTGTATCGCTTATCTGTTCCCGTACACATGTAAGAACATATAAACGTATTTGTTCGTGTTTGTAAAACCCAGAAGAAGGTTTATACTTATACTTGATATATCTACGAGCAAATCGCAGTTTAAAGATAGAACTTATCTTTTCTTTAAAACCATAACAAACTCCTTAATTTGAACATATCTAATTAATTCCGTTTGAGATTTCTATCCAACTAATAGATAGTTTAAATTAGGCTTACATATACTAATTTAAATGTCGTAGATATGGAGAGTTTAAAACAGAATTTAGAACTTACTTAAATTCTGAACTGACTTCTGACGCTGAGCTGACTTACTCAATCTTGACCTTGTCAAGCTGAGTTCTTGAATCTTGGGTTCTTGAATCTTCAAGTCTTCAAGTCTTCACTCTTAAAACCTATCTCAGCTTAGAAGTCACTGAGCTATCTAGTACTTACATAGAAAACTCTATATCTGTTTATACGCTGACTGCTCAGCTTCAACTGACCAGTTAGTCTATAACAGACTTACATAATTCCTAACTCTTAACCTATCATCTATACATATCTATAGTTTGTCTCATCAAATCTAATTATTCTAAACATGGAACTAACATATATGTTCTACGAAGATAATCAGATTTCCTCTAATTGATGGGTCTTATGCTATCGCGAGGGGAGAAGGACGGGAGTCTGACATTCCTATCATTTCGGTGATTCAAGCTTAGAAATCTGTTACAAAAGGTTGTGTCTCCTATTTTGCTTATGTTATTAATACTCGGATGGAGAAACAACCAGTAGAGAATATCAGGGTATTATCAGAATATCCTGAAGTCTTTCCAGATGAATTACCCGGACTGCCTCCAATCAGGGATGTGGATTATAAGATCGATCTTGTTCCCGGAGCTACTCAAGTGTCTAAAGCTCCGTATCATCTCGCTCCTTCTGATGTCCGCGAAATGATGAATCAAATACAAGAGTTACTTGACAAGGGCTTCATTCGCCCGAGATCTTCTTCTTGGGGAGCTCTAGTTCTTTTCGTCAAGAAGAAAGATGGGACTATGCGAATGTGCATAGATTATAGGGAGCTTATCAAGCGAACTATAAAGAATAAATACCCACTCCCGCGCATAGATGACTTATTTGATCAATTGCAAGGAGCAACATGCTTTTCTAAAATCGATCTCAAATCAGGGTACCTTCAAGTACGGGTTCAAGCTGAAGATATTCCAAAGATGGCCTTTCGTACCAGCTACGGCCATTATGAATTCTTGGTGATGCCATTCGGCTCCACTAATGCACCAACTACCTTTATGGATATCATGAATCGAACTTTTCGTCCATTTCTGGACAAGTTCATGATAGTATTTATTGATGATATCTTGATCTATTCAAAGACCGAAGCTGAACATGAATCACATCTTCGTCAAGTTCTCGAAACTCTTAAGCGAGAACAACTCTATGCCAAACTTTCTAAATGTGAGTTTTGGCTTCGGGAGGTGCATTTTCTTGGTCACGTTATTTGCAGGGAAGGGGTGAAGGTAGACCCTGCTAAAGTAGAGGCGGTGATGAATTGGGAGGTTCCTAAAACTCCTACTGAGATCAAGAGTTTCCTTGTTCTTGCTGGCTATTATCGGCGATTTATTCGCGATTTTTCTAAACTCGCCAGTCCTCTTACTAAATTGACATGGAAAGATGTTGCTTATGTGTGGACTGATGCACAGGAGCAATCTTTTCAATCTTTGAAACGTTTATTATGTGAAGCTCTGATTCTTACTCTGCCAAATGGGTCGGAGGATTTTGTGGTATATTGTGATGCTTTTTATTCTGGCTTGGGTTGTGTTCTAATGCAACGCGACAATGTAATTGCCTATGCTTCTCGGCAATTAAAATAGCATGAAAAGAACTACTCAACACACGATCTTGAACTCGCAGCAGTTGTATTTGCATTGAAGCTGTGGAGTCATTACTTATATGGCATAAAATGTGTTATATGTACGGATCACAAAAGCTTGCAATATGTCTTTTCTCAAAAAAAACTCAATATGAGGCAACGACACTGGATTGAGTTGATTAAAGATTATGATTATGAGATCCGTTATCATCCAGGCAAAGCTAATGTAGTAGTTGATGCCTTGAGCAGAAAAGGGGTTTCAACTGAAGCCAAATTTATGAAGCTTACTGTGGTTCCTGATATTATTTCAAAATTGAGGGAAGCACAGCAATTGGCTCTAAAGGAGGAGAATTTGAAGGAAGAGACTATGAGAAAGCTGAAAGATCAGCTTATTGATGACAGCCAGGGTTTGAAGACTTTTCAATCCTGAATTTGGGTAACATTCATTAGAGGCAACCGTGATTTGATATTGCAGGAAACACACAATTCCAGGTTGTCTATTCACCCAGGTATAACAAAGATGTATTATGATCTCAAAAAGCTATATTGGTGGCCTACTCTTAAAAGAGACATTGCTTCATTCGTGGAGAAGTGTCAAATATGTGCACAGGTCAAAACCGAGCATTAAAGGCCTTATGACAATCTGCAACAACTTGATATTCCAGAGTGGAAATGGGATCATATAACTATGGATTTTGTTACAAAGTTACCAAAGACACTGAAGGGGCACTATATGATTTGGGTCATCGTTGATTGATTGACCAAGAGTGCTCATTTTCTTGATACAAACGAATCTGCATCATTGACACGCCTAGCTCAACTCTATATTAACGAGATTGTCACACGTCACGGTTTACCTTGTTCTATTGTCTCTGACCGTGACTCTCGTTTCGTGTCAAATTTCTGGCAAAGCTTACAACGTGAGCTTGGTACTCGGGTTCATCTGAGTACTGCTTATCATCCACAAACGGATGGTCAGTCTGAAAGAACAATTCAGACTCTGGAAGATATGTTGCGAGCATGCGTGCTCGAATATGGTGGTTCTTAGGATTCTCATCTTCCGTTGATAGAGTTTGCTTATAATAACTCTTATCATTCTAGTATCGGGATGCCACCATATGAATTGTTATACGGGAGACGATGTCGCACTCCCACTTGTTGGATTGAACCGGGTGAGAAGCAGTATGTCGGACCCGAAATTGTGCAGATTACTTCTGATAAGGTTAAAATAGCTCCGGAGAAATTGAAAGCGGCTCGTGATCGTCAAAAGTTATATGCAGAACCAAAGCACCGACCTGTTGAATTCTGTGAAGGAGTTAGGGTATTCTTGAAGGTATCTCCTTGGAAGGGGGTAATTCGGTTTGGTCGTAAAGGCAAGTTGAGCCCACGTTATATTGGTCCATTCAGGATTATCCGTAAATGGCTGCTATAAAGGGAATGGTGGGAGTGATATGATGAAATAGATAAGCGTGACGTCGTCAATGGAATTTGTTTCTCTTATCATTGATAAGAGTGATGTCCATAGGCCACTCGATGATTCCGTGATAAAGCTAAATGCATGGTCATGCTCAGACTAGATTTGATCGTAGTCTGTTATAGTTGGTTACCACGAATCTTGATCGAAAAAACAATTGAACTATCAAGAAATGACTTTTCCATGACTCGTGTTCAAATGGACGTCGGTAACAATAGGACAATAATAGGACTGTTACACAGTAATGTGGTTTTGCCTATCGTCTACATAAGAGATACCCTATACTAAACCGGGGGCAATGATGCATTGCTAGATGCCGCTCATTGTCAGTGTCACTGGATTGCACCATACCATGTGCAAATGGGAGATTATTGGAAATATGCCCGCCGGAATTGGTAAATCAGTAACACGGCCGGTAACGCTAGGGCCTTCCGGACACACGGCAAGAATATCCGTGATCACCTCGCAGGAACAAGGAAAGGACCAATTAATGGGGCACGACCGTGCCTAATATGGTACGGGGCGTGCCTCTCGGGGGTGTGCCAACAGAGGCATGGGCGTACCTCTGGTGGGAAGCACGGGCGTGCCTTATGGGACACGACCGTGCCTGACTCGCCAGTGACTCTCTTAGTGGGCTAGCTTGAATCTAGGCCAAAAGTGCTGGCACGGGCATGTCCGGCGCCTGATCATGAGATTTACCCTAATTTGGTTTCCTAATTCGATAGGGATCTTTTCTCCTATAAATAGGAGCTCATATGGCTCCGATTTAGGGACCCTAAACTGATATCTTGAAAGAACTTTTGGTTGCCTTCATATTAGATAGAGAAAAGATCAATCCCGAGTTCCCGGAGGCTTACGGCTAGCACCCGATCGCACCAAGGTTCTTGCGGTGTCAAAGGAATGATTAGTGTAACATCCTCAAATTGGGCCTATACGTGCGCTCCATTTGGTACGTGAATTAATTTATAAGAACTGAATTAAATGAATATGTTAAGTAATTAATGAAAATATGTTATTGGCTAGTAAGATGTGAATTTAAAAGTAATAAAGAAAATAGATAAAAGTGATAAAATGTTAAATGGTTTCAAACGAGGTTTCCAAAAATATCCCCGTTAGTTAAAACGGGTACTCGTGCGTTGATTTATATGTTGAAAAGGGGAACAAAATACCCGCTTGTGGATAATAGCAACCACAAGTTTGGCTTTGATGTGTACCCACGTACACACTTGCAAACCCACATACACACTCACACCTCTTTCTCTCTTGTATCCTTGAAGCTTGAAGAAGAATTCAAATCAAGAATCAAAGGCTGGATTTAAGTGTTAATCAGGCAAGGAGATTCAAGTTTTAATCTGTTCCAATCTGCTCAATATCATCTCCCAAATTCTTGTGAGTTTTCCATTCATGTTCTTCAATTCCAAATTTAGGTTCAAATGGGTCAACACACAAATTAGCTTCAATCATTGAAGTTAATTGTTCTAAGTTGTTCCTAATCCTATTCCAGATGTATAGAAATCAGTTGGTGTTATTAACTTGATGTTTATGATTGAATTGGATAATTTTGTGAAAATGGGTCAAATGGTGAAATTGAGTCCCAAATCTGCTATATGTTGTTATGATGGGTAAAAGATGTGTTTTTAGCTTGTTAATGTAACATAGGTTCATATGTGAATGAAAGGGAACATCTGGAAATAACTTGGAATGAGTTTTGGTTAATTTGAAAGGGAAAACAGCAGGTTCTGGTCGAACCTGCTGCTGGAGAATTGAAAGGCATGGGCGTGCCTCTCAAGATCCAACTATGCCTTAGGGCGTACCCAGGTAGGCACGGGCGTACCTCGAAAAGGTACGGGCGTGCCTAACCCTAGTTGGTCCGGGGGAGTGCCTTTGGTCACGGGGCGTACCTGTGACCAGGGTACGGGCATGCCTTGCCTTTTGACGGTTCTGTTTTAAAGCTGTAAACTGATATGGGAACCTTATTTAGGTAATCCAATTGTTCAAGAAGTACCATTGCTATAAGTTAATTGATATTAGCTTGTCAGGTGAGTACTGACTCTCATGACTTCAATAAAGGAAGATTGAATGCAACTTGATTATATGTTTATGTATGCTACATTAAGTACCATGAAAGTTATATGTATGCAAGAATGATTAAGGACTTAGATGTTTTGTTAATTAAGGTGCAAGACATGTATTTAAGTACATATGCACACAATGATGATAATATGTTATTTGTAAACACATGCATGCACTTGTCCCTGAAAGGGGTTCTTGATGAGTTATCTGTATGTCCAGACTAACATGTAATTAAGGTCAACTACGGCTGGGTCTTGGGCCTACGGGCATAATGTTCTGGACCAACGGTACTCGAGTACCGTTCCTTTCAGCAATTGAGGTGAGTGCCTTAAATGGCTAAGCCTACTGACCCTTGGCTTCTTAACGAGCACGGTGATTCACTTAGGTGATGAAACCAGCGTGGATGGCAGTGTCTGATTCCCCCGGTGGTAGTGGTTTTACTTGGTTTTGCAACCCAACAATATAATACACTCGTTGGACATGTCAGCACTCCGCTATATGATAGGATAGCCTTGGTTACTCATTCCTGCTGTATGACTTGTTTTATTGACATGCATGCTTGTTAGTATTCACTAGCTATTTTATATAGCTAATATTATTGATGTTTACTCTTTTACAGATAAGGAGTAAGTGGGCTTGGTGAGCTGGGATTACTTGTAGATTTATACATATGTTTTAGGAAGGAACACATGTTGTGTAACACAAACAAAATGGTCGGTGTATGATATAGTAACACCTGTTGTTATGGTTTGGCATTTTTGATATGTACATGTTCTCGCCAAATCATTTTGTTATAATCTGTAATAGTTTATAGGGGTTTATTTTATTGAAATTTCCGCTGCGTAGTTTTAAATATGAATTAAATAACAGGACAGGTAAACCTTGGTTTTGTAAACAGACCCACGCAGTTTAAAAACTCAAATTATTACAGAATTTTCTAAGTCTAAAAAGTGGTGTTACAATTAGTCTACAAGCTCTGACCTCCAAAGGTAATCCCTTTTCTCCCCTCTTTCTTTTGTTGCTAATTTTATTGTGCAAATCGTACCCTAGTTCTACATTGTGGTGATAAACTCTTTTTCCGCTACCAAATCTCTTTTGCCAAGATCACCATAATGTTCTAACAGTTTCACCTCAAAATAATGCACTAATCTATCGAAAGTAAGTTGGACACAAGCTGTGTTAGGTAAAAACGAGCACCTTTAAGTACACTGACAGATTTGTTGTGAGCAAACCATATCTCCTTCCACCATCATGTGCAAGTGTCCATATATTAAGTGGATGTCGTTCTAGCCACTGTCGAGCTTTTGGATTTAGCTTCCTAATTTCTTCCATTATGGAGTTGAACTTGTGCACTTGATTTTGGCTCCCAGCACGATAAGCTAAAGCTTTCAATTCTGAATTGCGAAATTTGTCATAAAAGTTGCTAATAAAATGCCGTAAACAATACCTATAAAATAAACAAAATAATTTGAGTAGTAAACAATAAAATTGAAAAAAAATACTTATGACTTGTAATAATACCTATGAAAACCATGTGGCTCTAACCATGGAGATCCATTCTCATTCACTACTTTTAGGATTCCAATATGACGATCAGATATTAAACAAATGCCATCATGCTCTTTCACAACATGATTCTTGATATGGGAAAGAAACCAATTCCAACTATCATAAGATTCGTTTTCTACAATAACAAATGCAAGTGGTAAAATCTGGTTATTACCACCGACTCCCATTACAGTCATCATATTTCCCTTATACTTACCATACATATGTGTGTCATCAATGCTAATCACAAGTCGACATGTGTAAACCCCTTGATAAAAGGAGCAAAGACCCAAAAAACATGTCTAAATTCCACATGTTCCTTATCGGTTGATTTTATGGTCCCTGGATTGAACTTTTGACGTTCGCGTCGAAATTTTGGTAAAGTAGCATAAGATTCTTCCCAATTACCAAAAACATGTTCAATTTCCTTTTTATTTCCGACCCAAACCTTTTTATATGGAGTATACCCTAACTTATCAACTATTTGGGCTCTCAAAGCAGAAATACTAATACAAGGTTGTTCTTTTATAAGGTGTCTGGTTTCATGAGCGATCAAGCTTGCATCTAGCCATGTAACACCCAAGGTCCAAAAATATATTTAAATATTAGAAATAAATTATTAAGTGTTATACGTGTGATATGAGTTGATTAGATATGATTAAATGTGTTTATAAAACTAGAGGGGCCAAAACTGTTAGATTAAAACTTAATTAAGTATAGGGACCATTTGTGTAATTTAGTGATAGGTGTGTGTGTATATATATATATATATATATATATATTTGACTTTATCTTGACTTCACTATGAAGTTTCCTTTCATAGCAACTTTCCAGACAAACTCTTTCTCTGCATACGTGAGTACTCTACTTCCACTTATCTTTGCATTTTGAACAAGAGAAACAATAAGATTTAGCATCATATCATCTCTACATCAAGTTATATAACATCAAGGTAAGTTTGTTTGATGTATTAAGTGTTCTTATGGGTTAAATGGGTCAAGGATTGATTCAAGGATCAAAGTATGTTATTTTGGTGTTAGTTGTTGATTATTAGTTGTTTGGGATTAAGGGAATCACCCTTATATAGTTCTAAATCGTTTACAAATGAGTTTTGGTTGAAAAATGGTTATTTACAACAAGCGGGCCGACTTACTGGTTAAGACCAGAGCCGGGCACAGCCGTACCTTTGGAGGGTATGGGCGTGCCTATGGCCGGAACCGCCATTGTTCTTGAGGTACACCCCGTGACAAGGGGTAAGGTCACGGGCGTACCCTGTCTAGTCACGGGTGTGACTTAAGTGTCACATGACTTTTGACTTCTGAAAGTCGGATGAATAAGTTGATACGAAGGTCGGATCGTTTGTAGCCTCCGTAGGTCGCATGGCCCAGGCATGGGAGTGCCTTATAGGGGTACGGGTGTGCCCTGCCCAATTCTAGTTTATATCTTCTAAGTTTTAACATGTGTTTAACGAGTTTAGAAGATGTGAAAATAGTGTGTGAGTATCCCGATGTTTTTCCGGAGGATCTACGTGGGATACCGCGAGATAAACAGGTTGAGTTCAGAATTGATTTAGTAACAGAAGCTTCACCAGTTGCAAGAGCTCCATACAGACTTGCTCCACCAGAGATGCAGGAATTAATGAAGCAACTCCAGGAATAGCTAGACAAGGGGTTTATTAGACCCAGTAGTTCTCCGTGGGGTGCTCCGATATTATTTGTGAAGAAGAAGGATGGTACTTTTCGTATGTGCATTGATTATCGTGAGCTTAATAAAGTGACCATCAAGAATAAATATCCTTTACCTAGAATAGATGATCTATTTGATCAGCTTCAAGGAGTTTCGTGGTTTTCTAAAATCAACTTAAGGTCGGGGTACCATGAGCTTAAAACCAAAAAGGAAGATATTTCAAAAACAGCGTTCAGAACCCGATACGGACACTTTGAGTTTGTGGTTAAGCCGTTTGGTCTTACTAATGCACCTGCAGCATTCATGGATTTGATGAACAGAGTTTGTAGACCCATGTTAGATAAATCAGTAATTGTGTTCATTGACGATATTCTTATTTACTCGAAGAATCCAGTGGATCATGAAAAACATCTTAGAGAAGTTTTAGAAACTTTGAGAGAAGAGCAATTGTATGCAAAATTCTCCAAATGTGAATTTTGGATCCAGGAGGTGCAATTTTTGGGTCATTTAATTAATGAGAAAGGAATCAAAGTAGATCCTGCTAAAGTAGATGTTGTAATGAAGTGGGAATCACCGAAGAATCCTACAGAGATCCGAAGCTTTTTGGGGTTGGCAGGTTATTACAGGAGATTCATACAAAATTTCTCAAAGATTGTTGTTCCATTGACTCAGTTGACTAAAAAGAATGTTGAGTTTGTGTGGGGAAGTGAACAAGAGACTGCTTTCTCAACTCTCAAGAAGAAGTTATGTGAAGCACCAATTCTTGCATTACCTGATGGAGTGGAAGACATGGTGGTATTTTGTGATGCCTCTTACCGTGGGTTAGGTTGTGTGTTAATGCAAAAAGGAAGAGTTATTGCTTATGCTTCACGGCAGTTGAAGCCACATGAAATTAACTACCCAACACATGACTTGGAGTTGGCAGCGGTGGTATTTGCACTTAAGATTTAGAGACACTATTTATATGGTGTGAGGTTCACTATTTACACTGATCATGAAAATTTGAAATATTTCAAGGATCAGAAGAGTCTCAACATGAGGCAAAGGCATTGGCTGGAATTGTTAAAGGATTATGATTGTGATATTTTGTATCATCCGGGAAAAGCAAATGTGGTAGCTGATGCTTTGAGTAGGAAGTTAGGAATGGTACTTATGAAGAATCAGACTTTAAGAATGACTGTTACAACGCCTATAATTGATGTGATACAAAAGGCTCAGTTTGAGGCAATCAAAAGTGAAAATCATAATTCAGAACGAATTAAAGGACAGGTGAACAATTTTACTAAAGATAGCCGTGATGTTTTAACTCATTATGGTCGTATATGGGTACCAGGTTATGGTGATGTGCGACAGACTCTTCTTAGTGAAGCTCATAAATCCAGATTCTCAATTCATCCAGGACCTACTAAAATGTATAAAGATCTGAGGACGGATTATTGGTGGCCAGGCATGAAGCGTGATGTAGCTAGATATGTGGTGAAATACCTTACCTGCTCACAAGTAAAAGCTGAACATCAGAAACCTCATGGAAAGTTACAACCTTTGGAGATTCCAGTTTGGAAATGGGAAAATATTACAATGGACCTGATTACCAAATTACCCAGGACCCCACGTGGTTATGATGCTATATGGGTAATTGTAGATAGGTTAACTAAAAGTGCTCATTTTATTCCCATCAAGGAGACTTATCCTTCAGAAAGATTGGCAGATGTATATATGAAAGAGATTGTGACTCGTCATGGTGTACCAGTTTCTATTGTATTAGACAGGGATACAAGATTTACTTTTAGATTCTGGAGTAAATTTCACGGAGACCCCGAAACCAAACTTCATCTCAGTACTGCATATCATCCTCAAACTGATGGTCAAAGTGAAAGAACTATTCAAACCCTGGAGGACATGTCGCGGGCATGTGTTATAGATTTTGGAGGGAGCTGGGATTCTTATTTACCTTTAGCATAGTTTTCCTACAACAACAGCTATCATTCCAGTATTAGGATGCCACCATATGAAATGCTATATGGTAGAAAGTACAGAACTCCGGTATGTTGGGGTGAAGTGGGTCAAAAAGAGTTGGGTAGCACCGAAGTGTTACAGCGAACAACTGAACAGATTCAGCTTATCAGATATAGATTGCTAACAGCCCAAAGTAGACAAAAGAGTTATGCAGATAAACGTAGATCACCACTTGAGTTTCAGGTGGGAGATTATGTATTGCTAAAAGTGTCACCGTTGAAAGGCGTAATCAGATTTAGAAAGAGGGGGAACTTGGTCCAAGGTTTATTGGACCATTCAAAATCATTGCACGTGTGGGAAAGGTTGCTTACAGATTAGAATTACCAGATGAACTAGCTCAGATTCACAACACCTTTCATGTTTCACATCTCAGAAAATGTTTAGCAGACGAGTCTGCATATATACCCTTGGAAGATGTTAGCATTGACAACAAACTGAATTATGTGGAGCAACCCATAGCAATAATTGAAAGGAAAGTGAAAACCTTACGTAACAAACAAATTGGACTGGTCAAGGTCCAATGGAAACACAGGAAAGGGTCAGATTATACATGGGAGCCTGAACAAGAGATGATGCAGAATTATCCAGAACTCTTCAACAGCTAATTTCGAGGACGAAATCATTTCAAGTGGGGAAGAGTTGTAACACCCAAGGTCTGAAAATATATTTAAATATTAGAAATAAATTATTAAGTGTTATACGTGTGATATGAGTTGATTAGATATGATTAAATGTGTTTATAAAACTAGAGGGGCCAAAACTGTTAGATTAAAACTTAATTAAGTATAGGGACCATTTGTGTAATTTAGTGATAGTTGTGTGTGTGTATATATATATATATATACATATATATATATATATATACACTTGACTTTAGCTTGACTTCACAATGAAGTTTCCTTTCATAGCAACTTTCCAGACAAACTCTTTCTCTGCATACGTGAGTACTCTACTTCCACTTATCTTTGAATTTTGAACAAGAGAAACAACAAGATTTAGCATCATATCATCTCTACATCAAGTTCTATAACATCAAGGTAAGTTTGTTTGATGTTTTAAGTGTTCTTATGGGTTAAATGGGTGAAGGATTGATTCAAGGATCAAAGTATGTTATTTTGGTGTTAGTTGTTGATTATTAGCTGTTTGGGATGAAGGGAATCACCCTTATACAGTTCTAAATCATTTACAAATGAGTTTTGGTTGAAAATGGTCATTTACAGCAAGCTGGCCGACTTACTGGTTTAGACCAGAGCCGGGCACTGCCGTACCTTTAGAGGGTACGGGCGTGCCTATGGCCGGAACCGCCATTGTTCGTGAGGTACACCCCGTGACAAGGGGTAAGGTCACGGGCGTACCCTGTTTAGTCACGGGAGTGACTTAAGTGTCGCACGACTTTTGACTTCTAAAAGTCGGATGAATAAGTTGATACGAAGGTCGGATCATTTGTAGCATCCGTAGGTCGCATGGCCCAGGCACGGGCGTGCCTTATAGGGGTACGGGCGTGCCCTACCCAATTCTAGTTTATATCTTCTAAGTTTTAACATGTGTTTGATATATTATTGGTATTATACCTGTAGAGACGAATCGTGGACGTTTTCACTAGACTATAACCATCTATGGATTGAATTATTATATTACAGCTTATAAGGTGAGTTTACTAGACTACCATTCATATTTACAGCATGTGTGTTATCATGATAGAATATTATGCATATACTATTCATATGTGTTGCTAGCATACTGCTATGTGTAGTAAGGCTCAGATGTGATACAGTACTGTGACCTATGTAGCTGCCCTGGGTCTAGAACCAGAGGCTAGCTTTGTTGCCTGACATACGTGTGGTATCTCTTTATGATTCTATACGTGTGTTTATATGATTTATAGTTTAGCATACTCACTAAGCTCTCGTAGCTTATTGGATAATGTTTTTAAAATGTTTTGCAGGCCATTCCAAAGGCAAGGGCAAAGCTTCCGTTTGACAGCTTTTACTGAACTTCTTTTGAAACTTAACGCCGTTGTGTAACATATGAATTATCAGATGTGTTTTTCTTACGAAAAAGTACTTAAACTTTGTTGTAAATTATGCTTCCGCTTACTTTGAAAATCTATATGTGAATCCTTTTTATTATATTTTATTTAAATATGGTTTTTATAAAATGGGGTGTTACAAGCCACTACAAGAAAAAAGGGTCTTTTGGGACCAACTTTTTTGGTACGGAAGAAAAACGGTGCCAAATAAGTGTTTTTGGCATAGTTTTGACCATCTTGCCAAAATAACTATGTTCTTCGGATGAAATTCAAAGAATGGTTGAATCTCAAGTAGAGGCACAACTAGAGGCTAGGTAGCGGGGTGGGTCGCTGAACAAGTAGCTGAGAAGGTGTCTGGTTATGAGAAAACTCAAAAAGATATGATTGAAAGGATGGAGATTATGCAACGTTTCTAGTGCGTCAAGGGTTGTTAGAACCATCACTACAACATGAGACACGTAGATCTTGATAAGTGTGAGACAGGTATATCTACACAATATAAATTTCATTCAGATCTATAGTCTTGTTTTCCTTGTGTGTGTGTGTGTATATAAATATGTACATATTGAAAATGTTTTGAGTTGATGCTATGCAGTTTACACATGCCGTAAGTTCCTTGTCAAACTAATAGCTATGCGTGTGTATATATGTATCATAAGCCATCTTCCATTTGTTATTTACAAATTCAAGTTATGATGAGTTTTATATTACTTTTATGTCTAAACGTTGTTTCCAATTTAATAAACTTTGATATTATTGCATGTGCATTTCTAATGCATGAATTTTTTTCTTATGCAGGGTATATGATGACGTGAAGTCGTGAGCTAAAATAGACTACATTTTTTCCGGTTTTAGTTTTAATATTTAGATTGATATGCTACATAATCTCTTTATAGAACATAGATTGACAAACTTTTTGAATGATTTTTATTTGGTTTTAGGGCGATACAGAAGTATTGACTTGAGGTTATTATAGATTTTTGGAATAAATTAATAACGATGTTTTAATTTATCATGACCCGTATATTCAACTCTAATTTGATGTATATGTATATATATTGTACGAAGTGTATTTGGAACATACAAAAGTGTTCCAAAAGCATGATTGGAAAGACATTATAACCATTCCCAATGTTTTTAAAATGGAAAAACCATGCCAAATTCTATTAAAATGTGTATAAAAATTGTGCCAATTGATTATTTGGCAAGGAAAACGTAGATCCAAATGCATATATGGCACGAGAAAATGTAGATCCGAATACTTATTTGGAACACGAAAAACATAGTTCCAAAGGCTCATTTGGCACCGGTTAAACGCGGTTCCGAATGTTCATTTGGAACAATGAAAATGTAGTGCCAATTTCTTATTTGGCACCCAAAAAATGTAGTGCCAAATACTCATTTGGCATGGATTCATAGTCCATGCCAAATGCATCTTTGGCACGAATTTGCAACCCGTGCCAAATGCATCTTTGGCACGAATTCCCAGTCCGTGCTAAATGACAATGAGCAATTGCCTCCACGTTTTACGAACCGTCCTAAACACAACCTAAGAGGCACGATAGCTAAAAACCGTTCCAAATACCATTTGGCACGGTTTTCATTCGACCCAAATGTATTTGGCACCCTCATATTTAGGATAGAGTCAAAACCGTGACAAATACTATTTGGCACGGTTTTTTGGAGTAATTGGCACAGTTTTCGCCACTCCCAAATACAGTTTTATCTTGTAGTGTAGGTTTGGATGATCTTGAGAAATATTATTGCGTAAACAAGTATGTGGACCAGGGTATGCTGTAATTTCAAAATATCCACTTCGTTTTCGCTTACAAGCACGAAGGTGCCATTTGCAACCGGATTGTAAATTTAACTTGCATCTTATGTTCCATATAGTTGGGCATGTCTCGATAACCTCAAATTGTTTACGTGTCCTTATGCTATGGAGTTTGATAGCTATAATAAGTTCCTCTTTATCCTTGAAAGAATCTTTTCCTAGCTCTCGTATAAAATCATTCTTGTTGACTGGTTGTGACAAAATCCAATCACCATCACTAATCGTATTTGTTTCCTCCATTCTAGTAAAAGTTAAAGGGACTACATGTTCTCAATTGATCTCAACTCCATCTTCTTCATCTTCATCTCCGATATCATCTTCTTCTAACACGTCATTTCCATCAACTTCATTGTCGCTCATCATTTTATTACTTGCAACGGAAACTTGAGACATTGCATAAAAATCCTCATATTTGATCAATGTAACAACATCCATCTACCAAAAAACAGACGCAAATTGATCAAAACAGTAAGCAATATGTTGATAAACCAACTACTAAATCCTAAAATTTATCAGAATTTAATAAAAAAAAAAACAATCACAAAATTTTCACAGTCTACTATATGTAATACAACCAATTTGAAGTTTATCACAAATTAATCAAAAACAACCACAAATTGATCAAAACCAGCCATTAAATCCTAAAATTTATCACAAATATGATCCATAACATCTACCAATAACACCCTTATTTTAATAAAATCAGCCATGAACAACAAATCTGAGTTACAAAAAGCGATGATGAGTGACTTGAAATTACTATGGATATTACTATGAAATTACAAAAAGCGATGATGAGTTACAAAAAGCCATTAAAGTCTCAAAGCATAATATGGATATTACTATGTAATTAGACCATAAATCAAAATAAAGAATTACTGAATCATCGACAGCTAAATTATACATAAAAACTAGGGTTAATTTTATATATATCTTTATTAAACATCATAATATTTTATTTGTCCAACTTAACTTATAAATATCTTATACACCCTTCTTAAGTTTCAAAATATCTTATTTGTCCAACTTAATTTATAAATATCTTATATACCCTTTTTAAGCTTTCAAAATATCATATTTGCCTAAATCACCTTTTTATTAATTTTTAATCATTTTAAATAAATTATAATTATAAAATATAATTCAATGACTATTATACCCCTCTTTTAAATATATTTATAAAACATCATCTACATCCTTTCTACTCGTATCTATCCAAATTATATATATATACACACACGATTCTATTAATTAATTTGAATGATCGACTACAATTAATGCTTATATATACAATATATCATGCGTAATTCTTTTGTTTTAAGAAAGAATGAATTAAAATAATAATGCTTTTCTTAATTGTGTAGGTACCGTGATTGATGCGTTAATTCCATTATATATATATATATATATATACACACACACATGCATAAACCGTACTCGATCATTCAAATTAATTAATAGAATTATATATGTATGTGTATATATATATAACTTGTATAAATATGAGTAATAAGGATATAAGTGATGTTTTTATAAATAGATTTAAAAGAGGGGTATAATAGTCATTGAATTAAACTTTATAATTGTGATTCATTTTAAATGTTTAAAAATTGATAAAAAAAGATGATTTTGGTAAATATGATATTTTGAAAGCTTAATAAGGGTATATAAGATATTAATAAGTTAATCCGGGCAAATAAGATATTTTAAAAACTTAAGAAGGGTATATAGAATATTTATAAGTTAATCCGGACAAATAAGATATTTTGATGTTTAATAAGGGTATATATGAAATTAACCCTAAAAACTAAATGTCTTGAAATCACCGCTAAAGAGATATAATACTAGTTACACATTAAAGCATAAAGATTCACCAATAAAAGCATAACACAAGTTGTATCCAGTTTTAAGTTAAGTCGCATGTATAAAAAAAGAACTTATGGAATGAATCGACGGAGTCGCCGGGTACGGTGAGAGTGACGAAGAGGAGATTGCCAGCTACCGTTATGAGCAATGAAGAGGAATCGCCGGTAATGGTGATGGAGACGCTGCCGGCATTGAATTTGACCGGCGATGGTGATGAGCGGCGATAGGAGCGTCGTTCGTTCTAGGGCACAAAGGGGTGGAGGTTATTTTTTTTAACCGATCGTGGGTAACAATGGTAAAAACCAAAAATACACCCATTTGGTAAATATGTTTCTAAATAACACCTATATGGTAAAAAAAACTCGATTGAATGTAAAAGATAATATGGACACTGATGAGATAGTGGGTTAAAGGAGGCTAAGTTGGATGCTGAACTCTAAAGTCTAAACACACAGAGTACGTCCATACCACCAAAACACTAACCACAACCACAGTCCACAGGCTCCGGTCAAGAGCGAAAAGCAACAAAGAAATCCTCTATGTTTCCCAAATCCGAAAGATTCTCTACTCTCTCGTCATCGCCTTCATCTTCTTCTCATCGCAAGCAGCAATCGTCTCTGTCAATTGCGACCATCTTTAAAACTGGTTTCGATACATCTCTTCAACACTACACCAAGTTCCTCCGTCGTCTCTTCAAAATCAAAAAATTTCGGTTCATTACTCATTTTATATCTCAACTAAACTCCAACCAAATCGAAGGAGATCACATTTCACACTCGATCTTCACAAGGGCACTTCTCAAACAACATAATTATGAGAAAGTAGTTGAAATTATCAATACCCAAATAGGGAAAACCCCAAACGTTCTTCAAAATAGGGTTTTGGATGCGTTGATTCAAGGATTCTCTATCAATGCGTTAGACCCAGAAAAGGGTTTTTCAGTTTTACAAGATTACTTGAAGTTGGATGGTATTTTGCCTTCTTCTTTTACTTTTTGTGCATTAATTAGTTCTTTTTGTCAGCAAGGTAATATGGATAGAGCAATTGAAGTTCTGGAAATAATGACTGATGAGAAATTTAAATACCCTTTTGATAATTTTGTGATTAGTTCTGTTATTTCTGGGTTTGTTAATATTGGGAAGCCTGAGCTTGCTGTAGAGTTTTATGAAAATACTGCCAAATCTGCTGATTTACAGATGAATACTGTCACTTATACATGTCTTTTGAGTGCCTATTGTAGATTGGAAAGATTAGAAACAGTTCCTCATTTAATGGATAAAATCGAGAAAAATGGATTAGCATTTGATGTTGTGTTTTATGGTAGTTTGGTTTATGAATATTTTAGGGCAGGAATTGTAATTTCAGCTTTGCAAAAGCATAAAGAAATGATTGAAAAGAAGATACAGACAGATACTATTAGTTACACAATACTTATTGATGGTTTTTCAAAGGAAGGTCTTGTGGAAAAGTCTGTCGGTTTTTTACATAGAATGAAAAAAGAAGGAATTAAGCCGAATTTGATCACCTATACAACAATCATGTTGGGATTTTGCAAGAAAGGTAAGTTAGAAGAGGCTTTAAGAGTGTTCAAGATTGTTGAGGATTTGGGAATGAAAGTTGACGAATTTGTGTATGCTACATTAATTGACGGTTTTTGTAGGATGTGTGATTTTGATGGTGTCTTTCGTTTACTCGATGAGATGAAGGACAATGGTGTTCTTCCGAATGTTGTCACATATAACACGATAATCAACGGTTTGTGTAAATCGGGGAGGACAAGTGAGGCATATGACATTTCAAGAAATATTATTGGAGATGTTATTACTTATAGTACATTGTTACATGGGTATATTAAAGAAAAAGATTCCGTGGGGCTGTTAAAGACCAAAAAAAGACTCGAAGAAGCCGGTGTTCATATGGATATTATTATATACAATGTGCTTATAAGAGCATTATTTTTGGTAGGATCGTTTGAGGACATATACGTCATTTACAAGGGAATGTCAAAGATGGGTTTGGTTCCAAATAATGTGACTTACTGTACTTTGATTAATGGGTATTGTAAATTTGGTCGAATCGAGGAAGCACTTGAGATATTCGATGAGTTTCGAATGACATCAAACGATTCTGTAACGTGTTATAATTGCATCATTAATGGTCTATGCAAGGCCAATATGATTAATATGGCGATTCAAGTTTTTTTAGAGCTTAATGAAAGAGGTATGCCTTTAGATCTTGGTATTAACCGGATTTTATTGCAGTCGATTTTAAAAGAAACAGGCCCAGAGGGGATTATGGATTTTGTTTCAAAAAATGAGAAATTGGGGCGTGAAGTTTTTGATATAATATGCAATGATGCTCTTTGTTTCCTATGTGATGGAGGCTTTACTGAAGCCGTTAATGACTTGTACACTTTCATGAGAAGAAACGGATTTGTTTTGACCACAACGTCTTATAATTCATTTCTGGAATTACTTCTGAAGGATGCAAACACGTGTCTTGCCGAAATTTCTTTAAGTGAATTTGTGAAGGAAATTGGAATTTTTGATCCTAGAGTAAGCAAGGTCATCTTAGATCACTTGTGTATGAAAGACGTACGACTTGCCATCAAGTTTCTTGAATCAAGAAACGCTAAAACACAAAACCTTACATTCCCGGTTTCCGTTCTTGAGAAACTGATCAAGAATGGTAGGATTCACGATGCATTTAAACTTTTGATGGGATCAAAAGAAAGATTGCCCTTCATGGATGTTGTCAGTTACACCATTGTTGTAGATAATCTTTGTAAAGAAGGGCATATTGGAAAAGCTTTAGAGGTATGCACTTTAGCTAAAAAGGACAGAATTACCCTCAACATCATCACCTATAATTCAATTATCAAGGGTTTGTGCCAACAGGGATGTTTTATCCAAGCTTTTAGGCTCTTCGATTCATTAGAAAAGATTAATGTAATCCCTTCAGAGATCACATACTCGACGCTTATTGATTATTTAAGCAAAGAAGGCTATTTACATGACGCCAAGAAGTTTTTCGAAAGAATGATTTTCAAGAATTTGAAGCCAAATATTCGTGTTTACAACTCCATAATTAACGGTTATAGTAAGCTTGGAAACTTGCCGGAAGTTTTGAAGATTGTAGACGATTTGGATGAAAAAGGCGTCAAACCAGATGAATTTACAGTCAGTGTTGTGATTAATAGTTTTTGTAGAAATGGTAATATGGAAGGGGCTCTTGAGTACTATTTTGATTCTAGAACAAACGGTTTTTCGCCAGATTTATTGGGGTTTTTTTATTTAATACGAGGGTTATGTTCAAAGGGAAGAATGGAAGAATCTAGAAGCATTTTAAGAGAGATGCTTCAAACCGAAAATGTTGTCAACTTGTTAAAGAAAGTTGATACAGGGGATGAAACAGAGCCAGTGGACGAGTTTCTTGTTTCCTTATGTGACAAGGGAAATATTCGGGAAGCCATATTAATTCTTGATGAAATTATACGTATTTTCTTCCCTGTTGGAAAAAAGATCGATGAGAGAAAGTTCAGGGTTGTTGAATCCGAGCCTTCGATTTCTAATCATGAAGATGATGCAGCGTATGATGATGATTTTGAAGCTTATTATAGCCTACTTGCCTCACTTTGTTCAAGAGGAGAGCTAAAGAAGGCAAATAAAGTTGCAAAATTACTTGCTGGTTTTGATGGTGGATGATGGCAAAAATGTAATTTTTTTCATGTCTGCAGGTATTTTCTCCACTCAATTTTTTTCAATAAATTTATTCCCCTTCATTTTTTTCGGACTCGGTCAACTCGGAGCTAGGCAGCTGGGCAAACTCGGTCAACTCGGAGCTAGGCGGCGGTCAAACTCGGTCAACAGTTGCTTTTTTTACTTTTGATTTTGTGTTTGAACTGGTATTTTAAGTCTTGAACAATTTTATTAGTGTTTCTAAACACATGTTTTGGGTCTGAACAATTATGTTTATATTTGAGTTTTTATTAACATGTAGTTTATATAATTTTAAAATTTAAGTATAAAAATTTCCAATCCGAGTACTCCCCGCCTAGGCCAAGTACTCGCTACTCCCTGCCTACCGCCCAACTCCCTCCTAGCGAGTTCTGCAACCATGCATTTTTATATACTTTTCTAAATGACTTGAGAGTGTTAAATATGTACTATGGTCACTTGTTTAAAAGTGGGCTCAAGATAATTAGGCTGTAAAAGATATAAAGCTGGTTTAAAGTTATTTACTCTGTTTACTTTATAATCAGATTTTGTTTACAAACTGTGCATGGAATCCATGATGCAATGGGGTTGCTTCCGAATGGGGAATTGACCGTTTTACCCTCATCTACGAACTGTTACTTTCGTTACAGTCCATCGACTTGTTACTGGTACATATCATCCTTAAAGAATTTAACTCAGATTTCAAAACCAATTTCACAACTCATATTCTGCTTCGCATGCTCCCTTTCATCAAGTTGAAATACTCGAAACTTCCTAAAGTTCTCTGCACTTCTTTAAGATTTTTTCAAGTTTTCAATCTAAGTATTTAAGTATGTTTATAATTTCCTATCTTTTTTTGAAACTCATAAACCCTGAATCTGGTTTCAAGGTCATCAAAGCTCGATGTACCAAGTACAAACACGGTTCGACGGTCCAAGAAATCCTGTTACACTTGCTGCCATTTTCAGTTGCAAGTCTGGGCAGTACAAGATTATCATGTACATGGATTGCAAGTTGCAACGGATGTCTGTTGGTAAATCTGTAAGTTTCAAAGTATTTTTGCCCGTTTTTGCCAAGAATGGTGACGATGACAGTAGAAATTCAAAGCCGGAGATGGATTTTTGACAACTTGAAGCATAAAGAAATTGGGATTTGAGTTTGTTGATCTGTTTTTGGTGTGAGAATTTTGTGTTGTTGCAAGTGTTCAAGTGCTACTAAGATGCTAAAAATTCTTTTGAGCACTTGTAATTTACATCCTAATTTTATTTGTACATTCATCTTATATTTCATCATACATGACAATCTTCTTCTTTTAAGTCTATTTTTGTAAAACTTTTTTGACCTATTTTCCCAATGTCAATAATTAATTTATAGAGTATATAACATATTTCGTCCGGGTGGTCTGTCATAAATTTTACTATTAGTCCTTGTGCTTTATTAATTACATCAACCGTTCATATTATTTAAATTTTGCGATACTAGTGGTCCCTAACTTATCTGAAATGGCTAAAATATCTTTTTCTTTATAATTTATTATTATTCTTTTAACTTATATTCATTCTAAATTATAAAAATAATATTCTTTAAATGGTAATTCTCATTACCTTCTTTTTTTTCTAACCTACCCTCTTCTCTCTCCCTCAACTCAATTGATGATCTCCGCGGACACCACGACCGTCACATTTCACACGACCACCACAAAAGACTATTGTTGGAGAAGATACCGTTCCTGCGGCGACACCACCACCTCCCATGCGGCAACACTACCATCATTGTCGCATCACCACCACCTGCAACATCCTCTCTTTCTCTGATTTGGACGTCACATCGCTTTCGCCACAACATCACAACCACCGTTGTCATTGTCAATTCTTCAACTGTTGGAGTGTTCTTCACCCACCGCCGTCGTTTTTGTCTCCGCAACATCGCCACCACCATTGTTGTCATCGCCACCCTCCTCGGTCCCTGGAGTGTTCGCCGCCACCACCTTTTGTAAGTGTTGGATCTTCTTGTTCTAGTCTTCGATCTTGTCGGGCACTCCTTGACACCCTCTTCAAACCCTAATTTCATAAGCCTTCGATGTCATTTTAGGGTTCTTGGTCCTTGATTTTAGGATTTCTGGGTTTCAATATGATTTTTGGTTTTGAGATGTACATGTTAGTGTTCTTATTTGTACATGTTAGTGTTTAAGTTGATTTTAGGATTTTTGGTTTTTGAGTGGCGGCATACAGTGTTTTATGGTGATGGCCTGATGGGTGGTGGTAGATAGTGGTTTATTGTGGTTAGTGGCTATGGTGGACAAAGGTACAAGAAAAAGAAAAATTACAAAGAAAAGGGTATTTTTGTTGTGTTACAAAATTTAAATAATAGGGATGGTCGGTGTAATTAATGAAGCATAAGGACGAATGGTAAAATTTATGACATACCATAGAGACAAAATATGTAATTTCCTCTAATTTATATAAAGTTGTAATAAGTAACCTGATAATCTTTTTAGTTTTTGAGTTTTTAATAATTATTTAATCAAATATTCTTTCGGTTCTTGAATATTTTTATATAATTGAGAACACTCTTCTTAAGCAACAATGAAACAAAAGTAATCATGAGCTGTTTGTAGAAATCTTGAAATCCTTAATTACCAACAAATCAAACACTTGAAACCCAAGATCAAGTAGAGAAACAAAACAGATTTGTAGGAATAAATCAAAAGCAGCCAAAACCATGAAGCAAGTCTAAATCGAAAAGAAGCCGATCTCAATCGAAAAAACCTAAATCGAAAACAAGCACATCTAAATAGAAAGAAATAACTCTATCCAGTTTGTTTCGTAGAATTCGAATGAATGAAATTGATTTAAATTCCATCCAGCTCAACTATGGAATAAACTTTCCATTACCGGAGAGAATGTAAACATTCCAAATAGGGGTATTTTTCGGGTATATCCATCGGGTTTCGGGTAGTTCGGGTAGGGTAAATCGGGTATTTTGATATAGATAATTTAACCAATAACCGAACCGCTCTACATTACGGGTATCGGGTTCGGTTAGAATTCGGATACAGTTTGGGTCGGGTAATTTCAGGTATACCCAAATTAGTTGTTACATTTTTTGGTCCAAGTATAGTTATGTGATAAAAAACTTAATTTTGATTGAGTTTTATATAATTGCCTAATTGGGCTAAACATTCATAGCAATTAAACAAGTTTCAAAGCAAAATGTACAAGTCAGCATGACAAAAGAACATCATCTAATCAAGACTTGGATCTAGTTTTTCTCAAAACTACGATAAAACCGAGTTAAACGTCACAAAAATATCAATGTATTAAGTTGAAAATGACAAAAGAATATTACCTAAGTGATGTCATATTCATCAACTTCACAAAAAATATGAGTGTATTAATTTCAACACGTTATAGTATTAAAACATAATTAAATCGTGTTAAGCTTTACAAAATATTTCCATTCTTCTTGCACCTTCATCTTGCCACCTTCATGTACTTCTTCAATCCAAGCTTGAGTTAGATTATCTAACTTATATATATCTTCCCTCAATTCTACATAAAAAAGAGAAAGAAAAAATAAAAAGTAATATATATATATAACATAACAAACATTAAATTATTTTGGCTCTTGAATCATAGCCATACTGCCGTAGTATCGTATGGAGGAAGAAGTCAAATGGTCAAAGGTTAAGAATTATGTTATGGGTTAAACTTCTTTTTGGGCCTATTTTCAAAAACTTTCACGTAAATGGCAATATGGGAGGCATGGAGAGATTGTACATGTTAAGATGCTATATGTACTAGTAGTCAATGCAAGTTTATTTTTAAAAATCCGGGTATTTCGGGTATACCCGAAATTGAGTTTCACCACCCAATACCCGAACCGAATTAGATACGGGTTACCCAAATAGCCGAATATGGATACCCGTTAACCGAAATAACCGACCTGAACTACCCGAAACTTAAACGGGTCGGTCGGTTATTTCGGGTATCGGTTATTTTTGACACCCCTAATTCCAAATAATGAGATTTCATTCAAAAACAAGTTTACCAAACGCAATACACTACGGATTTTAATTTCAATTTCATTCCATTCATTCGATTCTATGAAACAAACTTGACAAAAAAAGAAAGCAAGTATATTTAAATTGAAAAGAAACCCTAAATTTAACTTCCGGAGTCAAAACCTAAATTGAACCCCCAAAATCAAATATATCTAAAGTTGAAAAGAGCTTGAGTTCGGAACAAACCCTAAAACAAAAACCATGGCAGATATTGAAGAAAGCTTGAATCTGGAAATGAAATTCAAATGAAAACTTGAATCTAAAAAGCTTGAATCGACAATGTCGATGTTTGAATCTGGAAATTAAATTTAAACGAACACTTGAATCTGGAAAGAGCTTGAATCAACCATGGCGATAACGACGCTTAAATTTAGACATGAAATTTAATCGACCACATGAATCTATACATGAAATTTAAGGTGATGAAAAGAGTGGATTACAAGGGTACGATTGTGGTGATGAATCAAATACGGTCAGACTGTTCATGATAAACAAGACAAATTTCATCATTGGAATGCCTAAATTGCACAAACTTTATTTTTGGATTAGTTGTTTAATTTAAAGCAATAAACCCTAATTTTTTTGTATTTTTAACTAAACCTATTTTGTCTCCATAAACTCAAATTATACAAATTTTATTAAAGTATGAGTTTATAGTCAATTTGAAATCAAATTAATGGTCAAACAATATATATGTTAATATTTTAGATTAAACTAGAGACAGTCATGTTATTAAACATAATTAGGAAAGTAAGTGTTTGATGCCCAAGAGGGAACATTAGTAAATGCCTAGTTAAATTTAGATGATAATTGATTCATAAACATAATTCTATGATTTATACTTTATAGTTTTATGTGTAGGTTTGATTCTGCTACTTTCTCCGTCTCAAAATTTTTGTCCATACATAAAAAAACAGAGTTTAAGACACACAATTAATGCAAGACGTAATTAGAAGAAAGAGAGAAGATATATCCTCCTCCTTTCTGTTCCTACTCATTTGATCAAGACAAGTGTCAAAATTAAGAAATGATATGAGGAAAGAGAATTAGTGTCTTATACATGTCAAACATTGAATAGGTTGGAGGATGAAATAGGAACAAAAAGGAGGATGTATCATTTCTCATAGTAAAAATGTTATATTTAGCCTTACATTTAATATTACCTTGACTTGTAAAATATGTAATAATGGGTAAAATAGGAAATGTAGCAATTAATAACGATCTTTCTTTTAGAAGTAGACAAGTATTTTGAGCCATACCAAAATAGTATATCGGATAATAATATTGGGACGGACAGAGTATTATTGATTTTAGAGTTTACTTCTTCAAAATGCATTAAACTATACCCCATATGTTAATGTGTATATCGACCTTTCAAAAATGTTATTGTGTGTATTGAACTTTTAATTTGTTGTTATTGTATATATTTTGACTACATAAAAAAACAAAAAAGTATAAGTTTAATACATACAATAAAAAGTTTAATACATACAACAACACATTTTTTGAAATTTTGATAAACACAATAACATTTTTAAAATGTATTAACATTTGGGGTATAGTTTAATACATTTAGGAGAAGTAAACCTTTGATTTTATGATTGTTGTACAAATCTTATTTCGATCTTGGCACAAAGAATTAATGAAATATGGCAAACTTGAAAGTTGTTTCTTAAGCTTGATTTCAGTTGACAGTGCTTGATCTTCAACAAATGATCAAAAAATAAACCAGAAGAAACTTCAGTTTCTTGAATTTTGAATTCTTGATCTTCAACAATCAACAAAAGAGCGGAATCAAGAAAGCTAACAATCACTTAGGTCTTCACTAACAATTGTCAATGATCAAACTGTGAAGTGTCGATGATTAGATGAATGATTAATGATGAACGGTTCACGTTGTTGCAAATATAGTGCAGACTAGAAAGCCAACAGAGGCCAACTGCAAACTTGGAAAGCCGAGTGCGAATGATAAAGAGGACACAAGGTGGAAGTTGAAACACTAAAACGTAATGAAACCCAACAGTCAAATAAGATTATGTATTGACGACCGACAAATCATACCCATGCGTAGGGGGTGTTGATGGTGGCTTTCATAGGCTAAATTTTCTAAACTTGCGTATGGGTGCGACTTTCGGACATGAATGCAGCTCCGTAATCTCGAGCTCACTCAACTTGGTTTTGCTACTTTTCTTTTTTACCCGGATTCATTTTTTTGCAATTGAAAGCATTGAAGATGAATAAAGATAATTAATTCGTTTAATTGTCTGTTAAATATGAATTAATTATTTTGGGTACAATCTCCACTATAAAAAGGGGTCTAGAGTCTTATTCCAAACACACAATACAGAAATACTCACTCATATCTTTGTTCTTGCATATGAGTTTTTCCAAGTGGTCATCGGCGAATCTGTTTAAGGGAATTGTGCTATACACGAACATCAGCCACTCTTCCGGTCTTCTAGATTGCCTGAATCCGAACTTCTTTAGGAATGTGTTTCCTAGACCCGGACTTTTACTGAACATACACTACTAGAAAAAGGGTTTTTTCCGACAAATATTTCCGACCGTCGGAAAATACCGAGGGATTTCCGACGAAATTTCGAGGGTGTAGTGGATAAAAATGTAGTGATGGTTTACCAACGGATTTCCGACGTATTTCCAACAAATAGTGATCCGTAGCAAATTTGTTGGAAAATATTAAAATTTTCTAACGGATTTCTAACGAAATTCCGAGGATAGTGTACGTAACTATGTAACGATGGATTTCTGACAAATTTCCGACAAATTGTGATACATAGGAAATCCGTCGATAATTCCAACAGATTTCTGACGAAATTCCGAGGGTAGAGTATCTATGTATATAACGACGCATTTCCGATAGATTTCCGAGGGATTTCTGACGTATAATGGTCCGTAGCAAATTCGTTGGAAAATATTAAAATTTTCTAAAGGATTTTTGACGAAATTCCGACGATGCGAAGTTAACTATGTAACGACGGATTTCCGACGGATGTTTCCACAAAGTGTGATCCATAGGAAATCTGTCGGAAAATTTCCGACGGATTTTTGACGAAATTCCAAACGTAGAGTAGCTAAGTATATAATGATGGAATTCTGACGGATTTCCGACAAAGTTCCATGGAGATTTTTCTGTAGGAAAATTCGTCGGAAAATAATAAATCTTCTCAACAAATTTTCGATGAAATTCCGAGAGTGGTTTAGCAAACTATATATTGATCCGTAGGAAATATGTTGGAAAATATAAAATTATCCTAACATGATTCCAATAAAATTCCGATAGTGGAGTAGCTAATTGTACAACGCCAAATTTCCGACTAAAAGTGGTCCTTATAAAATATGTACGAAGTTATACTTTATTTTTTGACAGAAAATGACTACTAAAATTTTGTTGAAAAAATAAAGTTTCTTATGGTGGTTGACCAATGTGATATTGAAATCTTTTAACCAATTTGGGTTGAGTATGTTTATGATTGACCTTGAGTTACAGTATTGTATTGTGATTGACTTATATTAACAACTCCGATTACGAATCAATAGAACGGCATATCACTGCAAAAAGGAAGGGTTATTATGAGAATATATACTTAGGTGAGAATGAGAAAACAAATTTTAACCATCAATTAGATATTCATCTATTAGATCTAACATTTGCAATTCACCCGTTGCGATTCATGATAATGAGAGAACAATTTTTAACCATCAATCATGATTGTGTAATGAATAAAATGAAGTGTCAAATGTAAACCATCCAATCAAACAAAATGAAAGGCCAGGATTAAGTATCTCATTCTCACTTAAATATATATTTTCATTTGAACCTCACACTTACTGCAATTGAACATATTCACCAACTTTTGTACATGTTATACTATTATTGACCTTTCAACTAGATATAAGATCAATTATGATTACTATTTTACCTCTTTTCAACCAAGTAAGTCCGTGAATGACTAAGTATGTGACTAAGCAAGTACAGTTTTGAGTGACGATAGTTGAATAAAATGATAATGTTGTCTCACTTTGACCGATTTGTTTCAATCTAATCAAGTTTCATTTAATTGTTGTTTTTTATAATATTGGACTATAATATATTTGATTTCCACAAACATTGATAGAGAATGACCAAATTGTTAGTTATCGAACGTGTGTGATCATATATAACCATGTTGACTAAAATGGCCATGTTTGATATTGACTTATTCATTGTATACAACCAACTTTATTTTTTAAAGAAATAACACAATCAATTTTTATAATCTTCGCATTGTATACACGTTGTATATTATAAAAATTATGGCAAAGTTTGTTGTATACAATGGTAACTAAAAGTAATACACAATAAAAAGTTGTCTACGTACAATAGGAGAGTTATGAAAGCTGATTATATTATTTTTAAGAATTTAAAGTTGGTCATACATAATATGATAACTAACACAAAGTTTATTATATTTTGCTACAATTTGCTCTTCATTATATACACACACACACATTCTAGTAGTCCTTTTTAATTATAACCAATAACGTTTAACTTTATTAAATAAAAGACTAATTTGATAAAATTTATTAGACGGTCTGAACCATCATTTAAAAACATGTTTAATCTTGATCATTCGTTCATTTAAAATCAAAAAATCAATTTTGAATTTTTAGAGTCAAAATTATTAAAGATAATTTCATATATGTCCTTACTAAATCATATAAAATCGTATTTGCCCACTTTAATTTATAAATATCATATTTATCCTTTATAATATTTTAAAATATCATAATTAACCAAATTCTTAGTTTTATCATTCTAAAATGTTTTATAATCATTTTAAAAATCCTTTTTAATTATAACCAATGACGTTTAACGTTATTACCGTAAATTGTAACAATAATAATTGATGACTTATATAAAAAATACAATCACGTCTTTTCATATCATAATACCATATTTTTGCCGTCAAGTTTGCCCTCCCACTTGAGTTGATATTTCCGCTGTTGGTTAGAGTGTTGATGCCGTATATCGTCAGTTCATATCTAAGGTTGTTCTACAATTATCTTGTATATTTGATAGGTTAATGTTTCCTTTTACCTGCACACTAATCATCTTTTAATTGTAGGCATAATGACACGAGGAGGTGGACGAGGTAGTAGTACTGGTAGAGGTCGTGGAAGTAGTAGCATTGCTGGACATAGGATTTTCGATGCAGATCATGTTTCCTTAAGAAGAGGACGAAATAGTGTTGCTAGTGTTCGTGGTGGTGGAAGAAATGGTGTGGCTAGAGGTCGAGGTGGTCGAAGAAATGGTGTTGCTATAGGGTTGAGAGATACACCCCTTGATGATTTCGTGAATACTGATGATGAGCTTGATGTTCTACCTAATGATGAAGAGTACGCTAAGTCCTCAGAACGACAAGCACGGGGGTCAAACACAATACAACAAACCCCTATTCATTCATCGCATAAGCAGATCATTGTCCCATATGGGAAGAGGTATGTATGTGTTTCAAAAATGTTACTAGATTGATTAAATATTGTTGGTAATATTAATTTTCTTTTTCTTATTTATATATAATGTGTAGGTTTGAAGATCCCGGTGTGGGGAAAGAAATTGTTTCTATATTCAAGAGTATGTTTGCCGGTTGTTGGCCAAGATGGACTGATATTCCGAAAGCTAACCGTAGGCTGATGTGGGAGCGTTTCCAGGTTTATACTTAATATTGGTTGTTCTTGTCTAAAACATGTTGACTAATTAACCCAGTATAATACCTGATTGGGTAATATATCTACCTTTATGTTAAATCTATGTGCAGGCAAAATACCAATGAGATCCACGTTTAGAGGAGAAAGTTCGTGAAAATTGGAATAACATCATGAAGGCACGGTACGCTGATATCATGTCAACTGCTCGAAGTGAAGCGATTACGAAAGCTATGGCTAGAGGTATACATGTTGGTGAAGATTTGACACTTATTAAACCATTTTTTCCGGAGTAGATCGATGAATCGGATTAGGCCAAAATGATTGATGATGTTTGGAATACTGATAAGTGGAAATGTGGCTCTAGTGCAAATAAGCGTAACAGGATCACCTTAGTTGATGGACAAATTTATGTACACTCAGGAGGATCTCTTAGCTTTGATCATCACCGGTTGAGAATGGTAAGATTATTCACTATTATTTACCATAAAATTAACAAATTTATATATTCATATAGCCTCTTAATTATGAATTTTGTAGGAAAAAGAACGCGGTGGTCCCGTATCCGAGTTAGAAGTTTTTAAAAACTTCTATCTAAAGAAAAAGAAAAAGTCATCTTCAGATGAGGCATCAGGAAGTGAATCACAAGATTTTGTTACACAAAGGGCTAAAAAAGTTTTGGTATTATGCTTTATATATTTTTTAGTAATATGGTTTAACTAGTTGCTTATTTTGCTAATATATTTATATATCATAGGATGTTTATACAGAACTCGTGGTGGAGAAGTATGGAGAGGACACTGCTAATCATCCAATCAATCTTGATAGGGATCTATGAGAAACTGCTACCGGAGGGATGAAAAAGGGGAGATTGTTTGGAGTCCCCGGTGATTGCACTAGTGGTCTAGGGATGTCAAGTATTGTCACATCAAATGCTTATGATGCTAGTGGTCCAACTGCTGATCAGGTCAGATAATTTTTTAGACTTGATTATATTTCTTTCTATAGGCCGGAAACTTACATTAGATTTAGAATGGAAGCGTGCTACATTAGAATTCGTAACGTCATATATTTCAAATTTATGTGTGACTTATATAGTAGTTTTCTTATTGTTTATTCCAATCCAATATGACTCGTATGATTGATTAAGGGTGATATAGATGAATGCTATGTTATAACGATCTTAATGGAGAAAGTGAGTACTATTAGATTGAAATAGGTTATGCAAGTTATCTTGTGCACTATTGGGTTGTAATGGTTATTCTAGAAATATTATTGCCATATTGTACTTAAGTCATAATAGTTCATATACAAGTCATTCCAGCCAATGTGACCCATACGTACCTAGTATTTCAAGTCTTAATATATTACATGTGGGTCATAATATGTAAAAATATGAAAAAGTAGACATAGCATGTATATATTTATTTTCTTTATTCACATATAGTGTGATATAATGGATCTATAAACTCACAATGATGTATGTAACTTGTAAAAATTTGATATATACTACAAAGTTATCCATGATGGTTACTAATTTGTATGTGTTTATATATGTAGATACAAAGGTTGAATAATGCCGAAGAACGGGTGACTCGATTAGAAGAAGAAAGTAAGCAAACAAATGAAAAGGTGGATGATATTTTGAATGAGAGGCTCCCCCACCTCCTAACTAGCTACTATTCCTCTCGATTGTTATTTAAACAAAACTTATTTGCGTACTTTAATATTTGTTAGCAAATTAACTAGCTACATGCCTTTTGGAACACTTGGATATTAGCTAAATTCGAAGCTTGCTATTGAATTTTGATGTTTGGTATTTGTTTATAGTTTATATATTTGCTATAATTATGTTATTTATTGTTATCAAATATCAATATTTATTATTAATCTTTTATATATTTTCCGGAAATTTGGATGTAAATCTAACAGGAACGTCAAAAATTGTGTTTAAAATCAGACAAAAATCTTCCGGAAATTCTTAGAAATCAGTCGGAAATCTGTTAGAAATCCATTGGAAATCCATCGGAATTCCTTTAGAAAATTGTGAGAAATTTTGTCGCAAGATGCTTAAAAATTGTTGGAAATTTGTCGGAAATCCGTCACAAATCCATTAGATTGTGGTTGCAAATCCGTCAAAGTTACATTGGCAATTCGTCGGAAATTTGTTATAGTTTTGTCGTAATTCAATCGAAAGTTCATTGGAAATATATCGGTATTTTGTCGGAAATCCGTCGCAAATCCATCGAAAAATTCATTGAAAACACATTTGTAAAGCATTGGAAGTTCGTTGGAAACCCGTTACAAAATTTGCTTTAAAATGCCTCATGTAAACCAAAATTTACGACGGATATATTCGTCGGAAATATTACATTCCGTCGGAAAACTTGTCGCAAATTTTTTTTTCCTACGAGGTTTTTTCCTACGAACAATATCCGTCGGAAATCCGTTAGAAACGATCATTTCCGACGGATTTCCGACAGATTTCGGCGTCGGAAATTAGGATTTTTCTAGTAGTGATAAACTTCTTCAGAAGTTTGTTTCCTGAACCCGAAGATCATGTTTCAAGAGTTGCTTTCTTGAACTAGTTTTAGAACTAGTTTTCAACATCAGTTTCTAAACCTATTCTTTTGAATTAGTTTTTTTTTCAGTTTCTGAACCTGTTCTTTTGAATTTGTAACACCCCAAATTTTATAAAAAGGTATTTAAAAATGAGTTGTGAATAAAAGTTGGGGAAAATGAATAAAAGTTATAAATTATTAAATAATTTAAGATAATGATTCAAAATATATCCTTGTTAGGATTTATAGATAGCGTATGGATGAGTTGTAAATCGGATAGGGGAGCAGGATACCCTCTAAAAGATAACCACCGGTTTAAAGTCGGCAGCCACCCCTTCCCCTTTGTTACCTTCTTCTTTTTTCAACCTTCTTTCTTGTTCTGTTTGCTTAAACACAAACACACACATAAAACCTTAAGTTGGTAATACAATTGAAGAAAAGAGACGAAGTAGTGGTTGCAAGCTGGATATCAATTCCCTTTATCATCTCTAATATCAAGAAGTAAGTGTTATAGTGTGTTCTTAAAGGTTTTGAGTAGTTGGATCATTGAGTTGGTTTAAATGATGTTTAATTTGTCAAATGATGTTAATTTGATGTCTATTGAAGTTAGTAAATGTTACTTGATGATTGTACAAGTTATGGAGTGTCTTAGAATCAATTAAAATGAGTTTTTGCCGAAAACAGTGAGTTGTTATGGAGTGTCTTAGAATCAATTAAAATGAGTTTTTGCCGGAAAACAGTGAGTTTCCGGTGAACCGTGATGTAAATTACAGGGCACGGACGTGCCCCTCAAGAACAAACCTTGCCCCAGGGCGTGCCTAAGAAGGCATGGGCGTGTCTCAAAAAGGTACGGGCGTGTCTAACCCAATATAGACCCGGGGTGTACCTATTGACCACGGGTGTACTTGTGAGTAGGGCATGGGCGTGCCATGTTCTGAGCAATGTGTAGAAGTTGTGTTTTGACTTGGGAAAGATTGATGATTATCATATACTTATTCTTAGGTATTTGAGGATCTAAGGAAGAGATAAGAGAACGCTTTGAAAGTGCTGGACTACTGGTGAGTACCTCAATCTGGTACTTAGAAATATTAATTACTTGTAATTGTACGTAGTCAACACTAATGTGAGATGTATTGTATGATGGATATTATATGTTGATACCGGAAGCTTTACTAATAACTAATTGGTAAAGAGTATAGAAATGAACACGGAATTAATAGAGGCGAATATAATGATATACGTGATATGTGATACAAAGACATTATTGTGACTAAGAGTGAAATATTCTAGCATTACACTTGAGAGACGAATATGAACGATTAAATAATAAGTGATAACCAGATAAATAAAGTGAGAAAAGGGATGGGATTAATATTTAATAGTTAATCCTACATCTTTAAGTGCAATTATAATTATGGTGGTGTGATTCACAAATGTAAAGAGTATATAAGGGTTTAACTAAGTGAGGTTGATATGTATAAATACATAGCTAAACAGGATGCGCAATTACAGTGGTATATATTATAATTACCTATCTACATGTGTTATGAGTGCGCAAGGGTAATTGTGAAGAGTGGTATTTCTGTAAGATACAAAGCAGAGTATTAAATATAAAAGTGATCGTATGTTTATAAGTATGCATATATCCAAACATGAGTGAGTATGATAGACTACGTCTATGTACCTATATATATATATGTGTGTGTGTGTGTGTATGTATAAATATTCATTAAAAATAGACAAGTGGAATGAAAGATAAACAGGTAATGTATAGAAGTGTAAATATGTGATACATACATATACGTGCTTACACCATAATTAAACAAAGCAAGAGTAAGAAGATAACCTTTGACATTACCTGGATGGCCATAGTAGTGATATCATAGCATATCAGTGTTATGGCTAATGCGATATGTGTATACGTGATATTATCTAAACAGGCGATTCACCCTGCCTGTGTGGCAATTAGAGCAAGTGGCTCTTTGGCAGACAGCCAACCTACCTGAATGGCAGTCAGTGTTAGTCGATGTGACCTAACAGATGTTGTGGTAGCATCTAGAGATCATGGTGATCTCAAGGACCGTGGTGATCTCGAATTCGATATGAATTTATAAGTCGATGTGACTTCTAGTAGTCGAGGACTACTAGTGGTGGGACCACAGATGTGATGATGATGAATAGATTATTTATGATGTATGCATATACCTATTTGTATATGATGTATATGACATCTATGATGTGTGTTGACAATAGTGAAGTGACATGCCTTGACGAGGTTACATTTACCGGTTATTATTACTATCTGAGTACTTTGTGGAGTTACTCACTAGGCTTCTAGCTCATTCCTTTTGTTGTTTATTCTTTTCAGGTTATGCGACAGACGAGGCTTTTACGTGGACAAGTTTGAGAGTTTTTTGCAACATTAAAAGAAACTGTTTTTATATCATGTGTGCCGGTTGTTACCCTATTTTAATGAAGTGTTACAGTTATCTCCTTGCACACGTTTAAAAAAACGGGCGTTATAGAATCAGTTGAACTTGTTCTTTTGAATCAGTTTTAGAACCCAACTTTTAGAATTTTGTTTCGTGAAAACTTTTCTAGTACTCATTTTTTAGGAATTACTTTTCTAAACTGTTTTTCAGAATTGTTTTTTTAGGAACGGTTTGCTAAAACGTTTTTACTAACAATCTTAAACAAATTCATAATTTTTACCTTCATTTAATCGAGTTTGTTTCGGTTTAAATTCAGTTTATGTTCTACGTGAATAAATCAATATTGTGGTTCTAATTGTTCACTTGAGTTTTGTTTTCTAGGATGTTGGAAACTCACATGAACCTGACTGCAACTATACCGGTGACAAACACCATGGTTAATTCCGTTGAGAGACCGGAGATGTTTTCCGGTATGAATTTCAGGAGGTGGCAGTAGAAGATGTTCTACTTGACCACTTTGAACTTGGCTCAGGGGCTGTTTGTTTGCTGATTAATGGAACCATTCAGCGCTGAATGCAGAATCATTCAGCATTCAGCGTGTTTGATTGCTGCCTCTGAATGAAGACTATGCTGAATGATTCAGCATAATGATGCTGAATCATTATACCTTAAAGTGCATTCTGAATCATTAAGCACCAAGTATTTTTACCTTAATACTCATTCTTTCACACTTTATCTTGTTAAACAATCATTTCTTATCTTATAATATAATATATCACTATTAAGGTTAAAATGATAATTTGCATCATTCAGAACCTTTATCAAACATCATGTCACATTCAGAGGCAGATTTATTCAAAGTCTTTGAATCATTCAGACCACATAATCATTCAGTGCTTAATCATTCTGTTTTAACAAACAACTCCTCAGTTTCTTATTGAAATTGCTCCTTAAATTGTTGAAGGAGAGGACGACACTCATTTTGTAAGTGCGTTAGAGGCTTGGAAGCACTCGGAATTTCTATGCTGGCCGAATGAGATAGCCAATCCACTTTACAATGTGAATTGCAAAGTAACCGTGGCTAAAGAACTTTGTAGTCTTTAGATCGAAAGTATAAGACCGAAGAACCAAGAAGCATGTTGTTGCTCGATTCTTGGATTTCGTGATGCTTGACTCAAAAACTACGATGAGTGAAGTTCAAGATCTTCAAATCATGGGGTGTAACATAGTTTAACTATTGCATAAAGTATATATTATTAATCTATATAAAAATGCAGTTGAAACTAATCATAGTTTAACTCTTCATCATCTAACATATTTATTTAACTGTCTTTCTTAGAAAAGTCAAACTATACTCTGATAAACGTTATCTAACCCTTATTGGGATTTGGGAAGGAGATTTTGCCACATTTACTCTATAACAATTTCTGATAAATACCCCTTTCTATTGAACCCACCTCCAAAATATTGATTCCCACAACATTTGTAACTAATAAAGCTCTTGCAGCATCCACTTACATGCCTCTTTTTCAAACCACGACTCCTGCAACAATTTTTCACCGCTTTCCCTAACTCCTTCTCTATGATGTACTCTTTCACATTGTCATGATGATGATGGTGATGATAATGATCATGATCATGGTCATGATGATGATGATGTTCATCTTGTTTTTTCGTGTCTACACCCGAATGACAATGTGAGTTGTCATGGTTTGATTGGTTAACTGAATTCCCGCAACTCTGTGATTCCAAATCTTTACTGACGTCACAGCATTTGGTTTCTTGTACCGAGTGTCTTGAATTATGTACAGTTTGAGCTGCTTGTTGCGGTTGTACCACGTGTATTTCATCGTCATCATCATGAGCACAACACCCGCGTTTTTCTTTCCCTTGTTCGGGTTGTAACACGTGCTTTACCCCATGTACCTCGGTAACATCATGAGCACAACACCCGTGTTTTTCTTTCGCTTCTTCTGTTTCTACCAAGTGCTTTACTTCTTGTACCTCGTTAACGCCATGTGCACAACAGTCGTCTTTCGTTTCTTGTATGCAGTGATTCACCTCATGTACATGATCCTCATGATCATCATGAACACAACAACCATCATTATCTTCATTCTCGGGTACATGATGATGATCATCATGAGCACAACAATTGTCATTTTCTTCAGTTTCTTGTACCAAGTGTTTCAATTCTTGTGCAGTATGGTTAGGACCGCAACAACCACCATGCTTTTGAATTTTAGTACCAGATGAACATTGTGCGTGATTATGTGCAGAATTTGAATATTTTTTCATGCTTCTGGAGGTTGTACCTTGTAACAAAAGCATGCTGTTGAAAATCACTAGTAAACAGGTCCCGACATCTGCAAGAACCGCGGCCCAAACCAACGGGTGACCCGCAATAGCTAAAGCAATAATAGCAGCCTTGGTGATGATGGCAATAAAGATATTTTCAAATATTTTTCTTCGGGTTTTTCTCGCGAGTTTAACAGCTATTGGGATCTTTCTAATATCATTTGACATCAAAATCACGTGCCCGGTTTCATTAGCTAACGCTGATCCAGAAACGCCCATTGAGATCCCGATATCTGCTGTGGCTAAAGCAGGGGCATCGTTCAGCCCATCACCAACCATACCTGTTGAGAAATTTTTTTGAATTTCTTTAATGATATTGGCTTTATCTTGTGGTAAAAGTTCTGCATGAACCACCTCTAATGCACCTCCTAGCTGCAAAATCAATCCCAAATTTAGCACAAAATTAAAATAAAAAAAGATAATTAAAAAAAAGACAGTTTACATGAGTTTGGTTCATTTTCACCTGATTTTGTGCATGATTGGCTGCAGCTTGACAATCTCCTGTAAGCATAGCTGTTTTAATCCCCATTGATTTGAGTTCTTCAAGTGCTTCTTTTACTCCAATTCGACACGAATCAGAGAGACTAAAGATTGCAGCAGGAGTAGAACCCAAAAATACGTACCCAACCGACTTCCCTTCGTTACTTTCACTCACATGTTTTGGAACTAATGATATATGAATTAATTTAGAACACAAAAGAAGAGTAAAATGATAGTTTTATATATTGATGGGTTGGGAATGTTTTTACCTTGTAAACAGCCTGCTCTAATGGCGATCTTTTGGTTCCCGATGTAAATGTCTTTGCCGTCAATTTTCCCGTAAATTCCTTCTCCAGGGAAATCTTTGAATTCCTCCACATTGTCAGCTTGTGGTTCGATCGAATGAGACTGTGCATAGTCTATGATTGCTGCAGCCATTGGATGACTAGACTTGCTTTCAATGCTCGAAATCCTTCAAAGAACCCGAAAAAGAATCATTCCCATATATTAAAAAAAATCTAATTTGACCCGTTTATATAAGAATGGGTCAATCTGGGTCGTGTTTGTATCTTAAAACAGTAATCTAACAAAAAATTAGGGTAAAAAAACAGGTAAAATGGGTCAAAAACCCACCTAAAGTGTACTTATAATGCATAGAACCTTTAAAGTTATTGCATTCAGAAAAAGCCACTTCAAATGACAAGGAAATTTAATGGGAAAACAGAATTAGGGAATGACTTACCAGTAGAGCAATTTGTGATTATCAATGAGTGGATGGAAGTTGGAGACAGAGAACTCTCCTTTAGTGATTGTGCCGGTTTTATCGAAACAAATAAATTTAAGTGTAGAAAGTATTTCGAGGTACTCGGCTCCTTTAACTAAAAGTCCAGATGTCGCTGCTTTTGATAATGCACAAAATGCCGCAACGGGTGTTGACAGGATAAGTGCACATGGACATGCACTTACCAAAACCACCAATGCCAAATGATACCATTTTTCAAGATCGTGAACTCGCATAGCTGCTGGTATTGCCGCTAAGCAGCCGGCTACTACACAAACAGCTGTGATAAAACACAATAAACCAAGTGACATCAGCTAGATTCACCTCATTGTTGCAAACACAAATGATAAACGTCTCTAGAGTCTAGATCTCTTGTGGCAGCAAAATGAGCGGGTTGGATAACGGGTCAAAACACTTTCGGAGTCAACATGAGATGGAAACACTTTGTTGATTTTTTAAAATAAATATCAAATAATCAATGTGACAGCTATGATTACAAAAAGATTATTACAACGATAATTAAAATGTTCACATAAAAACGATTTAGGAGGTTGAACGAATTGAAAATGGATTCTGAACGACTTTCAAAACAAATAAACCACTTCACTTATCTAAATATTTCGAGTCGACCTGTTTAAGTTATAACACAAACTGAATTTGCCACCTCAAAATTTCCATATGATGTGTACAATCAAATGTTCTACTATAAAGAAAGGTACAAGCACCCTTGCTTAAGGTAAAACTTGCAAACAAGATTGCTATAACCAAGAATGGGACTTTTACCTGGGGTGTAATACTTGGAAATTTTGTCTACATATCTTTGAGTTTTGGATTTATTGTTTTGAGCCTCTTCCACAAGCTTAGCCATTCTTGCTACTACACAAGCTTCAGCTAAAGCAGTAGTTTTAACACTGATATAACCTGGAAAAAACCAAGTCAAACTTAGATGAGTTGCTAGAATTTGACTTTTGAGGTCAAAAGGCTTATTCAAAGCGAAAATCGATTAGGATTTCGTAATGAATTTTCAGTAACAAGCGTTTTATATTAACTAGCCAGCATAAAGTTAAATGCTAGTAGAGGTGATAAATTGGGCGGGTTAAGAAAGGGGTAGACAAAAAATACATAGTGTTAAATAATAATTACAAAAATAATCTAAAAGTTTTTAATGGAATAACGTAATATTTTATGCATTAAAAATACACTTCGGGCTACTTTCGACTCTAGCTTTTTAAATATCCTTTCATCTTATTTTACAAATTTGACCAATTTGGAGATAAAGATATAAACTGAATTGACCGGTTCATTAATCATAAGTAAATGGGTCAAAATGGCTACTTTTAAAGTACAGTTCGGACTACTTTCGACCCGTTTGACCTGTTTTCTATTCAACTAATTTTTGTACTATTTGACAAATGTTTTCATACCGTTTAGATTAAGCGTGCCTGCCCAAACAATGGAATCTACTTGTTTAGACACAGGAAACGATTCACCGGTGAGAGCTTTCTCATCAACTTCACAATTTCCTTCCACAACAACTCCATCAATGGGGATCAAAGTACCAGCCTTAACAGCAATTCTTGTGTTGACCATAACTTCATTAGCATTGACTTCTTCACCTGTTTCAGCTAATACAGCCTTCTCTGGAGCTATGCTCATCAATGATGACATCACAGCAGTAGCCTAGAGATGTTAAATCAACCATTTTCTAACATTAGGATTCTTGATTATTTATCAATTTGCATTAACTAAGAAACAAGTGTGTGTGTGAGAGAGAGAGAGTGAGAGTATGAGAGAGAGAGAGAGAGAGAGAGGACAAGTAAACCTTGTGAGTGGCCCTTGTCTCAAGCCATTCTGATATATTCAGTAAGAACACAATAGTGCCAGCTTCCCAGTAATCCTTAAGGAAAATAGATCCTCCAACTGCACATAATTAGTATCATCATCATTATCATTATCATGATCATTTAATGTTATTAATTACTATTATTATTGCATCCAAGTAGGTGTTGTTACACTCACAAAGCATTGAGTGGTATTTTAGTCATTTCAATTTTTACTTACTACAGTGTAACATCATGTAACTTTGTTGTTAATTACACATACAGATATGATCTCCCATTCTTTATTCATCATTACAAATTGTTATGCAAATGAAGGTATTATAGTGTGTACCTGCAATGAGCATGAGAACGTTGATGTCAAAGCGAAAGTTACGTAGCGAAGCAATAGCTTTCAAAATCAAAGGGAAGATGCCGACAGCAACGGCTCCAAGGGCTAACCATTTGAAAGGTGCACAAACATACTTCAGAAACGATAACAAAAGTAAAACACCACACACAACTGCATACGGGCTTGGCCACTTGTTTCGGTAGCTTTGATCTCCTTTCATTCTTACATTTGCTTCTAATCGTGCTTGGTTTAGCGCCTTAACTAAATTAAACAATGGTAAAAACAGAAGAAAAAAAACTATTACTTGATGTATATGAATATATGAAAATGACAAATTGGTAATCTTAACACAAACTTTTTCACAAGAAAAAGAAAAGCAATTTTACATGACATCAGAAGAATGTAGATGGTATTTCTTAGAGATGTAAACGAGCCAAGCCGAGCCGAACATGGTACTTATCGAGCCGGGCTCGTTTAAGATATGCGAAGCTCGAGCTTGGTTCATTTAAGATATATGAAGTTTGGCTCAGCTCGTTTAGGGTTGCCTCATTTAGACTCGAATATTATTTTGAATTTTTATTACAAGAATATAAATAAAGAAATAAATTAATTTTATATATGAAGCTCAAGCTTGGACTCCTTTACTAAATGGCTTTAGTCTAGGCTCGAGCTCGTTAAGATTCGACTCATTTCGAGCTTTTAACGATCTGAGCTCTCAGCTCTTTACCGAAAGGAGTATAAAATTTGTTAAGAGTCCAAAATAAATACAATGTGCGTAATAGCTAGTTATAAGCCAAATACAGGATAGGATGCTTGGTGACACATAATATTGCAACTAAAGGATTTTTTATTTTTCACTTTTAATTATTTATTATTTATCTTACATATATTTAAAGTTACATGATTCCGGTAAACATTTGAAAAAAAATAGTCAATAAATAATTGTGTATTTAAGCAAATACATGGGTGCCTCACATGTTGTACCTCATGCTCTCACCGCTAAAATCTATTTGGGATGGTGACCCCGATCAGGGTGGGAAATTGTCAGACCAAAAGTTCCCTTTACGGGAAGTATATATTGTGCCACCTAAGCCTTAAGTTTTTGGTTCAACATTCAGTTCCAATAACTAATAAATTCGGGTTCGGTACCGGTTTGTCCGGCTCAGATACCAAGCTCACCCATATCTTACGCCTCTTTGGTGTGACAATAGAAGTGTCATCCAGATTGCTCACAACATCTTCCATGAGCACACAAAATACATCGAGGTTGATTGTCATTTTGTTAATCAACATGTTGGTAAAATCGTTGAACTTCTCCCGATCTCCACTATAGATTAACTGGCTGGCATCTTTTCTAAAGATAGCATCTTTAATAAAGATCATTTGCCTAGTTGACCCCATCATGTTATCTCATAAACATGAGAGTTGGTCTCTTATTTTAAGTCAAGAATGGGTCCCTTTGTTGACCCCGCTTTAATGTTCGTGAGAGAACATGTTAGATATTTAGATCATGTTTGACCACAACATGAGAGGATTAACCCAAAGATAAAACATAATTAATCATTATATTATTTACTAAATTTTTTATTATTATGAAAATATAAAACGTGAGTAAAGTGATGGGTCATTTATAGTTCCCCACATGTAAACAACTAACAACTAAGAAGTCATAAAATGTAGAGAAGTTCGAATTTTCATCTTAGAATGGATTTTTGTATACTTTAATAATAAAATAAAAAATAAAGAATATTTATTATATTATATATTTTATAAGGAGCCATATCGTCTTCATAGCGAATCTTTTTGTTTTTTATTTTCTTTTCTCTATGCGTGCTTGGGTGTGTATTTTACAAGCGATAATTATTCTTCAATAATGTAAAGTGATAATTACTTTTACTCTTTTTTAACTATTGGAATATGTTCTATTAAAGAAAAGAAAAATTACTATTTACGAAAAAAAATATAAAATGCTATATTCGACTTGAATTTATAAACAAATCTTGATTAGGTAATTAGAAGAATTTTCAATATACTTCATTCTTAATTCTTATTTTTAAATGACTAATTTTAGCCTTTAGATCAATAGCATCAATGGTCCAGATTACATTTTAAAATTTTAAGCGGAGTGGGATTTTTGTAATTCACATTGATGTTTTTACAAATCACATGTGATTGTATACTGAATCACCTGTGATTAAATATTAAACTCCAGATAATTATTAAAAAGTATAAAGAATATAAAACTCTTAAACCATATATAAGTTACCAATTTATAATAATTATTATTATTTATAATCTATAATACATTATAACACATTTAAAATTCTCTCTCTTGTTTTACTTAATCTATTATGATTTTAGCAATCGAAAATTACTTATATACCTCTCAAATAACTTTCATTTCTCCCTCATACTTTAAACACATTATTTCACAACTATATACTTCCTTACTCACAAAAATTAAAGAAAAGTAAACTATTCACCGAATATCATACCCATATTCTATAAAACAGCACGTTATCGGATAAAAACTATTCATCGAATATCATACACATATATACTATAAAAAGGCATGTTAGTAGATATAAACTATTCGCCACCACGGCACTACGAGTGTACAACTAGCATAAAAGAATTTTTTTTTAACTTGTCAAACATACAAAATATTGATTTACAATTACAAATATATATTTATTGCTTTCAATAAACGTCATGCAATTAAAAGTCAACACAGAAGTTTGAACCAGTAATATTGAGTAAGTAACAGGTCAAAGAAATATGACATGCAATTAAAACATAAAAATATTTAAGGAAAAATTAATTTCCTACGTAACTTAACTATATATTTTTATAAATAAATTTTTTTATAATAATAATAATAATATTAATAATAATAATAATAATAATAATAATAATAATAATAATAATAATAATAATAATAATAACAATAATATCCACAAACGTAATGGGCTCTACTTTTAAACAATTCTGTCCATCCTCTACTTTCCTCGAAGTAAGAAACGTTACGTTTCTTTCATCTAACTTTATTTTTTTTAAGCGGAAAATTCTGCACCAGAAATATTTTCTTGGGAATATGTTTTTCGTAAACTATATTCTATCTTAAAACCAATTTATATTTATCTTTTATTTTATGTTCCTCTTGTAACGTCGGTGTCACTTTATTTTTTCGTCGTTCTGTTTAGATAACACATAAGTGATTGGAGAGAGAAAGAAGTAAATCAGGTTACAAAATCCGTTCGAGTAAGAATCTCAACGTGTAAGTAAATTACTTCCAGATAAATCTTTTATTTTATTAGATTTTTTTTAAAGAAAACTAAAAATTAAAAAACTTGTTCACATATACATTTTTTCAAAAAAACTGAAAACTCTCCCACTTTTTAATATTTTTCAAAACTCATTCATTTTTTTAAACTCTCATACTTTTTCAAACAACTTTTTAAACTAAATAATTCAATCAAACATGTTTTTTATTTTTTTCTTGAAAAATAACAACTCTACCACTTCATCTGAACATGTTTTTTTTCCAGAAAATAAAAACTCCAGCATATTTTATAGAAAAACAGAAAACAAAAAACAGAAAAAATATCAAATGCTTTCTCTTAGTAACGGCCAATGTTAGAAAAAAAATAGCAACAAAATGGATCATAAAGAACAATTCATACTTTGCAGGTAAAAAACTAAAATAATAGTTTTATAATAGTGAAAGGAACATTTACAAAATTAACTTTTAAATTTATGATTCCATAGATAATTGATTGTGGTTACAAGTTAATATTATTCATTAATGGAATAATAAAACAATATATATTATATATCGAATTAATAAATGTAAGTTAGGTAGGTCAACTAGTGTTTATACTTTAAGTGATGTAGCACCTTTCCACGCGTGCTACCCATTGCCGGCTCCCTCTTCACACGTGGGACCCTTCCATACGCATTTTGTATGTGTTTATTTATTTGGTTAAAGTTAAATAAACAAACACAGATAATTTATGATCATGTTTAGGGGTGTGTTCGGTTCTGGAACCGGAACCGGACCGAAACCGAAATAACCGATAACCGAAATTGGTAAAAGCTAGAACCGAAAACCGAACCGATATAAGGGAACCGATTTCTGTTCCGGTTATTAACCGGTTATTTCGGGTATAGAACCGGATAAGACTGAAAATTTACTTTAGAACCGGTTTCAAGAGCGTGAACCGAAATAACCGATAACCGGTTAATATTTTTGTTATTAAAAGCAAATATGATACATTTATATTAGTTATTTTTTACCTATAAAGGTTAACTAATAACAAAAAAACTAAACGATTTAAATTTAACACTAAAAATACTTGAAATCGTAAGTGAACATACATGCATCGTCGGCACTAACATATGACCAATAAATAATAGTTCGTTGACTTCGTTCTTACAAATAATAACGATTAGCCATATCGCTAATGATAATAGTTCAATAACCAACAATATCACCAAAAATAATAGTTCATAGCCAACTATATGACAAATACAAAATTTCATACAAACCGGTTCCGGTTCTAAGACCGAATTACCCGATAACCGGTGGAACTGGAACCGAAAGAACCGAAAACCGAAAATGAGGTTTTACGAGAACCGATAACCGGACCGAAAACTCTAATCCGGTTCCAACCGGTTCCGGTTTCGGTTCGGTTCCGGTTTGGTTTTTCGGTCAAAAAGCTCATCCCTAATCGTGTTTGTTTGGTTTGTTTACAGCCTAGAAGTGATTAAAGAATGAAAGTGATGTGACATTGAACAAGGTCACTCTTTCGGAAGCATCTTGTGTGTCGGGTATAAGGAAATATAAATATGAGATCGAAAGTAAGAGTGAAAAAGTTGCAGGGGTGGGTGATAATGGCTGCAAACAAACTGAACGTTTGACGAACAGTTTGGCGGGAAGTTTGTTTATTTAATACATGAACAAAAATTTTGTTTGTTTAACTAAACGAGCGAACACAAACAATGGACTCGTTCATTTATTTATATTCGTGAATGTTTGTTTACTAGTTCATTTATGTTCCTGTATATATGTGTGTGTGGTGTGTTTCACTCTATACAGACACATATAATGTGTTTTTTATGTTTAGTAATTGTTATATTCAAGTTATAGTATATTTGTATGTGTACGTTCGTTAATATTCATTTAGCATTTGCTCTGATGAACACAAACCCATTCATTTATCCATTTGTGTTTGTTTAACTAAAATTAAACGAACAAACACAAACAAGCTTCATTTAATTTCATACGATTTGTTTACAGCATAAAAATAATTAAGTAACAAAGATGATGCGACACTGATAAGAAAAAAGTAAGAGTGATAAGTGAAAGTTTCTCATGGCCAACACTAATAAAAATGGTTCGATTCTTTCATAGTTTGCATTTTTTTTTTGCTGACAAACATTAGTTGAATAATTTTAATAAATAATTTGTTATTTATTATTATATTATACTAATTAATTTTATGTGGTTTTTTTCTCAATTATAATTTTTATGATATAATGTTTAGTGTAAATATGAATATGCATATGAGTGTTTCATTTTCTTTTCTTATGTAAAGTTTTTAATGGCTTTGAATGTAATCAGGGGTATTCTTATTTTTATTTCCAGCAGCAACACGTGGGTTATTGTAGCTCGTAATAAAAAACTAAACAAGTAACGAGTGTTGTTAATACAATCCAAAGTATCTCTTTTAAATCAAATTTTGAAAATAAAAAAGTTTACCCATAATAATCATTACAAAATCCTAATTTTATAAAGAATATTTATCGTTACACTCCTCACCATATGATATACGTGAAATAATTGACCTATTGATATGACATGTGTATGTAAAAGAAAGAGAGTACATTCAACAACACTCTTTGACCTCTGTTTTAACAAAGAAAGCACTAGTAAAATCTAATCTTTATGAAGGAATATACGTGTGAAATTAAATATGTCGAAAATTTTTAAGTTGCTTGTAGGACTTTGATTTCGTTACTTTGTTTGTCACTAGTGTAATGAATCTAAATTATTAATTATTTAGATTTTGGAATCCTAATTTAACATAACCTTATCATGTTATTCATGACGTGATAATAATTGTTTTTCTATAGTTTTCATTATTCAATCCTCAAACACGTGACGAAAGACAATTTAATTAAATTTAAATTCATTTAAATTCATGTTTAAAGCGATTCGATTCCCCTACAAAAAATTATATAAACTAAGGGAGTGTTTGTTTTAGCTTATTATTTTGGTTATTAGTTTATGAGCTTATGTTTTGAGATTATCATGTTTTATATGTTTGGCTAAGCTTATTAGCTTATTTTTATAAAAATAAGTCATTTTTCATAAGCCATCTTTAACCAATTTATTTTCTTCCTTTTGAGTTTATTTTTACACATTAACCTTTATACCTTCTTTCTAGTTATTTTAAATTAATAAGCTAATGTAAGTATGTCCTTTTTAATCATTTTATATTAATAAACTAAGTCAAACACCTTTTTAAAAGAATTAACTTATAAGTTATAAGATAATTCAAACACTATTTTTTCTTAAAAGCTTATAAGCTTATAAGCTCTTAAGCTTAAGTCCAAAAAAAAAGCTTAAACAAACACCCCCTAAATACCCCACTAGTTATCAAAAAGCTTATAGGCTAGCGATATGTTGTTTTAGATATCCTACAAGGTTGGAATTTCCAGTTTGTAACGAACAAAAAGGCATAAATTTAGAATTAGTTTGAAAAGTGTGTGATCTGTCGTTCGAAAAAACCCACAGTTGGGAAAATATTCATACAATTAACATAGACTGATAATTTGAAGTAGTGTATATTTTATAAATATATAATACAGAATAAAGAATTGATGTAGTGATTATTTTTATTTGTACATGATTTTTTAACAATGGTTAGTGATGTAACTTTCGGTTTACTTTATTAAAATATATTCAACTTGTCATGTTTTGTTATTCATTGTATCGAATTTTAACAATTTTTGTTATGTGTATCATATATTTAATTTGTCGATAGTATGTGTATTAAACTTCCCATTACCAAACTCATACGTTTTTTCTACGTAATTATAATATATACGATATCAACAAATTAAAAGTTTGACACACTCAATAGAAATTTTTAAAATTTTGACACATACTATAGATATATTTTAGTGAAATAAACCAATTTCCTCTGAAAAAAACCGACATAAAGTTAAGAAACATAATAACTTAAGCAAAAAAAACCGGAGATGATATTTTTACAGCAAAAATTGATTTATCTAAGACAAATAAATGCTTTATGAGCTTGTACATTAGATTCAAATGTATTGTACCATATGCGGATGAATTAATTTTTGCTATAAAAATATCAATATAAAAACAATCAATTGCTCTAATCACGTAAACAGAAACTGAAATCAGCTTTAAATTCTAACTTCTGAAATGATTCGATCGAAAGTAGAACAGAGAAACTTAAATCTACGTTCGAAACCGTAAATGAAATCGAGAGAGTAAAGTGTTACTTTACCGATTTGAAACTGAGAAATGAGATCGGTGTCATGAAGAACGATTACGGTTCTGGAAGGAACGATGACGGAGACATGATGAACGCCGTCGAGCGGTTTAAGAATCTTCTCGATCAATGGCACCTCCGATGAACAGCATAATCCCAACACATCGAAATAGCTTTTCTCCAAATCCTTTGATGAATCTCCCTTCATCGTGCTGTGAATCACGAATCGTGAATCGGAAATCACGATTCGAGGGAAAGAAAGAGGATTTTGGGGCGAAGGTTTGAGAGTGGGTGTGAAAAACAGGAGAATTAATGGGAGCGGTGAGAAAGAAAGATTGTTATTTGTAGTGAAAACTGAAAAGGTGACTTGGGCTCCATTTTCCAATAGTTGATTACTTTGGGTTTTCTTTCATAGAGTTGAGGGACGAGTATTGTTTTTACATGAAAATTACGAGAACTAATTTTGATTGTTTATTTTAAATAATGGAATTCATTGATGAAGAGCGTTGGGAAATTGAGTATGACATGGTGCAAGTAAGAAATTCATGGGTAGATAATCCAATTAAAGAAGGGAGAATTGAACAGCTAAAATCGGTTCTCACAGTTCTCGTACGAAAAACAGTTATTATTTAAACTTTTATTATAAAGTTTAAATACATTTAAATTGATTTATATATTAAATATTATTATTTTTAGTAAGGTTGTATTTTAATCGGTACGCTTTTATAGTTATTCATTTTTAGAATAATTAATAAATTATTAGATAATGGATGTTTGTAATAGGTTATTCAATAATGATATTTTTAGTTTATTAGAATATTTATAGTTTTCAAAGAATTTGGGAAATATACTAAGGAAAACATATATATTACATAAGAGCAATGTTGTAAAAATCGGCCTAGACGCCGAGTACTCGGTGAGTACTCGCTACTCGTACCTAAGCTGAGGCGAGTTGGTATTAATCGGCTAATTACTCGGTACTCGGTCAACGCCGGTCAAACTCGGCCTACTCGGTCCTAGGTGGCCTCTTCGGTCAAAGCCGGTCGACGAAAAAACCCTTTTTTAACACAACGAAAAGAGAGAAAGAAGACTTATTCGATCCCTTCAGCCCGTCTTCTTCGATTTCTTGCTCGGATGTCATCATCATCCAGTCTTAATCGACCTTGCTAGCTTGCGGTGTTGACTTATCTTGTAGCTGGCTTGCTATGTCGACCGTGCTGGATTTCATCGGCCCTTCTTCTTCGATTTCTTGCTCGGATTTCAATTGCGTACTGAAGATACAAGCAGGCGAGGAGCAAGAAAGAGAAGATAAGAGAAGTTGTACCCCATGCTTTAAATCTGTACATTACGTCTACTATTCAAATGAGCTGAGTTATTGACATTAATGGGCCTTATTTAGTTTCCATACTATGAATTATGATGCAATATATTTTTGTAATTTTTAATGGGCGTTATTTAGTTTCCATACTTATGATGCAATATATTTTTGTAATTTTTCATATAAAATAAATATAATATTTTTTATTTGATATGTGGGTTTGTGAAGAGAGAAAGATAATAGTACCCATCAAATATTATATTTAGAGAACTATAATATCCTTCCCTTTTCACACGGTTAGATAAAACCTTCACGGCTTCACATGGTAAGATAAAACCTCCACAGGAGGACTCCACTAGACCATTATTCAATACCACCCTCGTCTTTATCCAATTAACGGCAAGCATACGTTAGTTTTATATATTGTATTCGATTAAATGCTTATATAGTATATATGTTGCGTTAATAAAGGATAAGTATTAAATATTAATAAAAAAATATTAAATAATTATAAGATGTTATTGATAGTTAAATCATTATTGACCTTATTTTATATTATTAAATAAATTGATTTATTTTAAAGTTGATAATGATCCATGTCTTACTAACTCTATAGTTAAAATTGATTTTTAATTTTGACGAAAGAAAAAGACGAGATTGCATAATTAATAAAGGCTTTTAATTTTGACTAAATGAATAGCTAGTATTTTCTACTAAAGTTGGATATATAAGAGACTAAGTTAAAAAGGTATATAACAATATAGGTTGTTTATTATAAAAATATAAAAATGATATTCTAAAAAATTAGTGAATATTGAATTATGATGGCTTTCAATTTTTAAATGTTGATTATGATGTCTTGAATCAAGTTGATTATGAAATCTTGTATAATAGATTTTCTTCAAGTTAGTGTGTATATACGTGTGTATATATATATATATATATATATATATATATATATATATATAAAGATTTATCAAATACAGAGAGTCATATTTATAATGTGGACTAAGATTTATCATGTTCATTAACAAGCACGATTACTAAAATATTTAAATCAAAAATAAAGAGTCATAATCAAAAAATAAAAAGAGAATTAGTAACTTCTAGTCAGAATCTAAACAGCACATGTTTAAATTCAATGTAAGTCTTATTAAATGTTTGGTTTTATTATCATCAAATCTTATATATTTCAATTGACAGATTTGATTATTGAATTGAAATAGTTATCTCCTCAAGATTTGGGTTCTCTCTTCCACCAATAGACGAGCATACACCTTCTCACCGTGTTCTCAAGTTTTATAGTCCGGAAACAAAAGGAATCAGAGGAAACTAAGAAAAGACATGTTTTCTATTAGAGAATATAAATTAGAGTTTAGTATAGGATGACCCAGCCCTATTGTATAGTTAGGCTAGGGCCTATTAGGGTTTCATATTAGGGTTTCTATTCTACCCTTTGTACTCTATAAATAGTTATCAATGTAATACAAAATACCTACGGAGTTTTCATAATTTTACATGGTATCAGAGCCTTAGGGTTCTGGTCATATCTTCTTTTTCTCTTCCGCCGCCGCTACCACCACCTAATTACGGTTGGCCGCCGCCACTTTCCTTCTCCCCGTCGTCCCCTTTGAGTGACGATTTTCTTTTTTTACCCTCTCGTCCTGCCCCGGGGATGTATTGTAAGTAAAGGTTTTCAGTTTTCTCTCCCTTGCTGCCGCCGCGTTTCTTGCTGCCACCGTAGTTGTAGCTTCTTCTGTTACTGTTGTAGCTCCTACCATTGCCGCCCGCTGCCGCTGCGCCTCTTGCCACCGCCGCCATAGTTGTAGCTCTTGCCGCTGCAGTCATAGCTCCTACCGCCGCTGCCGCTCTTTTTGCCGCCTTTTTTGGCCGCTAACCCATCGCAGCTTTGTTGTCACGGAGTTTTCTTTGCTATATATCTATGTTATTTTCTATACATCTACGTTCTTTTTTACATATCTTTTTTTTCTTATGTATTTAATCTCTTTCATTGTATTTTCACTCCAGTGAGAGCGTCCAATCTTCTACTGCTCTTACTGTGGGGGAGTATTAGAGAATATAAATTAGGGTTTAATATAGGATGGTCTAGCCCTATTGTATAGTTAGGCTAGGGCCCATTAGCGTTTCATATTATGAGTTTTCATAATTCTACATTTTCGAGTTTCATGACAAGAAGGAACGGAAATAAAATAAAGAGATTTGAAGGAAAAACTTAAAGGGCGTTTGATTCCCGAATTTTTTATGAAATTTACATTATGTCAAAAGAATTTGTACTGTAGGATTACATTTTATTAGAGTATTTTATTTATGTTTAGAGATAAAGGATAATAGGTAAGACAATAAAAATACAAATCCTATGTGACTCTGATTTAATGATTTTGCAATCCTTAATTATGATACCTTTTGCATTCTTAAAATTTTCCTTCTCGTACGCTTTTGTGGGTTTTTCTTTTTTGAAAATTCATTCGATTCAAATCCTTGACTTGTTTTCCAACCCAACATATAATTTTTCGAGATTGGACTTTAAAGTTCTGTTCTTGAGTTTTTAAATGAAAGAAAGAGAATGAAAAGGTAGAGAAGAATGAAAAAACTCCCCCCCTTTTAATCATCTTAAAAGTGCGAGGATTGTTTTAAATCATAAAAATAGTAAATTGTCGTTCATTCCCCTTCCTTTCCCCTTTTAAAAAAACTTGAGAACACCCACCACTAATTTTTTCTTTCCCTCCTTTCCTTCTAAAAAAATAACTCGAGAAGACGGCGTAAAATACAAATCCTACAAAATCAACAACCTCAATAAAACCCTACACTTTCGAGATTCCAGGGATTTGCTCTGCCATACACACGATCTTGTGTCGATTTTTTCTTTCACTACAAGAAAAAACACTTTTAGTTGCGACAAAAGTCGTCCCAAAAAGTCAAAATGTCGCCTCATATAGTTTTTTGCGGCGACATGTCGCCGCAAATAAGTCGCCACAACAAACTCGTCTCAAAAAACTATTTGCGACGACAATATTAACTATTAGCGGCGACACACAACGCACCAAGAATTTGCTACGTGTACACTATTTGCGACGACATATTTGGCTTTTGCGGCGACGTATATTATATTATTTTTAAATAAAAAATAATTTATTTAATACTTTTTGCGGCGACATTTAAGCTTTTTGCGGCAATGGGTATTATTTAGTTCTTTTATAATTAATAATATATTAAACTCTTTTTGCTGTGACGGATCACCTTTTAGCAGTGACATTTATTATATTATTTTGAAATAAAAATTAATATACAAATCGCAAGGTGTCGCCGCAAATGGTCTTTTGCGGCGACATGTCGCCGCAAATAGCTAGAAAATTTTCCGACAGCAGCTTGCTGTAAGTTGTTATTCCACCCGGTATTTCCGGGTTAATAATCAGAAACTTGCTATATTCCTAGACGAAAAGCAACAAAAATAAAACAATACACCATATGAAACGAGGTCAAATAGCTACTTGATACAAAACAAACGATAGTTTCAATGTCAACATAAATGTTTTAAAACAAATGACATGTTTGTTAACAAACTAATTATCACTACTGTCTTCATCGTTAAACTCTTCATCACGAGCCAAATTGGTGTTGAGGTGATTCTGATTTTGAGTGGAAGAGGGAAGATTGACACTAATACCTACCGGGATTAAGGCTTGATAGATTGTCTGTGTATTACTCTCTTGAACACGTAGCTGATTTTGAAGCTAGGAACGTTGAGTCTCAAACATTTCATCTACCTCAGCCTGTGTATACAATCGTCCGGTGGCACATGATTGTGCGCTCGATCGTGCCGTGGATGAAGATGAAGAACTTAACGTTCTACCTACTCCACGAACATGTCCACGGCGTTCACCCAACACCGTCCGCAGGATTTCTTCTTCGCTCAACCGGATTCTGGCTCCCAACTTGAGCTTCCCTCAAAAAAACCATACGGCGTTGTGTAATTATAAGACAAGAATGATTGTTATCAGATAAATATATATATATATATATATATGTTAAGTATATAAAATATAAATAATTACTTACATGGTTTTCAACAAGAGCCTCGTGATATTGCGTGAATGCATTAGAGCATATTGGTCGATTAGGCTAGGGGGTTCAAATGTTTATGGGTCACGCTATAAACAAATAAAAAGAATATATACTTAATGCCGATAAAACAAATACGTCAACCAATTTTGACCCGTTAGAAGTGAATATAAGTCATAGATGACAATTATGATCCGTTAGAAGTGAATATAAGTCATAGATGGCAATTATGACCCGTTAGAAATGAATATAACCCATACATAGCAATTTTGACCCGTTAGAAATGAATATAACCCATTTATAGCAATTATGACCCGTTAGAAGTGAATATAACTCATTTATGACAATTATGATCCGTTAGAAGTGAATATAACCCATAAATAGCAATTATGACCCATTAGATGTGAATATAACCCATAAATAGCATTTTTGACCCGTTATAAATAGCAATTATGACCCGTTAGAATTGAATATAACCCATATATAGCAATTATGACCCGTTAGAAGTGAATATGACCTATACATAGCATTTTTGACTCGTTAAAAGTGAGTATGACATTCATAGCAATTATGACCCGTTAGAAATGAATATAACTCATTTATAGCAATTTTGACCCATTAGAAGTGAATATAACCCATAAATAGCAATTATGACCCGTTAGAAGTGAATATAACACATAAATAGCAATTATGATCCGTTAGAAGTGAGTATAACTCATTTATAGCAATTATGACCCGTTAGAAGTGATTATAACTCCTTTATAGCAATTATGACCCGAGAGGTGAATATAACTCATTTATAGCAATTATGACCCGTTAGAGGTGAATATAACTCATAGATAGCAATTATGACCCGTTAGAAGTGATTATAACTCATTTATAGCAATTACGACCCGTTAGAGGTGAATATAACTCATAGATAGCAATTTTGACCCGTTAGAAGTGAATATAACCCATAAATAGTAATTATGACAAAACTAAGATTTAGAGATAAAACGACTTACGTTCTCGTATCGATATTGAGCGTATGCTTTCCTACCATGCAAGCTTTGGTGTACTTGCTGAGATCTGATTTGTGTATTCACTTATGACCGTCGAATGGTCTTATCTCCGCAATAGTAGTCTATATACATAGACCACTCATCTTGGTCCATGTTAGGTGGAGGCATTTGACGCAGTTGGTCAGCATTCGACGACCCCCCTATTTTGTCAAACCATTGAGCTTTAAACTTATATTTTTTGTCAATGTACCGCTCAGAACACAATTTATTAATCCCTGCCACGATCGACGAATTGTTTGGCCCCTCATAGTGGGGCCTCATGTCAAAATACGTCTGTAAATTATAAGAAAAAGTTAGTTTATTGTATAGTTTTTATAAATTTACAAAATATAAAAAAAAAACTTAGTGAAACCTCAATAGACAGAAGTATAGGCTGCTTCATTTCATTTGGAACTTTATCATAGCTTGAGAATCAAAATGGGACATCCCCGACCAAAGTCCCAATGTAGCTCGTTAAGAGCCCGCCATTATCCCCAACCGGTCTCCACGTGTCATTCAGTTTAATATCATCAAACTCAATGGGAAAGGGTCGCTTCCCATTCTTTTTCCATAACTTCCTCAATTCCACATTTCGGGCTTCTCCATGCCCTTTCTTGCCTACAATTTCAAGCAAACAAATTAAATATACAAATAATTAAATTAAACTATAACAACTCAATGGACAGGAGTTGTTTAATACCATCACCGTCACAAGCACCAGAAGGTGGTTGCCAATTACCACGCGGAGGATCACCACCATAATCTCCGCATGACCACGTGCCACAACTGCCATCTGTTAAAAAATATAAATATACGAGCAAACACCTGAAATGAGCGTTAATGTTAGTTTACAAATTACAATTATATAAATCAAACAACTCAATATCATAATCATCAATATCATCATCACTATCATCATCAATATTTGTATGTTCGGGCAAAGGAACATGTTCAACTTCTATAGATTGACCTATACTCAAATTTGTATAAGTCAAATGATCCAAATCAACACACAGTGATAGATAAGATGAAATGCTTTCATGTATAATATCTTCGTCATCCTCAGCAATGATATCCCAGTCCCATATCTTCCTATGATTCACCTCTTGAACGACCTTCCAATAATGTTGGCTTGATTCACCTCTTTGACGGCCTTTAGACGGGTCATCAAGGTAAAAGACTTGATTTGCCAATGTTGCAAGAATGTATTGGTCTTCCACAAACCATTCAGTCTGAGTAGAAATACTGGTTATGTTATTCTTAGTGACAAAACATTGTTGATTATCGGTTTTAAACCATTTACATCGAAACAACACAACCCTGTAACCACTAATATATGACAGCTCCAGATTTCTTCCAGCAGACCATAATACTTTGTTCCATCTGGCCCGGTTGTTGAAACACCACTGTTTTGAGTTGTACGGCCTAAATCTCGACTATGAACCACAAACCTCACACTGTTGACTATGCAAGCGGTGTAAGTGGTAGCATTATTTGGTCCATTTGCCAAAGCAAATAACTCTTCACTGCATTGAGATTTGTTTGCTGCTCATACACAATTGATCTATGAAACAAAAAATTAAACGTGATTGAGTAATAATCATTATTTATTCAAGGTAATATACAATGAGCTTACCTTGCTCTTAAACCAACGAGGAAACTTTCTTTGTAAATTACTCCTGAGCGGCATGTCAACAGCAAATTCACTATAAATGTTCTTAGTATTAGTATAATTATTGAAAATAGAACTTGCGAATATACAAACAAAAAAACACTTAAGTCTTGTAGTTGTCGATCTCGGGACTCTTGTTAAGTACAAACCATTCTACTTTCGTCTGAAGTATGTGATCCAGCTTTATATCTACACCTTTACTAATTGGTATACATACTGATTGGAACACACAAAACTCATGTGTTGGAATTGGAACATCCTCATTTCTGTCTAGTCGATTAAATCTCGTCGATACACCCTCAAGATACCTTGAACAGAAAGTCAAGGCTTTATCTGCAACATACCCTTCCGCTATAGAACCTTCCTGTCTAGCTTTATTTCTGACATAATTTTTTAACTTTTTCATGTATCTTTCAAATAGATACATCCACCTCATATAAACAGGCCCAGCTTGAATAGCCTCTTCGGGTAAATGCATAACCAAATGAATCAATATGTCAAAAAATGTTGGTGGGAATATTTGCTCGAAATTACACAAAATATTGATCAATTGCTTTTCAGCTTTTTCATGTCTTGCGTCATCAAGTTTCGAGCACAAATTTGCTTAAAGAAAAAGCAGAGCTCAATTATTGGTGTTGAAATAGCTAGGTCTAAGTAGGCTTTCACTCGAAGTGGCAACGACCGTTGTATCATTATATGATGGTCATGAGACTTCAGGCCGGTTATGTTGCTATCATTGTTAGAGACTTTCTTTTTAAAATTTGAGCCAAACCCATCCGGTAATTTAACTCCCTTAATGAATTTACAAAAAAGTTTTATGTTTTCACTTGAAAAGGAATACTTATGATGAGGCTTTAAGACCTTATTGCAGCCGTTAGTCGTGACCCACAATTCAGGTCGAATGTTCATTTTTTCTAAGTCTTTCCTTGCCTTAACAGTGCCTTTATATTTCTCATTCATTAACAATGTATTCAACAAACTCTCACGCACGTATTTTTTATATGCATGACATCCAAATTGTGTTTTAGTTGAAGAGAAGACCAATATTCAAGCTCGAAGAAAATAGAACGTTTACTCCAGTTCAAGTCAACCGTTGTATCACGTTTTCTCTTCTTGCCCCCATAAAGAACATGTTTCCCCGGAATATGGGGCGCCAACTTATTAAGTTGACTTAATATAATACTCTTGGTTAATTTTCATGGAGGAGGTCTAGTCTCGTCTTTACCATTGAATGACTTGTTTTTTCTCCAATGATGCTTTGGGGCTAATAATCTTCTATGACCAACATAAGCGGCCACATTCCATGTAGGGCAAGCTAAGTAGCCTTGACTACTCCAACCTGACAAACTACTACGAGCAGGAAAACCATTGATGGTCCATAAAAGCATCACACACATTGTGAAGAAATTTCCTGTAGCGGCATCGTTCGTTCGAACCCCGTTAGACCATAGACTCTTCAACTCATCAACCAACGGCCTAAAAAACATCAATATCCTTCCCGGGTGATCTAGGCCAGGAATTAACAAAGTCAACATGAATGAAGACTCTTTCATACATAACCATGGAGGCGTATTGTACGTTGTCAATATGACCGGCCACTTGCTGTAAGAGGTACTCATGTTGCCAAACGGATTGAAACCATCGGCAGCCAACCCTAATATGACATTTCTAGGTTCTGCCGCAAAATCAGGATACTGGGCATCGAAATGTTTCCATGTTGTACCATCCACCGAGTGACACATCTTACCATCTTCCCTACACTGACCAGTAGCATGCCAAGTCATAGCCTTTGAAGTGTGTCTTGAGCTATAAATTCGCTTTAGCCTACGCGTCAAAGGAAAGTAACGCAACACCTTGTTAGGAACTTTCTTGCCTTTACTGTTTTTGTCTTTCCATCTACTCTCAAAACAGATCGGACAACTTTGTAAATCTTTGTATTCATCCCAAAATAAACAACAGTCGTTCATACAAGCATGGATAGGTGTAACACCCTCAAACCTAGGCTAGAAGATTAGCGGGTCTGTGGTACGTGCTTAAATGTTTTAAATTTGATTAAATGGCTAATTGAATTAAATTTTATTACGTGTTAATGCTAATATATAATTATATGCATGTATTAAGTATATGAATCTATGATACCGTATGCATGTATATGTATTTATGTGTATGTGCACGTGTATGTGTATTAAGAAGGGCATACCACCTCTTTTAAAAATTGTATACGTGGGGGTTAGTGAACTATGCATGCATAATCTCAAATTCAAGAAAGTGAAAGTGTGTGTTTGTGTATTATTCTCTGCCAAAGAAGAAGAAACCGAAGAGAAAGAACTAAGAATCGGATTTCCAGTTTTTTTGGTGATTTAATCAAGCTAAGGTTAGATTTGGGTTTACACATGTTTAAATGATTACTTGTTATGATTTCTAATAGAAATATCATGTTCATATGGAAAATGATAAGAATCGATTTTATAGAAACTTGATTTTTTTGAAGTGTTATGTGCTCTTATGGTTCAAGTGCTTGTAAGATGAATTGATGCATGAATATATGTTTAAAAGTGTTTAAAGCATGTTTTCTGAGATGTTTAGATGAGTTTATGAATTCTGGGTTTGAGTTGTGAAGATCGCGGATTGGATAAATCTATTAACTGTCGGTTTTGGTGATTGAGGAAGAAAATGAATTCTGATTGTGGTGAATTCCGATAAGTTTAGAAAACCGGAAGTTGGAATCCGGAAACCTATAAACCGACACTTGAAATTCTTATATAGGAAAACCGATACAAGCAAATCCGAGATATGTAATCCTACACTTGGTAATCCGAGTGTCATGAAAACCGACACCCAGAATCCTAAACTTTAAATCCGATTGTTTGTAAACCGGGTATTTGTAATCCAGGTACTTAGAATTCAATAAAGGAAAATCCGACATTATGGAATCCATCGGATTCCTAAATCTGATTGTAGCAAAATCCGACACTGGGTAGTGGATTTTGAAGAATCCGATAGTTTTGAAGAATCCGATACTTTGGGTTTGGAATTTGTATTTGTTTATTGTTTGTTATTGTTTGATAAATGATTTATAAATATATGGATAAATATATTTATGAAGATGAGACTAATTTTGTTATTGCTGTGTTTTCAGGCAATCCAAAAGCTCAGTAAAATTAGATATCTGAGTTCAAGCTGAAACTGAGGTGAGTGGATGTTAAACACGGATGGTAAAGATTGCAGTTAATTTTATTGATGTGAAGCATGGTTGTGGATTGAGATTGAACTGCTGATTGTGATAATGATTGTTGTTAACTGCTGCATGACTATTTGGTCGATACGCGCTCTTAGGATGATTTTGAGTTGCGTTTGAGAAGTCAGCTATACGTGGACTTGGGCTGGGCTTGTCTAACTGGTTGGTTGAACAGTAGTGGCCTTTATGTTGCATTTGTTGCTCAGAGGGGAGTTTATTGTGCCAATCTAGTGGAAAGCTATCGGTAAACCTTTGCTTTGGCCGACATTGGTTGTAGGTTCTGCGCCGAACCGCCGGTCTTCTCTGGATATGTGATTACATGATTGATGATTGATTGTTAATGTTTGCATTTGATGTTTTAGCCTCTACTACTTATCTTTGTGCTAATTCCCCTCAGTTGTTGTTTTTGCAGGTTCGTGTTAGACTTGAAGAAGGAAGAGTTGACCACACTCTGATACTAGTTTTTAAAAGAGACGAGCTAGTATTTTTGTAACACCAAACAATTGATGTTGTTGTTGTCTTTTGAACAAATGATTGTATATTTGTGAATATTGGTTTTATGTAATTAAGTTGGTTTTTAATTAGCTTCCGCAGTGCGTTTTAAAAAAATGGCTTGTGATTTTACGGTGTTACAATAGGTACGTATCCTAATCCGACTGTTCTCATTATCTTCCTAGCTTCATAGTGTGATGATGGGATATTAGCTATCGGAAATGCAACCCTAAGAAATTCTAACAATTGGTCAAATGAAGTATCGATGACCTTCATGTGACTCAACTTTGCCAAAAAGTCAAGCGAAGACATCCAGTCACAACCAGGGTATAGCTCGGTGGCGGCTAACTTAAATAATTCACCAAGTTTGTCGTTTGTATCACTAGGGCCTTCGGCTGGTTCATCGTTATCTGTGTTGTGTTTTTTGACAGTATTCTCCTGACGAACATCGTTGAGGTAATCATGCAACTTCTTACTCGTTTGACCAAGATTGCCATGTGCTGCTCGAGGAACTAATGGTTCCCCGTGAAACCTCCAAGTTGTGTAGGCCTCGCTAAACCCATATTGATGTATGTGAACCCTGAGTCCACTAAGCGGGAGAAATACGTAGTTATCACAATTCTCACATGGGCAACGACATCTACCATAGTTATTTAAGTAGTCCTTACACCTATTGAGGAATGCGTCAAGACCACTAAAAAATTAATGAGTATTACGATTTGCTAAAGTAGTCCAACTCTTATCGATCGTTATAACTGCGTTCAAAGCATACCATAATTATTAAGAATACAAATCATGTATTAAGTTTTTTTACTAAGGAATACGAGTGGTTTGTAGCAGAGTAGCTGCCCTAACCCACTTTTTGAATACCTTATCTCATATGTGAATACATATTACATGATTGGTCATTTAAGAAAAATTCGGTAGCATTTACCCTTAGCTCCCAAGTATATAAATAATATATACCCAGGAAGCATAGAGTAAATGACAACCGAATTTTTCGTAAACACCCAACCATGTAACAAGCATTCATATCCTAAATGAGATAAAGTATTCAAAAAGCAGTCCCACCATGGGAACAACCCGAAATTAATTTCTAAATTAATTTCGGGCGGGAATTCTAAGCTCACACACGCAAATGAACAATTAGCATGATTACTAACAATCCATTACTAACACTAAATGGACAATTATTTTAACAAAATTGCTAGGAATAATTAACATCATATAAATTAAAACTAACATTAATCTAATTTCTAACATTGTTATAAATTAGATTAATATATTCAAAATAATTATCTAACATTAGTAAGACTAAAGAATAATTTAGTATCATCAAATAAACTTTTTAACACATAATTAAATATATAGAAACAATTATTCTAACATTATTAGTATACTAACAGTAATTAAAGATTAACACTAGCTAACAATGATCTAACATTATTAACACTAAATAATAATCTAATTAACATCATCAGTAAAATAAAAACACTAACATCAAAGATCAACACTAATTCAAGATTAACACTAACTAACAATAATCTAACATTATTTATACTAAATAATAATCTAAAATCATCAAATAAACTATTTAGCACATAATTATATATATAGAATCAAGTATTCTAACATTGATCTAACTTTCAACATTATTAGTATGCTAACAATAATTAAAGGTTAACACAAATCAACAATAAACTAACATTATTAGCACTAAATAATAATCTAACATTATCAACTAAAACAAACTAATATTAAAACTAATATAATCTAACTTTAAATTAACTAAAATTATAATCTAATATAATTAAATAAACAAATTAATATTAAAGCTATAAACTAAAATAATCTAACATTAAATTAACTAAATTCATAATCTAACATAATCATATTAAAAAATCAATATTAAAACTAGTATAATCTAACATTAAATTAACTAAAATTATTATAACGGATAAAATATTAAAAAAAACCTTGAAGTGACCGGAGGTGACTGGCGGTGGTGGAACCGGCGGCAGGCAAGTGATCGAAAGGATCGAGAGGAGGATAATAAACAACCTCCAAATCAAAAAAAAAAACAAGAAATTAACAACAAATATTAACAAAAAAGAGCAAAAGAAACAAAAAGAAATAGAAAAAACTTACCTTCCCGGCAGTGGAGCGGCGGCGGCGGCGGAGGAGGCCGGAGGAGGAGAAGAGAGGAGAACTAGAGAAATAACGAAGATTGCTTCAACCTAGGAGTAAAACCGAGCGAGATTCTGGCTCGTGGGGCGGCGGGTAACAGGTGAGGAAACAAGAATGAGAAAAAGAAGAGCGCTGCAACCTAATATCTCGTAATATTTTTCGCGGCGACACTATTTGCGGCGACATATACGCTTTTGCGGCGACAATTAATTAATTAATATTAAAAAAAGGAAAATTCATTTGCGGCGTCACCTTTTGCGGCGACATAAAATATTTTAGGTGGGAAAAAATCCCGCCATTATTTTCGCGAAAATAAAAAATAAAAATTAAATCAATAGAGTATTAGCGGCGACATTTGTCACCGCAAATAGCCTTCGTTGAAAGTCAAAACTTCTTGACCGGAGATTTGACATTTGTCGCCGCTAAAAGTGTTTTTTCTTGTAGTGTTTGCTTTTGAGATGTTTTTCTTATGCATGGGTGATACTTCATACTTGTTTGTAGTTTTTTTCTCAGCTTCCATGGATTTACTCCACCCTACACACCCCGATCTTGGGTTCTCTCTTCCACCGATGGATACGCTTACGCCTGTTGTGACTTGAGTTCCATTTTGTTTTCTTGTTCTTTGCAATTAAAGAGGAAACCGTAGAACATTTTAAACCCACACATTTTTAGGGTTTTTGATTGCCATATGTTGCATGACTTTGTTGAACTTTCACTATACAATGCGAATTAGAGTTGTAAATTATACTATCAAAACATCACAACGTTCATCATGAGTTTGATACTGATGAACTCGGCTCTCCTAAAACTGGTTCTCTAGTTGAGTTTTATATGTGGATTATGTTAGAAATTGCAAAGATGTTCCGGTAAATATTCGTTGTTTTGGAACCTATGATTCCTTTCACAATGCCCAATCACTGCCAAAGAGTGTTTAGGGTAGCTGGTCGACCCAAAAAATTAATTTTATGGTGGGATTATACATGCTGCTTCATTGAATGTTTTTTTATGCCGGTTTGTTTTTGATCGGTTAGCATTGATGAGGTCTAACATGACTCATATTATCACTTTTATAGACAACTATTTTATTGGTTATGGTTATCCTTTACTTGTGGTGATCGTCTACTTAGTTGTGTTGATCCTTTATCATCTTTTACACTTGAAAATGCCCAAAGAACAAAAGGTGATAATAGTCATTAGTATCATGCCATCCCCATCCGTTCAAGCCATTACATCATTTGTTGGATTGAAAGCAGTTAATGCCGGTGATACATTTTTTCTGGTCTTGGACTCGATCAAAGAACGCTCTCTAGGCTTGGTGTGACCGACCCGAATTAGTTTCTGATCTTAAATGTTATTGTTTTCAGAATCTAATTGTACGTTTTTTTAATCAAATTGCAGGTTATTGCCATGTTCTTGAGATTGCTATACACACACACACACATATATATATATATATATATATATATTTGCATTTCAACAATGAAAAACTCTCAAGAAGAGATATTTCTAGGATATTAGAGCGCAGAGTTACTCATAACTATTTTCCGGTGACTCTTATCCAGATAAAGCTAATCTTTTTCCTTCTTGTGTATGGAAAGCGCGTGCTATGTCACTACAAGAAAAAACCCTAATTGCGGTTACACCCTTTTGCGGCGACAATAGTTGCCGCTAATAACCCTGGTTATGAGAACATCTTAGCCATTTTTCGTCGCAAATGTTAAAATTTTCGCCGCTAATAAGTTTTTGACACGAGTTTTTTGCGGCGGACTATTTGAGGCGACATGTCGCCTCAAAAAGCCTTTTGTGGAGACAATGAGGCCTTTAGCGACGACAATGTGTCCCCTCAAAAAGCCATTTTTCTTGTAGTGTGTATACAAATGGGTATTATTAAATAACACGAACCCGAGACGTATTCGCTATTTTTTCCCTAAATCCTAAATTCATTTCCTTATACGATTTGCATTTGTGGTCTATATATCCCATTCATTGACTGTGTTATATAAGTATTGAATCAAACATGAAAGTACAAGGGAGTAAAGTGTCAATATATGGAGTCTTGAAGGTTTTATTTGTACTTACTTAGATGTAAGGGTATAAATCACATACCACATCTGATATCAGTTCATACCTAAGAGAAATTCTCATATTTGCATTTTCGTTATAAATTTTGAATTTTCGTTCTTGAATTTGTAATCAGTTGTTCATAATCAAGAATTCATCATTGGTTTGTTCTTGAATGTTCTTTTGTCCTTAATTCCGTTTATGTTGATGTGATATTCAAAAAGTGGTATCAGAGCCAGGTTAGGGCTCAAATTTCTGCAATCAATCAAGAACAGGGCACAAGAAAACCAAATGAAAATGGGAACTACCAAGTTTGATCTGGAAAATTTTGATGGGAGAAATGATTTTGGGTTATGGCGTGTCAAGATGCGTGCAATATTGATACAACATGGACCGGTTGCAGCACTCGATGGTGAGGCAAAGGTTCCAGATGACTATTCTGATAAGGAGAAAACAGAGATGATGGAGAAGGCACATAGTGCTATCATTTTGTGTTTGGGTGATCGAGTATTACGTGAAGTAACAAAAGAAACCTCTGCTGCTGGAGTTTGGTCAAGGTTAGAGAATTTATATATGACTCGATCTCTTGCTAATAGATTGTATTTGAAGAAAAGATTGCATACATTTCAAATGTCTAATGGCAAGAAATTGGAAGATCATGTTGATGAATTTAACAAACTGGTCTTGGATCTGGAAAATATTGAAGTCAGCCTTGATGAAGTAGATCAGGCAATTATTTTCTTATCTTCTTTGCCATAGTCTTATGAACACTTTGTAGATACTCTGATGTATGGAAGGGAAAGTTTGACCATGGAAGAAGTCATGGCTGCCTTGAACTCAAGAGAGTTAAAAAGAAGGACAGATTAGAAGGAAGAGTTTGAAGAAGGCTTAATGGCAAGAGGAAGACAAGAAAATAGAGACAAAAATCAGAGGGGGTCATCAAGATCTAAATCAAGATACCGTAAAAAATGTTACATTTGTCACTCTGAAGATCACTTAAAGAAAGATTGTCCTCAAAGAAAGAAAAAGAAAATGGAATTTTCAAGTAAAGCAAATAATTCAGATGGTTATTCTAAAGGTTATGATAGTGCTGAGGTACTCGTGGTCACTGATATGCAATCAACTGATGAGTGGATAATGGACTCTGATCCTATCATATGACTCCATACAAGTCTTTCTTGGAAGATTATCGTGAATGGGGTGGAGGATCTGTGTTGCTTGGTGATGACAGGGCATGTAGAGTACAAGGTATGGGTAATGTCAGGCTTGTAATGAATGATGGTTCTCAATTTGTGTTGAATGATGTGAGATACATACCTGAGTTAAAGAGAAATTTAATTTCACTTGGTAAACTTGAGCAAGATGGATGTATAGTCAAATTGCTGAATGACAAGGCAAAAGTCATAAGAGGTTCTATGGTTGTGCTTCATGGAACTAGAAGAAACTGTGTCTACTTACTCGATGGTGGAGTTTATGGAAGGATGGCATCTGCATGTGAACAAAACAAGGACAAGATTACTAGTCTTTGGCATAGTAGACTCGGACACATCAATGAAGGAGGGCTGATTGAGTAAAATAAAAGAGGCATTTTCGGTTTGAATAAAATTGGTAAACTTGAATTTTGTGAACATTTCATTTTGGGCAAGTCTCATAGAGTTAAGTTTAGTAAAGGTTCGCACACAACAGTTGGCTTGATTGATTATATACATGTTGATTTATGGGGACCTGCAAGAGTGGAATCGTTGGGTGGTGCAAAGTATTTTTTATCCATTATTGATGATTATTCAAGAAGGGTCTGGGTGTACATGATTAGGCACAAGAATGAGGCATTTTCTAAGTTTAAAGAATGGAAAGTTCTTGTGGAAAATCAAACTGAAAGAAAAATAAAGAAGTTGAGGATAGATAATGGATTGGAATTTTGTGAACAACAATTCAAAGATTTTTGCAAAACTCATGGTATTGCAAGGCACTATACAGTTGCAGGTACACCACAACAAAATGGGTTAGCAGAGAGGATGAATAGGACTCTGTTAAACAAGGTGAGATGCGTGTTAAATCAATCTGGACTACCAAAGCAATTTTGGGCAGAAGCAACTTCTACAGCTGCTTATCCGATCAATAGATCTCCCTCTTCAGCTATTGATCTAAAAACCCAAAGGGCTATGTGGTCTGATCATCAAACTGATTATAATCAGTTGAGAGTGTTTGGTTGCGTTGCTTATTCTCATATAAATCAAGGGAAACTAGAACCAAGAGCACAGAAATGCATATTTCTTGCATACCCAGAAGGCGTTAAGAGGTATAGATTTTGGAGATGTGAAGAAGGTCGACCAAAGGTTATTATAAGCAGGAATGTAGTATTCAATGAAGAGGTTTTTTATATGGATCTTGGTTCTACTCGAGATGAAAAGAGTAAAGATCAGAATGTGGAGCTAAATGAAAATGAAAAACAGACAAGTGAAAGTGGTTGTGGTTCGTCTAAGGCAGAAATTCAACCAGGAACCGATCCTACAATTAGTAGTGATTATCAGTTAGCTCGAGATAGGGAAAGGAGGCAGGTGGTTGCTCCTATCAGATTTCGACAAGGGGATTAAATGGCATATGCATTTTCGGTTGCTGAAGAAGAAAATGTGAGTGAACCAATGTCATTTAGTGAAGCTATAAGTTCAGGTGATAAAATGAAGTGGATACATGCTATGGAGGAGGAAATGGGTTCATTACATCGTTGATAAACCTCATGATCAAAAGGTGGTGAGTTGCAAATGGTTGTTTAAAATCAAGGAAGGTGTTGCAGGTGTGCAAGAGCAGATACAAAGCAAGGTTGGTGGCGACGGGATTTACTCAAAGGCCAGGAGTTGACTACAATGAGGTATTTTCACGTGTAGTCAGGCATAGCTCTATTAGAGTTATCTTAGCTTTAACTGCTCACTATGATTTTGAATTAGAGCAATTAGACGTAAAAACATCTTTTTTGCATGGAGATCTAGACGAGCAAATATACATGCAACAGTCACAAGGATTTGAAGTAGAAGGAAATAAAGTGTGTTTGTTGAAAAAATCACTTTATGGGCTGAAGCAGTCTCCGCGACAATGGTATAAGAAGTTTGATCAGTATATGATAAAACACGAGTTCAATGATAGTTGTGTTTATTATAAACAGTACAAGGCTGGTGAATTCATTTATCTTTTATTGTATGTGGATGATATGTTGATTGCTTGTAAAGATAAACATGAGATTGAGCTAACCAAATGGATGTTGAAGACTGAGTTTGACATGAAAGAATTAGGATCTACAAAGAAAATCTTAGGGATGGAGATTAGAAGAAACCGGGGTGATAAGGTTTTGAAGTTATCTCAAAGTGGGTATCTCAATAAGGTGTTGCAGTGGTATCGAATGTCAGATGGAAAGATTGTTCAAATACCTTTGGGTCAGCATTTTAAACTTTCAGCAAAGGAGTTAAAGGAGAAGATGTCAAATGTTCCATATGGAAATGCAGTTGGGAGTTTGATGTATCCGATGGTTTGTACAAGACCTGATATATCATATGCGGTTAGCGTTGTTAGCAGATATCTAGCAAATCCTGGTCGTGCGCATTGGGAAGGTGTGAAATGGATTTTAAGATATCTAAAGGGAAGTGTTGAAGTTGGTTTAATCTTTGGTAAAGGCGGTGTTGATGATAAGAAGGTTGTTGGGTATGTTGATGCTGATTATGCAAAACACTTAGACAAGGAAGCAGAATATGTGGCTCTTACTGAAGCAGTTAAAGAAGGCATATGGCTTAAAGGCTTACTCTCGGAGTTAGGAGTAAAGGCGGATGACACTGTTATTAAGTGTGATAATCGAGCTATTCAGTTGTCAAAGAATCATGTGTATCATGAACGAACAAAACATATAAATGTTATATATCATTTCATCAGGGAAGTGATAGAATCAAAGGAGGATGAAGTGAAAAAGGTGCACATGGATGAAAATGCAGCAGATGTTCTAACTAAAGCAGTTGATGGAGTTAAGTTCAGAAAGTGTCAAGATGTCAATCTTAGATCTTATTTTTGTTCGATACGTCCACCTACTAGACTCACCTTTGGCTTTCTATTTTTGTTGAGGCAATTCTGACTTGTTCATCGGCAACTGATCTAGCTCCTGAAATATATAACGTTCTTGATCCTTCCTTTTACTAGTTGACCAACACATTTATGCAGGCTCGAAAGAGCGATAAAGCATGCCGATTCCTCTAAGGGATAAGACTCAATCAGCCTATTGGTTTGGTTCTTTCGGTTCTATTTTTTTCAATAGATTGTTCGTGTGTCGGAGAATTGGCTTCTACGTGTCCCTATTCAAGTGGTCGAGTACGCCCTAAGATCAAATATTTCAATCCGGCTTCCGTGGAAAATTCAGACTTTCTTTTTGATGCTACGATCACATAAAAACATAAACTTTGATCAATGCAGCTTTCGTTCCCAGCCTAAAGATCCTATCCTCTTGCAGTTGGAGCTCTTGATGGCACGTTCAAGCGAGTTCATGAATGAATGAAATCATTTGAAGGAGCGGCCAAGGACGAAAGCTTTGATTGCTTTCGATAGGATAGGATTACCAGTCTTTCGATTGGGTAGGACAGGGTTACCAGTCTTTCGATAGGAGTGTTTGACTTTACTGAATGTGGGTGTTTAGTGGAAGCATTATTGATTTGATTAGTTCATGGCTCAATCAATAAGGTGGAGATTGTTATATAAGTATTGAATGAAACATGAAAGTTTATGGAGTCTTGAAGGTGTTATTTGTACTTACATAGATGTAAGGGTATAAATCAGATACCACATGGATACCACATCTGATATCATATCAGTTCATACGTAAGAGAAATTCTCATATTTTCATTTTCGTTATACATTTTGCATTTTCGTTCTTGAGTTTGTAATCAATTGTTCATAATCAAGAATTTATCATTGGTTTGTTCTTGAATGTTCTTTTTTCCTTAATTCCGTTTATGTTGCTGTGATATTCAACAGACTGATCATTGACTACATTGAGAGGCATCGACCTTTAATCATTCGACATTCAACATGCCAACCCGCTATATTTGACCCATATTATTAAAATGGTTACACAGGTTATGTTTGTCCTAAGCATATTCAGGTTAACATTGGGATTTACATGTGTCATGTTTGGGTCGAGCAGTTCAAATGGCGCCAACCCGAGCCCAAAACACGATCACCACCTCTATTTTTTAACAAGATAATGGAGTAGGTTTACTACCTAATCGATTTCACATGGTTTAGTCAAAAAATTAATAAATGCAAGATTTTAATTAATAGATCGACCTCTAAATTATTTTGCGGAAATTGGATGGGTTTGGGCCTAATCGAGGGATGGCCTGCCATAGGTTCTGTAATTTCTCTGCGATCAAAGATCATGCATGTTTTTTCAATAGTTGGCCATTCTTTGTGATTTTCAATGTGTCATTTTCTTTGGCATTTTACACTCGATCTCTTTGTTTTCCGTCAAGCGTATTTTCGAGGTTGCAGAGGGCGTTGCATCAGTGGCAAGTTCTTTTGTGTCAAATAGATGGTCTTCGTCTGTTTTTATCAGGTAAAGTTTACATATCTGAATATTTGGATTGTATATGGGCATCTATTATCTGTTCAGTTTCATTTAAACACCTTAAAATGCACACTTAGGAAAATCACTAACGTGTTCATTTTAGCGTTTGTAATAAATCTTGGGTGTTTCTTGTATCCTTATTTGTAGGGAAGTGCACTTAGGGTTCTCTCCGCGGTTCTCTCCGCGGTCGGTATAATCAAATCGGATCATATTTGGCGGCAGGAGCTGCAAAACTACCTGGTGGTTTTGGAGATAGTGTATTCCGCATTCATTCAAGTACTTGAATACAATGTTCATGTATATTACCCTCGTCCTCGTACCACCCAACTGTGCACTCTTGCCCCAAGCAACAAATGTAAGGATGAGAAAAATACATGAACCTGAGGGAGAAAATAAAGCCTGAGACTTAAAGTTGAACGAGACATTTAGTACCCGGCCCGTGCGTTGCAGCAGGGTTGAATTCAAACATGATTCATATTTTGTATCCTATTTTTAATAACATCTGTTGTGCGCTTATATAATTTGGTTTGAATTCAAATATATATGTTGACTTTTTCGTACTACAGATAACATAACATTGATAAAAAGAGTACATATTTAGATAGACATCGTATTACAATAAAATTATATCTACGTGTAGATAAAAATGAGATAATCACAAATATATATTTATATTTGCAGTAGGCATTATATGCTAAAAGTTATAAAAGGAAAACAAAAAACACAATAAAATGTAAGAATGAACAAAATTTAAAAACTAATTTTCTATACGTTAATGTTGTTTAGTTAATATTCAAATGAATTCAAGTTCTATATATTAATCCATATTACATCTAACATAATACTTAACAGTATTAATCTTTAATGCCGAAAAAAATTTCAGTATCAAAGAAAACCTTAATAGAATTATCCTAATTTTCATTTCATCTAAATACATTAAAATTAATAATTAAAGTTTAAAAGGATGCGAACACAAATTGTAGGAAAAAAGAATCTTTATTAGTTTTACATTGAGTTTCTATTTTTAAGACGATAATCAATTTTGAAACCAATCCGTGTTCGTACTACACGAATATATAAGTTGTTTAAAAAATTATAAATTTACCTCTTTTTTGTTTAAACGTTATGTTAACTATCTCTAATATTTATGTACGAAATATTAAGCTAATAATTATTTATTATAACAAATATGAAATCATAATGAAGCTACATAAAACACAAAGCAAACAAATGGAACAATAAGATATAATTAATTTGTTTCACGCACAAATAATTCCATTAGTTAAACAAACGAATTAATAGTAGTAAATATTATGAATTTTAAATTAATCAATGACCAACGATACGTTCATAAAGAAAAAATTAGCAGCAATGCATGCAAAAAGAAAAAGAAAAAAAAAATACCAAAGCTATAAAAAAATGGAAAATGTGGTGCTGTGCATCGAACCCGTGACACAAAGAATGTGTAACAACTAACAATGCCTTAACAAAGCCGCCAAGTTATACCCTTGTTAAAATTTTGCGACTACAAATATATAACTAGGGGAGGGTTCAAGCGAGAACTGTATTTTGTACGAGAACTACGAGAACCAATCTTGGCCGTTCATTTTGGATAATAGAGTTCATGGATGAAGAGCGTGAGGGGATTGAGTGTGGCAGGGTGCATGTAATGAATTCATGGGTAGGCAATCCAATTGAAGGATAGGGAGAATTGGACGGCTAAGATTGATTCTCGCGGTTCTCGTATGAAAAACCGTTCTCGTTTAAACTTTTACCTATATAACTATTACCAGAAAAGTTACTGTTCATAACTTTTTTAGTATATATAATATGTTCTGTTTTCTTTCCATTTAGATTAAGGCTATAAACAATCAGGGGCTGTTCTTACTTGTTAACAATGTGTGTGCTGCTCTTGTGTTGATCAAAACCATAAAAAATCAAGGGTTAATTGTGCTTCTTGTTAGCCCTTCTTGTTAACAAAGGTTATTTTCATCACTTAGACTATTTAAAGCTGTCAATTTGGGTCAGGTTATCGTGTTCGCGTCAGTTTTGTGTCGACTCATTTATTTTCTTGTCGGGTTTGGGTCATGTCACTTTTTTCATGTCAGGTTTAGATCGTGTTTCGTGTCGACGCATTTCACCAAAATGTATTTGGGGATTATTTTTTCTATTTTCGCATATGGTTTTCATTTTCAATTTTTCTAAATCCTTATTTGCTTCGATATTAATTTTGAATATGATTTTCATTCAGATTTTAACTTCAACTTCAATATTGGTTTCGATTGCATTTGAACTTTGGATACGGTGTTTGTTTTAGTTTAATTTCTTGTTTGCTTGTACGAAGTACTAATAAATAATGTTATTAAACAATCGAAATAAAATTAAAATAATATAATCATTAAATACAGTTTCTAAGCCAATCTAAAATATTAAATTACATACCAAGTAAATGTTAAAATCTGAAAATAATATGGTCAAAATAACAAATGAAAATAATGTTACATTGTTTTAGCTTTAAATCATTTATTGTTTATTTAAGTTTTTAACTGTGAAAGATTTTATACTTTTGTTGGCGGGTGTTATTGTCTAAGCTGTCATTCCCTTATTTACATTCATAACCTTTTGTTTGAAATTTAAATTTTAAGTTTTAAAGAAAATTTTATAAGTTTTATCTTTTTACGGGTCACTTTCGGGTTATTGGTTGACCCTAACCCGTCCCGTTTATTTTCGTGCCAACTTTGTGTTGACAGTGTGTAACTTTTTTCATGTCAAAATTTAGTCGTGTTTCGTGTTGGATCAAAAATTGTTAGCTTTAAATTTCATTCCAATTCCTTGGACAGTTTAATAAACTAAATAGAAAAAAATAGAGGTACGGAGCAACAGAATCTGACTTGTGCGTAGTTCAATTCTTTAACATATTCCATTCCATTGAGAAGAATGTGTAAACCAAATACAGCCCAACACCGCAATGCAGATTTTTAAAAACTCAGGGACCAAAAATCTTAGGTGGATTTGTTCATATCATTACACTAGAAGTTGATAGACTTATTGCATTGCTAAGTCGGATATGTTAACCACTACTCATAGTTTCATATCACAAAGTCCACAACCATTAGATACCAAAAGATATCTCTGACATCTTTTTAAAAAAATAATTAAAATAAATAATAGTAGTTCCTGTTTAGGGTCCGTCTCTCTAGACCTCCTCTTAAATCTTATTTGACCTTTTAATAATTAACCTTCAAATTTTCTATAAATAAACATAATTATTACCTACTAAAACCTAGCTAATAATAATATTGAATGAATAAAAAAGGTGGTTCAATCAAAACTTCCCCTTTTCCTCTATTCCTATGCGTATCTCTCCTACTCCCGATTTAAATTCTCATTTTCTAGTTCCAACGACCTCCTCTATCTACTCTTCCTCCCTCTCTCCATGCTAATCACCGACGTTGGTCGATGGCCACTGGCCTCTATGCTCTCCGTCACCACCACAGGCCTCTCTCTTAACAATCCGCCTACGACTACCATCTCTTTACGACCCGTCTGCAATTTCTCTCTATTGACGGTTTCTCTCTATAACCGATTACTATTTCTCAGTCTTCTTCATCTCTGGAAACCTCTCTTACCTCTCAGTAGTAAGTGTGTTTAAATCTAGCCGCTCTCTCTCCATGATTGTGGGTTTTGTGTTTTTTGAAATGACCCCTCTCCACTTTCATGCCACCTTCGGCCACAACAAGCTCCATGGCTTCTGTTGTTAGTTCTTAGTTTGTAGGTTTGAATATTTGTATTTTGTTATGTATCTCGGTTAGTATTAACCGATACAGGGGATACCAATCTCAGTCTATAGACCTAATTTAGTTGATAAGGGTCCCCTATATATAGAAAGCTAGGCGACCTATATAACAAGTTCTCTCATATTTCCCTTAATAGAAAAGTGGGTGTTTACACCTTTATGTGTGTGTGTGTGTGAGGAGTTCTCTCATCTTGATCTTAGCCAAATCTCGATTTTCATCTTGTTTTGTGTTGTTATTGGGCATACAATTGGTATCGGAGCCAATCCTTCATTAAATTGGTTCAACATCAACTTGTTTGATCTACTTTTTCACCCAAAAATTTCGTGTGTGTGTGAAAAACCGTGAAAACGAGTTCATCGAAAATCATTTTTTTATTCAAATCTTTGTGTTTGTGTTTGTGTTTGAAATGGATTGATTCATGGTTCGAAATACTTTTTCGCATCATTTACAGTTGGTTTCATTCAAATTGGTTAACATTTGGATAATTAGATCTGCATTTTCAACAAATTCTTCAAATACTCTTTTTTAGTTTGTTTTGGTTAGATAATGGTTAAGGAGTTGTTTATTTAGCTAGGCGAGTCTATTAGGATCAATTTTACTTGATTTGAAACACTTTTGTTTGGATCTCAAATTGGTGTTCTTCGACAGCAAGAACAGCTGAGAAAGGAAGTTGTTCCTCTCAATTTTTGACACTTGTGTTTCTCTGACTTAACCGATATCGAATCATCACCGTTTTGCTCATTGAATTTGACCTCAAACAAGTTTAGAGAGTTTTAAGAGTTTGAAATAGTTTCTCTTAAGTACTAGATAACCTACATCTAACTTCACCGGTATCATCAACAACCGATATCCAGCTTAAGCGAGGTTCATCAACCATTTCCAATCATCTTTTAACCACAATCCAACTCGATATCAAACACAACCGAAATCAAACATCAAAATCCAAACCCGATATCAAAAACACTTCTCTTGCACCCGATATCCATCAATTCCACACCCGATATTCATAACTGACATCCAGTTATCTCTTGCACACTTGAACAACTGAAATTCGGTCAAACTCTCTCAACCGAATTTTTCAAAAAAAAAACAACTTAACAAAGTCCAGTTCTACATAAGGTAGATCTGTACAACAAACTCAAAGATGTCAAATGAGATTTTGACTTTCAGTACTGATACCAAATCCCTAGTACTATTCAGAGGAAAGGTATATTTATAGATTTCATCGAGCACAACGAAAAGTATGGTGAGCTCATGAAACTAATTATTCTTGAAGGGGATGGAAAGTTCTACCGAATCCTTGAAGCTGATCCTAGAAACAACCCGCCCATTCTTGCTAATAGAAGACTAAAAACTCCTAATGAGTTCACTACTACAGAGAAAGAAAGAGCTAAAGCTGACAAGTTAGCTCGTTATTATCTACGTCAAGGATTATCAAGAGAAATCTATGCTCAAGTGGACAGTCTGATGACTACAAAGGAAATATGGGATGAGGTTAAGAAGCAAATTCAAGGAACTGAATACAGTACCTTGATTATGGAACCATGCTCATTAATACTTTTGATGACTTCAAAGCAAAAGAGGGTGAATTGCTAATTGACACATATGGACGCTTCCGTAGGCTTCTAAACGAGTTAAGGAACCATCAGATCATTAAGTCTAAACAAGAGAAGAATGTGAGGTTCCTAAACAGTCTAGGATGAGGTAGAGGATACATGTCAAACTTTACAAACAAATAAACAAAAATCTAAAGTCTGTGTCCTATCATGAAATCTAAGAAGATCTAAACCAATATCAAGAGGATGTGTTGCTAAATACCACTCCTAGGGTTGCATCTTATCCGTTAGCCCTTATAGCTACTGAAATGAGGTCTAGAAAATGTTCCAGGTCCTCTAAGGGAAAGCATATTTTGAAGACTGATTCAGAAATCTCAAGTGATGATGTTGAAGAGACAGAGGTAAATCAAGTTAGAAAGGTTATGTCTTTCATCATAGTGCCTTCAAAAATCATTTTGGAAAGACCAATAACAAAATTAGGTACACATGTAGATCAAGAAAGCAAGACAACTTCAGGGTTGATAGGAAGAGATTTGAGAAAGCTGAGGAGAAGAAGGAAGAAGAAAGGAAATGTTACAACTATGGTAGGATTGGGCACTACATTCGTGATTGTAGGAAACCCAAAGTGAAAGATGTCTCCTACTACAAACAAAAGCTTAGCTCAATGAAGAGAAAAGAGTCTGGAAAGGCTATGATGGTTGAAGAAGACCAGTTCCTCTCAGATACTGATGAGAGTGAAGAAGAAGAGGCACAAGCTCAATTTTGCCTCATGGCCAGGTACAACTCTGGAAGTGATGAAGGTGATGAAGAAAAAGATGATGGGGTTGAGGAGCTTGCTGATTCAGAGATTGAGGAGGATGATCAATGTAAAATTGCTAATGCTGAGGAAAAGATAAGTCTTCATTATGTTAAAGCACTTGTTGATCACATTCAAAAGCAAGAAAATTCAATAGATATCGAAAAATACATAAACGAACTCAACTCATGACCGAAAAAGAAGAAGAATTAGTCGAACTCATAAATAAAACAACCAAAACCATTCATGATTTAAATGCTGAAAAAAAGTGAGTGTCAAAGAGGATTACAAGCATTTACAATGGAAATGGCTCAATTATACTCTAAAATCAAAAACCTCGAAGACCAATTGGTAAAAAGGGGACAAACATGTAATATCCGAATTTTCAAAAATAAATAAATGGATATTATTTGAAATATTGGTTGTAATTTTTGTAACATAATGACCATAGTGAGAAATTGTTTTGGACTCATGGGGTTAGTTAAGTAAGAAGTTGTGGTAGATTGGGACTTTTTGGACTAATGAAACAACAACAGAATGATTGATAAAATGGGTTTAAGTACTCATGGGCTTAATTGGTCAAGTTGGGCTTAGGCCTATTAAAAGGAAGTATATAAGGGGTTTTAGGGCGCAACCCCAACACTTGTTACTGTTCTATTCATTCAAAAGAAGTTAGTGTGTGACTGTGTGTGTATCGCTCTCGAGGAAGCAAAGGAGAGGGGTCCCAAGAATCATTGTGGACTCAAAGAACTGTTAAGAGAATAATCAGGTAATGTTCCCTACCTCACTATGGTGTTGTAGCTATCAATCTTACCTTGTTTAAATGATAATAGGAGGAGTTAGAATCTGATTTTTTGGGTTTTTGAAGATATGAGAAAAACCCTGGTAAAATATTTAAACAAGGACACTTAATAAGTTGATAAATACAGATTTGTGTGAAAAAGGAAAGTTTTAAATAAGTGGAGAAATGTTTTGCAACAAGAATGAGTTAAATTGATTGAGTTTTGAGAAAGATTGATTTTGGCTATGGGGTCTGGGGTTTTTCAGAATGATGAACTGACAGGGAAGACCTTGGGTCGTGCGACAGTCACCTGGCACGTATGTGTAGGTCCATGCGACAGTCACATGGACATATGAATAGGTCCATGCGACAATCTCATGAGTGTATATGCATGCTCATGCGACTTCCACCTAGTACGTATGGGTAGCCATGCGACAGTCACCTAAGGGCATACATACATTCATGCAACTTTCCCTTAGAAGTATACATATGTTCATGCAAATTTCACCCGGAAATATATATAGCTATGCGACAGTCACCTAGTAGCGTGCTTGGTTTCATGTGACCTTCAGATGGTAGTGCAAGTACGCATGCGACTTTCGCATAGGGGTGTTCATGCGACTCATGCACATACGAATCCATGCGACTTAGTGTATGTGTAGATTTCATGCGACTTATGTGTGTGATGTGGTCCATGTGACTTACTCATGTAGTATTCATGCGACTCTCACATATATATATATATATATGTAGATATATATATGTATACACACTCTTCCGACTCATGGGAGCTGTGTAAGTGAGTAAGAAACTAGTACCTGGAGTTGACCTTTTTGGACTTGGATCAGGTGACGGTCAATTGAAGGATAATCACGAGTAAGGTTGTAAAGTAAGGACAGCGTAACGAGAACTACTGGAAGGTGAGTATTCTTACTTACATTTCTAAATAGACGTCAAATACGTTTGATAGTGTCTAAGAAGGTGATTAATAATTATGGAATGCGTGAATGCTATGTGTAGACCAACACTTCGGTGTCGGGTATGTTTTAAATAGACTTTGCATACGACTAACGACGTGTAAGTAGGTGATAAGTTATGAGGCATGTGAATACACACAATTGTACATGATGGTAGTATGTGTGACGTGTTATGTATGTGGTATATGATAATTATATCATCAGTATTCACACTTATGAATTAGATAGACTGTGAATATGAATGCATGCAAATGAATACGTGAATAGCTATGGGTTATGACGGAAATGTGATTAGACTGTTTACTTCGGTAACGGGTATGACTAGACCGTTCACTCCGGTGACGGGTATGTGCAGACCGTACACTTCGGTGTCAGGTATGAGACCAACACTTCGGTGTCGGGTATGAGACCAACACTCCGGTGTCGGTTATGAGACCAACAGTTCGGTGTTGGGTATGAGACCAACATTTTGGTGTCGGGTATGTTAGACCGTTGTGACGACAACGGGTGAGATGAGACCGTCCTAGTTGACGGGTATGTTGAGAGCACTTACTACGGTAGTGGGTATGAGATATGTGTTATTTGATGAGACCGTCTAACAGACGGGTATGTTGAGACCACTTACTACGGTAGTGGGTATGAGATATGTGTTATTTGATGAGACCGTCTAACAGACGGGTATGTTGAGACCACGTACTATGGTAGTGGGTACGGAGAATGCATTTGATGAACTGTTTGGTTTGTAAGTAAAGTACTCACTAAGCTTTGTGCTTACAGTTGTTTAACCATCTTTTCAAGTGATGACCACAGCGGGGCTCAAGTTCGTGTTTGATAGCTCATCCCCAGTAAGCTTCCGCTATGTTTTCACTCTCTCGAATTTTCTAATGTAATCCAAAATAATTGTACTCGAACGTAAGATTTTTATGGGTTTTCACCCGGGATGTAATTGATATTATACAGATCTGAGCATATCCTCCGACAAACCGGAGTTCTACACTTTCTTCCATACAACATTTCATATGGCGGCATTCTAATACTCGAATGGTAGCTGTTGTTATACGAAAACCCTGGTAATGGCAAATACATATCCCAACTACCACCAAAGTCAATAATACAAGATCTGAGCATATCCTCCGATGTCTGTATAGTTCTTTCACTCTGTCAGTCCGTCTGAGGGTAGAAAGCTGTACTAAAATGCAACTTAGTCCCCATATCTTCATGAAACTTACTCCAGAACCTGGAAGTAAACCGTGTATCTTTATCCGAGATATTTGTAACAGGGACTCTATGTCTAGTTATGATCTCTTTCATATACGCATCCGCCATTCTTTCAGAGGTATATGCTTCTTTAATTGAGATGAAATATGCACTTTTGCTGAGTCGATCGACTACTACCCAGATGGCATCAAACCCCCACGATGTTTTAGGTAGCTTGGTAATCAAATCCATTGTAACATGTTCCCACTTCCATACTGGTATGTCCAGTGGTTGTAACTTCCCATGTGGTTTCTGGTGTTCTACTTTTACTTTAAGGCAAGTCAAACACCTTTTGACGTGCCCGGCTATTTCATGCTACATTCCTGGCCACCAGTAGTTCATCCTCAGGTCTCTATACATCTTTGTAGCTCCTGGATGGATTGAAAGTTTAGAGTGATGTGTCTCCTCCAGAAGAATTTGCTTCACACCTCCATAACTAGGTACCCACACATGACTATAACGGGTCAAGAGATCTCGACTATCCCTTGTTAACTTTGATACATGACCTGTGATACGCTCCTTGTTTTGATTACCTTCTTTGACTGCTTCAGTCTGAGCGGCTTTGATCTTATCAAGTATAGGAGAAATAGTTGACATTCTTATTGTATGCATTTGTATCTAAATGATTCCCGACTTTCAGCTTAAAGCATCAGCAACCACATTAGCTCTTCCTGGGTGGTACAATATTTCACAATCATAATCTTTCAAAAGTTCTAACCACCGTCTCTAACGCATGTCCATATTCTTCTGCTCCAAAAAGTACTTAAGACTCTTGTGATCTGAATAAATGGTGCACTTAACCCTACGCCATATCTTAAGAGCAAATACGACTGCCGCTAATCCCAAGTCATGTGTTGGGTAGTTGCTTTCGTGAACTTTTAACTATCAAGAGGCATAAGAAATAACTTTTCCCTTTTGCATCAATACACACCACAACCCTCTGTACGAAGCATCACAATAAACCACCATATCTTCCACTCCATCTGGTAGTGTAAGTATCGGGGCATTACACAACATGTGCTTTAGTATCAAACGCCTTCTGCTGATCATCTTTCCATTTAAACTTTGTATTCTCCTTAGTCAATTGAGTAAGGGGTACTACTATCTTTGAAAAGTCTTGAATAAATTGTCTATAATATCCGGCAAGTCCAATGAAACTTCTCACATCCGTAGGATTCTGAGGCTAATCCCATTTCATCACGGCTTCCACTTTAGCGGGGTCTACTTTAATCCCATTTTGATCGAAAACATGACCCAAAAGTTGTACCTCTCATAACCAAAATTCACACTTGGAGAATTTCGCGTATAACTTCTCCCTGCGCAATACATCTAATACTTCGCTGAGATGAACACTATGTGCTTCTGCTGTTTTGGAATAAATAAGAATATCGTCGATAAACACAATCACCGATTTATCAAGCATAGGTCTACAAACCCTGTTCATCAAATCCGTAAACACTACTGGAGCATTCGTAAGACCGAATGCCATGACTACAAACTTGAAGTGCCCATAACGTGTTCTAAATGCTGTCTTGGATACATCTTCTTCTTTGATCTTAACCTGATGATAGCCTAACCGAAAATCTATTTTTGAAAACCATGATGAATCCTGTAGCTAACCGAATAAATCATCTATTCAGGGAAGTGGGTACTTATTCTTGATTGTCACCTTGTTAAGTTCTCGGTAATCTATGCACATCCTAAACATACCATCTTTCTTCTTAACAAACAAAATTGGCGCGCCCCATGGTGAACTCTGGGCCATATAAAGCCCTTATTTGTCAACTCTTCTAGTTGCTTCGTCAATTCTTGTATTTCTGGTGGTGCCAATCTATACGGGGCTTTAGCTTTAGGTTCCGCTCCTGCTACTACCTCAATTCTGAATTCCAATTGGCGAGTCGATGGAATCCTTGATAGGTCATAAGGAAAAACATCGGGGTAGTCACAGACTACTAGTATATCTTGGACCTGTTGTTGCTGCTTTCTTCCGATCATAGATTCCTCTACATAAGCTACAAATTTTGTACAACCATGAGTCAAATACCTTTTTGCTTTTGCTAAGGAAGAAATTGAAATACTAACTCTTTCACTCTCACGTCAAATAATAAGTTCTTCCCCGCTTAGGGTCTGAACCCGTATTGTTCTCTGGTAACACAATATCTGAGCTTAGTACTGACTCAACCAATCCATACCAACAATTACTTGAAATTCTTTCATCGCAATAGGAATAAGGTCAATAGGGAACTGACAAGTGTTTATCTCTATCGTGTTATCTCTATATATACTACTTACAAAAATAGTCTTATCATATGCTATATCTACTTCCAAAGGGAACTCTAATTTAACAGGGGAAGTAATAAACTGAATGCAAAATGAAATTGCAGCAAACGATCTACTTGCACCAGAATCAAATAATACCAGCGGGTATGCTATTAACAACAAAAGTACCTTCTACCACACCTGGTTCCACTTTGGCCTCTGCTGCCGTAAGTTGGAATGCTCTCCCCTTTGCCTGGGGCACGTCTGTTTTCTGATTCCTACCCTCGTTGATGCAAACCAGGGGTAAGGGATTAACTGACTTCCTCTGTGAAGCTGACAACTTAGAACATTGAGCTTTAAGGTGTCTTGGCTGATAACAATTATGACACACCTGAAGCGGTTGGTTACAATCTCTAGCTACATGCCCTTATTTTCCACACTTATAACAACCTGGAAACCCCATTTTACATTCTCCAGGATGACTCCTCCCACACTTAACACATTTTGGTGGGGGAGCTAACCCTCCCCGCTGTGATGCAATTGCTGGCTTTTTACTCGGTACATTCACCGGTTCACTTTTTCTCTTTCCACCAACAATTCCCTGTCAAATTAATTCTTGTTCCTGCCTCCACGTCAAGTTCATCATTTCGTCTACTGTAGTACAAGTAACAATTGCTAAGGCCTCACAGATATCATTCCTAAGAACAGAAATGTATCATTGCATCTTTATTGACTCTATAGCCACATATTCAGGACAGAAACGGGCCATCTCTAGAAACTTCTTTGTAATGTCATCCACCGACTCTGTCGTCTGCCTCAAGGCCAGGAACCCCTCTATAATCTTATCTATACGAGCTTTAGGTGAAAACTGCACCTCAAACAAATCCTTAAACTGAGTCCATGTCATAACCTCAATAGGTGCTTTTCCCTTCCTCTGCAACAACATAGCCCACCAATCTTTAGCGGACCCGCATAACAAATTCGATGCATACATAACCTTCATCTCTGGCAAACACCCACTAGTACGGAAAGCACCCTCCATCTCTACTATCCATCGGTTACTTATAATTGGATCTGTAACCCCTTCAAAAATAGGTGGCTTACATGCTGCAAAGTTAGTTGACATTTGATCGAGCACTTGTGTGATAATGTATAGGACACTTCCCTGTAAAGCTTTGCTTAATTCCAGAGTTGTAGTCTCTTTCATTGTATTGTGTTCCATATCATGAACTTCCTCAGTAACTAGAATTTCTTCTGTAGGGCCACTTGATGTTCCAGTAATTGGAATAGGAATAGCATCCAAAACATTTGAATCTCTGGTCTCCCAAGGTCGTTTTGCCTCAGGCTGGTGCGTTGGTCCCATATTAACTTTTTCTACATTTTTCGTACTAAAAATGGTTGTCTCAAGTGTAAGTAACACAGTAGCTACTTTCTATGTTCACAGCCCGACTGTACTGCATCTACACACTTTATTTAACATCTTATCATACATAATCCATGGGGCTCATCATGATTTCATCAAGCTTAAGTGTGTACCATGCATTTATAACAATATGGACCCTATATCATTATGAACACATTACACTTTACTTATGCTTAACTTAACCAATCAAATTCCCGCTTCATAACACTTAGCATTTAGCCACATAGCTGCTACACATGCATATACAAGATATCTCATGCTCAAATTGCTATAACAAATAGTGATTATACTTCTACTACTTCTATGCTCACCAAGGTTTACTGCCCCGGGGATAGCTCCACTTAATCTTAAAACCATGGTTTAACTTCAGACATCACACTCATGTGTGCCCGAATCTCTTAAAACTTGGCTCTGATACCAAGTTGTAACACCACTTTTTCTTGCTTAAAACAAATTTACATACTTAATTTGTTTAGCACCAAAGCCTATTAAAGTTTACAAAAAGGTTGATTCGTAACTACATATGTACTAACTTTACAAAAGTTATGTTAATAGCTTTCTTAAACACCCGGAGCTATCCATCCACTCACGGAGCTGGGGCCTTACCCTTGCTGGAACCAAAGTCACCTGCAACACACCACTTCGAAACATAAGCTAACGCTTAGTAAGCATACTCTCTGAATCTAACTCAATAATCATGAAAAGAAAAACATTCCCGAGGATATCTTGCTTCCAAGCTGCAATACCTGCAAACCTGTACATACTTCTACTATCTTAGGACACAACTACACCACCTGCGTAGTTATATCCCTTAGCATTATTAAGGTACACAACTACGCCACCTTTATAGCTGTACAGCGTATTCACCATTCTGTGTATAGCTATACCACCTGCATAGCTATGCACATCTACTATATCACGAATATAAATAAATCTATCTCACTCAACTGTAGAATCATGCAACACTCATGTATATATACATATAACAGATACATGCATACTATTCTGAATCTTCACATACATATGTACTAAACATATAAACAAGTAGTACACTCACCTGAGTATTTAAATATAAGTCAAAGGTGCTAACTCACGAATATCTCAGTGAATACGCCAACACTTACCACCTACAAACGATAATTGAATAACAAATAAACTTATAACTTTACTCGACAATCATAACTGAAATAAGCATGGGCGCGCCCGTGCCCTACCATAGGCACGCTCGTGCCTAAGCTTGGTGCGACTTTCTCATCCGACTTACAGATCCAACATATGGATCCGACTTATAGAGTCGTACGACTTATAGGTACGCCCGGGCCTTATGAACATATGGCGGTCACGCCACAGGGCACGACCGTTCCCTTTAATGGCACGCCCGTGCCTACGCCGACCTACACTAGTAAGTCGTCCGACTTACCTGAAAATCACAATTTTTTAATCTATACACAATCTAAATGTTTTCCAGCACTTGGAAATCATACTAGTACCACTATAACTGCTAAATAACAACAATAAACACCTTTTTACTTTCAATATCAATGATTCAACCTTAGAACCACTTTCTTAACTCAAAACACATGAAGATATGATAAGAATCCATACCTTAGTGTTCTAGGATAGCTTATGCTACTATAATTAGATAAAAGAGCTATGTTTTCTTGATTGAAACTGAACTTCCAGACTTGATAGCTAGAGAGAAAGTTATGGATGTGTAATTTGAAGGTTTTTGACTTTTCCAAGTCAAACTATCACTTCCCATATACATACATACATACATACATACATACATACTTCTAATGAATTGCACAACAGCCCCCTGAACTTATTATCTATCGAAATGACAGTTTTAGCCCCTCTAGTTTTGCAAGCATTTCTAATCTTAATTAGAAAAGCAATAAATAACACAATCTTCAAATAATTTGATATTTAATGTACTAACGAACCTTGAGGCGGTACAACTCTTCCCTACTTGGAACGATTTCATCCCCGAAATCTATTGTGCAAATAATTTAAGGTAACTCTGTTTCATCTCACTTTCTGGTTCCCAAGTGAACTCTAAACCTTTTCTGTGCTTCCAGTTTACTTTAACGAGTTCTATTTGTTTATTTCTTAGCTTCTTGACTTTTCTTTCCAATATTGCTACCGGCTGTTCTATATAACTAAGCTTCTCATAAATAGTCACATCTTGCAATGGGACAATCGTAGATTCATCCACCAAACATTTACGAAGGTGAGATACATAGAAAGTGTTGTGGATCTGAGACATCTCTTCCCGAAGTTCTAGTCTGTAAATTAAGCTATGCACCTCTACTATATCACGAATATAAATAAAAGCTATCTCACTCAACTGTAGAATCATGCAACACACGTGTATATATACATCTATAATAGATACATGCATACTATTCTGAATCTTCACATACATATGTACTAAACATACAAAGAAGTAGTACACTCACCTGAGTATTTAACTATAAGTCAAAGGTGCTAACTCATGAATATCTCAGTGAATACGCCAACAATTACTACCTACAAACGGTAATTGAATAACAAATCAACTTATAACTATACTGGATAGTCATAACTGAAATAGGCATGGGCACGCCCGTGCCTAAGCTTGGTGTGAATTTCTCATCCGGCTTATAGATCCAACATATGGATCCGACTTATAGAGTTGTACCACTTATAGGTAAGCCCATGGTCCCAAGGGCACGCCCGTACGTCCGGGCTTTATGAACATATGGCGGTCATGCCAGAGGGCACGACCGTACCCTTTAAAGGCACCCCCGTGCCTACGCCGACTTGCACTAGTAAGTCGTCCGACTTACCTGAAAATGACCATTTTTTAATCTATACATAATTCAAACATTTTTCAGCACTTGTAAATCATACCAGTACCACTATAACTGCTAAATAACAACAATAAACACCTTTTTACTTTCCATATCAATTATTCAACCTTAGAACCACTTTCTTGACTCAAAACACATGAAGATAAGATAAGAATACATACCTTAGTGTTCTAGGATAGCTTATGCTACTATAATCAGATACAAGAGCTATGTTTTCTGGATTCAAAATGAACTTCCAGACATGGTAGCTAGAGAGAAACTGATGGTTGTGTAATTTAAAGGTTTTTGACTTTTCCAAGTCAAATTATCACTTCCCATATATATATATATACACACACACATACTTCTAATGAATTGCACAACAGCCCCCTGAACCTATTATCTATCGAAATGACAGTTTTAGCCCCTCTAGTTTTGCAAGCATTTCTAATCTTAATTAGAAAAGCCACAAATAACACAATCTTCAAATAATTTGATATTTAACGTACTAACGAACCTTGGGGCGTTACAATGATAGTACCCATAATGACCATGTGGTTCAAGAGGCTGACGAGCGAACTGAACAAGTACATACACGAGTGGACTAGGGGAACATATCATTCACTCCCGACAACCGTTATACGGTGGATGCTTTGTGCTCCACTACCTTGACGGGAGATGTGGACCCCCACGATGACTTGTTGACTATGGTTGGCCACCATGGAACATACAAGGTCTAGTGGACTTGTCCCCTACATCTTATGTGATAAGTTATGTGATGCCATATTATTTAAAATGGATGATGACTTGTTTTAACAGTTAACTGTTTTTGGTACACTCACTAGCTTTCTGCTATGTTTAAATGTTTTGTATCCGCAGATAAATAGTTGCTAGTGCCGGTAAGGCGGGTAGAAGCTTTTAGGAAGCTTATGATGTGACCTTTTGAATACATGTTTGGATATGTGACAACTACTCTTCTTTTGTTTAACTGCTGGTTAATGTTTGTGTGTTAAGATATCAAGTAACACCAAACTTTTTGTTAAACTATGTTGAAGCTTCTGCACGCTTTGGTATTAAGTATATGTAAATTATATTCCGTTTTCTATGTTTAAAAAGTTGAAAATTATACTAAAAATCAAGGTGTTACAGATCCAGTAAGTATACATTTAAATAGAGAACGGTGAGAACACTTGTAGGCCAATTATTTAATTAGATAAATAAGGACTATAAACTCAAGATAACTTAATTAAACCAAATAATTAGAACTTAACGTACCTTAATTAAACCAAGTTTAATATCAACCATTAACTATAGATAACGCAAGGACTATAAATGGTTCTCTTAATTCTAAACTTAAAAGGTGTTTATATATATATATATATATATATATATATATATATATATATATATATACTAGCGGGGTACCCGCGTAATGCGGCGACGGTGAATAAAAATGGTTTGTAAGGAGTTGTTTTGATAGGTATTAATCAAGAGGACACACAAGACGTAATTTTGTAATTTTTATTTAGCCGGTGAAAAGGGAATAAAATTTAGATGTAATTTTGTAATTTTTATTTAGCAGGTGAAAAGCGAATATTATATATTTTCCCTAATTTATGGAATGTTATTAAGTTTATGGAATATTTTGTTTCGTAAGTTTTGCTATGAAATTTATAGAAAGGTAATATTCTGAAATTTATGAAAAATGAATGTTATTAAGTTTATTTTATGGAATTATTTTTTGGTAGATGATGGTAGAATAGTAATCTTATGTGACTTAAAATTTAAGACTTTTAAAGAAAAAGTTTAAATGCTTTATATAATAGTATATATATATATCTTACTCCTATATAATGCATTTACCACCTAAAAAACTCTTAATTTTAAGAAGAGTAAATTTATTAAAATACCCCTCCTTTAAGTCCACAATTAATGAATTTAAACAAATAAATATTAAAAACATAACCGATAATTAATGAATTTAAATCAATACTTATAACTGAAATATTTCTAACCATATATTTTTAATATTAACTTTTGATTCATGAGATCACCATACTTATAACTGAATTAAGTCTAATCATACATTTTTAATATTAACTTTTGATTCATGAGATCACCTAAATTCCTGTTTTCAATAAATCAAGTTCAGGAGATTTCACAGACACCAAACAAATGAAAGAGTCAAAGAGTTCAAATTTATAAACATTGTATTCTAACTCAATTACATAATAATTGGAACTATGAAACATTACACACACACATATACATACATATATATAATCAACAACTTCATGATTCAGTCATGCGACAAAATTCTTCCAACAAACTGAAAGACAAATAACTCAGAGTTAGCAATTTAATTCTTAATTTCAAAGTGGCTCTCGCAAAGAATCTTCACAAACTCATATTATCTTCATCTCGCAAGGAATCTTCACAAACTCATATTAGCTCTTTGTGATTATTCTGCACAAAACTCATCACAACCTCCTCTTTATTCGCCGCCGTCGCATTGCGCGGATACCTCACTAGTATCTATACTACTATATAAAGCATTTAACATTCTCTCTCCTTTTAAATTTTAAGACTTCTTAAAATTCAATCAATATATAATCTTGACCCTTCATTTAATCTAAATTAATCTCATCCACTCAATCTTTAACTATTTTATTATCTCCTAATTTACTTTAACTTTTTATTCAAAATATATTCTCTCATATTAACATAATTATTCACCCACATCAACATAATTTTTAAAATCTTATCAACTCTTCTCTTTATTCATCAATATAATTTTTTTTTCTTATTTTATTGTCTTTTAGAATTTATTTCTAAAATTAATAAAATAGTTAAATGTAATTAAAAGAAAATTTGATAAAAACCGGATATGTTACTGTAGAAAACTTTTCCGTGACATTGAATCGCGCGAATAACATATCATTACATTCTTGAAAGCGACATATTGTAAACCAAAATCTATTTACCGCCGCAGCATTGCGCGGGTATGATGCTAGTATATATATATATATATTTATATATGAAAGTTGGAAACACCGAAATATCGTGAACAGTAGTCATTATCTTATGATTGAATCATACTTTAATAATATGATTATATTTTATGTATATAGGTTTTCATATTAAAATGATGTTGATTCTCTTTGTAGGTAACCTATGTCCACTTGCCCCACCTTCCTTGACATAAACATGATAGATTGTGATTTTCTGTTATCAATTTTATTGAAGAAATGGGTATAACAATGAGTTTTATACATGATACATTTAAAATTGGATAAAATAGATGATGCTTATGTTATTATGTTAAACATATATCATATCTATCTGTCGTTAGATATCTATAGTTATAGTTATTTTATTAATTTTATATGTTGAATTTTAGAACTTATGTAATCCGGAAATTAATCTTTTCATCTATGATAAATTTATGATCATCTACATTTTATCTCTCTCGTCGTTAAGCAATTTATCAATCTATGTTAGATATATGATTATCTATATTTTATCTTGTTGAGACGGGATTGAATTTTGTTATTAGAACTTATGTAATTAATTTTCAAAACTTAAACTTTAACGGTATATAATATTTGATAAATTTCCATTCCGAACTTCTAAAAGTTGGTTACATCAAAACAAGTTTTAATAGCTAATTATATCAATAATAAAACTTAAATTTAAACTTGTAAGAGTTGATTTGTTATATTCTCCAACAGATTTGAAAGTAGATTTATATAAAGGGACTCATTTTTTTACTTAAAATAAGCGACTTGTTCTTATCTTATGCTTGTAGTAAAACATAATAAGTTATGTTTAACCCTAACATGAGATGATGTTAAACCTTATAAAAAATTTTCAATTTTTTATACGTAAAATATACAAACAAATATATCTATACTATATTATAAAACATTTATGTCTTTTGTATTCTCTTAATTTTAATAAACTGAAATTACTAATTTATCCTTAATATTAAACTAAATGAAAACTATTAAATAAAGTAACTATTTAATGGAGTTAATGACAATCTTATATACCATTTTAATAAGTAAACCTTCTAAAATAAAGAATATTTAAAAAAATCAAATCAATACGAATTAACTTAATAATAACAAAAATTAATAATGAACCCTTTCATATTAAACTTAACTATTAAACTCTATTAAATATTGGGTTAATAATGGTTTAACTATCAAAGTTTAATTTCAGTTTCGGTTTAACCATGAGAGTTTTTTTATTAAACCATTTTACCATAAAGTTTTGAACTTATTATGATTTAAACCTCAAAGTTTTTTTTGCAAATGATTTAAATCTTAATTTTTTTTACAAAAACTTATTAATCTCTTCCGTTTTGTATTGTTTTTTACTTTACCCACTTTCTTTCATTATATATGTTAGTTTTTTTAGAAACTTAACAAAACTTAAGGGGTTATACTATTTTCTAACAAAAATTTAAGAGTTAAATCACTTGGAAAAAAACTTTAATATTTAAACTTAAAAGAAAGTGTAACTTTGATGGTTAAATCATAACAAATTTAAACTTTATGGTAAAACCATTTAAAAAAACTTGAATGGTTAAACAGAAAATAAACTAAAACTTTGATGGTTAAATCATTACCGACCTTTAAAAATTACGTATAATTAGAAGTATTAAATCTAAATAATATATAACCTACATTTATAAAAATTTCTGGACTTTAAATGGGTAATGTGATTAAAATAGCATAGAGTTATAATGTCAACACTCTTATTGGATTTTACCATTTATATTAAATTTTATATATTTATTATAATTTAGACAAGAAACACACTACGCTTGTTTTAAAAACGGATAAGTTGTGAAAAAAATTATTCGTCTCCGATGCATTACACGAGTACATTGCTATTGTATATATATACACACATACAATTTGCTCTATTCATTTAAAGAAACTTTGAACACCCTATACGAAAACCAAAATTTTCAAGCAACCATGTTTAGATAACAAAATAAAAAAATGTGACGTGAAAAACACAAAATTTTGCTAAAAACATATTGCAAGTAGATTGGATTGAGTGTTTTTTACTATATTTAAACCAAAAAACTTGAGATAGAAAGAACAGGTTGAGTGAATGTGCTCCCTTTTTTATAAATATAAAATCTACTTGCCTAGTTTCTTTCTTGTCTATTTCCACCCTTTTTTGGCATAATTTACATTACCCCCTCAAGAAATTTACATAAACAGAGCTTGGATTTTGGAGTCACCAATTTTTTTCACCTTCTATACAACTCCAAATACCAACATATCAAATATCAAGACCCACCTGACTTCATTTTCAACTCCCTTTGTTTCTCTCTGATCACACTCTTCTTCATCATCTTCATCAAGACCCTCTAGAGAGAATCTAGGGTTTCAAGAACTTGGTATTCAGATGTTTAAGACAAAACCCAGGTGAGAATTTTGAATCTTTTTATCTTTTTTTCATCAAAATAGCCTGAAATGGATTGTATTTGTAGTTCTAGGGTTCATTCAAGTTAAAGCTTTAAGCTTTTTCAATACCCTTTTGTTTTGTCGTGTTTCTGTGTAGTTTTTCTGCAAATACTGCATGTTTTTTCATATGGGTTATTGTTAATTTGAAGAATTTGATCTTGGTTTGATTGTCTCTTTGTGTGTTTTTATGTATGCGTTTTGATTAACTTGCAAAGATAGCATGGTTCATATGCTTGTTGCTAAATTTAGTTGTTTTTGTTTATAAAAAAAATATAAGAAAGTGAAGCTAAATGAAGTCAGTTTTATGAAATTCAAGTATTCAACAGTGTTTCATTTGTAATTTATTAGTTACATGAAGTGGGTGAGAGCTAATTGTATTGAAATTTTGGTAACTCATAACTGGAAATGAAGAAATTTAGGGCGTATTCGGCAACGGGCTTATGGGGATTACAGGGGTTTGAGATTCTAGTTTTCATAATCCTAAGCCCTCTAGCCTTGTTCGGGTGTTAATATCTTGAGGGGATTATTAAAAACATAATCCCTCGTAAGCCCCAAAAATAAAAGTCTTTTCAAGTAGCTTATGACTTGGGCTTGTGATTATTAATTAATCACCCCAACTCTAGCTCCAGCCCAGCCTCTTTCGCCAAACACACCCTTAGTGAATAGTTAGTTGGTAGTAAATGATTACAAAGTTTGTATGATATCATTAATAATATAATTTTGCAAATAAGATGAAGTTATTATGCATTAAATTTTTTACTATTGTGTGCTTTTGATCTGCCTGGTCCATTTCTTTTATGCTTAATTTATTATTTTATCTATTTAACCTGTTGAAGATACAATATAATCAAAGTAACCCATTCATAGGTAAATTTGATTTAAATTTCCTACCCCTAGTCCATACCATTGGTATTTCTAGTTGTTCTGAACTTCTGATATTTACACCGAATTGTTTATCAATATGCAACTTGTAGTTGCTTCTTTCTCACATTAACCGTCCATCTAATGAAAATTACGACGCTTGACTCTAAATATATTTAAAAATTTACAAAAAATAAAAATAAAAATCAAAGAATAGTGGTACTCCAAACAAATAGTTAGAAAAGCTGCCTTAACTTCCACTTTAAGACTTGCATTTTTGACTTCATGTGTTTCTTGACTGTTTGCAAACCTTTAAAATACATTTGGTTTATATTGATCCAACGGCTACATTTGATTTTCTGAATAGATTACATGCTGCATATGGTATTTCATTTACAAAATTGTGCCTTTTAATTCACATATTACTTTTTTCAGAAAATATGGAGACTTTTTGACTGTTATAACTTGATAACACCAAGTTGTTGAAACACTCTTGGCGTAGATATGGCCACCGAAAGTCCGATTCGGATAATTGAAGCAAGCGGAAAATGGGCATCATGTAATGATATGAAATCATTTGGGAAACCATCTACCAATATGGCAATCGAAGACTTGGGATTGGTCTTAAAAGGCCAAATATTGAAAGGGCAAAAGAGTAATTTACCTCCTAACAGAAGTGGAAGTGCACCTCCAAGCATTGAAGGATCATTTGCAGCCATTGAAAATCTCATGTTTAGAAAAAACTTCAATGCTGCTGATTCTAATATTTCCGAGTCTGAAGAACAACGTCGGGCCGATCCATCTTATATTGAATATTATTTGGCCCATGTTAATTTAAATCCTAGATTACCTCCACCGTTGATTTCAGCTGAAAATCGGAATTTCTTTCGGAATGTACGAGGTACCAGAAATAATAAGAGATTGAGTTCTTTTGATGATACTTTGAGCAACTCGTTACAGATAGATCATAGTAATCTTTCTACTCATAAAGAAGAGTCTGATGATGATAGCTCCCCGAAACAGGTAAAGTCATTATCATTTAGTGAAAAGATTTATTAAAATTGAAGCTTCTTGTGTTGTTGAGTTTATAATATTCGGTTATAATCAAGGTTGTACAACTCGCTAGGCGGTGCTCAAGCGGTCGACTGGGGTGTAGGGAGTAATCGGCCTAGGCAGGGAGTACTCGGGGAGTATTCGGATTGAAACTTTTATATGTAAATTTCAAAATTATAGGGTATGACACATTCATGGGACTATAAAATTACAAAATAAATACTCAAACAAGCTGTTAACTCATGACACGAGGAAACTGGTTATGTATTAATGGCTTTAATTAAGGAAACTAAGGAGACTAAGTATTTATAAAAAAATTTAAGACCTAATTATCCTAAGTTTGACCGAATTGGGGTTGAGTTTTGCATTACTCGGATTCACCTCAACTCGGCAAGGTCACAAACCTTGTCACGAGTACTCGGGGAGTACTCGGCCTTGGAAAAGGAGTTTTACAACACTGGTTATAATGCACATACACATACACGTACACATATGTAAACACATGCTTATGAATATTTTGGTTATATTGCGAAGTCTATTTACATACAGGAAGATCTTTCTCAAGCACAGTCCCCTGAATCTACTCAAACTCGCCTGTTTGGACATGAACCGAATGATGACTCCAACCCCACAACCACTAATGTCCTGAATTCATCATCTATAGACGGTATTAGGGGCAATATGGTAATTAAGTCACCCGCAAACAAAAGCTTAAATGATCATTCAGAAGAAGATGTTTCTATTAGTAGTCCTGCTGATGCTGATGTTTCTGCTTTTAGAAATGGAATCGTTTCTTCAAATGTATCCAACTTTCCAAAGTTAGAGAGTGAAATACATCAAATTGATTGGCAACAAAGAAACCCCTTTCAAGTTCATGCTACCCGCCATCAGATCGTATCATTACCTCAAACATATGTCGGCATGAATCAATTTCTTCTAAATCCTATAAATTTGTCTTCGGAGGTTCAACCGATACTGCAGTCCTCAGGTTTCACCCCGCCACATTATGCAACAGATCCTGGATATATGACTTCGGCGACCCACATTTACCCGAATATGATTCCAACTGGATATTTCCCACAACAATACACCATTGGGGGGTATCCTTTCAACCCACCTCACATTTCACCATATGCAACGGGATATCTTCCAAACAATCTATTTTCAACACCTTTTAGCAGTGCCTTTAGTGGTCAAAGTCAAACATCGGGAGTCAATGCACAGCATTTTAACAATTTTTATGCACATCTTGTGGTACCCTTTTCTGGGGAAGAACAGAAAGCACAATCTTTAGGAGGTTTGGGTAATATTAATTTGAATTCAAGAAGGGTTGGTTCCACGAGTCCTTACTATCTCGGGAACCCGGCAAATAACGATTTCTTGCAATTTCCAACTTCGCCCTTTGCGAGTCCAATTATCCCAGGGTCTCCAATAAGTGGGGGTAGTTACCCGGGTAGGAGAAATGAAGGCGTGTATGGTGGTTGGAAGGGTAATAGCGGAAATCATGTTATTAATGATCCAAAAATGTTTTCGTTTCTTGAAGAGTTGAAATCGGGTAAAGGTCGCAGGCTTGATTTATCAGACATTTATGGACACATTGTTGAATTCAGGCAACTTCTGAACCGATTGATAATTCCAAGTCTTTTCTTTTCGTTTTTTTTGGATGAAATTATTCATGTTTATAATAATTGGTGCAGTGTTGATCAACATGGAAGTCGATTCATTCAACAGAAGTTGGAAGTTTGTAGCAATGCAGAGAAGGAATCTGTATTTAAAGAAGTTATTCCTCATGCTTCGAGACTAATCACTGATGTTTTCGGTAATTATGTTATTCAAAAGGTGAGGCAACACAGTTTATCTTGTAGTTTATTTTTAGCATCCTTTCTTATAATTTTCGTATAGGTACTTCCGTAAAAAGGAACTTTTTGAAGTTTTATGGGATACCTGACTAAGAGTAAATGTCACGATATTTATATATCGAATAGATGGCTTATTTGTTTTTTTTAATTGTAGTTTTTTGAGTACGGTAGTGCTGAGCAAAAGAGGGAGCTCGCGAACCAGCTTGAAGGTCAAATAATGCCTTTAAGTCTGCAAATGTACGGTTGTCGTGTAATCCAAAAGGTATATTATTTATCGTCTTTGTATCATCAAGTTTTTCTTTTTTTCCTTTTTCTTTAATGCATTGACACCTATAATGCCCTTAGTGTTGGCAATTTCATCCCGAATACTATGAGTGGCTCGATTTGGGTTGTTTTATACTAGTCAAACAAGGCCAAAAATGAAAAAAAAAGTTACCTAAATGAGTAGCATGTCGAATCGAAAAATTTAGCTAGCTAAGGAACGGCTGAAAATCAGTCTAATGGGTTTAGAGAGTCACCAGTAGTTTAGTGCATACAACCTCCTAAACTATTTCTTTTCAAGATTTAAACTATTATTATAACAAGATAACTTTTTTTCTATAAAAAAATGAGAAAATGGACAAAAAATTGTTTCCTGGTTATCCCAACTTGACCCGGGCTTGTTTTGAACCATGCAAAATTGATTTGTTTTTAACCTTTTTTCAAGGTTGTAAAAATTGCTCGACGGTATACTGGTCGACTACCTTCAAGCGATTAATCGACCTAGGCGGTGATTAATCGGTTTCTAGGCAGGGACCCTAAATTATAAGGAAATTTATCTTAAAAAACTAAAAAAGTAAATATTAGCAATACCCTAACAAAATAAGTCAATAACCATTAAAAAGTATAATAAACTTGAAAAATAAAAACTATAAGTTCATAATTAGTTTAATAAACTCTAAAAAATAAAACCATAGGTCCCGTTCCTTTAAAACCTTAAACTGATTTCACTTTCTAAAAAAATAAGTCAAACCCTTTCGTTGACCGCCTAGGGCCGCCGCCCGCCAAGGACCGATTTTGACCTGACCGATAAATTTGACCGATCAAGTGATTTGTAGGTTGGTAGACCTCCGAGTACCGCCTAGGCACCGAGGCGGCCGATTTTTACAACACTGACTTTTTTTCTATGTCATTTTAATACTGATTTCTTTTACCTTGTATTATTTCTCACACTGATCTTAAATTTGCCATAGGCCCTTGATGCGATTGAGCTAGAACAAAAAACAAAGCTTGTTCATGAACTGGATGGACATGTTTTAAAATGCGTTCGTGATCAAAACGGAAATCATGTAATACAAAAATGCATCGAAAGTATTCCAACTGAAAACATCAAATTTGTGATATCATCTTTTCGTGGTCAAGTTGCTGCCTTGTCAAAACATCCTTACGGTTGTCGTGTAATACAGGTATAAAACCCTTTACTAATTTCTATTTGTTTATTTCTTTGACAAAATCTCTAACAAAAATTATATTTGCTTTTGTAGAGGGTGCTAGAAAACTCTACGAACGAGCTACATAGCCAATTTATAGTGAACGAGATTTTGGACTCTGTTTACGATCTTGCACAAGATCAGTATGGGAATTATGTAACTCAGGTTTGTTACATTTCCGATTTCGAGTTATATGCTAATGGCTCTTCTCAATGTTCTTTATTACTTAATGTAATTAGCTAAATTAGCAATAACTTAGGAGTGTTTGGATGTGGGAATGAAGATAATCAGTTTTTGGTGTTTGGATAAAGTGATTTTGTTTTTGATTATTTGATTTAATAATCAGTTTTATGCCGGTTGCAAATAATTAATATTAAATTTAATAATAACTAATAAATAATATAAAAGAATGACCTTTTTGGTCAATTTATTTAATTAATTAACTAATCAGTAGTAGGGATGTAAACGAGCCGAGTCGAGCAGAGCCAAACACTTATCGAGCCGGGCTTGTTTAGGTCTTTATAAGCTCAAGCTCAAGCTCGAGCTCGGCTCGTTTAAAGCTTGTGATTTTGAGCTCGATCTTGGCTCGTTTAATATTTATGAAGCTCGAGCTCGGCTCGTTGAGGCTCGTTTAAGCTAGGCTCGTTTAGGCTCGGTATTATTTTGATATTTTTATGAAAATGATATATATAATTATTAAAAATTAAACATATAAAATATAAATTATATTACATATATGTAGCTCGTTTAGGCTCGTTTAAGCTCGCGAGCCCACTCTTTAGAGCTCGAGCTCGACTCGTTTATTAAATGAGCTTTAATCTAGGCTCGAGCTCGAGCTCGTTAAGGCTCGGCTCGTTTTGAGCTTTTAATAGCTCGCAAGTAGCTCGGCTCATTTACATCCCTAATCAATAGTGTGGAGTACTCAAATTTACACTGCAGGTACACACCAAACATCGACTTCAAACATTACCGCTGATTATCTAATTATGATTATTTCAAAATCTAGATACAAACAACTTCTATGATCTAAACTAGTGTCATTTAGGTGTTAGTTTTCATTTATGTACATGTGTTTGTTTGTGGTACTTGCAGTATGTGTTAGAGGGGGGAAAACCCGAGGAAAGAAGCCAAATTGTACGCAGATTAGCAGGCCGTATTGTGCAATTGAGCCAACACAAATTTGCATCAAATGTTATTGAGAAATGTTTGGAATATGGTGATTCGGCTTCAAGGGAAATCATGATCGAAGAGATTATCGGGTATGCGGATGGCAACGATAATTTATTGGTAAGTTTATTTGCATTCTAATGTCACAATTAGTTTATAGAAGTAGAACTATTATGCGGTGGTGATTCTCAATGGGCTCGGTTTCATTGACAGTTAATCTTTTCCCCGAATATAAAAGTTTTTATAAATAATCAGTTTGTCAATATAAAAATGGAAGTTATTTTATATCAATAATTTATCTAAGTTTTTGAATAAAATTAGTTCGGAGGTTTTTTAACATTTAAAATACACTTCGGGTTATGATATGAACCCATCCCATACTAGGCTCGTATCATGTCATTAACCCAAGTGTAGAACTCACCCTTAAAAGCTAGCTTGTAGGGGGAGGGGACACCTAGACTTATAAGCCACCAACTTAATTAACTTTTTGGCCGATGTGGGATCATAACAGGTTACTATCTACCCATTTGACCCGTCTTCCTCTAATTTTTTAACTGTTTTACCAGAAATTTTTTTAAACCTAATTTAACCGATTTATAGGTGATGGTGAAGGATCAATTTGCAAATTATGTGGTCCAAAAGGTTCTTCGAACATGCACTGCCCAACAACGGGAAGTGTTGCTTGATCGTATAAAAATTCATCTCAATTCATTGAAGAAATATACTTATGGGAAGCATATTGTTGCTCGCTTCGAACAATTGTATGGTGAAGGTACGTATCTGTGGATTTCTTTCATGTTCCACTCTTTTTTGGATAATCTGATTCCGCTTTCGATTATTTAAGGTTAAATAATCGGTTTAATATCATGAAAGAGAAGTAAAACTACTTATTTGCCCATACATTTTGCCATTTTATCTATTAATTCCTCAAATAATTTGAATTTCTCAAATGACACCTTCAAAGTGATTATTTGAACCCCAACCAACTTCAAAAACCATCTCCTTGAACACAGTTGATTATCCAACTATTTTTCATTATGTCAATCATTATTCAAGGTTTTGCAACAGATTTTAGTCTCGAAAAAGTTTTTAGACTAAAAATCGAGAAACAATGAACACTTTAAAGCCTTTTAAAACGTTCTCTACGATATTATGTTTTTCCATCTACTTTTCATGATCTCAAATTTATAACTGTTAAAATTCTGTTTAAATCTTAACACATGCAGAAACCGAGACATCTGGTTCATAACTTGCAGCCCGATGAGTGATCACAGTCTGTATATCTGTATTTCGAGCGGGAATTGTGACAAAGTTAGATTGATGTTCACAGAAGTCGGTTTTAGAGTCGGTTGACACGCGTAGTAGTAGTAGTAAATTGCAATATTCTTCAGTTTGATGCATATTATATAAAGGGGATCAATAGGCAGAATAGAGATCCTTTTTAGTGATGTAAATAGCATAATTACATGTTTTATGTGTGTGGTTAAACTATTCTTTAGCAAAAAAGTTTCCAAGATAAGGGTTTCTATGTGTTGTATATATGTTTGTGCATGTTTTGGAGTAAGTACTATTATTCCACCCAATACAGGGAAATATAAAATATTAATTATTTATTAATATTGTGCCTTGTTGTTAGTGTTAATAGACTTATCTTTAATTGTGTTTGTTATTAAGAAAATGATGTATTTAGCTAGTAGTATCTGGGATGACTTATCATATCATGTACATATTTTAATTGACCAAGAGTTAAAAACATCCCTAATCTATTTAATTTGTTTGTAAGTGTGACAACACTTCTGACGATGCCACAAGTGACATATATCTGTCCTTACAAATTTGGTCAAACATAGGATGGACGGAGTCGCTTTGTATCATTGTCCTTTTTGAGATTTGAACTCACAGCCTCTTTGTTTGTGAGTGGCTTTGTATTGCTAAGTCGGTATGTTACGTTCATTGTGGGATTTTTCAAGCACGACCGCTAGCTAAAGGAATTTTTTTTGTTGTGTATGTTAAATGAGTTTTTAGGTGATTATAATGTTGTCATTAAATAGAGGTTTAATAAGATGGTTGTGCGATGATGAAAAAAGCTAACCTAATACGTTATTTGTGTAAATGATAGTTAATTTGCCGAGTTTATTTCACAGAATAGTAACCAAGTTTGAAAAATGTTCCACCAAGGTGAAATAAAACGGGGAGTGATCTTGGTGGAGCCGTTCTCAACCATGATTACTATTTTATGAATTTTCTCTTAATTTGCCTCTATCTTTGTCTTTATGAAATCTCTTATAAGTTGTAAGATTTTACAATCTTTACATCAACTGTTTATCAAAAATAAAATGAAGCATTACACTTATTAATATTATAGTTATTATATATTTATTTTGCAATATATGAACAAAGATCTAGCTCCTATATATTCGTTAACGACTATCCAAGACTACTATCTCTTAGAGCACTAGATGCTTTAAGTGATTCGTGTCATGTTAGTGTCATGTTAGCAACACTTTATATTTACTTCTTAATGCTTTAATCTAGAAAGTATATATATTTCACAAACTTCAACCTAATAAATACCAACGTTTTAAAACCTAGTTTTTTAGTTGACCCAGCTTCCTCACTGAGTCACGGGTCAACCGTTTCAGCCAGCGGACCAACCCGATTTTCAGAATTTTAAAAATTTTAAAATACATATGCATATGTGTGTGCATATACATATATATATATATGTATATAAGCTTGGAAACAATTATTAATCTGTTAAGAAACTAAATAATCTATCAAGCATGAAATAAAAATTTTATTGAGAGGGTTACGTGAACTTAATGGAGGTTTCTGCTCGAAGGATAGTCGCATGTCGGAGATAAATGGTCGTCTCACGCCGGACGGAGATGACAAAGGAAAGGAATCGCCATCGACTGTCGAGAGGGCTTCACAACTCATTTTTAGGGTTTCTGTCGAGTGAGGGTTTCAAAGTGTCGACTGTCGAGATGACTAAATCGCTGAACTTTTATGTTTTAAAAAAATATCAAAATGAAATAACAAAAACGGGTCAAACCGGGTCAAGCGGTTCAACCATAACCCCCGGCGGGTCAATGCGGGCCAGAAATGATCAAAAACCCGGTATATATTAACTCGGTCTCCTCACCGAGTCACGAGTCAACTGGTTGGACTGGCCGGGTCAATCCGGGTTTGAAAACTTCTTTCGTATTTCTTCTCTTTGATCTCTCTCTCTCTCTCCTCTCTTCTAGTATTGTAATGCCGAGAAGCATCATAAAACCTTGGTACCTATTAAGGGGAGTGGTGTTGAGGCTCGGTATCGATCTCCACATAGACTATACTCAAGGTATGCAAAGTGTACTCCCATCGCTCTTATCTAGAAATATGAAAGGATTAAGATAAATCGTATGAAAATACAATGAACTTTGTCTTAATTATCATTGTATACAACCAACTTTATTTTTTTTTAAATAATACAATCAACTTTTATAATCCTCCAGTTGTATGCAAGTTGTTGTATACTATGGAAATTATGGAAAAGTTTATTGTATACAATGGTAGCTAAAGACTAGACACAGAAAAAAGTTGTTTGCATACAATGAATTTTTTATAAAGTTAGTTGTATTATTTTTACGAATTTAAAGTTAGTTATATACAATGACAACTAAGACAAAGTTAATTGTATTTTTATGCATTTTGTCCTCTTAAAAATGATTACACAAGACAATATTATAAATATTCTTTCCATTTAAGATCGTTTTATATGCTTTTTTCATGTATATTTAGATTCTGTAGGGAATCCAGAAAATAGCATGGTATCACTACAGTAATTGTAAAACATGTAGTTCTTGTGCACCGATAGATATTATAAGCTTATGTGTGATGAAAATTTTCGTAAAGGAGGACATATGACATATTTAACATAATTAATATAAATGACAACCTTCTATTTACATGATTCATCGTTCCCATATTGATTGTCGGACTAGTTGCTATAGTCACACACCTCTTAGAATGGATTATCTAAAAAAAATTAAGTCCCATTTGGTTCCCTAGAATTTGCTGGAATTGGAATTAAGCATTCATAAGGTTCCGTTTGATTTGCCAAAATTGACTAGAGTTGGATGGAACTAGAATTGAGCATTCCTAAATTTGCTCGTGTTCTCCTTCCAATTCCTAGATTTTTATGGATTTCAAAGTTCCTTTCAAACATCAAGGAATTTAAACAATTCAAAGGAAATTTATAAAAAAACACGGGACTTAAAATGACCTAGGTCTTCATTCTCTCATTCAATCGTTCCTCTTTCTCCCTCACCGCCGATCCTTCACCACCGCTAGCCATTGACAGTCCTTCACCATCGCAGATCATTTTCTTTCTTTTCTTTCTCTTGTGATTGAATAATTTGAACTATGCGTCTATGTACCTAATCATCAGCTCAAACTCAAAAAGTTTTGATTAATAAGTTGAAGCTGAATCTGAGTTGGCAGGAGACAAATTCCTTTTTGGGAACTCGATATCAACACCCTTTGAAGATACTGAAGGTATAACCTTAGTAGGAGTGACATGAGTTGGAGATGGTGAGGTTGGGGCCACCATAAGTAAAGGTTGGTTTCTACCTTTAGAATCAAGGGTGGCAGAGTTTGAACCTTGTAAGTCTCCTCGGTCTTTAGAAGACTCGTTGACAGGTCGTGCAGGGCAGTGTGAGAAGTGAAAAGAAAGTGTATGGCTTGCATGATATTGTGACACTATAAGAGCATTAAGGTACATGCGGACGAAGTGATATACTTTTAACTAGTATGCTTTAGTATAAAGGTAAATAAGTATTGGCCTATACATGAAACTATATGTGATAAAATGATACATGGCCCAAGCCAGTTAATTAGGATTTCTAGGGGTAATGCTAAGATCCAGTATGTGTAGTGTGTTTGTAATAGTATACGGGCCCATATTATTAGCACACGATATCTGTTGAAACTTATCAGAACTCGTAAAATCTTGTGAATCTAGTGAGGGGTAATTATAAAGAATAGAATGCCTGCAACTAGGGATACTTAATAGCTAAGGGTACGACATGTGATGCATGAATATGAACTAGTATGGTAATGAGGACTCTAAGGCAATGTTGCCTAACAATTAGTGTACTGTCTATACATCCAATATGGTGAATAAGAGAAACAAAATTGTGCTACCAACTGAGGCAAGACTCGGCAATCCACCTGATGTGGTGGACACCAATGTGACCGCGAAAAACGACCCCGCGTGCAACCGATCTTGAATCAACCGCTTCCTGATAATGTGGCTCCAGAGAATGTAATGCCGGAGAATTTTGAGAATGAGGAGGAATTCGGGGAAACAAATATGACTGCCGTAACCAACGCATTGAACGAGATACTGCCAAAGATACTAACAGAACTAAAACAAGATATGAACACGATGATAGACCAGAAGCTGAGTGCCTTGTGGGCTGCTAAGGAGGCTACTACTGCTGCATCACAACTAGTGACACCAACAAATTTATCAGATAATCCATGGATGTACTTATCAAGACTTTTCGGCATGCCAACCGCCAAAGTTTAAAGGTGTATCAGACCCTGTGATGAGTACTAAGTGGGTCTTTGAGGTGGAGGGAGCTTTATTCACCTGCAAATGTCCAGAGGATACTAAGATATGGTATGCTTCCAACTTGCTGAGGGGAGTAGCCAAGATTGGTGAAATCTACTGAGGAAGATTCCGACGTACACTTGGGTCTCGAGCACCGCCTTGGCCTGGGTCTAGGGAACCCCCTCCTCCTCTCCTCTTTGTCTACATATTCTTCTTGTTGCATTAATTGTTGAAACATGCCAGAGAATTGAACTTGTTGAAGTTGTTGAAAGGCACCGTGTTGAAGTTGTTGAAAGACACTTTGTTGAAAATTTTAAAATTGTTGAAATCGTCCATGGTAGACCAGCTGTGGTGAAAACAAAGTAATTTGTTGGTTGGGTTTCCATGGTATGTTGACGGTGGCGGAGTTACTTAGAAAAGATTTTCTGGGTGTAATGATTGCGAGCTTGTACTTCTCGATTTGGAAACTCTGCGTAGGTTTGTATCAATATTTTTAAAAGAAAATTAAGAGAGTAGAAGAGAGAATAATAGAATGATGGTATGTAAATTTTGTAAAGGTTAAGATTAGTATTTATAGTAGTTAACTTGTAAAAGAAAAAATTATGTGTCTATATATATATATATATATATATATATGACCGTCCTAACGGTCAGATTTTAAAAATAAATAAATATGTTGAGCGTGAGTGGGAACCAGCCAAAGCCAACCATCTTGGCTTGAGAGGGGGTGGCAATGGTGTATAAGGGACTCATGCTCCATCCAGCCCTCACCAGCTGAATGCATACACTGGGTCTAAATGATCCTACCATCTTCTGTCCTTTTATCCCTAATAAAACAAAACGGTATCACAACTTCTCATGGTGTTTCCTTCCACCTGGCCATTTCAATTGCCGTTAAGCATGATTTACGTAGAGTAAGATTTTGAGCAGATAGAATCCGTCAAGTGTTTGTTTCATGGGAGGTAAGGGCTTGCCCTCATTAAATGCACTTGCAATTTCGGTTGGTTCGATGGGAAGATGAATCGATAATTTGGCTATATGTCGATGATTTCAAAAGCATCTCTCCTTTCCGCATGTGATGTCTCCAACCGATTGAGTGTGCATAGTTTTTTAACCGATTTTAGTAAACCGACGTGGCTTCAAATTTGTGTTTTCATTATTCATGAATAACCTTACATTTGTTGTGGCTTCATATGATGATTCTTAAAAAAACGACTTCTTAAGTGTGGGTTTTCTTAATACTTCTTTATTTGACCTGTGTGAGTGAGTGTGTGTTTCTTCCAAATTATAAAGTTTGTTATTATTGCAGAGTTACAATTGATAATATTTGATTCATGTAAGTCTATGTTTGTTTGTAAACTACTAGAGTCCACAAACTGAATGATTGTGAGGGGTTTACAAGGTTAAGATTTCTTAATTCTTCTTGATTTGATCTATTTTATGTGTGTGTGAATGTGTGTTTCTTCTAAATAAAAAGTTTTTATTTTGTTGTAAAGTAACAATTGACAAATATTCTACGGGTAAATTGCATGAAAATACAATAAACTATGTTAATATTGTCATTGTATGCAACTAACTTTATTTTGTATCTAAAAATACACATAACTTACAAATTTGGTTCATTGTATGCAAGTTACCTATGATAATAGGTAACTTACCGGTAACTTGAAAAAAATAAATGAACTTTGGTACCTAAAAATACAAAAAACTTTCAAATTCGGTTCATTGTATATAATCGGTAACTAGTAACCTGATAATCAGGTTATCAATTGTATACAATGAATAACATTTGAAAGTTGTTTGTATTTTTAGGTACAAAATAAAGTTAATTGCATACAATGACAATATTGACAAAAAAAATAAATTTATTTTCGCGTATTTTGCCCGATATTCTACCCCAAATGCAACAATTATCCTGGTATGTTATATCTGTTTTCAATTGACTATTTTGTTGACCGGGTCAAAACTCAAATGTTCCAACTGATTCATGTTTTTGTATGTGAGATTCAAAGTGTTAATAATGAAACTTTGTTCAAAAGACGCTAGATATTTTTGAAAATGAAAGCTAAAATTGTTCATATGAAAGAAATTTGAACAATGATCAGATTCAAGTTTACAACCAGGAAGTTATTTGTGGGGATAAGTCAGATATGATTTCTAATGAGATGGAGATTAATTTTTTTTTTGAATAACGAGTTTAGTGGGCTGAGTCCGCAGTGACATCTATATAGGACAGTATGTGAGCTTCAAGCCACACACCATGAGGGATTAATACCCTCTACCATTTTATAAAAAAACCTCACTATCTAGACTCAAACCTAAGACTTGAGCTACGGGGTAAAACCTCTATACCACTAGACTACGCCATAGTAGTTAGATGATGGATGAAAATGGAGATTATGAGTGATAAACCCTTTTACTTTGGATGAAAATGGAGATGTTATCTGTAATTCTTATGGTGTAAATAATACTAGTGTTGAGGTTGGTATGACTATGGAAGTTGATCCTAAAGGAATTGATGTTTTTTTCATACATTTTATTGATCATTTCTTTGTAGTTGGTGCTCTATTGTGATTCAACCAAAGGTACAAATTGCTGTCTTTCATACACATTACAAGTTACAAGTAATGTCTTTTATTCTTGATTTCCTTTATATTTTAAACGGAAATTTGTATTAAAACACAATGAATTTTGTCTTAGTTACCATTATATACCACCAATTTTATTTTCTTAAAATAATACAACCAACTTTCATAATCCTTACATCATATGCAACTTGTTGTATACTATGAAAGTTATGACAAAATTTATTGTATACAATGGTAACTAAACAACAGATACATAAAAAGTTATTTGCATACAATGAGAAAGTAATGAAAGTTGGTTGAGCGTGAGTGGTAACTAAACAACATCTTGGCTTGAGAGGGGGTGGCAATGGTGTATAAGGGACTCATGCTCCATCTCGCCCTCACCAGTTGAATGGATACATAAAAAAGTTGTTTGCATATAATGGTAAGAAAAATTATACAATGGTGGGAAGTGATCACTACGAAATTAAGTGGTATGCTAAGTAGTAAGAAAACAAAACTGATATGACGATGTGATGAGTGTGATACTTGTTTGACCCTCTTAAGAATTGATTTATATAATAACCAAAGAGATCAAGATGTGATGATGTGGAACAAATCTTGGATTTATGGAAGAACCTATCATCGAGGCAATTTTTTGAAAAACAAAGTCTGAACGGGGAAGCTTTAAAGCATCTTTTGTAGTAGTGAAGAACGTACGGAGGTATGAATCGAATCATTAAATTATTTAAAATAGGAGACTTAGAAATAAAAAGAGTGGATTTAATAGTTGAAGATTCGTTAGAAAACTTGTAAATTTATAGGTTTAAGTAAAAGTTTTGATCGTTGTAGGAGAGGTGAAGAACACTATTGACCTCTACGGAATTGGTTTAGCAATGATATTCAACTTCTAGATAAAGAATATAGAGGTAAAAATTACTAGAAGATATACTATGGATTTGAAACAAATCTTTTATATATATATATGGTGAGGTTATATATAGAACCTTACTTATTCATAGAATCTAAAGAATAAACCTGACGATGACACGTGGCATCAAGGGTAAGGGTAAAACTGGAAACTGAATTACAATTTAACACTCACGTCTCCTCCCTCCTTCAAACCAGGAAACATCCATTTTAAAAAAAAATCCTACTAAACATTCAAATGGTCATAATATATTATTCCTTAAGAACTTTAGCAAAAAAAAAAATACTATTAGATTCAGTTTTTTATCCTCTTTAATTTAAGACCAGGATTGATATGTTTTCTAATTTTTTTTTTTCAAAATGCAAATTGTTTGACGTAACTACAGTCTAAAATGCAAACAGCAGCATGTGAAATGCAAGTAACAATAGTCTAAAATGCAAACAACAGCATGTGAAATGCAAGTAACAAAAGTCTAAAATGCAAACAGCAGCATGTGAAATGCAAGTAACATCAGTCTAAAATGCAAACAGCAACACTTTCACATCAAAAATGCATGTTTATATATTTGCATTTTCATATATATGCATGTTCGTATATTTGCTACCGAAAATGAAAAAAAAGAACAGATAACAAAAATGCAAATGCAAAATGCAACCCATATAAAGAAGATAACAAAAATGCAAACTCACGACTCTCATATGCATTTGATTCAATAAAAATACACGTCACAAACCCATTCAATGAAAATGCAGATTAGCAAATAAAAAAATAGTCTAAAATGCAAACATCAGCATGTAATTGCAAATGCAAACAACAGACATGTTCAAACCTAAAATGTGAAATGCAAACAGCAGCATGTAATTGCAAATGCAAAATGCAAACAACAACACTTGATATTACATGTTCAAACCTAAAATGCAAATTCCATATACAACACTACAATGCAAATTTTATACACAAAACACTACATCAGTTAAAAAATCATTGAATTATCAACCAATTTTTTGGAGTATGAAAAATGGCATTTTGATTATCATCTTCATCCACATATGCATGTTCAGATATGAAATTTGCATTTTCGTAATTTGCATTTTCAAAATAAAATTTTTAGAAATATGGGAAGAATGGTCTTGAATTAAAGAGCAAGAAAAACTGAACCTAATAATATAATTTTTTTTGTTAAAAATCTTAAACATGAGATATTTATGATCATTAGAATGATTAATGGATTTTTTTTAAAAATAAATGTGATAGTGATTAGGTGAGTAGGCGTGAGGAGCTGATGATATTTTTCCAATTTCTTCTTTGCCCTTCTTTTTAATTATAGCATCATAATTATGTATGATAATTACAATTTTGTCACAACTTAATATCAGCCCTTGATCAAGTTAATCTAAAGGCCCAAAATGGTTCTTTAGGTTCTATGTTTAAGAGTGGTTCTACATTGATGCTATATATATATATACATATATAAGTTCAAACGAGAACTGTTTTTCGTATGAGAACTACGAGAACCAATTTTAGCCGTCAAATTCTCCTTCCTTCAATTGGATTGCCCACCTATAAATTCCTTACATGCACTTTGCCACACTCAATCCCCTCACGCTCTTCATCCATGAATTCCATTATCCAAAATGAACGGCCAAGATTAGTTCTCGCAGTTCTCGTACGAAAAACAGTTCTCGTTTGAACCCTCCTATATATATATATATATATATATATATATATATATAGTGAAAAGTTCATTTGAGAACCGATTTTATTACGAGAACCGCGAGAACCAATCTTAGCCGTCTAATTCCCCCTCATTCAATTGGATTGCCCACCCATGAATTTCTTACATGCACTCTGCCACACTCAATCTCCTCACGCTCTTCATCCATGAATTCCATTATCCAAAATGAACGGCTAAGATTGGGTCTCACGGTTTTTCGTACGAGAATTGCGAGAACCATTTCTGGCCAATCATTTAATTTCCTGTCTTTTTTATTTATTTTAAATGGGAAAGGGTAGTATGGACATTTTTATATTACCACCTATTTTCTAAAACTAATATATCTCTCAAATGAAAATGTGTTAAATTACGAAAATTATACAAAATTAATGAGAAAATTGTGCTCTTTAATTTGAGACCGGTCTTGCTATATTTTTTTCGAAAAAAAATGTCGCATTTGCTGGGTTTTTTTACACAGCTCTCGACATATGCACAAGTGCAAAATTTGCACATGTGTATATCTAAATCTATGTTGAAAAAACTAGGCGAATCTGTGCATTTGCACAAGTGCATATATTTGCACATGTGCAACTGTCGAGCTGTGCTGGAAAAAAAACTCAGCAAATACAAAAAAAAAATTCAAAAAAGTATAGATTGGTCGCAAATTAATGAGCATAATTTTCTCGTTAATTTGGTATAATTTTCGTAATTTAACACCTTTCCATTTGAGAGATATATTAGTGTTGGGGAGATTATCACTTCACCCTAATAATCATCTCTGCCTATCCTAAAACATAGAATTTGATGATAACCAAATCCTACATTCAGTATGACTTAGAAAGAATTCAAACACGTGTTGTTTGAATCGGTTTATGTAAAAATATGCTAAGTATGGAACCATCAGCTGAGCATCAGATCCTACTCAATGTATCAGCCAAGAGACATCAGCCAAGGAGCATCAGATGAAGAAAACAAGTAAAGAAGACCATCAGCTGAGGAAAACAAACCATCAGCTAGGTGAAGAAAGTTGATCAGCTGAGGAAAACAAACCATCAGCTGAGTGAAGAAAGTTGATCAGCTGAGGAAAATAAACCATCAGCTGAGTGAACAAATTGATCAGCTGAGTGCCTACTCCATCAGCTGAGTGAACAAATGCATCAGCTGATGCCTAGAGCATCAGCTAAGTAAGTCTTCCTTTACACAAGTCATCTCCCCTCATAAACTGATGTATTTGAATGATCAGCTGAGCATTCTTGATCAACTGATCAATCAAATACATAAGGTTATGCCCTCCTAAGCTTACTATTGATCAGCTGAGCATCTATATGATCAGCTGAGCAATATGTATCAATTGAGTCCTAGCAAAAAGTGATCAACTGATATGTTTTGTCAACTGAGTAGTGAATATCAAAGTTCCTAGTACAATCTGTTAGCTGAGTCGTGCAAAATGTCAAATATACTCTATCTTTTCAGATTGTAAGTCATATGTAAAAGGCAGAACATGTGTTGTTTTATTATGCCTTAGATCTTTGTTTGTAAAAGTAAAATGCACTTTTTGGATCAAGTATGAGACAAAAAGGTTTGATCTTATCCTCTGGAAAAGGATAATGATACCTCAAACAGACGAAGATCTTGAAGATTTGTTCAAACAACTAAGTATGGCTGGCAATCCCATACTTGGTAAAGTCAAATCAAACAGAAGCATGGTGTTGATTAAAGCACAAGCTATGAAAGGGAAAGAAACTTCTACACGACAGTACAGTAGATATGGGTTTTAATATTTTATATTGTGAATGGATTGCACTTTTGCAGAAAAGTACAATTACTTTTATCAAACAGTTGATTAAAGTAACTTTACTTTTCACCCACTACCTTTACAATTAAAATATTATATTTCCACATTCTCTTTGTCTCTTACCTTCATGCAACCGGATTCACCAAGATTTCTATATATACTCATGCATGGTGGACATGCAAAAAACAACACAGTGAAGTCTCTACTCCACAGAAAGAAAATCTCATCAGTTGAGAAATTCGTAGAGTTTAAGTATTGTGTAGAATCAAACTTGTTTATGTGTTGAACACTCTATATACATTAGTTGTTTTAGAGTTAGCTTGTCTATGTGTTAGACAAATAGATTGCCACCTTTTATTGTACTTAAAATTTCCGCTTCTAGTACATGTAATTCTTGATTCAATATCAATAAGAATTATATAAAAGTATATCAGTGAGTCTTTAATTTTTAAAAGCTAAAGTTTGTATTCAACCCCCCATTCTACAAACATTTGTTGTTGTGTACTCAATCTGGGACTAACAATTAGTTTGAAAAAAGTGGAGGTAATGTGAAAATGTCCAAATTACCCTTAATTAATTAAGGATAAATTTGATTAGTTTAAGGTTATTTATTAACAACTCTTTAATCTTGACAATCCATCTTTTAATCAACGACTATAATTAGTTCTCGCAGTTCTCGTACGAAAAACAGTTTTCGTTTGAACCGTATATGTGTGTGTATATATATATATATACACACACACATACTATAATATAAAACATTTATGTCTTTTGCTTAAACTCTTAAATTTTAAGTATTTTAAAATTACTAAATTACCCCTCATATAAACTAAATTAAGTAACTATTAAATATAGTTAATAAGATTCTTATATTCCATTTTAATAACTAAACTTTACATATTTAAGAAAATCAAAGCAAATACAATTTTTTAAGTCAAAACCAATACAAATTAACTTAATTATTAAAAAAAATATTTTCATAACTTTTTTTTTCAATTATAGAGAACTAAAAAGTAAACAAATTGCAAAAAAATAAAGAAAATAGACATGTCACCAAATGAAAATTATTCGCTGTTAATTGTATTATATAAATATCAATACTCACTACGTCTTAAAAACGGACATGTTAACAAGTATAAATTATTCGTTGCTACCGCATTACACGGTTATCATGCTAGTGTGTGTGTGTGTGTATATATATATATGTATATATAAAAGTTCATTTGAGAAACCGTTTTTATTGCGAGAACAGCGAGAACCAATCTTAGCCGTCAAATTCCCCCTCCTTCAATTGGATTGCCCATCTCTGAATTCCTTACATGCACCCTGTCACACTCGATCTCCCCACGCTCTTCATCCATGAATTCCCTTAGCCAAAACGAACGGCTAAGATTGGTTCTCGTGATTCCCGCAATAAAAACGGTTCTCAAATGAACTTCCCATACACATATATATATATATTAAAAAGTATAAATATATTTTATTGAACACAACTATATATTTTATTATAAAATTAAACGGCTTAAATTTTAAGTGACATTATTTATTATCATCGGTCACCGTTATCAATTACTACTGCCAAACCCCACCAAGATATACCAGTCACTTCTTCTTATCTTCTTATCCAGCTAGCATAGACAAATAAAAATATAACTCTTATAAACCCGTAGCAAAACACATGCTTACTACCCTCGTTATTAGACACATACATACGTTTTGCAAAAAAAAAACTTTGTTTTTTCCTGCAGTTTGTCCTTATTCAAAATTATGAAATGCTTAACTTAAAAGCAGAAGTTTACCATGCTGTAGTCCTAGCCGGTCGTGCTTTTGTTTTGAAATAATGACATATAGAATCAACTTATTCTTTTGGGCAAATTGTATGAAAATATAATAAACTTTGTCTTAATTATCATTCTATATAATTAACTTTAAAATTTTAAAAATAATACAATTAACTTTCATAATCTTTTCATTATATGCAAATAACTTTTTTATATGTCTGTTGTTTAGTATACAATAAATTTTGTCATAACTTTCTTAGTATACAACAAATTGCATAGAATGTGGGGATTATTAAAGTTGGTTGTATTATTTTTAGGAATTATCAAGACAAAGTTTATTATGTTTTAATGTAATTTGCCCTATTCTTTTTCCTAATTCCTCAATTGAATAAATAGATATATTTTATAAAATCGTTTTCTTTTTTGATAACTCGATAACCAACAGGGCCGGCGGACGGCGGTAGATGGGCAGAGTGCAAATCGGTGATTAGGGACGGCGAAATTATGCAGGATGTTTGATATGGGAGGCGACAGTTGGTTAGTCGTAGGGCTATTTTAATATGTATTTTTTAATTATAATTCTTGTATTTTTCTTCTATATACGAAGGTAAAGCCCACAATACACATGGGGCAATTTGGTATTTTAGTGAAGTCCATACAAAAATTATATATATATATATATATATATACCAATAATTAAAAAAATCTAAGTGGGGTCAAGGCACCCCATTTGATTGTATATTTGTATGTAAAGTCGCCCATGGGGTATTCCACATTCATGAGCCAGTATACCGAGAGCTGATGCTTGAGTTTTTCTCGACCGTGTGGTTCAATGCCGCATCTACGGACATCACGGACCGCAGGGCCCTGTCGTTCCGCCTAGGGGGCGTGAGTTGTGAGTGCGACTTGGTCGAGTTCAGCCGCCGGCTTGGTTTGTACACTTGCGCGGAGGCCACAAGTCCCTTCTCTACGCGGTTTATGACCAAGTGCACACAGGAGGCGCCGGATGGTTTCGATGCTGCCAAGTTCTGGGGGCTGTCGCCAATGGGGCGTATGAGCCATGTAGAGCTGTAGAGAGCATTTTCTGCTCGCCCATTCACCGAATTCTGCACCATTTGATTAGTACATCCATTTCTCACCGTCGCGGCAGTGAGAAGGTGACTGTCGTGGATCTCCTATACATGTACTGTCTCCTGACACCCGACACTTTGTTTGATGTGTCGTATCATTTGGCGTTATCTTGGCATGCAAGGCCATGCGACCCAAGTAGGCCAGTCCCAATGTGTGGTGGACAGTTTCTCACAACATTGGCTAGGTCTTACGGGTTATTGATAGTTCAAGAGAAGGCGAGGCAGTTGCGGTTTGAGCCGCGATCGATGGGTTTAGGGTATTTGGAGGCGAGGAGGGTGATTGAGAGGACGTACGAGGGTGGATATCGGGTGGTTGACGCGGATGATCAGGAGTTGGGAGGAGAGGAGGAGGAGCCAGAGAGCGAGCCGCTGGAGCAGCTAGCGCGGCAGGTACGCCATGGGAGATGGGCACCAGGGCACGTCGAGAAGGAGCAGCTCGAGACTCTACAGCAGCTTGCTGCATCTATACAACAGCTGTTTGTGAGGGTTGAGGGTTTGGGCTTTTATCAGGACTATTTGCATGCCTACCACCTTGCCTCTACTGCACATCAGTAGGCGATGTGTACAGTGTTTTCCACGATTGTCACACACTTTGTATACCCACCACTATCTTTCCCGCCAGTACCGCAGCCGTGTCTGAATTGGCGCATGCGCTTCTTGCCACCACATACCGATATGCCAAGACCATCCGCGCACAGTGGTCATGATTCTGATGATGAGTGATGTTTGTTTGTGATTTTCATTCTATTTGCCTTGATATATGTACTTCAAACATTATTATTCCTTGATGTAAATACTATTGTTTATATTATTGAAGTCTAATGACCTGCTTTGAGTTGTTTATATTTTCAGTATGTGATTGTTGATATTCGAAGTGTGCAAATATGCTGTGAGTCGGTACAACGATTTTTATTTATTTGCTCTGATCGCAGTGAGCTAATACCCAAGGGAGTTTTTTCTAATCTTTTTCTAGCTTATTTTCTTTTATTTTATGTACAATGAGAACATTGCACATCTTAATTATGAGGTAAGAGTTAGAAAAAGATTCTTCATTTGAGCTTTAGTCCTTGGTTAAATTATTATTTTATTCAGGCTATAATTTTTAAAATTTTAATATCATTCGAGTAAGGATTAGGTAACTGATTTGAGTTTTAGTCTTTAGTTTTTATGCATAGTACTTGTGGCTTTTCGCAATTTCAGAGAAATTTCTATTTATAGTAAAAGAGTTCGAAAAATATATAAGTCCATTAGTGGCCTTCGGGGCTCAAAGTAGTAAACTCTAAGGAGTTTTCTACACCAAATCATTTAAAGCCAACTAGTTTATAATCGGTTGAGTTGAATATTAATTACATGGGTTTAATAGAAAGTCATAGACTTATAAAAAAGAGCTGAAAAGTTAAAAACATATGTCAAATAAAGTCGAAAAATCTGCAGTAAGTTGTCACACCCCGCTAAAGCGGAAACACGAGGCGTCACAGCAAGAGGTCTCATAGCACAAGGTAATAGGTAATTTCCAATCATAACTGATAAACTTGAAATTTAAAAGGAGGTACGAGAATCCAATACATATTACAGAAATATAAATTGTTTTTAAAATAAAACATTTCGATTGGAAATTTTGTAAATGTCTACACGTGGCATGCTTCCTATGTGCTGTAAGACCTACCGACGATTTCCTGAAAGATATGAGTAAAGAAAAGGTCAACTACGAGAGATGGTGAGGACAAAGGTTTTATATGCACAAAAATAAAGCTTTAATGCAATAATATTTGTGATGGGGACTTTTACCCATCGAAATTTATGGAGGAAACTTTTGTCCAACCTACATTTTTGTAAAATTTATTGAGTGCGCAAGGTATTTAAATATACTATGATGTTTTTCTTTACTTGAGCCATTACCAATCCTATGACACCTGTGCCCAATTTAGACCTAACACCTCTTTAAACATTAGTGGATGGTAAAATACACCTATAGTTCGTCAACCATAAGTAAGGGGTGTCTACCCCAAATAGCACTACCTACAATTACTAAAGGCTCCCTTGGTGGAGTTAATGGATAATGTCTAGTTTTTACGGGACTTTCTTGGAAACTCAAGTACATCAAGCATACTACCATAGGGCACAATATTTTGTATAACATTTGTCATAACAATCAATATTTGTAAACAAATTTGTATTCATGCTTTCACCCCAAATATTTGAGTAAACATACTCAAAAGTGGGGTTGTGAACACTCACTTTGATTTGTAGCACGAAGAGTGAGAAAGTTTTAGTGATCCTTAGTTCCTTAACGCGCCCTTAACCTATTACGTTCACGTCTACCGTAAGGTTCATTTATTGTTTTCTTTGAAGTTGTCATGATGGTGATTGTATTTTTATACATAGTTTTTAATAAAAATAATATTATGTTATATTATGCTTTATTATAAATGTGAACTCGCACTTATGTATTTTATTTATGCCATGAAAAGTAGACACACTTTTATGTGTATAAGTATAGTATTTAAAAGACATATATACGTATATAATGTTATTTTTAAATAAATAAGTAAATAAATGCGTGTATATGATTGTTCAAAAATAAGTGAGCATACATACAATATATTATACTTATATATTCGTTTTTAAGAAAATTATACATTCGCTCGACACATATATTTTATGTGAGAAAATAAGTTTTGTATGTATATATGGTATTTAAGTAAACATGCACACTCGTGTATAATATATAGTTTTTTTTAAATATTTTTTCACACATACATAATATGAGATTTTTAAATGGAGTTTTTTAAGTGATCATGTACCCACATTTATATATATATATATATATATATATATATATATATATATATGAGAAATAGATAAGTTTACATGCATGTAGTATATATTCATAAATAAAGATGCATAATTGCATGCATTCATGATTATTTTATTTCACCATCATGATCTTGTATAGTTATATAGACATATATAAATATATATTAAATACTTTTAGTTTTTGTTGTTCTTGGGGTTTTTGTTTATCACCAAGCACTTTCATCATTCTTTTTTTACCATAATAATAGATATAATATAGAGATAAGAACATGCATGTTTTTATTTTTTCCATACAACATTTGGTAGGATAAATCCATACATCAAATGGTAGGATAAAGTCCTTACTTCAAAAATGGTAGTATCATAACATGCATGTGTTCATCTACTTATATTGTTGTATTTTTCATTGATCAGCACTTTTTAGTGTGTGATTTACCTTTAGAATACTAAGGTTCTTAGATTCACGTTGTTAAAGAAAGGAAAAGAGGATGAATGTGGTGGGTTTTGTTAAGAACAACAAAATTTCAAAGACTAGTGTTAGAGATTGGTGATTATACCTTTAAGTAAACACCAACAAGTAAGAAAAGATGATTTCTCCTTGAGCTCCATTGATTGTTTGAAGATAGATTTTAGAGAGTATGAGAATTTGTAGGTTGAAGGTAGTGTGAAAAATGAAAGAAGAGGTTGGTATTTATAGAAGAAAAAGAGAGTTGGGGGGGGGGGGGGGGTGGTGAGGTGGTGATGATGGTAGTGTGTGTAAGTAAGATAAATGATGGGTGTTGTGTTGACTTCTATTTTTTTTCTTTTTGTTTATTATATACAATATATATATAATTATATACATGTTTTTGTGTATATATATGTATATAATTTTATTTATTTATTAGTATTATTATTATTTTTTAAAGGGTTAAGACTTTTTATAATTATATATATATATATATAGGGTAGAGATCAAGTAAAAAGAAAATTAAAGTAAAAAGGGTAAAAAGGATGATTATTTGATCATTTTTCGGTATATATATCAACTGATAATCGTTAGTTCATCATCTTTATTGATTAAAACTAGTTCTTCATCGCTTTCTTTTTGATGAATCCAACATATTTATCACTTTTTAGATGAAAGCATTTTGTTCATCAACAAATTATTCCAAAATTTTGTTTTCAAAATCTGTATTTGAAATCAAAAAGAAATTGATGAAGAACTAGTTTTAATCAATAAAGATGATAAACTAACGATTATCAGTTGATATACATACCGAAAAATGATCAAATAATCATCCTTTTTACACTTTTTACTTTAATTTTCTTTTTATTTGATCTCATCCCTATATATATATATATATATATATATATTTGCTTTTGGTAACGGTTGTCACAGTCTCCCATAGTTAGAGAAATTTCGTCCCAAAATTTACTTTGTACTAACCTTATTAAAGAGGTGAGGATATTTATGTTTCATGTAGTCTTCTCGTTTCCATGTCTATTCGGGACGGTGTCTTGAATTCCATCGAACTTTTCGAATGGATGTTTTGCTTCTCCTAAGGTGTTTAACTTCCCGGTCTAAAATCTCTATTGGTTTCTCTGTGAAACGCAATTGTTCACTGACTTGAACTTCTTCTAATGGTACTACCAATGAGTTGTCGGACAAACATGATAATCCCTTAATTCTTCAAGTATCAAGCTAATCTTCAATTGCATGTGTAGAACTATGAGAGAATACTAATTACACCTTGATTAACAAATAGTTCATATAATTGATTATGGCAATTGATACATGATTAGCCTTAATCATAGGCTTATATATTCCATGAGTATATTTACAATTAAGACCCTCTAGTTTGTAATTAATACAAACTTCACTAAAAATGTAATCTTCTATTCTATACAATTAATAAACCTAACAATATCCCCCTTTGTATAGAAATAGAAGATGTTATGTTTTTTTGGCATCTGATGCAAACTTTAACAATCTCCCATTTTGAATCATGCAGATATTCTTTTTCAGTTAATATTCTTTTGAAGCTTTGGGGAATCTTCAAACCTTTACTTGATGTCTTCAAAATGACTTCTCATCTTTAAATAGAGACTCTTCACTTTGAGAATAGTATTCACTTCAACATCTTGATGAGAACTTGAAACTTGATAGCATACAATGACACATTTTCTCTTCAAACTCCTCTTTTGTATTGGTAACCTTAGGCTTTTCAACCTTTGGTTGTATTATCAAAATAACATGTAGTGATTTTTAGCTTTTCCCAATCTTCAACTTATTCTTTCTAATCTTGAGCTCTCTTGTCTTAAAATAAGCTTTGCTTGTGCATAAAGAATATTTTGTTCTCTCCCCCTTGAATGCAGCTCTTGATCTTTTTCATTTTCTTTGCTCCCCCTTGACTTGACATATATTGATTTTTCAGAATTAAACTTTTCTTTGTCTCCCTCTCAACACATGAATCTGGTCTTCTTTAGCTACACAATTTTGATGAGAACTCATCATCATCTTCAACTCAGTAAGAATCAGCTAATATTTTTGTTTCCTTCTATCAAGATCAACTGAATTTCAATTTCTTTAAACTTTCTCCCCCTCATGATGATCAGCTTGATTTGTGCATGAATACTTCAACCTTTATAGCTTAGAATCCTCCTCATGACATTCAGTTGAATTTATCAAATATGTATCTCTTTGATATTGTGACCAGAATGATATTACAATGAAAGTATCTAAGACAGTCTTTAGGGCACCATCTCAAAGTTCCCTTTAGGAAATGTTAACACCGAGATCACATAGATTGCTCGTTGACACAATAGTTTTTAAACCGTGTGACCTACGTTCAGTGTTGGAATAATGATAGCACTGGTAGGATTTCCATCTATCATCGTGAATATCACAAAGATAACACTCAAGATGTTCCGGTATCAGTTACGAAAACTAGATACTTGTGACATTTCCATCATGTGTCCTAAGAAATAAAATTATATAGCAATAAGCTCTAGATTCTATAAGTGCATGAAAGAAGTCAGGGACCGGAGCAGCATGTCCTCCTTGTTTCAATATTAACAATCTCCGAGTGAGATGTCAATAGAGATGTGCTAATTCTCCGTGTGAAGTTGAAACAATCATCTTTTAAGAGATAATTGAGTAGCTGGGTAGGGTTAGTGCATTGCATCACTGGGTCCATGATGTCTTCTTCAATACCAAATTTCAACACATGAAATCTAGTAGTATATGTGGTTACCCAGATTGACACTGTTTTGAGGAGGATCTTTCTTTTCTTTTGATCCTATCTCTCACGCTTAGTTCTCTAAATATTTTTCAACTTCTCCCTCAAACTCTCTTTCCAAAATGAATGTTTGTATATCCGTTGGATACAAATGGACACTGGTTATCTGTTCAAATGATTAGGAGCAATCAAAGAATATGAACAATCAAAGAATAATGTATGCTCAAAGTGATTTGTTGATAATATGAACCCCCATCTCCTGTTTCACCCCTCTTAATTTCATTTTATCTCTGCACACCAATCAGTATCCCGTGATAACTGATTCTGCTCACCTATTTGACCTATTAAACCCTTACTTTGTTTTTTTAAGCATAAGGTGAACTCCTGGGGCAGGTCCTTCCGGTTCTGGATTGACCATAGGAGTATCCTACACTCCCTCACTCTTTGGTGCCTTATTGATCACTTGAAAAGTATGTGTCACATAAAAATATGATTGACACAAGAATGAACGATTTTCCAGAAAGAATCGAATTTTCATCAGTGAAGGAAGGATATCAGAATGATATTAGATGGAATTCAGAAAATGAAAGATGATCATTCGGAAGATCAACAATGAAATGAATCAAGAAAGGCATCAGAATAAAATGACGAATGATATCAAAAATTACATTTTGAATATCAAGAATTGCAAGAAATTTGAAGGAATAGAAGATTACATTTTGAGTGAAGTTTGTATTAATTACAAACTAGAGGGTCTTAATTGTAAATATACTCATAGAGTATATAAGCCTATGATTAAGGCTTATCATGTATCAATTGCCATAATCAATGATATGAACTATGTGTTAATCAAGGTGTAATTAGTATTCTCTCATAGTTCTACACATGCAATTGAAGATTAGCTTGATACTTGAAGAATTAAGGGATTATCAATTGGTATCAGAGCCTAAGGAGTGATTTGATTGAAGATTGGATCAAGAATTGCAAGAAATTTGAAGAAATTTTGAAGATTTTTTGAAATTTTCGGATTATTTTTGGGCAGAAAATTTGAAAAATTCTAGAAACTTCATACGATCTTCATTTGATATAATTTTTGGATATCTTGTTGTGTATGATTGCAGGAAACTACAGTAAAATTTACAAGTGCAAAATCCACTCCATGTGAGAGAAATCTAAGAATTATGAATCTGGGTTTTTGGAAGATGGTCTTGAGACTTGAATTTTGAAATTCGTGATTTAGTTGGAATTAATTGCTCATTTTTTGAAAGAGTGTTATTAATCATATCACGAATCAATCTGCAAAGTTTCATATCAATTCATCAATCACACATGGAGTAATTTGAAAATTAAGTTTGTTGTGTTCTTGGTTAATTTTGGTTAAATTCGTGATTCTTGATTCCAATTGGTACAAAAGGAGTGTTTTAAAAGTGTTTGTGAAGGTGGAGATTGATAAATTTGAAAAGAAAATCCGATTTTGGTGAATTTTGAAAATTCAAGATTGATGGTGTTCTTGATGTTCTTAAGTAGAAGATGAAGAAAGGAGGATTTTGATCCAAAAAATTGAAGTCAAAAAGTGTTTTTGGTGTTTGTGCGTCAAAAAGTATCGGATTTACGGATTTCGTAAGTATCGGATTTTAGTATTATCGGATTTACACATCGGATTTACAAGACTATCAGATTTTTGAAAAGTGTCGGATTTTTGAAATTCTTGGATTTTTGAAAGTATCGGATTTCCAAGACTCGGATTTGGTTGAAAGTGTTGGATTTTTTGAAACTGTCGGATTTGGTTGAAAGTGTGGGATTTTTGAAAATGTCGGATTTGGTTGAAAGTGTCGGATTTTTGAAAGTGTCGGATTTTGGAAAGTGTCGGATTTTTGAATTCTCCATTGCAATTTTAAATGGCTCAAAATTTGGTTAAAAATACAAAATTTAAATTTTCTTGCATTTTCTGATATAGCAATTTTAACCAGCCAGGGGCTCTACCCCTTGGACCCCGCCAGGGGTTGCCACCCCTTAGACCCTGCTATCAGGGGCGCTGCCCCCGAACCCCCGTCATCGTTGTGACTGAATTAGAATCAATCTTTCTCAACTCATAGTCACTTTTATTGATTCTCATACTACATTTTCAAATCATTATTGATGATTAAATTTGTGATCAAATCAAATCATTCCTAAACGATCGTATAGTTTTCAGGTATCAAGATAAATATGTCAACGAAGATTCCACATGTTGGAGTAAATTTTGAGAAAAAGAAGGTAGACGGATTGGTTAATGAGAATATCCAACTCAAAGAGAAGATTTCTTCACTGAACAAAGAGATTCACACATTGACACGGAGAAATACAATTTATGATGTAAGGATTGAACGTATATCAGATGATATAATCAAAAAGGAGAAACAGATGCAAATTATGAGTGGAGAAAGTTCATTACTAAAAGAACAAGTTGAATTCGAAAAGAAAAGAGCAAGTGAATTACAAGTTGAAAAAGCTGAATTGCATGATAAGTTGAAACAACTTGAGCAACAGCTACTTGTTGAAAAGGTTGAGTTACAGAAAGAAACAAAGGTATTAGACCTTGAAAAGAGTTTGGAAAGTGAAAAGAAAATGTTTGAAGAAGAAAGAAGTAAGTTTGTGGAGAAAATTTCACAACTTGAAGTACATTCTAAAGAGGAGAAAAAGAAAGCAGAGATTTTGTTAGAAGAGAATGCCAAGTTTAAAGACCTCATATCTGAATTTTCTGTTGAACGTCAAGATTTTCAAAGGATGTTGCAGAATGATGATAAGTTGATAGCGAGTTTAGGTATTAAAAAGGCTGAATTGCAAAGAAAAGTCAAAGAACTTGAGCAACAGCTTCTTGCTTCTTCTAAACTATATATTCCCAGCTCAGTTCTAAAAAACAAAATATCCGAGCTTCAGGAGACTCTGGACATAGAGAAGAAAACATTGGAGAAAGAGAGACTACAGTTTTTGGCTAAACTCAAGTTCGCAATGCTTCTTGCTGAAAAAGCTTCTGAATCTACCAAGACTTCTGCTGACAATATCAATTTTGATTCAGTAACACATTGTGGTAGCAATACTGACTCTTATTTTTCTGTTGCAGATGCTGAAAGTAGAAAATCAGATGACGATTTCATTGATGCTTCTACTCCCAAAGCAACTACTTCTTCTCAAAATCCAAAAGAAACTGAATTCAAAAGTCAACAGAATGCATCTCATTCACGTTATATTGATTCTGAATTTTCAGTAAGCTTAATTGATAATCCCTTAATTCTTCAAGTATCAAGCTAATCTTCAATTGCATGTGTAGAACTATGAGAGAATACTAATTACAGCTTGATTAACACATAGTTCTTATAATTGATTATGGCAATTGATACATGATTAGCCTTAATCATAGGCTTATATACTCCATGAGTATATTTACAATTAAGACCCTCTAGTTTGTAATTAATACAAACTTCACTCAAAATGTAATCTTCTATTCTATACAATTAATAAACCTAACAAAACATTTCTTGAGGTTCGACACATGAAACGTATCGTGAATAGCGCTCAATTCTGCGGGTAGATTGAGTTTATACACTACTGGACCAATTCTTTTAGTAACCTCAAATGGACCAACATATCGAGGGCTTAACTTTCCTCTCTTTCCAAAACGAATAATGCCTTTCCATGGAGATACTTTCAGAAGTACCTTATCTCCAACTTGGAATTCTAAAGGCTTTCTCCTGTTGTCTGCATAGCTTTTCTAACGATCATGTGCCGCCTTGAGCCTCTCCTTGATGACAGAGATCTTATCGGTAGTCTCTTGGATGATATCAGGCTTGATCAACTGTCGGTCGCCAATTTCTACCCAGCTCAGAGGAGATCGGCACTTACATCCATACAACGCTTCATACGGGGCGCTCTTGATGCTGGTGTGATAGCTATTATTATATGAAAACTCAACCAAAGGTAGGTGAGTATCCCAAGTTCCTCCAAAGTCTACCACACATGCCCGTAACATGTCCTCTAGGGTTTGTATGGTTCTTTCTGATTGTCCGTCGGTTTGTGGGTGGTAAGACGTACTTAAATCAATCCGAGTTCCTAACGCTTTTTGTAGTGATTGCCAAAATCGAGATGTAAATCGGCTATCTCTATCTGAAATTATAGAAATAGGCACGCCATGTCATGTTACAATCTCGTTAATATATATCTGGGCAAGCCTTTCCATCTTATAATCTTCCCGGATTGGAAGAAAGTGTGCAGACTTAGTAAGTCTATCCACTATAATCCATATAGCATCGTGAGCTCTTGCCGTCGTTGGCAGCTTGGTGATGAAATCCATTGTTATATGTAACCATTTCCATTGCGGTATTTCGGGCTGTTGCAGTAACCTAGACGGTTTCTGATATTATGCCTTTACTTTTGCACATGTTAGGCATTTCCCTACATACGTGGCGACGTCCTTTTTCATGTCCGGCCACCAATAATACTCTTTAAGATCCTTTTACATCTTATCAGCTCCGGGGTGTATGGAGTACCTTGACTGATGAGCTTCATCCAAAATAGTAGCCCTTATGTTGTTGTATTTCGAAATCCATACTCGGTTCTCGAAATAGCGTGCTTCATCAGTCTTGGTTACGAACCTTGACTCTAAGCGGTGAAGGACTTCGTCTTGCAAATTCTTCTCCTTTAATGCCTTCTCCTGATTTACAATAATTTGACTCTTCAAACTGGTTTGAACTAATGCTCCCATTGCTCTAGCCCTAGACGGCTTCACTCTTTCTTTCCTACTGAATGCGTCTGCTACTACATTTGCCTTGCTAGGGTGGTACTTGATTTCATAGTCATTGTCGCCGAGTAGCTCAACCCATCTCCTTTGCCTCATGTTGAGCATATTCTGATCCAAAATGTGTTGGAGACTCTTATCGTCCGTGTATATGGTACACTTAGTGCCGTACAGGTAATGCCTTTAGATTTTGAGTGCAAACACCACTGCTCCCAGTTCCAAGTCATGAGTAGTGTAGTTCTTTTCATGGACTTTTAGTTGTCTTGATGCATAAGCGATAACTTTATCTCTCTGCATCAATACACACCGTAGCCCTTGGTGCGACGCGTCACAGTAAACAATAAAATCATCATTTCCCCGTCAGGTAGAATTAAGACAGGCGTGTTGCATAGTTTGAGCTTGAGTGTTTGAAATGCGTCTTCTTGTTTTTCTCCCCAGAAAAATTTCCTATCTTTCTGAGTTAGAGAAGTTAGCGATTGTGCAATCTTTGAGAAGTTCGCTATGAATCACCTGTAGTAACCATCCAACCCAAGAAAGTGGCGTACTTCGGTTGGTGTTTTTGGCGCTTCCCATTTCTTGATGGCCTCGATTTTTTCCGGATCTACCTGAATCCCGCTTTTGTTCACCACATGACCGATAAAGTGTACTTCGTGAATCTAGAATTCGCACTTAGAGAGTTTTGTGTACAGCAATCTGGTCCTTAAGTAGTGTTAGTATCAATTCCAGATGTCGTTCATGATCCTCCTTGCTTCCCCAATAAATGAGTATGTCGTCAATGAATACGATAACAAATTTATCCAAGTATGGTCTACAAACCCTATTCATCAAATCCATGAAAACGGCTGGAGCATTGGTTAGCCCAAAAGGCATGACCAAGAACTCGTAATGCCCGTAACGGGTCCTAAATGCCGTTTTAGGAATATTTCTTCGCCTATTCGTAGTTGATGATATCCTGACCGTAGGTCGATCTTTGAAAAGTAGGTAGCTCCTTGAAGTTGATCGAATAAATCATCAATCCTAGGAAGTGGATATCGATTTTTGACGGTCAACTTGTTAAGCTCTCTATAGTCAATGCACATCCGTAACGACCCGTCCTTCTTTTTGACTAAGAGGACTGAAGCTCCCCAAGGCGATGAGCTCGGTTGATAAATCCCTTATCGAGCAATTCTTGAAGTTGCGCTACAATTCTTGCATTTCCTGACGGCGCTAACCGATATGGCGCTTTAGCTACCGGCGTTGCTCCAGGTACTAAGTCGATGTGGAAGTCGACTTGACGGTTTGGGGGTAATCCTAGTAGTTCCTTGGGAAAGACCTCAGGAAAGTTTTGAACTACCGGGATATCCTGGAAGTGCTTCTCCTTTGCTTCCTTATTAACGACGTGTGCCAAGCGTGCTTCGCATCCCTTCTTCAAGTATTTTCGCATTTTCATGCAAGATACTATTCTCAAATTCTTTCCCGACTTTTCTACGTATATGACGAGCTTGTCACCTTCCGCCATTGGGATGCGTACGATCTTTTCGTAACAACATATCTCCGCTCGGTGTTTGGTAAGCCAGTCCATACCGATGATTACGTCAAAACTTCCTAATTCTATTGGAATTAGATCTATGCTAAATACCTTGTCAGCTAAGTTCAATGCGCAATCCATAATTATATGTTTAACCCTAGTTTCTTGACCCTTGGCAAACTCAATGGTATAGGCTTCTTTTATCTTTTCAGTTTTCAAGTTAAGCTTTGTTTTAAATTCTAATGACACAAAACTTCTATCTTCCCCTGAGTCAAATAATATTGATGCATAGTGATCATTACCCGCGACCACATCTGCATTTTGCCTAGCGTCATTTACTCCCACTTCAAATACTCGGCCTCGGGCTTGGCCTCCCTAGTTTTGTTGGTTTCCTTGGCGATCTTGGTTGGCATTGGGTCCTTGATTGGGGCATGGACAAATGTTAGTCTCATGTTTATAATAATTAGATTTTATGAGACAAACTATATATATGTATAGATGATAGGTTAAGAGTTAGGAATTATGTAAGTCTGTTATAGACTGACTAGTCAGCTGAAGCTGAGTAGTCAGCATATAAACAGATATAGAGTTTTCTATGTAAGTACTAGATAGATCGGTGACTTCTAAGCTGAGGTAGGTTTTGAGAGTGAAGACTTGAAGACTTGAAGATTCAAGAACCCACGATTCAAGAAGTCAGCTTGACAAGGTCAAGACTGAGTATGTCAGCTCAGCGTCAGAAGTCAGTTCAGAATTTAAGTAAGTTCTAAATTCTGTTATAAACTCTCCATATCTACGACATTTAAATTAGGATATCTAAACCTAATTTAAAGTATCTATTAGTTGGATAGAAATCTCAAACAGAATTAATTAGATATGTTCTAATTAAGGAGTTTGTTACAGTTTTAAAGAAAAGATAAGTTCTATCTTTAATATGCGATTTGTTCTTAGATATATCAAGTATAAGTATAAACCTTCTTATGGGTTTTACATAGATGTTCTTACGTGTGTACGTGAACAGAGACGCAAGACACAACGACGAGTGCATAAGTTGCAAAACGTACGTGTGTTCGTGATACTTGATACGCGTGTGTTGCGATAACTTTGTAAGTTCAAAGTTCGAGAGAGTTTTCAAGAGTTCCTGTTAATCAGTTTTAACAAGAAGTTCGATCATCAATTAGTTTGTGATTCCAGAGTGTTTAGAGAGAGAGAGTTGAGTTTATAATCATTGTAATATCAAATCATCCTGTTGATTTGATTAGAGAGTGATAATAGTTATTGTTCTGTTTGATCATTGAATATACATTTGATTAATTTGACTATTTGTTTAAAGTGTATTCAACCCCCCCTTCTACACTGTATCGGTTGCTTGTTCACCCTCTTTGGGACCAACAACAGGTATCAGAGCAAGTTTCTTCATAAGTTGCAGATCAAGATCCGCTGTCAAGAGGTTAAGATGTCAACTAGCAAGCAATCAAGTCATATACCAACAATGGCGGCAAAAGGGTGTCTTATTTTTTATGGCACTGACTATCCTATGTAGAAGTTTAGAGCCATGCTATATCTGAAGTCCGTGGATCACAGGATGAGTACCGTGATTCAAGATGGCCCAATCATACCAATGATCCATATTACTGCCACTGACAAAACTGTTCCTTCTGGAGAAACTCCCAAGTCTGAAGCATCTTGGACTGAGGAAGATCGTAAACTGTTCAACCTTGATGACAAGGCACAGAGCATTATAGCAAATGCTTTAACAAATCCTCTTCTGCATACTGTGGCTGGGTGCCAAACTGCAAAAGAGATGTGGGATACTCTCAGTGTTATGTATGAAGGCACTGACTTGGTCAAGCAACATAAGAAGACAAATCTGAGTCGTTCTTATGAAACTTTCTTTGCTAAAAAGAATGAAACTCTGGCAGTTCAATGAGATCACCATTGCACTTCATGCTGGAGGAACCTTAGGAAAATATGATCTCAGATCTATCTATGGTTTCCTTCTAAATCATCAACAGATCATGGACCAGAAGAAAGTGGCCCAGCAACAACTAAAAGAATCCATCAATAATGCTGGATCTGCATTAATTGCAGAAAAGAAAAAAAGGGATCTAAAAAGTGTCAAGCTGAGACTGACTCTGAATCTGAATCAGAGGAAGTAAGCCTTAACTCCGGTTCAGATGATGAAGAGATGGATGCTCTTACTGAACAAATGGAAATGTTAGCAAGAAACTTTAGAAAGTTCAGAAGAGGAAGGGGTCAATCTGACAGAAGCAAAAGTGGTTAGTCTTCTTTTGATCCTAAGAAAGCTAAGTGCTATAACTATTAGAGGATAGGACACATAGCTGCTGAGTGTAGAGTTAAGAAGGGAGAATCAGCTTCAGTAGCTGACAAGAATGCCTACAGAGCTGATAAATATAAGAAGAAATATCAACGACTCAAAGGCAAGCTAGATGAAAACACCAAAGGTCTTCTTGCTGAGACTTGGGATACTGAATCATCTACTTCAGATGATGATGAGCCAAACATGTGTTTGATGGCCATTGAGGATGAAGAGGAACAAGTTGACTATGAGTTAGAAGACAGTTCCTTTGATGAGGATCTAGAAGAAGCGGCTAAGCTGAGTAAACAAACCAGTAACTGAGATCCTGCCTCAATGTACAAGGTAAATAACTTTAGCTCTTACACTGATGAACAAAAATGTCTTATGTTCAACTATCTGTTGAATGACTTCAAAACCTCTCTCACAGTTCAATCTAGTTTGAAAACTGAAATTTCAAAATTAAAAGATGAACTTAAACACTCTGAAACTCTCTTAAATGCTGCTAAAAAGATTCAAAGTGATTATAAATGTCAGCTTCATATAAACAAACTTCTAAGTGAAGAACTACAAGAATCAAAAGAACAAGCTGAAAATCTAAGAAAAATATGTGAATCTTGGTGTAAGTCATCAAGAGAAGCAGAAAGATGTATTAACCAGCAGATACCAAATCAAGTAAAAGTAGTGCTAGGGGGAGATTATAGTGCTGCTGCTGATGAAATCATCAAAGATCAAGTCAGTCTTGAAGACAAAACGATAAAACCAGATGACATACTCTCTAGAACATTCTTAAGGAACAAGGAAGGGAAACATGTCAAAACCAATAAGTTTGTGAGACCAACCCAAAGTCCTCAGGTTATTCATACAAACCATCAAGCTGAATGTTTCAGATCCAACAGAAACTGTAAGTCAGTTTTCAAAAGATTGGATTACAATCTTGTGAGAACAACTGTTTTTGACAGAATATCTCACGTCAACTCAAAAAGACATTACTCTCAGGCCAAATATGAAAGGATGTCTAAGAACAGAAAGTTGTCTGTAAGTCAGACTTCACCAAATAAGGGAAACCATAAAGCTGACAAAGGTAAGTCCAAAGTCAGTGAAAACCAAGTAGACAAATTGTCTAAAAGGATTGAAAGGTTATCTACATCGTATGACCCTAAAACTGAATCCAAATTTAGTGTTGGAAAACTCAAAGAAATCACCCAAACACCCATCTTTAGAAGAAAATGTTATAACTGTGGTGATAGAGGTCATGAGGCCAAAGATTGTGTAAGTACAAATCTTAGACCTGAAAACGAAAAGGATGACCAGTCCAAAACAGACCAAGAATCTGTTCGAGCTGATCAGTCAAACTCTAAAGGATCAGCTAAGTTCTTATCCTCAGAACCCACCAAAAAGTGGGTTCCAAAAAGAAACTAATATGTTTAGTTGATCATGTGCAGGGCTCCTACAAGTGGTATCTAGACAGTGGATGCTCAAGGCACATGACAGGAAGCAAGGGGGTTCTAAGTGAATTCCAGAACAATGAAGGACCCAAGGTGACATTTGGGGATAATTCTCAAGGAAGGACTAAAGGTTATGGAAAGATAACTGCTGGAAAAGTCACTTTCAAAAAGGTAGTATATGTTGTAGGCCTTAAACACAATCTGATAAGTATTAGTCAACTGTGTGATGAGGATTATGAAGTCACCTTCAGAAAGCATGCAGGAACAATTTATGATAAGAAGGGAAAACCATTATTAATGGAAAAAAGAGAGAGAGATATCTATTTGTTAGATCTCAGCTCCGCAGATCCTTCAACTGAAACCTGCTTGTATTCTGACTTAACTCCCAAGCTGAGTTGGTTATGGCACAAGAGACTATCACATTTAAATTTCAAAAATATCAACAAATTTTCTAGCAAAGAGTTAGTCTCTGGTCTGCCTAAGATCACATTTTCTAAAGATAAACTCTGCTCAGCTTGTGAAATGGGAAAACACCATAAGGGATCCTCCAAGTCCAAATAGAATTTTTCAATTACAGAACCATTGCATATGTTTCACTTGGACCTATTTGGACCTATTAGCACCCCAAACCTAATTGGCAAAAAGTATACTCTAGTGATTGTTGATGAGTTCATAAGAAATAAATGGACCCTAGGTCTGGACCCAATTGGCAAAAAGTATACTCTAGGTCTGGACCCTTGTACCTGTCCCCAAAGAAATAAATGGACAATGATGGAGTAGTGATCAGAAACAAGGCAAGGCTAGTAGCTCAGGGGTATCGACAAGAAGAAGGTATTGATTATGATGAGACCTTTACCCCTGTTACAAGGATTGAAGCTATAAGGTTGTTTCTAGCCTATGCAACCTTCAAAAACTTTGAAGTGTATCAAATGGATGTTAAAAGTGCATTCCTAAATGGAGAACTACAGGAGGAGGTCTATGTGAAACAACCCCCTGGTTTTATTGATTCTAAACATCCAGATTATGTCTATAAGTTGGACAGAGCTTTGTATGGACTCAAGCAAGCTCCATGAGCCTGGTATGATACACTGTCCACCTATTTGCTCTCAAATGATTTTGTTAGAGGAAGTATTGACAAAACTTTATTCATAAGAAAAAGCAGAGGACATGTCATTCTGGTTCAAATCTATGTGGATGACATTATCTTTGGATCAACAAACCAAGATCTGTGTGATTGGTTCTCCAAGATAATGTCTAATCAATACAGAATGAGCATGATGGGTGAGATGACGTACTTTTTGGGACTTCAAATCTATCAGAAAGAAGATGGTATATTTATTAATTAGAGCAAGTATGTCTTTGATCTGATTAAGAAATATGGATTAGACTCAAGCCATCCCGCAAAGTCTCCAATGTTACACAATGTCAAGCTACACAAGGACATTGATGGAAAATCTGTATGTCATACTACATATAGAGGAATGATAGGTTCATTACTCTATTTAACAGCAAGCAGACCTGATATAATGTTTGCTACATGTGTTTGTGCACGATATCAGGCTGATTCAAAGGAATCCCACTTGCTAGCTGTTAAAAAATACTCAAATATCTGAAGGGAACACCTAACTTAGGTCTGTGGGGTCCCAAAGGATCAGGATTTGAGCTGATAGGGTACTCTGATTCAGACTTTGCAGGATGTGGTCTTGATAGAAAGAGTACTACTGGAGGATGTCAACTTTTGGGTGGAAAATTAGTTAGCTGGACGAGCAAGAAACAAAACTCAGTGGCAATTTCAACAACTGAAGCTGAATATGTAGCCGCAGGGAGCTGTTGTGCTCAAATACTGTGGATGCAACAACTCATATGGTGTTGTTTCAACTTTCTTTGTTGGTATGAGGTTAAGGATTCTTACCGCCGTCTCTAGAGCGTAACCCCAAAAACTAATGGGTACCTCCGTTTGACTCATCATAGAACAGACCATATCTAATAATGTCCGATTTCTCCTTTCGGCAACTCCATTTAATTGTGGAGTCCTAGGAGGAGTTAATTGTGAGATAATCCCACATTTTCTAAGATGGTCCAAAAACTCCAAAGTAAGATACTCACCGCCTCTATCCGATCGTAGTATCTTAATCTTTTTACCCGATTGATTCTTTACTTCACTTTGAAATGTTTTGAACACCTCAAAGGTTTCAGACTTTTGTCTAATCAAGTAGATATATCCATACCTACTATAATCGTCCGTGAAGGTAACGAAATATCTAGTATTGTTCCTTGTGATATTTTTGAAAGGACCACACACATCGGTGTGAATGACTTCTAAAAGATCCTTTCCCCTCTCACTAACTCCGGTGAAGGGTTCTTTGGTCATTTTGCCTAGTAAACAAGATCCGCATACATCTTTTGACCCAAGGTCAAATGATTCCAAGATCCCGTCCGCTTGGAGCTTGGTGATGCGAGTCTTGTTTACATGAGAAAGACGACCGTGTCATAAGGAATATTTATCCAAAGAATTTTTGGATTGAGAATCAATATTCATGATAGGTCTCTTATTTTCAATGTAAGCATCAACTTCATATATGCCATGACATGGTAAAGCTTTAATATAACAAACATCATTTTTATAACATAAAATAGATCCATCCATAAATTTAAAAGAAAAACCATCGTCATATAAAGCATGTAAAGATAAAATGTTTCTTGCCACGTAGGGCGAATAGCATACATTAATAAGAACAATGGAAAGACCGGTTCTAAAAGAGAGCTCGACACTCCCTTTTGCTTCTACGGGCACAACCTCTCGGTTCCCCATAATTAGATCCAGCTCTCCACGCTCCAAGCCTCTACTTTCCCTTAGCACCTGCACCATATTATAAATGTGAGTTCCGCAGCCGGTATCTAAAACCCAGCCCTTTGAAATAGAAGTTTGATAGAGCTCAATCATGAACGTACCTTGGTTCGAAGGTCCCGAGATGCTCATTGCCTGAGCTTCTTGAGGCCATCTTGGTACTTTGGGCAGCTTCGGCGATAATGCCCCTTATCCCCGCAAAAGAAGCATTGCGCATCCTCCGGGGTCTTGGCTTGGGGAATCTTCCCCTTGCCCTTTGCCACCGGGGTAGGGGTAGGTTTGGTGGCACCAACCTTGCCCTTACCCTTTCCCTTATGGGAAGGATTCGGCTTCTTCTTTTGGATGCGGCCCTCCCGGATAGCCAAGACGGGATTGGATGAGGTGGCCTTGGGCTTCGAGATGCTTGACTCCGCGGTCTTGAGCATCCCATGAAGCTCCATGAGGGTTTTGTCCATACTATGCATATGATAACTCACGATGAATTGATCATATGCATTGGGCAAGGATTGGAGGATGAGATCAACCGCCATCTCCCTCCCTATGGAGAACCCTAACCTCTCCATGCGCTCCATGTTTGCTTTCATACGCAACACATGAGCGCTTACGTTCCCGCCATCCTAGAGCTTGCAACCTAGGACGGACTTGAGGCAATCATATCTTTCTTCCCTCGCTTGCTGTTGGAACATGTCCTTGAGCTGCGCGAGCAAGTCAAAAGCACTTAAATGATCCATTTGCTTTTGCAAATCGGAGCTCATTGTGCTAAGCATAAGGCACGTTATTTCCTCCGTGTCCTTGAGGCGTTTTTCATGTGCCTCTCGGGCGGCCCTAGGTGCCGTAGTCGCAGGGGCTTCGGGCAAGGCTTCCTCAATGATATGCAATTTCCCTTCATGGCGTAGGACAATCCGAAGTTGCCTATGCCAATCCATGAAATTGCTACCGTCGAGTTTCTCCTTCTCAAGGAAAACTCGTAGAGAAATGTTGCTCGTGGTGGTGGTACTTGAAGATGCCATCTATAATAGCAAAGTAGATTTGGTTAGTTTGATATTTAAGTTTGTTAAAACAATTTACCCAAAACAAATTTTTAATTATTTTAAGAAAGCCAAGAACCTTATTTCACTTCCGTATATGACGGGTTTACCGCGGATCACATAAGGAAGTTATTTCGGGTTGACAACCATATTGCCAATTGCAATCCATTATTGCAACTCTTTGGTCTTTGTGGGATCCTACGACAAGCACCGGTCGTTTGGCATATTTGATCCCTTCTTACACCAATCCCAATTTAGAATTGTTGATTGACTCGTGCTAAGCTCGACAATCTTTCAAGAATTCTAATTTGAAATTATAAATCGTCCCCCAAGACATGCGGTAAGTACACTTCACAAGAATTGGCTCGTGCTAAGCTCGACAACCAAGTTTGCGAGTTACTACGCTCACCTTCCACACAACTCCACAAAGATTGGCTCGTGCTAAGCTCGACAACCAATCATTGTGTTGTTAGATTTGGGTGGCATCGTCTTACGGATGGTGCGTGATTTATGTTTTATGGAAAAACGGGCTTTTGTTTCCGATTAATTTTGATTAACATATTTGAGTGACAAAAACTTATTTTTCACTTTAGTTGGTTTGTTAATCATAAGCGCGCGCGAGAGAAATATAAACCAATTTTATAAAACTCTTGTGATTTAATTTATTGAAAAATTTTCTAGCATGCGAAAACCTAAAAAAAACATGCAAGAAATAAATCACAACACACGCATAGGAAGGGGTTGGTAACCAAGCCAAAACCTATGCGTTCTACCCGTGAGCCTACGGGAAGAACGTGGTCAACTAAGGACACAATACAAAAGTCATAGCTCCCACTTGATCCGCCATCTCCAATGGGATTCACCGAATCTTCTATTTTCAAGACACCATCTTTGATTCTTGATTGTGGTCTCCATGCTCCATGAGTACAAGTACATAAAAATAGAAATGAAATGGCATGCAAGCCACGAAAATTCTATCATCCTTTTACAAGTACACGGATAAATGAAACGGTATGCAAACCGTAATAATAATTACAACAATCAATAAATAAATAATTATTACAAACAATGTGACTTCAAGTCACCAAATAAAAGGGGAGCAGCCACAAACAACCACAAGGTCTAAGGCCAAGGTTACCAACAAAGAACAAGGCAAACAACCACAAAACAAACGGTGTGCCAAAAACTGCAACAAGCAAATATTTTGATAAGAATTTCCAAACAACCACTCAAGGCACAATGGAGATTCTTGTACATATGCATTAAGGCATAAAACCAATTTTTAGAACCTATATTCATATATACACACACATATGTGTATGCATATATGCATCTAATGCCTTGACCATACCATGCATACCCATAATGGTACCAAAATATTATTTGGGGATTTTCCAGAATCATCTGAACAAAAACAGAAACAGAGCAACGAGTCGAAAAACCAAAAAAATTTCTTTTAATGTAAAAAAAACACTGTTCACGAGCTCCTTCACGGCTCGTGACCCCCGAGGGCGTCACGACCGCTCACGGCCCGGATTAACTCGTGAAGCACCAAAAAACCATTTCACGACCAGACCCCAAACAACACTGGTCGTGTGACCTTCATAACCCATGAAGGGAACTTCACGGCTCTTGAAGGCCTTCTGGACAGAATGCCAAAACTTCCAAAAAATCGATTTTTCGAGCCATTTTGTGCTATCATCTTGTAGCAATGGCTCTGATACCACTGAAGTCCTCTCATGCACAACAAAAACCCATGCACAACAGAAGCAAGAAGATAAAAACAAGTTCATTTTGGGTTTTCAAGACTCATGCACAAGAAACACTTAGTGGGATCTAGCTACAAAGAATGATAGCAACAAGTATAACAAATGAAACCAGAAAGTGAGACCATACCCTTGATGTCTCTGGTTGTTTTGTTGTTGTAGATGAAAAGCTTGAACTCCAAGGCGAGTTCCTCTATTGATATCCACTCCAAGCAAACCGTGAATCTCCTTTGCTAAAGCTTGAGATACTCTAATCTTGCCCTCAAGAACAGCACCAGAATTCTTGTTCACAACCAACACAAACTCCTTTGCTAAAAGACTCCTACAAGGCTCTCTTTAGTGTGTGTGTTTGTGAATTTGGCAAAAAGTTCTATGGAGAGAATTAAGAGGGGTTTATATAAGCAGATTACCTCTCTAGGTGACACCAGGGTCGGCCATAATGGCACACTCCCATTGGACCAAACAAAAGGTCCAATAATATCTAAGTGTCACTTAGACTTCTGTCTTCACAGGCTCTCACGGCCCGTGAGGAAGTTGTGAAGGCATCACCCCCACGATCCTCGACCGGCCCATGAAGCCTCGTGAAGGGCTTCACATCACGACCTCTTCATGACCCGTGAGGGCCCGTGAAGGTCGACAGAAACCCTAATTCTCTGTCTTGACATGTGCTGTCAGATTCAACACTTGGCGTGTGACCCAATAGGCCCGTGCCTCATCGGCAGTGATCCAATATACGTGTATCAGTGGGCATATATCCAACACAAGGAACTTTAGAAAATTCAGAAGAGGAAGGGTTCAATCTGACAAAAGAAAAAGTGGTAAATCTACTTTTGATCCTAAGAAAGCTAAGTGTTACAACTGTCAGAAGATAGGACACATACCTGCTGAGCGCAGAGTAAAGAAGGGAGAATCAGCTTCAGTGGCTGATAAGAATGCATACAAAGCTGATAAATATAAAAAGAAATATCAGAGACTCAAAGCCAAGCCAGATGAAAACACCAAAGGTCTTCTTGCTGAGACTTGGGATACTGAATCATCTACCTTAGATGATGATGAGCCAAATTGGTGTTTGATGGCTGTTGAGGATGAAGAGGAACAAGTTGACTATGAGTTAGAAGATAGATCCTTTGATGAGGATCTAGCAGAAGCGGCTAAGCTGAGTAAGCAAACCAATAGCTGGGATCCTACCTCAATGTATAAGATAAATAACTTTAGCTCTTACACTGATGAACACAAATGTTTAATGTTCAATTATTTGTTGAATGACTTCAAAACCTCTCTCACAGTTCAATCTAATTTGAAAACTAAAATTTCAAAATTAAAAGATGAACTTAAACACTTTGAAACTCTCATAAATGCTGGTAAAAAGACTCAAAGTGATTATGAATGTCAGCTTCACATAAACAAACTTCTAAATAAAGAATTACAAGAATCAAAAGAACAAGCTGACAATCTAAGAAAGATCTGTGAATCTTGGTGTAAGTCATCAAGGGAAGCAGAAAAATGTATCAACTAGCAGATACCAAATCAAGTAAAAGCAGTGCTAGGGGGAGATTAAAGTGCTGCTGTTGATGAAATCATCAAAGAACAAGTCGGTCTTGAAGACAAAAATGTGAAATCAGATGATATCATTCCAAAGACATTTTAAGGAACAAGGATGGAAAACAGGTCAAAACCAATAAGTTTGTGAGACCAACCCAAAGCCCCCAGGTTATTCATACAAACCATCAAGCTGAATGTTCCAGATCCAACAGAAACTGTAAGTCAATTTTGAAAAGATTGGATTACAATCCTGTGAGAACAACTGTAATTGACAGAATAGCTCACATCAACTCAAAACGACATAACTCTCAAGCCAAATATGAAAGGATGTCTAAGAACATGAAGTTGTCTGTAAGTCAGACTTCACCAAATAAGGGTAACCATAAAGCTGACAAAGGTAAGTCCAAAGTAAGAGAAAATCAAGTAAACAAACTATCTAAAAGGATTGAAAGGTTATCCACATCTTATGACCCTAAAACTGAATCCAAATTTAATGTTGGAAAACTCAAAGAAGTCACCCAAACACCCATCTTTAGAAGAAAATGTTATAACTGTGGTGATAGAGGTCATGAGGCCAAAGATTGTGTAAGTACAAATCTTAGACCTGAAAACGAAAAGGATGACCAGTCCAAAACAGACCAAGAATCTGTTCGAGTTGATCAATCAGCCTCTAAAGGATTAACTAAGTGCTCATCCTCAGAACCCACCAAACAGTGGGTTCCAAAAAGAAACTAATATGTTTAGTTGATCATGTGCAGGGCTCCTACAAGTGGTATCTAGACAGTGGATGCTCAAGGCACATGACAGGAAGCAAGGGGATTCTAAGTGAATTCCAGAACAATGAAGGACCCAAGGGGACATTTGGGGATAATTCTCAAGGAAGGACTAAAGGTTATGGAAAGATAACTGCTGGAACAGTCACTTTCAAAAAGGTAGCATATGTTGAAGGCCTTAAACACAATCTGATAAGTATCAGTCAACTGTGTGATGAGGATTATGAAGTCACCTTCAGAAAGCATGCAGGAACAATTTATGATAAGAAGGGAAAGCCAATACTAATGGCAAAAAGAGAGAGAGATATCTATTTGTTAGATCTCAGCTCCGTAGATCCTTCAACTGAAACCTGTTTGTATCCTGACTCAACTCCCAAGCTGAGTTGGTTATGGCACAAGAGACTATCATATTTAAATTTCAAAAATATCAACAAATTTTCTATAAAAGAGTTAGTCTCTAGTCTGCCTAAGATCACATTTGCTAAAGACAAACTCTGCTCAACTTGTGAAATGGGAAAACATCACAATGGATCCTTTAAGTCCAAACAAAAATTTTCAATTACAGAACCATTGCATATGTTGCATTTGGACTTATTTGGACCTATAAGCACCCCAAGCCTATGTAGTAAAAAGTATACTCTAGTGATTGTTGATGAGTTCACAAGATTCACTTGGGTGGTCTTCTTAAAAGCCAAAAGTGAAGCTGCACATGAGTTAATCAGCTTCATAAGACAAGAAGAGTGGCAAAAGGGTAAGTTTATTAAGCAGCTCAGAAGTGATCATGGAACTGAGTTTAGGAACTCAACCCTTGAAGGCTTTTGTGAAGAGAAGGGAATTATCTAGAATTTCTCATATGTAAGAACTCCACAACAAAATGGAGTTGCTAAAAGAAGAAATAGAACCCTAATTGAAGCTGCCAGAACCATGCTATGTAAAGCAAAGCTCAAACTGAACTTTTGGGCAGAAGCTGTAAGTACAGCTTGCTACACACAGAACAGATCAATGATAGTTAAAAGACATGGTAAAACACCTTATGAGATGTATCATGGCAGAAAACCTAATATTGGATACTTACATATCTTTGGTTCAACATTCTATGTGCTAAACCAACGAGATTAGCTCCATAAGTTGGAACCTAAAGCTGATCAAGGTCTATTTGTTGGATATTCTTCAATCTCCAAAGCTTACAGAGTCTTTAATCTTAAAAGAAAGGTAATTGAAGAGTCAGTACATGTTACATTTGATGAGACAAGTATTGAGAAATCTAACAAAGCTCAAGCTGACCCAGTTAGTCTGAGTGAGCTTGAAAGGAGCAGAGAAGATCTCACATCAAATCCCATGTATATTATGGATGATTTTGATGATGATGGGGGTAAATCTGAAAATTGTGCATCATCAAAAGAAACAATCAATGTTGAAGTTACTCAGCCTGAGAATCTAGGCGAATCATCAGGTACAAGTCAGATTGAAAATCTAAGTGATCTCTCAATCCCTACTCAGACTGAAGAATTAAGTCCTATTCAGCCTGAGAGACACTGCTCAAATTTAGACTCATAACCACAGTCTCCCACTACAACCTTCAAAGTATTAAAAGATCATCCCCTTGATGATACTACTGGTAACATTGAAGATGGTGTGTTAACTAGATCTAAGGAAAATGCAAACTATGTTGCCTACTCTAGTTTTCTATCTCAAATGGAACCAAAGAAGACTGAAGAGGCTCTAAAGGATGAAGATTGGATTGAAGCTATGCAAGATGAGCTGACAAAATTTCAAAGAAATAAGGAAAAACAATTATAGGCACTAAGTGGATCTATAGAAACAAAATGGACAAGAATGGAGTAGTGATCAGAAATAAAGCAAGGCTAGTAGCTCAGGGGTACCGACAAGAAGAAGGTATTGACTATGATGAGACCTTTGCCTCTGTTGCAAGGATTGAAGCAATAAGATTGTTCCTAGACTAAGCAGCCTTCAAAAATTTTAAAGTGTATCAAATGGATGTTAAAAGTGCTTTTCTAAATGGATCACTACAGGAGGAAGTCTATGTGAAACAACCCTCTGGTTTTGTTGATCATAAACATCCAGATTATGTCTATAAGTTATACAAGGCTTTGTATGGACTCAAGCAAGCTCCAAGAGCATGGTATGATACACTGTCCACCTATTTGCTCTCCAATAATTTTATTAGAGGAAGTATTAACAAAACTCTATTCATAAGAAAGAGTAGAGGACATGTCATTCTGGTTTAAATCTATGTGGATGACAATATCTTTGGTTCAACAAACCAAGGTCTGTGTGATTGGTTTTCTAAGCTAATGTCCAATCAATACAGAATGAGCATGATGGGTGAGATGACTTACTTTTTGGGACTTCAAATTTACCAGAAAGAAGATGGTATATTTATTGATCAGAGAAGTATGTTTTTTATCTGACTAAGAAATATGCATTAGACTCAAGTCATCCTGCAAAGTCTCCAATGTTGCACAATGTCAAGTTACACAAGGACATTGATGGAAAATCTGTATGTCAGACTACATATAGAGGAATGATAGATTCATTACTCTATTTGACAGCAAGCAGACCTGATATAATGTTTGCTACATGTATTTGACAACAAGAAAACCTGTTAAAAGAATACTCAAATATCTGAAGGGAACACCAAATTTTGGTTTGTGGTATCCTAAAGGATCAGGATTTGAGCTGATAGGGTACTCAGATTCAGACTTCGCAGGTTGTGGTCTAGATAGAAACAGTACTACTGGAGGATGTCAACTTTTAGGTGGAAAATTAGTTAGCTGGACAAACAAGAAACAAAACTCAGTGGCAATTTCCACAGCTGAAGCTGAGTATGTAGCTGAAGGGAGCTGTTGTGCTTAAATACTGTGGATGCAACATCAGATTAAGGACTTTGACTTACATTAGTCAAAGACTCCCATATTCTGTGACAATCAAAGTGCTATTGCCATCACACACAATCCAGTGTTTCACTCAAGAACCAAATGCTATGAGATAAGACATCACTTCATCAGAGACATTGTAGAAAAAGGAAAGATAGAGTTAGTCTTCATTGAGACTGAAGACCAACTTGCAGATATCTTCACTAAACCAATTGAAGGCACAAGATTTACAACTCTACTTGGCAAGCTTGGCATGCTCAACCCTTAATTGGTATTTTCTATTCTTTATCTTTGTTTAACATATGCTAAGTGCTGACCTCGACTAAATGTTAATCTGAGCTGAGTGCTTAATCTGAGCTGAGTGCTCAATCTGAGATGAGTTATCAGCTATAATGTGTGGTCAGTTCCATAGGTCTGGATTAGTCCTAACAAATGGTCAGTCCAACCTTATAGTATCAAATATGTAAGGTGTGTTCTGTTTCAAATAAACGTAAATCGTTTACAAATTAGTTATTTAAGAAAATCTTGGTGATACTTTAGTTCACCTTGAAAGAATTTGATCAATGTAACGGTGTCAGTCTAATGAAGTTACATTAAATATAGCTCTTATAACAAATTGCGTAGCCGGTTGTTACTGTAACGGTCATATTTATTACCCTCCGATAACGGTAACTTTTCTCTCACATTGAAAAGGTATAAATAAGAGAGACTCTTCCTCATACTTCGTTTACTCTTCCAAATCTTATCTACTCTTCTCTTCTCTCTAAAACCCTAATCTCGCTTTGTGCAGAATCAATTGTTTAGTGCTAAACCCTACTACTTCTAAGTGCAATCTAGTACGATAAGTTCGAATTCAATGGAGGGTTACACTCTAAATCTGACTGATCAAATGATCCGTGGTGGTAATTTCAGAAACAACGCACTCCCCATCTACAAACAAAACAATGTCGTCGCCTGTATCGACATACCAAAGTTCAAGATTGGCAGGGGCTATGAGGACTGGGTCTCATACATTCGAAAGGGACCCCTGGCACATGTTGTCCTTCATGGTCCTACGGTGCTCATCCCACAACTCCTTACAGAGCTTTGGTACACATGCAAACTAGGCGCAAATCAACAAGTAATAAGAGGTACAATCCTAAGTGGACAAGTGGCGATTGACATAGATGCAAACTGTCTCCGACGAATTCTACATCTCCTTGTTCATAATCAGTATGAGGCGACGGTTTCTAGGGAAACATCAAGGAGCGTTTTACCCTTAATGGGTCATCCTCAAGTTATTGGAGTTACAAGGAAATCCGTTTTCCAGACTGCATGGGGATTCATGGTGTCCACGGTGGTCCGTTCACTTGGATACAAGGTAGGTGGACTGGATAATGTTAACGATTTTGAAATGCAACTGTTATATAACATATTCTATGATCGACACTTGGACTATGCTGAGTTGACCTTTGAGGCAATCAAGTCTCTGGTGACCAAAAGTGTGAGGGATACAATTGTGCCCTTTGTACGATTCTTATCTATGGTGATCGAGGACAGGTTGGGTAGAAGATACACTGCCCAATATGAGTCAATCCCTACTCCTGTTCTCAGCTTAAGAATGGTCGCCCATGATACTTTACCTAAGCACCCTACAATGAGTTCTCAGATGAGGGTGTATACACAGCTTCCGACCTCAGAGTCAAGTGAAGCTGAGGAAAGTGCAAATGATGAGGAGGAGACAGATGGTGTAGATGATTCTAAGGCCGAGTCCTCCAAAGCTGAACCGCAAAGGACTCAGCTCCGGTCGCGCATCTAAAGGATATCTTCCACCTCAAGCTCTGAGCAAGAGAGTATGTTCCCTAGCTCAGAGTCACCACTGATTGGTGCAGGTATAACTTCTCTTCCTTCATCTCCTTCTTTCTCTCACATTTCTCCATCTCCTTTACAGGGAGATAAGACTGAGTCAAGGCCATCTCAGTCTAACCCCTCTCCCCCACCTCATACATCTCCATCTATTCTCCACTCTACACCCAACCTTGGTCAGCCCACTACTACCAAGGATATATCATACACCTATAGAAGAAAAACTGCCAAAGGTGGTCCTTCACCTCAAAAGGACTCTGGAGTTGATATCACATTGATACCTCCACCGGCAGGAGCTGAGGGGGAGACACCTTCTCTTAAGGTGCCAACCTCTAAGCTCAGTTTAACCTTTCAGCCTATACCGGGTATGGTGTCTACTCAGCCCATACCTACTAGTGCCATAAGAGAGCCTACTTCTGTGCCTTCACAACCCCATGAAGGTAACATTGAAATTTTGACCAATCCCTAGGGTCAAATACCCCCTCCTCACCACTAAGCCTAGCCTACCCCACTACCATAAATCACGACATTGGTCACTCTTCTCTTCCATTCTTACACACTCTCGCATGACCTGTCAATGAACCTTTCATACACCAGGAAGGTTTACAGGGTCCCAAATCTGGCCCCCTTGATTCCATAGGTCAGCACCAACCTTTGGATATGGGGCCCACATTCTAACCTATTGAGGAACACTCAACAGCCACTCCTACGGTGGAAATACATTCCTCCACTTTGAGGTCCAGAGGAGACCAGAGGAGCCCAAGCTGATGGCCACTGATGCCCAAGCCATTATGGATTACTTACACACGCAATTTGAGCTCCTGCACAAGAAGAGGAAAAATGATAAAGCCAAGTTGATGCACAAACTTAATGATCTTTCAACCTCTATAGCCAACTTGGAAAGCTTTGTGCTCAAATTCAGATCCTCCCCTCTTGATGATGACAAAACGGGGGAGGAAGAATCAAAGAAAAGTGATGATGTGGTTGAGGGGGAGCATACAGAGGAAGTACAAATTGAAGAAGAAGCTCATGGTCAGTTCATGAGTACTGTAGATCAGCCCTTTCAACAAGCTCCAACAGTTCAAACAATCATATCTCCGTTAGTCCAATCAGCTCAACCAAAAACTCCATATGAAGAAACATCTCAAGCTGCTCACACCAACTTTTCTCAAGCTGAATTGCCAAAGTTTGTTGAAGCTGAGTCCGTTCCAACTTTACAAATAGATAAACGGAAGAGTAAGGTGTTTCAGATGGTAAAAAGAAAGAAAAGAAGTGCTATGCCTCTAGCAAAGAGAAGAAAGGTCATCATTGCTAAGCCTGAGCTAGAGCAACAAGGTCAGTATCAATTAGTTGCATATGAATCTGACTCAAGTGATGAAGCTGATGCAGCACAGAAAGCCAGTGACATGCTTGCGGAGAAAATGTTACAAGAAATGGCTAAAGAACTAGGCATGACAGTGGAGGAGATGAAAGAGCAGCAAAGACAAGCTGAGCTTCAAAGAGAAAAGGCTAAGGCTGAGGCTACCAGAGCTGAAGCTGAAGTTGACTATTCTGGACCCAGAGTTGGCCTAATTCCCTACTCATATGCTGATCTAAGGCATTGCTATAAAAGAAAACACTTTAATCACAAGACTGAATCCATCACGCTGAGTAGAAAAGGAGAGTTGGTGATAATCAACTTTGTACTAGACAACAAGCAAGAAATTGGCCTAGATATGAGATATCTGTACAAGTTGGGGTTCTCAGAGTTAAAAATTGTAGCCACAACTATCAAACGGATGAGAAAGAGTCAAATTAGACAAGAGATAGTTGATGTGCTTAAGACACTCTTCATTAGAATTGATCAGTTAGGTGTGATTCCTGCTGATGAAATTGATACTTTCCTGAACCGAGGCAAAGCTGCAAGAATTAGAGCAGCGACCCAGCGAGCTAAAAGAGACATCGGTTTACAAGTGCCAGAGGGAGTTGAATTCAAAGAAAACATTTATATCACTCAACCTTTGGAAGGATTCTTGTATCTTGATGTGGAAGGTAATCAGTGCTTCTTAAGAGTAGCAGATCTTCATTTGGCAAATCTGGAGTTGATTCTGTACTTGAGAATTCTATGTGATGACTCAACTCATAACTCAGTATTCAGATATCATCTCAACAAAGAAGTCAGATCAAGAAAAATTGAGATGAGAGAGCTGCCAGAGGGTGAAAAGATTATAAATAATGTTGTCAAGGAAGCTGCCATTTGGGAACTTAAATGTTTAGATATGTGGTTGGAAGTTGGAGATCCTGTTGATTAAATAGATTAGTTCTATAATTTTGTAAGCACTAAGTGTGCATAAGCTGATCAAAATGATTAAGCTAAATGTAAATGATATGTTCAGTAATGAAAAGTTAAGTTTGATATGTTCAAATAAACAACTTTGTAAATTTAAGCTGACTATTGATATGTTCAAGTATAAACTGTTAAGTTCAGTAATACAGGTTTTATAAGTTCAGAACTTAAATCAATTCTGATAAGTTCATTATCTAAGGTTTGATATGTTTAAATGCTTAGAATACAAGTCTTGGAACAGATTTGTAACCTAAAATCTTGTAAGTTCAAGAAATGATGAATAGGCATAGATTAGTTTAATACCTATTTCAAGAACTAACTTTGGTCAGTCCCAGAGTGGTTCAACATAATTCTGTTAACCTATAAGTACTTTGATTCAATATTTTGTCATCATCAAATAGGGGGAGAATGTTAGTCCCATGATTAGAATAGTTAGATTTGATGAGACAAACCATAGCTATGCATAGATCAGTTTAATACCTATTTCAAGAACTAACTTTGGTCAGTTCCAGAGTGGTTTAACATAATTCTGTTAACCTATACGTACTTTGATTCAATATTTTGTCATTATCAAATAGGGGAGATTGTTAGTCCCATGTTTAGAATAGTTAGATTTGATGAGACAAACCATAGCTATGTATAGATGATAGGTTAAGAGTTAGGAATTATGTAAGTCTGTTATAGACTGACTAGTCAGCTTAGGCCGAGTAGTCAGCGTATAAACAAATATAGAGTTTTCTATGTAAGTACTAGATAGCTCAGTGACTTGTAAGTTGAGATAGGTTTCTAGAATGAAGACTTGAAGATACTAAGATCCAAGAACTCAAGAACTCAGCTTGATAACATAAAGACTGAGTGAGTCAGATCAGTGCCAGAAGTCAGTTCAAGAATTTAAGTAAGTTCTAAATTCTGTTATAAACTCTCGATATCTATCACATTTAAATTAGGATATCTGAACATAATTTAAACTATCTATTATTTGGATAGAGATCTCAAACGGAATTAATTAGATATGTTCTAATTAAGGAGTTTGTTACGGTTTTAAAGAAAAGATAAGTTCTATCTTTAAACTGCGATTTGTTCGTAGACATATCAAGTATGAGTATAAACCTTCCTATGGGTTTTAATATATTTAGAAAACAATATACCGAATAATACACGACTTCATAAGTTGCAAACGTACGTGTGTTCGTCATACTTGATACGCGTGTGTTGCGATAATTTTGTGAGTTCAAGAGAGTTTTCAAGAGTTCTTGTTAATCAGTTTTAACAAGAAGTTCAATCATCAATTAGCTTGTGATACAAGAGTTGAGTTTATAATCAGTATAAACATCAAATCATCCTGTTGATTTGATTAGAAAGTGATAATTGTAATCATTCTGTTTGATCATTGAATATACATTTGATTAATTTGATTGATTGGTTTAAAGTGTATTCAAACCCCCCTTCTACACTATATTGGTTGCTTGTTTACCCTCTGTGGGACCAACAATAAGTCGCATGGACAATCAATATGTATATATATATATACCTTATGTCGCATAGACCATTTGCACATACACAAGTCACATGAACAAAATGTATATCTGTATGTAAGTCGCATGATTCAGTCAATATATATATATACCTTAAGTCGCATGATCCATATACATATGCATAAGTCGCATAGCTATGTATGCTTCTAAGTCGCATGGTTCAACTAACGTATGTGTACATTAAGTCACATGATTCAAGTTATGTATAAGTCGCATGAAATCATATGTTACCCGAATACCCCATGCGACAGTCGCATGGCACCCCATGCGAAATTCGCATGGTCATTCTCCATAGGTCGCATGAATCCTTCCTCCTTGTGCAAGTGTCGCATGGAAAACTCATAGGTCGCATAAACACATAAATGAAAGTCGCATGGATGTCCTGAAGGTCGCATGGATGTCCTGAAGGTCGCATGGATGTCCTGAAGGTCGCATGGTACTCCATGTGAAAGTCACATGGAAAGTCGCATGAGCCATGAGGAAGTCGCATGGTACAAGTCTTCCCTGTCAGTTCGTTTTTCTAAAAAACCCAGCCTCCATAGCCAGAATCAAACTCTTTCAAAACTTAACCAAATCATTCATTTCTCCACTCATTTAAACACTTCCTTCAAGATTTAAATACATTTCATCAAGTATTTAAGCTCATATCTCAATTTCTTTCTCACTAGTTCTTTATAAACCCAAAACCTCAAAACCCAGATTATAACTCATGCTAGCATCATCCAAACAAGATAAGATTGATAGCTACACTACCATAATGAGATAGGAAACATTTCCTGATGATTCTCTTGACAATTCCTTGAGTTTACACCAATTCTTGATGTCTCATTCTCTTTGCTTCTCGAGAGCAAATACACACACAAACACTGACTCTCTTTTTGAATGAATGAAACAGTAACAGGTGTTAGGGGCTGTGCCCTAAACCCCTTTATATACTTTCTTTAAAAAGGCCTTGGCCCATCCATTACCATTTATGCCCACTAAGTAATTAATCCAATAACATACATATATCTAGTACATTAACTAACTATTAATCTAAGCCCACAAAATATCGAATATATTTCACAATTAAATTCACAATCCAACACAACTACAATTTTCTAAATAAAATATTCTTTTTATTTATTTTTGAAGTTCGGGTATTACACCCAGCTTCCCCTGAAGTCAATCACACAAGCTCGTAACATATCTTCCAGCGATTGGATAGTCCGCTCACTTTGCCCATCAGTTTGGGGTGATACGTTATACTCAAGTTAACCCTTGTTCCCAAATCCTCATGAAACTTGCTCCAAAACCTGGAGGTAAATCGTACATGCCTGTCAGAAATTGTTTGTCCCAAAGAGGGTAAACAAGCAACCGATACAGTATAGAAGAGGGGGGGGGGGTTGAATACACTTTAAACAAATAATCAAATTAATCAAATGTATATTCAATGATCAAACAGAACAATAACTATTATCACTCTCCAATCAAATCAACAGGATGATTTGATATTACAATGATTATAAACTCAACTCTCTCTAAACACTCTTGAATCACAAACTAATTGATGATCGAATTTCTTGTTAAAATTGATTAACAAGAACTCTTAAAAACTCTCTCGAACTTTGAACTTACAAAGTTATCACAACACACGCGTATCAAGTATTACGAACACACATACGTTTTGCAACTTATGCAGTCTTGCAACTTATGCAGTCGTCCTTGTGTATCATGTATTCTCGTCTTCGTGTTCGTATACGTATGTTTGTATATGAAACCCATAAGAAGGTTTATACTTATACTTGATATATCTACTAACAAATCATAGTTTAAAGATAGAACTTATCTTTTCTTTAAAACCGTAACAAACTCCTTAATTAGAACATATCTAATTAATTCCGTTTGAGATCTCTATCCAACTAATAAATAGTTTAAATTAGGTTTAGATATCCTAATTTAAATGTCGTAGATATGGAAATTTAAATGAGATAGTCTCTTGTGCCATAACCAACTCAGCTTGGGAGTTAAGTCAGAATACAAGCAGGTTTCAGTTGAAGGATCTACGGAGCTGAGATCTAACAAATAGATATCTCTCTCTTTTTGCGATTAGTATTGGTTTTCCCTTCTTATCATAAATTGTTCCTGCATGCTTTCGGAAGGTGACTTCATAATCCTCATCACACAGTTGACTGATACTTATCTGATTGTGTTTAAGGCCTTCAACATATGCTACCTTTTTGAAAATGACTTTTCCAGCAGTTATCTTTCCATAACCTTTAGTCCTTCCTTGAGAATTATCCCCAAATGTCACCTTGGGTCCTTCTTTGTTTTGGAATTCACTTAGAATCCCTTTGCTTCCTGTCATGTGCCTTGAGCATCCACTGTCTAGATACCACTTGTAGGAGCCCTGCACATGATCAACTAAACATATTAGTTTCTTTTTGGAACCCACTGTTTGGTGGGTTCCGAGGATGAGCACTTAGCTGATTCTTTAGAGTTTGACTGATCAGTTCAAACAGGTTCTGGGTCTGTTTTGGACTGATCATCCTTTATGTTTTCAGGTCTAAGATTGGTACTCACACAATCTTTGGCCTCATGACCTCTATCACCACACTTATAGCATTTTCTTCTAAAGATGGGTGTTTGGGTGATTTCTTTGAGTTTTCCAACATTAAATTTGGATTCAGTTTTAGGGTCATAAGATGTGGATAACCTTTCAATTCTTTTAGACAGTTTGTCTACTTGATTTTCACAGACTTTGGACTTACCTTTGTCAGCTTTATGGTTACCCTTATTTGGTGAAGTCTGACTTACAGACAACTTCTTGTTCTTAGACATCCTTTGATATTTGGCTTGAGAGTTATGTCTTTTTGAGTTGACGTGAGATATTCTGTCAAAGACAGTTATTCTCACAGGATTGTAATCCAATCTTTTGAAAACTGACTTACAGTTTCTGTTGGATCTGGAACATTCAGCTGGATGGTTTGTATGAATAACCTAGGGACTTTGGATTGGTCTCACAAACTTATTGGTTTTGACATGTTTTCCATCCTTGTTCCTTAAAAATGTTTTTGGGAGTATATCATCTGATTTCATCGTTTTGTCTTCAAGACTGACTTGATCTTCGATGATTTCATCAGCAGCAACACTATAATCTCCCCCTAGCACTGCTTTTACTTGATTTGGTATCTGCTGGTTAATACATTTTTCTGCTTCTCTTGATGACTTACACCATGATTCACAGATCTTTCTTAGATTATCAGCTTGTTCTTTTGATTCTTGTAGGTCTTCACTTAGAAGTTTGTTTATATGAAGCTGACATTCATAATCACTTTGAGTCTTTTTACCAGCATTTAAGAGAGTTTCAGAGTGTTTAAGTTCATCTTTTAATTTTGAAATTTCAGTTTTCAAACTAGATTGAACTGTGAGAAAGGTTTTGAAGTCATTCTACAAATAGTTGAACATTAGACATTTTTGTTCATCATTGTAAGAGCTAAAGTTATTTACCTTATACATTGAGGCAGGATCCCAGTTGCTGGTTTGCTTACTCAGCTTAGCCGCTTCCGCTAGATCCTCATCAAAGGAACTGTCTTCTAACTCATAGTCAATTTGTTCCTCTTCATCCTCAATGGCCATCAAACACCTATTTGGATCATCATCATCTGAAGTAGATGATTCAGTACCCCAAGTCTCAACAAGAAGACCTTTGGTGTTTTCATCTGGCTTGCCTTTGAGTCTTTGATATTTCTTTTTATATTTATCAGCTCTGTAGGCATTCTTGTCAGCTACTGAAGCTGATTCTCCCTTCTTAACTCTGCACTCAGCAGCTATATGTCCTATCCTTTGACAGTTATGGCATTTAGCTTTCTTAGGATCAAAAGTAGAATTACCACTTTTGCTTCTGTCACGTTGACCCCTTCCTCTTCTGAACTTTCTAAAGTTTCTTGCTAACATTGCCATTTGTTCAGTAAGAGCATCCATTTCTTCTTCATCTGAACCTGAGTTAGGACTTACTTCCTTAGATTCAGATTCAGGGTCAGTCTCAGCTTGAGACTTTTTAGATCCCTTCTTCTTCTTTTATGCAATTAATGCAAATCCAACATTATTTATAGATTCTTTTAGTTGTTGCTGGGCCACTTTCTTCTGCTCCATGATCTGTTGATGATTTAGAAGGAAACCATAGATAGATATGAGGTCATATTTTCCTAAGGTTCCTCCAGCATGAAGTGCAATGGTGATCTCATTGAATTGTTCTGGTAACACATCCAAGAACTTGAGTACCAACTCATTCTCATCTTTCTTGACACCTACCAAGATCAGATCATTTATCAAGCATTGAAATCCGGTAAACAAATCTGCCAGAGTTTCATTCTTTTTAGCAAAGAAAGTCTCATAAGAACGACTCAGATTTGTCTTCTTATGTTCCTTGACCAAGTCAGTGTCTTCGTACGTAACACTGAGAGTATCCCACATCTCTTTTGCAGTTTGGTACCCAGCCACAGTATGTAGAAGAGGATTTTTCAAAGCATTTGTTATAATGCTCTGTGCCTTGTCATCAAGGTTGAACAGTTTACGATCTTCCTCAATCCAAGATGCTTCAGGCTTAGAGTTTCTCCAGAGGGAACAATTTTGTCAGTGGCAGTAATATGGATCATGGGTATGATTGGGCCATCTTGAATCACGGTACTCATCCTGTGATCCACGGACTTCATATATAGCATAGCTCTAAACTTCCACATAGGATAGTCAGTGTTATCAAAAATAGGACACCCTTTTGCCACCATTGTTGGGATATGAATTGATTGCTTGCTAGTTGACATCTTAACCTCTTGACAGCGGATCTTGATCTTCAACTTATGAAAAAACTTGCTCTGATACCAGTTGTTGGTCCCAAAGAGAGTAAACAAGCAACCGATACAGTATAGAAGGGGGGGGGGGTTGAATACACTTTAAACAAATAATCAAATTAATCAAATGTATATTCAATGATCAAACAGAACAATAACTATTATCACTCTCTAATCAAATCAACAGGATGATTTGATATTACAATGATTATAAACTCAACTCTCTCTAAACACTCTTGAATCACATACTAATTAATGATCGAATTTCTTGTTAAAACTGATTAACAAGAACTCTTGAAAACTCTCTTGAACTTTGAACTTACAAAGTTATCACAACACACGCGTATCAGGTATCACGAACACACATACGTTTTGCAACTTATGCAGTCGTCGTTGTGTATCATGTATTCTATTCTTCGTGTTCGTATACGTATGTTCGTATATGAAACCCATAAGAAGGTTTATACTTATACTTGATATATCTACTAACAAATCGCAGTTTAAAGATAGAACTTATCTATTCTTTAAAACCGTAACAAACTCCTTAATTAGAACATATCTAATTAATTCCGTTTGAGATCTCTATCCAACTAATAGATAGTTTAAATTATGTTTGGATATCCTAATTTAAATGTCGTAGATATGGAGAATTTATAACAGAATTTAGAACTTACTTAAATTCTTGAACTGACTTCTGACGCTGAGCTGACTCACTCAGTCTTGACTATGTCAAGTTGAGTTCTTGAATCTTGGGTTCTTGAATCTTCAAGTCTTCAAGTCTTCACTCTTAAAACCTATCTCAGTTTAGAAGTCACTGAGCTATCTAGTACTTACATTGAAAACTCTATATATGTTTATACGCTGACTACTCAGCCTAAGCTGACTAGTTAGTCTATAACAGACTTACATAATTCTTAACTCTTAACCTATCATCTATACATATCTATAGTTTGTCTCATCAAATCTAAATATTCTAAACATGGGTCTAACAGAAATGATGGTTACCGGCACCCCGTGCCTCGAGACTATTTCCTTTACATAGATATCAGCTAATCTCTCGGCCGAACTAGCTTCTCGAATCGGTATAAAATGAGGGCTTTAGTTAATCGGTCAACCACTACCCAGATTGCATCATAGTTTCTGGGTGTTCTTAGTAGCTTTGTTATTAGATCCATAGTTATGTGCTCCCATTTCCATACGGGTATCTCCTGCGGTTGCAATTTACCATGCGGTCGCTGGTGCTCAGCTTTCACTCGTAGACATGTAAGGCACTTTTCGATGTACTTAGTCACATCTCTCTTCATCCCCGGCCACCAGTATTCCATCTTTAAGTCTCTGTACATTTTTGTGGTTCCCGGGTGTATAGAAAATTTTGACTTATGCGCTTCATGAAGAATGAGATTCCGGACTTCTGTGATTTTCGGTAACCAAATTCGTCCGTATCGGGTCCACAACCCGCGATTGTCCTTAACCATCAACGCCATCTAGCCCTTTATCCTCTCAGTTTTCTAGTTTCCTTCTTTGGTTGCTTCGTTTTGGGTTGTTAAAATCGAATCGAACAGTGACGTTGTAACCGTCATCCTTAAGCACTTTACATCCAACTGTATGTGGTTCGCCTTGCGGCTTAGCGCATCTGCTGCAACATTCGCTTTCCCTGGATAATACCAGATTTCACAGTCGTAGTCCTTGATTAAGTCTAGCCATCTCCGCTGATGCATGTTCAGATTCTTTTGATCGGCAAAATACTTTAAACTTTTGTGATTTGTATAAATCGTGCACTTGACTCCGCACAAATAATGTCTCCATAATTTGAGTGCGAACACTACAGTGGCTAGCTCCAAATCGTGGGTCGGGTAGTTGCACTCGTGTGGTTTCAATTATCGCGAGGCGTAGGCAATCAATTTTCCCCTTTGCATCAATACGCAGCCAAGTCCCACATGGGACGCATTGCAATAGACTACTATGTCCTCCATCCCTTCCGGTAAAGTCAAAATCGGGGCTTCACACAACTTGCCCCGGAGGGTTTCGAACGATGTCCGCTGTTCCTCTCCCTAAACAAAACGAACACTTTTCTTGGTCAACTTGGTCAGTGGCATCGCGATCTTCAAGAAATCCTTAATAAGCCTCCCGTAGTAGCCAGCCAACCCTAGGAAACTTCGGATCTCCGTAGCACTCTTTGGCGTCTCCCATTTCATCACTACCTCTATCTTCACAGGGTCGACCTTGTTCCCCTCTCGGTTAACCAGGTGCCCGAGAAACTGAACTTCCGGTAACAAGAACTCGCACTTGGAAAACTTTGCGTAAAGCATCTCCCGCTTCAAGGTTTCAAGTACTTCCCGCAGGTGTAATTCGTGCTCGGCCTCAGTCTGTGAGTAAACCAAGATGTCATCGATGAATACTATCATGGACTTGTCAAGCATTGGTCTGCAGACTAGGTTCATTAGATCCATGAATACGGCCGGCATGTTTGTGAGACCGAAAGGCATGACGACAAACTCGATGTGCCCATAGCGCGTGCGAAAAGCCATCTTGGCTATGTCCTCCTCTCGAACCTTGAGTTGATGATATCCCGACCGTAAGTCTATCTTTGAGAAATAGGCCGCTCCTTGCAGTTGGTTAAACAAGTCATTGATCCTTGGTAGCGGATAACGGTTCTTAATTTTCACCTTATTGAGCTCGCGGTAGTCTATGCACATCCTGAAGCTTCCATCTTTCTTTTTCACAAAAAGAATCGGTGCTCCCCACGGGGAGCTACTTGGGCGTATGAAGTCCTTATCAAGCAGTCCCTGAAGTTGTGACATCAGTTCTTGCATCTCTGGCGGTGCTAGCCGGTACGGGCGCAACCCCGGGTGCCAAGTCTATACGAAACTCCACTTGTCTGTCTGGCAGGATCCCCGGCAATTCCTCCAGAAATACCTCCGGATAATCGCATACCACTGGTACATCGGAAACTGTCAATTTCTTCTTTTCCATTCTCGAGTCGACCACATGAGCTAAACGGCTGTGCAACCCTTGCGTAGGTACTTCGCCGCCTTGGTCACGGTGCAGCATACCGTCAATCCATTTTTCCGTTTACCGTAGATGGAAATTTCTCTCCCACTTGGGCTCTGAATCCGTGTAATCCCTTGCTTACACAAGATGTTGGCCTGGTGACGCCCCAGCCAATCCATTCCCACTATTACTTGGAACTCCCTCATCGGAATTGGCAGTTAGTCTATTGGAAACATTGCATTATCTCTCACTAACACATACGGAACATGTCGTCTTTCTTCTTAACGAATATCGTTGGTGCTCTACTTAACAATCTCGATACGAACCATATTTTCCTTTCTTCTACACAGTGATATGTGTGGAAAGCTTCTTCCACCTCATAGGTCTACTTTGCGCTCTTACTGGAATCTGGATTTCCCTCAAAGGCCGTTGGTTGACATGCAGAAAAATCTATGTAAGTGCAACCCCTCTGTATCTTATTTGCTTATGGAGTAACAATTGAAGTTGTAGTCTTTCGTACGAACGATAATGTGTTCTACTTATGATAGTCATCTTTCATATATCCTCCTTTTTCTCAGTCATTATCTGAGGTAGCATCTCCCTCAGCACCTTCATCCCGTCGGCTGTTACTTTAGCAGCTATAACAGCTTCTAGCAGAAATCAAATTGCGGTTTCGTCTCATGTCCATTATCGATTAGAATTTCTCCTTCACTTGGGGTTTGAACCTGTACGGTTCCTCGTTTACATAATATAATGGCTTAGTAACGACAGAGCCAGTCCATTCCCACCGATAATTGAAACTCCAGCGTTGATTCTAAATATAATGGCTTAGTTTGACATCACCTTCCTCTATCACATTGATTCTAAATATATCAAATATATTTACGGATTTTCATCTACTAACTCCACCTCTCGAGGTGTTTCTGGTTTTACTGATACGTTAAAAATTTTACCACATAATACCATGTTTCACCCATGCCCGCTCCACTATCAAATGGAAGTATAGACAACGCACCCCTCAACTGTAACGCCCCAAAGTTCAAAAATATTGTGACCTAGTGTTATAAAAGGATAGAGGTATTTATAAAACTATAGGGGTTTAAGTTGCCATTTTGAAAGTTGATAAGTCCAGGGGTTGTTTAGTAGTTATTGTAAAGTTTATATATATATATATATATATATATATATATATAGTTAGAAGTTTGACTTGTATTAGTCAAACTTTTCATAATTCATAGCCACTCTTACAACTTCCTCTTTCTTGGTGATTCTTCAGCAAGAAGAGATGGATTAGAGTGTTTAAACAGCATCTATTGATTCCTAGTAACCAGGTATGATTTTTGAATAAGTTTTTGGTTGTTTTGGATCAAGAAAGTGATTTTAAAGGTGGAATCAATTATCTTAACTTATTAAAGTGTTTGTGGTTGTTAATTATTGTGTTACAATGTTTAGGAGTATAGAGAAACACTCCTAAAGTGTTAAAAATCAAATTAAAGTGATTATAGTAAACAAGAACCGCAGTTGTGTTCTTCACGGAATTGCAGGTCGGTCGTGTACACGGCCCCTGTACATGCTTTTGAGACGGTTCCAGGCAATGTAGGTAAACATGGTCGTGTAGTGTGTAAAGTACACGGCCCGTGTATGGTTACACGGCCCATGTAGAGGTCAAAGGCGGTGACAGGCCATGTAAGGATACATGGTTGTGTAGCATAAAGGGTACACGGCCCGTGTAGAGATGATGTGTCAGCACAGGCCATGTGGCCAAATTAGGTCGTGTAGTGTACAGGGTACACGGCCCGTGTAGGCCCATTTTTAGCACAGTTTGAGCAGTTAGTAATGTTTAGCTTATTCTCTGGTACAGGAAGATGTCTGGATACTCGACAACACACGTTATTTGTTTAGCATAGTACTCGGTTATCAGGTGAGTATACTATTCCCCTAGTATGTTTAGTATATGTGTATGCATTAAGTGAACAATATGATATCCTTGTTATGAGACATAGTTTAGATATGTATATATTTTGTATGACAGTAGTGTATAGCTATGCACAAGATCAGTATCAGGGTACATAGTTATGTACCAGAACAGTGACAGGGTGTACAACTAATGTACACCAGAATAGTAACAGTTTATGCAGGTGTTACAACTTGGATACGAGATGTCCTGAGGAGACTTTACTTCTGTATTAGGTTTATTTATGTTCAGCTAGTATGCTCACTAAGCGTTAGCTTATGTTTCAGTATTATATGTTTGCAGGTGGCAGATCCCAGCAAGGTGAGGCCCCAGTGCGGTGTTCAGCCGGATAGCTCCTGGTTTTCAAGAAGCAAACTTTGACACTACTTTTGCAAAAGTTAACACGTGTATGTTTAGAAATAGTATTTTTGTGAAACTCTGATATCTTTTCGGTGTTAACTCGTAAGATAATGTTTTTAAGTTAAAAACTGAAAAAGTGGTGTTACATCAACCGGTGGCTTCATCAAATATCTTAATCACAACGTACACCGCGTCCACATAATTTGTGGACTTTCAACATGCTTACCGCATAATGTGGAGCAGCCCTAGTCATACTAAGGCATTTCTACTCTACAGGCATTCTACTGTCACGCTATCAACTACTTCAATAGGTGGGTTTCCAAAACCCGTTTCAGTTGGGATCACGGATCTGTTTCTTGTATTCACCATACTAGATGTATAGACAATGCACTAATCAATAGGCAGCATTGCCATACAGTCCTCACTAGTGTATTAATCCATACATAATGTATCGCGTGCCATAAACTTAGCTATCAGGTAGCCCTAGACTTTCTAAGGCACCCTAGCCACAAGCATCCTATCTCTACAAGTACCCCTTACCAGATTCACAAGATTCCCCGGGTTTTGACAAGTTTCAACAAGTGTTGTGCGGAGATAATAATATGGGCCCTATTATTACAAACACGCTACACGTATGGATCTGGTCATTACCACTAGGAATCCCGATTCACTGGCTTGGGCCATGTTTCAATCATCTCATCAAACATATAGTCAATTATCAGGTAAGCATTACCATGTCATCCTGTTTTGATTCTACTAGAGCAGTTCAATTTCAAAATCTCACTTATCATAGTCATCATATCATAATATCATACCTTGTACTCGTGTGTGACCACTCGGACTAGCTCCAGCCGATAGCTCATCGTAATATTTAACACTTGAAAAGGTTTCAAAACGTTGTCTAAAACCCTTCACGAACCAAGGTTTAAGTTCAAACACACGAAAACGTATTTGAATCTCTTAAACCAAGGCTCTGATACCAAGTTGTAACGTCCCAATTTTTTTAAGAAAACAAATAACCAAACACCAAAGCGTACGATTAATAATCTACCATAATTAGAACATTGTATAACTTAGGTTACAACCCAGGGTGAAAACCCATGAAAGCTTAGATTCGATTGTAATTGTTTTGGAATACATCATTAAATACGAAATAGTTAAAAACATTGCGGAAGCTTGAGGGAGATGAGCTATCAACCGTATGCTGGAGCCCCGCCGTGGCCATCACCTTAAAAGAAGGTTAAACAACAACCGTAAGCACGAAGCTTAGCGAGTAGTTTTACATACAATCAACCATATGACATCAAAACATTTGTTTCCATAATCATGTTACATCTCTCATTCCCGCTACCGTAGTAGTCGGTCCCACATTCCGGCTACCCTAGTAGTCGGTCCCATATTCCCGCTAACGTAGTAGTCGGTCCTAAATTCCCGTCACCGAAGTGAACGGTCCAATCATTCCCTTCACCGAACTGAACGGTCCCATCATTCTAGTCACCGAAGTGAACGGTCCAATCATTCCCGTCACCAAAGTGAACAATCCAATCATTCCCGTCACCGAAGTGAACGGTCCCATCATTCCTGTCACCGAAGTGAACGGTCCAATCATTCCCATCACCGAAGTGAATGGTCCCATCATTCCTGTCACCGAAGTGAATGGTCCAAACATTAAGCAAAGCATAACACATCATCAATTCACCAATTCATAGGTTCATCAAATCATATAACATGCAACATGTCAATCACGTACATCATTAGGTTTAGATAGTATGTAAGAATACTCCCCTGTCTACAGTCTTAGTTACACAATCTTAGTTCACTAATTCCCTTGGATTACTTGCCAATCAGCTATCACCTACAATAGGTATACATAAATCAACACCGTGTACGAATCCTTTGTTCGTTTGCTCACATAATTCATTCAGGTCTCACGTTAGACCCCGTTACTAAGTTTCATAAGTTGGACCACCTAAGGTCCTCAATGTCGGATGGGTTGAAACATGTACAAGTCGCATGGACTACATGAAAGTCGCATGGCATGTAAAGGTGTAAGTCCTATGGCATATATATATGAAAGTCGCATCGGTGTTTCAAGCATAAAGTCGCATGGGGTAACAAGTTAAAAGTCGCATGGGGGTAACCATGCGAAAGTCGCATGAGGTGTTTTAGGTTTTGAAAGTCGCACGGGGTAACCATGCGAAAGTCGCATGAGGTGTTTAAAAGTGAAAGTCGCATGGGTTCAAAGTTCGCATAAGGTTTCAAAGTGAAAGTCGCATGGGTGTTTTTTTGGCATAAATCGCATGGGTGTGAAATATCAAAGTCGCATGGGTATAAAATATAGAAGTCGCATGGGTGTTTCGAGTAGCCATGCGAAAGTCGCATGGCACGGGAGTGATCCCTGTCAGTTCATTATTTTCATCTTACAGGCTCTATGGCCAAAATCAAGTTCTTTCAAAACTCAACCAATTTATTTCATTTTTGTTACAAAACATTTCTCCATTCATTTGAACACTTCCTTCAAGATATATTCATGTTTCATCAAGTATTAAGAGCTCACATCTCAATTCTTTTCTCTTGTTCTTTCATAAACCCAAAACCCCAAAAACCCAGATCATAACTCATTCTATCATCATTCAAACAAGAAAAAATTGATAACTACAATGTCCTATTGAGGTAGGAAACATTACCTGATGATCCTTTTAACAATTCTTTAACTCTACAACGATTCTTGATGCTCCTCTTCTTTGCTTTCTCGAGAGCAAGATACACACACAAACACACACTAATATCTTTTGAAAACAATGAGATAGTGAAGATGGTGGTGTTGGGGGTTGTGCCCTAGCCACCTTTATATACTTCTTTAAAAAGGCCTTGGCCCATCAATAGTCACTTAAGCCTACCAAGTAATTAACCCAATTTAATTATTTACCTTTGTCCACTTAGCCAATTGTTTATTCAAGCCAAAGTTAAATCAATCTAGTCCATGATTAAATCCATAACTCGATAAAATATTCTTTTATTTATTTTCGAAAGTTTAGGTATTACAAAATCGCAAAAATAGTCGGCTGGCTGACTGTCGGTTGCTGATGTAGGGGGAGGCACGGGCGTGCCTAAGGAGTGTACGGGTGTGCCTATCGCCCCGAGGCAAACTCTAGTTCCTGAGGTACCCTGTGCTTTGAGGTTAAAGGAACACGCGTACCTGGTCAAGGCACGGGCATGTGTGAGTCAAGGTACGCTCATGTCTGAGTAAGGCACGATGGTACCTTTTTAGGTAAGGCACAGTGCGCAATCCAGATTCTAGCTATGTTTTCAAAATAGTTGGAATATTTATAAATGTATAGTCTAATTTGCTGGTGTAGGAAGGTGTCACGATACCTGTCAGAACTCGTTACTTGTTAATAAATTACTACTAGGTGTGTTTACTAGTTCTCTTGTATGAATAGCATGTAAGCAAGTATGTTTTGTACAGTATATGATATCCTTGTTATGTGTTTTAGCTATGATATATTATGTGTCAGTAGTGTTTAGCTATCCTTATGGAATAGCTATGCACAAGAACAAAATCAGGGTACATGGCTGCTCTGGTGGGGTAGCTATGTACCAGAACAGCGATAAGGTATATAGCTACGCAGGTGGTGTAGCTGTATACGAGAACTGTGACATATGAAATAGATTTGTAGGTGATACAGCTTGGATGATAGACTTCCCTGGGAGACTTTACTCCTTTTTTATGTTTACTTGTTTCAGTTAGTATGCTCACTAAGTGTTAGCTTATGTTTCAGTGTCCTTTTTGCAGGTGACTCGGGTGCAGGCAAGGCTAAGTCCCCAGTTCCATGATTTGCTGGGTAGTGTTAGATTATGCCCATTGACACACGTAGGTCTGTATCACTGCTGATACGACACGAGCCTATTGGGTCACACACCAGGGATTGATTCCTACAGCACATATCGCGTTCGGGAGAGAAATGTGTGTATAGCGTACCAGTTTTAAATTTATAAATCCGGGTTATTTAGCACGGCTACAACACAAATAGGCAAGAGAACCTAATCGTATCGTAGTATAGTAGATAAGTACGGGTGTCGAACACTAGGGGAACAGGTATGATTTTAAATATAACTATACTAATTAAATATTAAACTAATTTAAAGTAGTAAAAGGGGGAATTTAGAATCTTATCAATAAAGATTCAAACTTTATGATCCAACTCACTAAATAATAGCAATAAGAACCAAGAACAAACCAAAGAAAGTGGTAAGCAACAAACTTTATTGGATTTAAGCTTATAAAATAAAGATTCCCTCCCTAGATTTGATAAAACTCTCTTCAAGTCAATCAATTAAGTGCACAGACAACTAAATATCATATACCGATTCCTATATCGATTAGACTCTTGGTCCGAATATCTAACCCTATAATCATGCAATTAACTAATTAATCCTACAGTCAATGAATCAATTTAAAGCAAGATTAGTCTTTTTACTTCGTATCAACAAACCATTCAATTAACATATAAAGATCATCATATGCAATTGCACATACATTTATGTAATGTCCATTTTTCAGAATCCTATATTATCATTTGTAAAATTCGCAATTACGATTATTGTCATAAATTATATCACGAGTTGAATATTATTTTTATATTGCCTCACTTTCAAGAATTAGAAATGTGTAATTATATGTATGAATATCCTTGTGTGTTGGGCTTAGGGGATTAGTCCCATTTTCTTGATGAACTAAGGTTGGCCCAAGAAAGAGTTAAAGAGTGGGCTTGGCCCAACCTAGAGCATGTATATATATATATATATATATATATATATCTGATTAGGGCACAACCTCCAAGAAGCTATTACTGTTCTATTCATCTTCTTCTCCATTAAAACCTTGAGAGAAAAAGGGTGTGTGTACGTGTGTTCTTACCAAGAAGGAGGAAGAAGGTGTAACACCGGAAAATCACAAGCCATTTTTTTAAACGCATTGCGGAAGCTAATTAAAAACAACTTGATTACTTATAATCAATAATTACAAATATACATTCATTTGTTTCAAAAGACAACCACAACTAAAATTGTTTGGTGTTACAAAATAAAACTGGCTCGTCTCTTTTTCAAAATAAGTATCAGAGTGTGGTCAACTCTTTCTTCCTCAACTACAAACACCAACCTGCAAAACATACAACTGAGGGGAATTAGCACAAAGCTAAGTGAGTAGAGGCTAAAACAGCAAATGCAAACATTCACAATCAATCAATACTCATGTAATCACATATCCAGAGAAGACCGGCGGTTTGGCGCAGAACCTACAACCAATGTCAGCCAAAGCAAAGGTTTACCGATAGCTTTCCACTAGATTGGCACAGTAAACTCCCCTCTAAGCAACAAATGCAACAGAAAGGCTACTACTGTTCAACCAACCAGTTAGACAAGCCCAGCCCAAGTCCACGTATAGCTAACTTCTCAACGCAACTCAAAATCATCCCAAGAGTGCGTATCGACCAAATATTCATGCAGCAGTTATCAACATAACAATATCACATTCAGCATTTCAATCAATCCAATCTCAATCCACAATCATGCTTCACATCAATAAAATTAACTGCAATCTTTACCATCCGTTTTCAACGTCCACTCACCTTTATTTCAGTCTTGAACTCAGAAGTCTAATATCACTGAGTCTTAGGATTGCCTGTAAACACAGGAATAATTAAATCAGTCCCAATCTCATAAATATATCTCATTCATATATTTATAAATCATTTATCAAATAACAATAAATAATAAACATATATAACTTCAAAAACATCTTATCGGATTTCCTCAAAACAATCGGATTCCAAGAATCCGCAACCCATGACTCGGATTCTACTAAAATCGGATTTGGGAATCCGATGGATTCCATACTGTCAGATTTTCCTTAATTGAATTCCAAGTATTCGGATTTCACTTCAATCGGATTCTATCAACAATGTCGGATTTCAAGTACCCGGATTCGATCAATCGGATTTCATCATGTCTCGGATTCTACTTCTCGGATTTGGGTATAGGTTTTGGGTATCGGATTTCTAAGTCTTGGTTATACAAGTGTAGATTTAGAATTTCCAGTCTCAGATTCAAATGTTTCAGATTTCATAAGTTCTCGGATTACAAGTATCGGTTTTCTAGCCTTAATCGGATGTCCTTCATTCGGTTTTGCCATCTTCATCCATTAAATCCGATAACTTCATATCTTCATAATAACTCAAAACCCAGAACTTAAAACATTCATCAAATCGTTTCAGAAACATGTTTTAGACACATATCCATATACCATTTCATCATATAACATATATTTCATATGAACACTCATATACTCTTTAAAAATTCATATATCCAAATCCGATCATATTGTTCTTCAAGAATTCCATATTTCAACATTCAAAATTTATATCAAACTATCATGCAATCATTATGAAACATATATCTAACCTTGAATCTTGACTTTGAAACTAAATCACAAATAATGAAAATTCCGATTGTTCTTTCTTTCTTTCTTTCTTGTTCTTCGGTTTGTTGGCAGGGAGAATATCAATTCACACACACTAACACTTTTTCCAATTTGAGTTATTGCATGGCTAGACAACCACCACCCCACGTATACCCCTTGAAAACAATAGGTGGCAAATCATTCTTTACACACATACACGTGCACACACACACACACATAAATACATATACATGCATACGGTGACATACATACTTGCAATCCATACATACATACACTGAATTCATGCAATAAAATATTTAACACTTAATTGATTTTAAAAAAATGATTAACCACTTACCACAAACCTGCTAATCTCCTAGCCCAGGTTTGCGGGTGTTACAGAAGGCAAGGCAAAGATTTTGAGCCAAACCATCGAGGAATCATGAGGCAATGGTTCTAATACCTGTATCTTATCTTTTGTGAGAATTTAAGTAAATTTAAGTTGTTTAAAGAAGGCTTTTAGTTAGGATTTACCCCCTGTTCTTGGGTTTTTAGTGAAACACCATTTGAGAAATAAAAATGAGATTTTAGGCCTGAAAATCGAGACGGTAATTGTTTATCTTCAAAAGGATTTGTTTATTTGTTGTTAGGAAGCTTTTGAAACAAAAATAACATGAATTGGTTATGTTTTACAAGATTTCTGAGATTTGAAATAAGACTGGGCGTTAATGGGTTGTTGGTCTGACACATATTTGAAGGTATTCGTGCGGCATAATCAAGTAATAGCGGAAGCAATATATATCAAAAATCAAAGACAAGCAAACGAATACTCCCATGGACCAAAATCTAACCATGAACTTGCAACTAAATAAATAAACAAGATAGATAGAATTGTACCACAATGCAAGCACAATGATCTTTTCCTTGTCAAGCTTCAAGAATACAAACAAGGACTCCTCTAGTGTAGTCTACCTCAAGCTCCTTTGATTCCCAAGTGCTAGCAAGTTGATGTAAACACCAAAGCAACAATCTAGTGTGTTTCTTGCTCTCTTGTGCACCAAAAAGAACACCAAGAAGAAGATGAACAAAGAGAGAATATTCTTGTGCATGAACTAACTCCAAGAACAACAAAAAGTCTGTTCTTGAGCGGAGAAAAACGTAGCCTCTTTGTCTACCAAAGTTAATGACATAAACACCATTAAACATAGAGTTTTAAGGTTGTTAATTCTGCTATTATGGCGAACGTATATGGCCCGTGTTCATCTACACGGCCGTGTAGGCCCAAAGTCCACGGCCCCAAATGGGCTAAGACGGCCCGTGTTTAATAGGCTAGACACGGACCGTGTTCATCTACACGGCCGTGTCGGCCCAAAATACACGACCTTGAATTGGGCCAAAACGCCCCGTGTCTGTTAGACTGGACAAGGCCCGTGTTCAACCACACTGCCTGTGTACCATCCTGCCAAAATCCATTTTGGCCTTTTCTCTCTTTTGCTTGATCGTGTTGCCGGAATCAATACTTGGTGTGTGACCCAATAGGCCTATACCTCATCGGTATTGCCATTAACTCGTTCGTGTCAGCGGGCATATACCAACAGACTCCCACTTGCACGTGACACGACTACGAAAAACACCACAAACATAGAGCGGCCTCTAGCAAGACATCTATGCTCCCAAGTTAGTATAGGGTATGCCACTCTTGACAAGATCCCAATCATATAATGATTGTCCTAAAGATAAATGAACATGTAAATCCCTTTGTTCGCGATATCCAATGTGAACACAAGGCATGGAATATAGTCAACCTTCAGATCGTTCACAATTATTTTTCTCGATTCTAGATTAGTGGTGACCAACAAACCAAGTAACATTGATCCATCATCAATATAACTTGAGCACGGCCATGCATATGAACGTCAGCACTCAATCATCGAGGGGCCCATGGATATCCTCTCTATACATAGAGGAACAAATTCCTTTCGACTACATAGTCCCGCCATATGGATAATACTCCACCCAATCATTTCCCTTATAACGACCAGTTACGGACAGCGTTGGAAAACGAACAAAGCAAAGCAGACCTATGCTTTGGGATCACATGCATCTATAGTTTAAGGATGAAACGTCATTATCATCCCGAGTTACTTATGACTAAAATCATGAAGTGAACTCGAGTGCAGGTCCTCCAATCACTTGAAACCCCTTTCAAGTATAGGCAAGAATCACGTTTTATCAAAACCAATTCTTTACCTCAATCTTAATTTATACTTCCTTCCCACAAAGTATGACCGATTGTGGAGATTTAAAGATTGTAAAACAACCTTAGGAAGAGATTAAACATGCAAAGATAGAACACAATAAAGACTAAATGTAAGTAACTGCAACATGCGTATATATATAGATCTCTACTATATAAATCGAAACAAACATTAGTAACATTACTGCTTAACGTTCCCAAATACATAATGGTCCAAACATAAATTAAAACTCAATCTAAACCAAGTCATGAGCAAATCTAACACCTATTGCCATAGTGTGAGAATCATGAGAAGCTTGTGAAAACGATTAGGGCACAACCTCCAAGAAGCTATTACTGTTCTATTCATCTTCTTCTCCATTCAAACCTTGAGAGAAAAAGGGTGTGTGTATATGTGTTCTTACCAAGAAGAAGGAGGAAGAAGGCAAGCAAAGATTTTGAGCCAAACCATTGAGGAATCATCAGGTAATGGTTCTAGTACTTGTATCTTATCTTGTGAGAGAATTTGAGCAAATTCAAGTTGTTTAAAGAAGGGTTTTAGTTAGGATTTACCCACTGTTCTTAGGTTTTTAGTGAAACACCATTTGAGAAACAAAAATGAGATTTTAGGCCTGAAAATCGAGATGGTAATTGTTTATCTTCAAAAGGATTTGTTTGCTTGATGTTAGGAAGCTTTTGAAAGAAAAATGACATGAATTGGTTAAGTTTTACAAGATTTCAGAGATTTGAAATAAGACTGGGCGCTAATGGGTTTTTGGTCTGACATATAGTTCCATGCGACAGTTAGTTTCATGCGACATTCAGTTCCATGCGACAATTAGTTTCATGCGTCATTTAGTTCCATGCGACAGTTAGTTCTGCGACATTCAGTTCCATGCAACATTTAGTTTCATGCGACATTAGTTCCATGCGATAGTTTGTTCCATGCGACACTTAGTTTCCATGCGACATTCAGTTCCATGCGACATTCAGTTTCATGCGACATTTAGTTCCATGCGACACTTAGTTTCCATGTGACTTTCAGTTCCATGCGACATTTAGTTTCATGCGACATTTAGTTCCATGCGACAGTTAGTTCATGCGACATGTAGTTCCATGCGATAGTGGTTTCATGCGACATTAGATCCATGCGACTTACGCATAGCCATGCGACTTTAGGGTTCATGCGACTTTTAACTCGTGTGACATTGAGGATTTTATGTGGCATGATTCAGCAACTGTGTTGTAGGTTTACCGACAGGATCTGTTAGTCAAGCAGTGTCGAGAAATATTTATGACTTTACTATGTCGTCACTCAAGTGAGTTACCCTAACTTACTTTATTTTCCGTAACGTGTAAGTGATATACGTGATGTTTAACATTGCCAAGTATGTGCTTAAATGTGATAAGCTATTATGTGTTATCATTGTGAAATGTTAGTAACCAACCGTGCCTTCGTGGTCGGTCGGGGCAAATGACTACATCTAAAGGTGGGACCTATGATGAGTAATAGCGGGCGAGGCCCGGTTTAGGCATCAAACGGGTGGGACCCGAGATGCGGCAGAGGGCGAATCCCTAGTTATGTGTTACAAGATGGCAGGATGTGATTCCTGCGAAAGGTAAGAGTAGTGGTGATTCACTAAGCTTTGTGCTTACCTCTCTTCGTTATGTTTCAGGTTCCTCAAGATTGGACAAGAGCAAGGCTCCGGCATGATGGCGGCGACCGTAGCGTTTTACGTTTTTAACCCAATTATCAATCAAACAATTTTATATTTCTATTCGCTTCCGTTGTATCAAACAATTAACATTGGTGATGCTACATTTGTAACAGTTGATTTTGGTGATGGTTGGCATATATTTAATTATTATGTTTAAAAAAAAATTGGGACATTACACATTAAAGTTCCTATCTTTTCATGTATAATCATAGGATTTGGTCTATCACTAGTCATAACTAATTATTGGTCCTAAATAGTCATGATAAAAGCTACACAAGCGGATTGCTCCTCCTACTCATGCAAACTCAGAATATAAACATGCAAAAACAAGATCTAAAACACATGTGGATCTTTGATAAAACTCAAATTGATAAATATATGATTTTTAGGATCATAAACACAAAAAAAAACAATTACCTTTCAAAGAATCCATCTCCTTTAGGGAGGAATACATAAAATATTATCTAAGGAACATCATAACATACTTCTGAAATCAATAGACATTAAAAACATAGAAGTTAAATAAATAAGAATGATAGAACCATGACAATCCAAAGCCGAAATCTTTAAACAATAAGCTTCAATCCTCCAAAGTTAAGTTGTCCAGTCCCTAGATTGTTTTGGGACTCGTCTTCTTCTTTTTTTCTACTTCTGCAGTTTGTTGTGTTATTTTTTTAATTCTTGCACAGCCCCCTTCTTAATTAGCCGTCGATCTATATATCTCTCAAAGCTGCCGTCGACTTTATATATATATAGGGATGAGATCAAATAAAAAGAAAATTAAATTAAAAAGTGTAAAAGGGATGATTATTTGATCATTTTTCGGTATATATATCAACTGATAATCGTTAGTTCATCATCTTTATTGATTAAAACTAGTTCTTCATCAATGTCTTTTTTATTTCAAATACAGATTTTGAAAACAAAATTTTGGAATAATTTGTTGACGAAAAAATGCTTTCATCTAAAAAGTGATGAATATGTTGGATTTATCAAAAAGAAATTGATGAAGAACTAGTTTTAAGCAATAAAGATGATAAACTAACGATTATCAGTTGATATATATACCGAAAAATGATCAAATAATCATCTCTTTTACCTTTTTTACTTTAATTTTCTTTTTACTTTATCTCTACCCTATATATATATATATATATATATATATATATATATACTACGCAGTCTTTTATTATTTTTCCAAGCTGCCGTACATCTTGATTTTCCCTACGTCTCATCTAATATATATCCATATATATATATATATATATATATATATATATATATATATATATATATATATGGGAACTGATATATATCTTACTCCTTTATAATACATTTATAAAACCTTAAAAACTCTTAATTTAAAGCAACTTGAATATACTAAAATACCCCTTAAACTTTTTATTCTCTCTCTAATTTACTTTAACTTTTAAAATACCCTTTTTAACCATTTCATACTCTCCTAATTTACTTTAACTTTTTATCTATTTAAAAGTAACATATTATTACATTTTTAAAAGCAACATAATGTAAAATAGAAATTATTTGTCGTCGTAACATTACGCGGGTATCTTGCTAGTTTATATATATGCCAACTTCATATATATATAGGGTAGAGATCAAGTAAAAAGAAAATTAAAGTAAAAATGGTAAAATGGATGATTATTTGATCATTTTTCGGTATATATATATGATAATCGTTAGTTCATCATCTTTACTGATTAAAACTAGTTATTCATCAATTTCTTTTTGATGAATCCAACATATTCATCACTTTTTAGATGAAATCATTTTGTTCATCAACAAATTATTCCTTTTCAAAATCTGTATTTGAAATCAAAAATAAATTGATGAAGAACTAGTTTTAATCAATAAAGATGATGAACTAACGATTATCAGTTGATACATATACCGAAAAATGATCAAATAATCATTCATTTTACACTTTTTACTTTAATTTTCTTTTTATTTGATGTCATCCCTATATATATATATATATATGCTGTACATTTTTTTCCTTTTTTTTTGTCTCCTTGATTTATGGTTTTCCAAATCTTATCTTCTTTTTAAATATAATGATTTACTTATATAATATATACTATCTGTTAATTAAGATATATATCCTATATAAAATATATCATATTTCGTTTATTTCTTTAATCCTTAATCTTTTCAAATAATTTCTTTTTCGCCTTTTTAGCCTGTAAAATAACAAATCAAAGATAAACGTATCTTTTTACAATTAAATGCACAATTTTCGGCTAAAATTAACCTGATATCTTCCGAAATATATATCTATTAAACACGATATTAAAATACCCCACACTTGAAGTTTGTTTGTCCCTGAGCAAACCTCAACTTTATTCATGCTATAAATGTCACTTACAAATGTCAAAAAGATTGATTAAAAACAAAACATAAGTTATATCTAGATTTATGCATATACCCATGATTTAATCCTTATTAACTTTTAAACCATCCCAAATAATCTTTCTGTTTATAAAAACCTAAATCTTAACTTATGAATTGCATTTATATTTAAATTGGTTAATTTACCTTTAAAACTCCCCAGACCTCAAGACTTATTGCAGAATTCCAACTTTATTTTACATATGCTTTTGATCTTTTCAGCTCTTTTTATAAGTCTATGACTTTCTATGGAACCCATATAGCGAATTCTTAACTCAACTGATCCCAAACCAGTTGACTTTAGGTGGCTAGGTGTTGAACACCCCTCAGAGTTTACTAATTCAAGTTCCAAAGGCCATGTATTTGACTTATAGATATTTTCTAGCTCTTTTATCTATTTTTTTTCATTTTTGCACATTGGCTTTTTTTCATTTTTTTCTTAGCATTTGTTTATAAAAATTGAAAAATTCAACTCAGTCTATTTTTGTCAAACTTAAAGTCAAAAAGGGCTTAACCTTTCTAATTATTGCAGCAATTCAAAATTAAAAGTTGGTTACTATAAATAGTAATTTCTAAGAAATTGACGAAAAGCCACAAACACTATGCATAAAAGCTAAAAATTGAAAAGCCACAACTCAGTCTATTGTATGTTTTTTTCCTATTTTTTTGTCTCCTTGATTTATGGTTTTCCAAATCTTATCTTCTTTTTAAATATAATGATTTAGTTATATAATATATATAATATATACTATCTATTAATTAAGATATATATCCTATATAAAATATATCATATTTTGCTTATTTCTTTAATCCTTAATCTTTTCAAATAATTTCTTTTTCGCCTTTTTAGCCTGTAAAATAACAAATCAAAGGTAAACGTATCTTTTTACAATTAAATGCACAATTTTCGGCTAAAATTAACCTGATATCTTCCAAAATATATATCTAATAAACGCGATATCAAAATACACCACACTTGAAGTTTGTTTGTCCCTAAGCAAACCTCAACTTTATTCAGGTTATAAATGTCACTTACAAATGTCAAAAAGATTGATTAAAAACAAAACATAAGTTATATCTAGATTTATGCATATACCAATGATTTAATCCTTATTAACTTTTCAACCATCCCAAATAATCTTTCCGTTTATAAATATCTAAACCTTAACTTATAAATTGCATTTATATTTAAATTGGTTAATTTACCTTTAAAACTCCCCAGACCTCAAGACTTATTGCAAAATTCCAACTTTATTTTACATATGCTTTTGATCTTTTCAGCTCTTTTTATAAGTCTATGACTTTCTATGGAACCCATGTAACGAATTCTTAACTCAACCGATCCCAAACCAGTTGACTTTAGATGGTTGGGTGTTGAACACCCCTCAGAGTTTACTAATTCAAGTTCCAAAGGCCATGTATTTGACTTATAGATATTTTCTAGCTCTTTTATCTATTTTTTTTCATTTTTGCACATTGGCTTTTTTCATTTTTTTTCTTAGCATTTGTTTATAAAAATTGAAAAATTCAACTCAGACTATTTTTGTCAAACTTAAAGTCAAAAAGGGCTTAACCTTTCTAATTATTGCAGCAATTCAAAATTAAAAGTTGGTTACTATAAATAGTAATTTCTAAGGAATTGGCGAAAAGCCACAAGCACTATGCATAAAAGCTAAAAATACCCTATGAATTTGTTTATTAATCAAACAATTTGAAATTCTTAACTAATATCTACCATTTACTCGAATGATATCAAAAATTTTAAGTTTAATGCTCAAATAAAATAATAATTTAACACGAGGACAAATAAATTTCAAGCTAGGAAATATTTTCTAACCCCCTACCCCACACTTAAATTGTACAATGTCCCCATTGTACATAAATAAAAGATATAACAAGGTGGAAAAAGGTTAGAAAAACGCCCTGGTTATTATTAGCGAAAGGAGCAGATAGATGTCAGTATATATGCACATACTCCGTAAATTAAAAGCCCTCACTGAAATATAAATCACTAAAAGCATATCGTCAGACACACAAAAATATAAACATCAAAGGATAGTAAATGTCTGAATGTGATTCTATATCAAGGATTCTAGAAGCATATATGAAGAATTATCTAGGCTAGGATTCCCTAAAACAAAAACAAAAAGAAACAAACCTAACTCACTTTCGTAGGAATCATGGCTGCATTTAGCGTATGCAACAAGCCTTTAAACCCCTCGGTAGCCCGAGTGACGAGTTATAGTCTCGTGAGGGTTTCTAGGCAACACACCCACAAAGTTGAACAGAAAGGAAACGAAATACAAAAATAAAGAAGAATGAAAAACCTAAACTAACCACAGGTTGCCTCCCGAGAAGCGCGTGTTTTTGTCTGAGTCTCTAGCTTGACTCCGGATTTATTTCTTGTGACTTGGAACGAATGACCCAACACTCGCAATCAAGTGCGGGTGGTAATATCTATACATATCGGGCGATGTATATTTGTTACCAATTTGGAATGCTGATGCTAGTGCTGTGTTCCACTGCGCTGTCTCGATTTCCACAAACATCTCTCTTGCGTTCAGAATTTTAGATCCTCCCAGTGATTGTGAACTCAATTGTGACTCAAGCAAAGACTCCAACCGGCTCCCAATGTTGTCTAAGTTATTCGCCTGATCCTTTTCTACACTTGAAGTACCCTACAGAATTCTCGGCGCCAAAGGAATTCCATAATGCGACTCCAACTCCTCACCCGATCCTGTGGTTACCTCCTTTTCTGATTTTGGAGCGTCCTCCTTGAGGAGTAGAAATTCCAGAACAATTCTCCACGTCTTCTCTCTCAAGAAGGGAGGGTCCCCATACGGGTTTTGGTTCTAAACCTAATGCGGGTGTTGGTTGGACGAGGGTCGACGGTTCATCATATGAATATTCTTCTGGTTCCTCAAGCAGGTTAGCGAGACACTCCAGAACATCTCCATCAGACTGAGCATCTTCTCTCGACTTCACCTCCACACAAGGCGCAAAATGTGTACTGTCGTCAGAGTCGGAGTCATCTAAATAGTACGGTTCGAGACTAAAGTGTGGTTCATCAGGAGAGATAATCGGATGGTCATCCTCATCATCTTTTTGGATAAAATCATAATCATCCCGTTTGATGCCATCGTCGTAAAATTCGTTCAGCAAATCTTTACGGAAGAAATCCCAACAAATTGTTGGATCCTCGGGCCAAATCATATTCACAAAAGAGACATCGAAGAAAACTCGAAAAAGCGCGTGAAACGACTAGGATAGGTACAAAGTAGAAATAAACTTCCTTTTGAGCCGAAACTCGCGGGAAGGATCGTTTAATAAAGAATTAGTCAAGTTATACCAAAAACAAATCGTTCCCTGGCAACAGCGCCAAAAACTTGATGTGCATATAGCGTACCAGTTTTAAATTTATAAATCCGAGTTATTTAGCACGACTACAACACAAATAGGCAAGAAAACCTAATTGTATCGTAGTTGTAACACCGTGCTTTTGAGAACCAAAATTTTCTTTTTTAAAATAGAATTTAAGTTTTTAAACCGCGTGGGTTTGACTGTAAATAGAACGTTTAAACCTGTCTTATAATTTAAAAAATAGCAGCGGAGGTAAAAACACGTGGCAAACTATATAAACAGTCAAAATGTTGCCACATACGACATTTGGTGTTACGGATACATAACCGGCCGAACATTATCTTTAAACAAACACATACATAATACAACAAAGTTTTAAACATAATAGTAGTGTTCATCACAAAGCATTTAAACTACCCGCAGGCTCCCAAGCTCACTGAGGATCACCTGCACATTTGAAAGTGAGTATTTGTTAGCTATAATAGCTAGTGAGTACCAAATAGCATGCAATCAATATAAGTACATCACATATCATCAATCATACTCAGATAGTTCTATCCTACCATCTCGTGATGAGCTGGCGTAGTCAGAAGGTAGCATATCTCGCAGGGGAGCTAACCCGGCTCAATGCACCAAACTAGGGTACGAGACACATCACCCGCTGTAACACCGATTCTAAAAACAGTTACTTTAGTGTTAATTCAGGTTTAGCAGCGGAAATTTTTCTTTTAATATTAACAAACGGTTAATCACATCATCTTTGTTTCCAATCATTCATTGGTATTACCTAACATACAGGAACCGACCATAATGTATCTTACTACATTACATAACAAAATCAAGTGTTCCAACACACAAAGGGCATTTACATCAAAAACCACCCGCCTCTCCAGGCCTTCTAGTCTTTACCTGAAAAGGGAAATCGTAGCAGCTAACACTTAGCTAGTAAGTACATACTTAGCATAAGCATCAATACAGTGAGTCATGTAGCAGACACATCATACATATCATATCACACGTAACGTATCGTACACATGATATCGTACATAAGCAAGCATTGCTAGCTTAACACATAGCGGTGTGCTGACAAGATCAGTAAGAATCATACCTTGCAGGGGAGTCTGTCCTGCTCAATAACCCAAACCGGGGAATCAGACACAACCATCTGCGATGGTAGGGGAGCATAAAGCAGTCCACCAAGCATCGTTCACGGAGCCAAAGACTCCTCAAGTAATCCAGTCGTTATTCAACCGATTACCACTCACGTTAAGGCACGGCGGTTCTGCAGAACCTCAATCCGGGATGCACCCCGAATCACCGTTAAATCCTGAAATGACAGAAGTCCTATTGGGATCCAGCTAACCGGCTGACCTTAACCATGCGTCAGATGTCAGATGGTCTGCAGACCGTGCACATACACATATACATACATTTGATCCCACAGGGATCCATCATCATCATATACCATCATATATCGTACATATGATCCCATAGGGATCCATCATTCAATCATTCACTCGTACTATCACATGCAATATCATACAGTTCATCATTCACGCACATCATCAGAAATTAATTAAGCGGTTCCAATCTAGACCTGTTGGCATGCACCTATCATGCAATCATAACATCATTCAAAACTTACATTCACCTTCTTGAGCATACCTGCAAAAACAGGTTAGACATACATAACACATACACATATTCACGTAGTCATCAAGCATGCAAGCCTTACTCTACTGAGTCTCATGAAAGTAGGCACTCACCTGGTTAGCTTACAACGTTCATTTACTTAATGTTGGTTCAGCTGACACGTTCACCTAAAACATTCGGCAATCGCGTTAAGCGTTTGCATGCATCAACTTCTATTACTAGAACACTTACAAGACCTCTCTAATATTCACGAATCATTCATTAAACTCACTTTAAACACTACAAAACCTATTCAACAAGAACATGTACAAAAAGAACACATCCTTGCTGAAAAGGTCCCGTCGCGCCGCGACCACCTTAAGCGTCGCGCCGCAACGCATGAAAGCCGGACCATAGATCGCCTGATCCAAGCGAACGTTGGACCAAGGAGCTTTTGGCCTATCCGACAGTCGGACCAACAAGTCGCACGGGTCTGTCGGACCCAAAAGTTGGACGGTTCATTGGAAGGTCAGACCAAATAGCCGCATAGTTCATTTTCGACGGGGTCGCGTCGCGACACCAAGCTTGTCGCGCGCAATCTCGCAGTTTACAGATTCTTCATCTTCTTCATTTGTCATGCATGCGACTTTCTTTATCCATTTCAAAAACCCGGATTTCAATTATGTTAGTTTTCACTTCTAAAACGTCTTAGAACTTTATATACCACCTACATGATCCTCACAAACACATTAAAACCTTTTAAAAACATCAAACATGAGAAACCTACAAGCAAGGTAAGCTCTCATGTTCATCTATGGATTTTTCAACTCCAACATAACTTCCAGCCATATAACTTATCCATAACATGTACCAATCCAACTTCAACTTCAATATAAAGATCATGCTAACCTTCTTTTCAAGTCTAGAACTTCAAATCTCCAAACTCTTTCTTTCAAGTACCAACGAGAGTAACCACAACTGTGTGTTTGTGTGTGTTTTGAAGGTTTTACAATAATTGACTTTATGAGTCAATTTACAAACACAATCACATATACTTTTCTTTTTCTTTATTCTTTTCTTTCTTTCTCAGTTAATCTAAAATAGTACATATACATATATATTTAATATATATATACATACATACACATAATTAGCACACATACATATTCAACATACACGTACACACAATTAATACATATATATACTCATTTAACGTTCTCATTAATATAATAACTTACAACTTGAACTCTTCACTCAATCTACTATTTTACACACACGTGCATACAATTTACAACTAGGCCCAAGTTGAGGATGTTACAAATCTACCCCCCTTAAGAGGATTTCGTCCTCGGAATCCACTCAGTGATAAACAGGTGAGGGCACCTTTCCTTCATCACGTCCTCAACTTCCTAAGTCAGCTTTGGACCTAAGTTGTATCTTCACTTCACAAGGACTAGCTTGATCATCTTCTTGTGCAGCTTCTTGACCTTCGTGTCAAGAATCTCCACAGATTCTTCTTCAACATGGCACTTGCGTAAGTAACATACGTTAAAGATGACATATACACTGAGTAGTTCAGGCGGCAGCTCAAGAGTTACCGTCTGATCATTGACCTTACGCACGACTTTGAATGGATCTATAAAACGTGGACTTAGCTTCCCCCTTAAGTCCAAAACGAATGACGTCTCTTCGAGGAAAACTTTCAAGAACACACGATCACCAACATCAAATGTAGCAGAACGACATCTGGGATCCACGCCTAATTGTAACACCACTTCTGGATTCAGTTACTTTAATGACAAATCAGGTTTTAGCAGCGGAAATGTAAATCCCAAAAGCTACCCGCCTTGCAGGACATCTAGTCTTTACCTGAAAAGGGAACATAGCACCATTAGCTACACTAGCTAGTGAGTACATACAATCATAAGTATCAATACAGTAAGTCATGCATCATATCATAAACAGTCATTGCTAGCTTAGCACATAGCGGTGTGCTAACAAGATCAGTAAGAGTTGTGTCTTGCAGGGAAATCAATCCTGCTCAACAATTTAGACCAGGGGATCAAACACGACCAATCCGTGCTGGTGGGGGAGCAAAAAGCAGTCCACCAAACATCGTTCACAGAGTCAAAGACTCCACGGGTAATCCAGCTACAACCGGCTGATCACCACTCACGTTAAGGCACGGCGGTTCTGCAAAACCTATGATCCAGGATGCCTCCTGAATCACCGTGAAATCCCGAAGGATCCAGTTACAACCGACTGACCTTAACCATGCGTCAGATAGTCTGCAGACAGTTCACATACACATATACGTACATTTGATCCCACAGGGATCCATCATCTCACATATAACATCATACAGTTATTGATACGTCCATATCATCATATATTAACTAAGTGGTTCCAAACTGGACCCACTGGCATGCTCCTCACACATATTCTAACATCATGTAAGTCATATACTTACCTCCTCGAGCGTACCTACAAAAGCAAGTTAAGTAAACATACTACATTCACATAATCAGTTAGCATGCGAGCCTTACTCTACCGAGTCTCATGAAAGCAGGCACTCACCTGACTATCTTACAGTGTTCGTTCACTTAAGGCTGGTTCAGCTGACATGTTCTCCTAAAACATCGGCAATCGCGTGAAGCGTTTGCACGCATTAAATTCTATCACTAGAACACTTACAAGACCTTCCTAATAGTCCTGAATCATTCATTAAACTTGCTTTAAACATTACATAACCTATTCAACAAGAACATGTAAACAAAACACATTCTTGCTGAAAAGGCCCCGTCGCGCCGCGACGCACGAAAGTTGGACCAAATCTAAATGGTTCATGCGAAAGTCGGACAAGAGGTTCATTTGAACTATCCGACAGTCGGACCAACAAGTCGGATGGGTCATCCGACTGTCGGACCAAAAGGTTGGACGGTTCATACGTAAGTCGGATCAAAAAGTCGCATAGGGCAATTTTGACGGGGTCACACCGCGACCAAAAGCTTGTCACGCCGCGATCATGTGTTTTCCAGATTTATCACCTTCTTCATTTGACATGCATGCGACTTTCTTTATCCATACTCAAAAACCCAGATTTTATACATGTTAGTTTTGAGTTCTTAAACGTCTTAGAACTTCATACACCTATATGAACCTCATGAACACATTAAAACCTTTTAAAAACATCAAAACATGAGAAACCCACTTATAAAGTAAGCTTCATGTTCTTCAATGGTGTTTTCCAACTCTAACACAACTTCCACCCTTTATACACCCATGGTTCTAACATAATACACACATAATCTCTACTACAAACACCATACTAACCTTGCTTTAGGTCTAGAACTTTAAACCTTTCAACTTCAAGAATTCTTCTTCAAAGAACTTACGACAACTTTATCTGAGTGTGTGTTTGTGTGTGTTTTAGAGTTTTGCAATCTTTGACTTTGGGAGTCAATTTAAAAACACAAACACATATTTAAATCTTATCCAGAGGCAAAACACCTCTGGACAAAATATCTAATTCTTTTCTTTTCTTTCTTCTTTTCTTTTCTAATTTATACAATTAGTACATATATGTATATATCATTAATATATACATATACATACTTACATATAATTAACATACATAACACAACATACATAATACAAACATTAATTCATTCAATTTTAACACATCAAATACACATAACAAATATTTTTCTATTGTACTAATCACGTACACTCACGTACTAATTACAACTAGGCCCAAGTTGAGGATGTTACAAATCTACCCCCCTTAAGAAGATTTCGTCCTCGGAATCTACTCAGTGATAAAGAGGCGAGGGTGCCTTGTCTTCATCTCGTCCTCAACTTCTCATGTCAGGTTTGGACCTAGGTTATGCTTCCACTTCACAAGGACTAGTTTAATCTTCTTCTTGCGCAGCTTCTTGACCTTTGTGTCAAGAATTTCAACAGGTTCTTCAACTAGTTGCTTGGAAGAGTCAACTTTCAATTCCTGCAAAGGAATAGTCTACTCTTCCTCAACGTGGCACTTGCGTAAGTAGCACACGTTAAAGGTGTCGTGTATTCTTGATAGCTCAGGCGGTAGCTCTCTAGAGTTACCGTCTGATCATTCACTTTGCGTACAATCACGAATGGGCCAATGAAACGTGGACTTAGCTTCCCCTTGCGCCCGAAACGAATGACGCTCTTCCAAGGAGAAACCTTTAAGAACACGCGATCACCGACTTCAAATGTAGCGGGACGATGCGTTGGATCCGCATACATCTTCTATCGGTCCCGAGCTGCTTTCAGCTTTTCAAGAGCCACATTCACTTTGTCAGAAGTGATCTGGACAATCTCAGGTCCAGCGAATTGCTTCTCACCAGGCTCCAACCAACAGGTCGGAGTGCGATATCGTCTTCCGTAGAGCATCTCGTATGGTGGCATTCCAATGCTGGAATGATATGAATTGTTATAAGCAAATTCAATCAATAGGAGATGAGAATCCCATGATCCACCAAATGCGAGTACACAGGCACGAAGCATATCCTCTAACGTTTGGATCGTACGTTCAGATTGGCCATAAGTCTGCGGATGATAGGCAGTGCTCAGATGAACACGAGTGCCAAGTTCGCGTTGCAGACTCTGCCAGAAATTCGAGACAAACCGAGTGTCACGATCGGATACAATCGAATAGGGAAAACCGTGACGTGACACAATCTCATCAATATACAACTGGGCTAAACGGGTTAGCGAAGCAGACTCGTTTGTTGCCAAGAAATGAGCACTCTTTGTCAGTGGATCAACGACAACCCAGATCATGTCGTGCCCTCTGGATGTCCTTGGTAGTTTCATCACGAAATCCATCATGATATTATCCCATTTCCACTCCGGAATATCTAACTGCTGCAGATTACCGTATGGTCTCTGGTGCTCCGTCTTCACTTGCGCGCAGATCTCACATCTCTCCACAAATGAAGCGATGTCTTTCTTCAGAGTTGGCCACCAGTATAACATCTTCAGATCGTGGTACATCTTTGTGATTCCTTGATGGACAGACAATTTGGACTTATGGGCTTCCTGCAGAATCAAGTCACGGTTACCTCCAGCAGAAGATACACAAATCCTGGATTGAAAAGTCTCCAACCTACGATTATCTTCAGCAAGCTGATCCTTTAACTTCTTCATTGTCTCAGCCTTGAGATATTTCTTCTTGCAATGCAGTCTGCTGAGCTTCCTTCAATTTAGTAATCAAGTCTGATACAAGCGTGATTCTCATAAACTTAGCTTCTACTGTCGATCCTTTACGGCTTAAAGCGTCCGCTACAACATTGGCCTTGCCAGGATGGTAACGGATCTCACAATCGTAGTCTTTTATTAACTCCAACCAACGGCGTTGCCGCATGTTGAGTTCTTTCTGAGAAAAGACATACTAAAGACTTTTGTGATCTGTGCAAATCACACACTTTGTGCCATAAAGATAATGCCTCCACAACTTCAGTACAAACACAACAGCAGCAAGCTCCAAATCATGGGTTGGGTAGTTCCGTTCATGTGATTTCAATTGCCTAAAGGCGTAGGCAATCACTCTATCACGTTGCATCAGGACGCAACCCAAACCCGCGTACGACGCATCACAATACACCGTGATGTCCTCCGAACCCTCAGGCAGAGTAAGGATTGGAGCTTCACACAATAATCGTTTCAAGGTCTGAAAAGCTTCTTCTTGAGCTTCCGACCAGACAAAAGCAACATCCTTGCGAGTTAGTTTGGTCAACGGATAAACCGCCGATAGTAGCCAGCCAAGCCAAGGAAGCTTTTAATTTCGAAAGGAGTCCGAGGAACCCCCCAATTCATCACAGCCTCCACCTTAGTTGGATCTACTTTGACACCATCATGACATATAACATGGCCCACGAAATGAACTTCATTAAGCCAGAATTCACATTTGGATAGCTTAGCGTACAATTGTTCTCGCTTTAGAGTCTCGAGAACCTAACGAAGATGAAGCTCGTGATCAGCTTCCATCTTCGAGTAAACAAGAATGTCATCAATAAACACAATCACGAATCTATCAAGAAATGGATGACAAACCCGATTCATCAGATCCATGAAGACGGTAGGGGCATTTGTTAAACCGAATGGCATAACCAGAAATTCATAGTGACCATAACGAGTTCGAAACGCGGTCTTCGGAATATCTTCTTCATGAACTCGTACCAGGTGATACCCCGATCGGAGATCAATCTTAGAGAAGCATGTAGCCCCCTGCAATTGATCAAAGAGATCATCTATTGGAGGAAGCGGATACTTATTCTTTACAGTTCATTTGTTAAGCTCCCTGTAATCTATGCACATTCGCATTGTTCCGTCCTTCTTCTTTACAAACAATACAGGAGCTCCCCACGGCGAGGAACTCGAACGAATAAAACCTTTGTCTAACAACTCCTGAATTTGAGTCATCATCTCTCTTATTTTAGAAGGAGCAAGACGATACGGAGAACGAGCCACAGGTGTAGCTCCCGGAATAAGATCTATCTTGAATTCAACATCACGAATTGGTGGCAAACCCGGAAGTTCTTCTGGGAATACCTCAGGGTAGTCAGACACCACCAGAATATCACGAACTAGTCGCTTCTCCATCGTAGCATCAATAACGTATGGCAGATATGAGTCACAACATTTAGCAATTGACTTCTGAGCTTTAATCATGGAGACAATAGGAATATCAGAATCCCGTCGTTCTCCACGTGCAACAACATAAGTTCCATCAGAGAGGGATCTTAATCATCTTTTTGGAAGATAATCTCAGCATCACGCTTGCTGAGCCAATCCATCCCGATCACGACATCAAATCCCGCAATAGGCATAATAAAGAATGAAATTGGGATACTACTCCCGTCAATGTAAATCACAGCTATTGGGACTTTCTCTGTAACAGAGACTACCTTTCCGTCAGCGACCTCTACTCTGAGCGGCTCAGTTAAAGGAACAACAGGTAACTGTAATCTTCTACGACACCCCACAGATACAAAGGAGTAGGTAGATCCAGAGTCAAATAAAACACTAGCACGGATATAATTGATAAGAAAAGTAGCTGTGACGACATCCCCTGCTGCTTTATCTTCGTCCGCCGTCATCTGAAAAGCCATGCCTTTCGCGCGGGGCGCATCATCTCTTTTCGGGCCTCGAGAAGAAGAAGACCCCTTTGCTCCAGTGCTTTGTCTTTCTGGGCAGTCAGTCAGCTTGTGCCCGGGCTTGTGACACCGATAACACACGTCTTCTTTAAAACCACACTCCGTTGTAGCGTGGCCCTTCTGCCCGCACCTCCAAAAACGTCTTTCCGCCTGCAGTGGATTGTCCTTTGGAAGGACCCGATTTATCATACGGCTGGAACTTCCTCTTTGACCCTGCACCGGCAGATTCGCCCTTGCAGTATAAGCGGTCACCTTCCAATTGTCAGGCTATATCAAACGCCCGATCCAGTTCAACAGCAGCCCGCACATGTGGTCGAAATTCCAGTAGGAGAGTTTCCACAAACCGCCTTATCTAGGTGGTCTCGTATGGGATCAGATAGAGAACAAACTGCATCTTGTCAGTGAACGCAGTTATGTGTTCCTTGATTGGCCTATCCCCTTTTTGGAGATCATTGAATTCCCTCTCCATTCTTTCCAGGTCATACTCGGTGCTATATTTCTTCAGCACCTTTTCAGAAAACTGCTCCCAAGTAAGAGCACGCAATATATCCTTATTAACGGATAAGCCAAAAGCTCCTTGGTCCGACTTTCGCAGGGATCATGCGATCTATGGTCCGGCTTTCATGCGTCGCAGCGCGACGCTTAAGGTGGTCGCGGCGTGACGGGACCTTTTCAGCAAGGATGTGTTCTTTTTGTACATGTTCTTGTTAAATAGGTTTTGTAGTGTTTAAAGTGAGTTTAATGAATGATTCATGAATATTAGAGAGGTCTTGTAAGTGTTCTAGTAATAGAACTTGATGCATGCAAATGCTTAACACGATTGCCGAATGTTTTAGGTGAACGTGTCAGCTGAACCAGCATTAAGTAAACGAACGTTGTAAGCTAATCAGGTGAGTGCCTACTTTCATAAGACTCAGTAGAGTAAGGCTTGCATGCTTGATGACTACCTGAATATGTGTATGTGTTATGTATGTCTAACCTGTTTTTGCAGGTATGCTCAAGAAGGTGAATGAAAGTTTTGAATGATGTTATGATTGCATGACAGGTGCATGCCAGCGGGTCCAGATTGGAACTGCTTAGTTAATATCTGATGATGTGCATGAATGATGAACTGTATGATATTGCATGTGATAGTACGAGTGAATGATTGAATGATGGATCACTATGGGATCACATGTACGATATATGATGGTATATGATGATGATGGATCCCTGTGGGATCAAATGTATGTATATGTGTATGTGCACGGTCTGCAGACCATCTGACATCTGACATCTGACGCATGGTTAAAGTCAGCCAGTTAGCTGGATCCCAACAAGACTTCGGTCATTTCGGGATTTAACGGTGATTCCGGGTGCATCCCGGATTGAGGTTTTGCAGAACCGTTGTGCCTTAACATGAGTGGTAATCAGTTGGATAACGGCTGGATTACTTGAGGAGTCTTTTGCTCCGTGAACGATGCTTGAGGGGCATTTACATCAAAAATCACCCGCCTCTCCAGGCCTTCTAGTCTTTACCTGAAAAGGGAAATCATAGCACCATTAGCTAACACTTAGCTAGTGAGTACATACTTAGCATAAGCATCAATACAGTGAGTCCTGCAGCAGACACATCATACATATCATATCACACATAAAGTATCATACACATCATATCGTACATAAGCAAGCATTGCTAGCTTAACACATAGAGGTGTGCTGACAAGATCAGTAAGAGTCATATTTTGAGGGGAGTCTATCCTGCTCAATAACCCAAACCGGGGAATCAGACACAACCATCCGCGTTGGTGGGGGAGCATAAAGCAGTCCACCAAGCATCGTTCACGGAGCCAAAGACTCCCCAAGTAATCCAGTCGTTATCCAACCGATTACCACTCACGTTAAGGCACGGCGATTCTGCAGAACCTCAATCCGGGATGCACCCCGAATCACCGTTAAATCCCAAAATGACCGAAGTCTTGTTGGGATGCAGCTAACCGGCTGACCTTAACCATGCGTCAGATGTCAGATGGTCTGCAGACCGTGCACATACACATATACATACATTTGATCTCACAGGGATCCATCATCATCATATACCATCATATATCGTACATATGATCCCATAGGGATCCATCATTCAGTCATTCACTCGTACTATCACATGCAATATCATACAGTTCATCATTCATGCACATCATCAGATATTAACTAAGTGGTTCCAATCTGGACCCGCTGGCATGCACCTATCATGCAATCATAACATCATTCAAAACTTACATTCACCTTCTAGAGCATACCTGCAAAAAAAAGTTAGACATACATAAAACATACACATATTCACGTAGTCATCAACCATGCAAGCCTTACTCTACTGAGTCTCATGAAAGTAGGCACTCACATGATTAGCTTACAACGTTCGTTTACTTAATGTTGGTTCAGCTGACACGTTCACCTAAAACATTCGGCAATCGCGTTAAGCGTTTGCATGCATCAACTTCTATTACTAGAACACTTACCAGAACTCTCTAATATTCACGAATCATTCATTAAACTCACTTTAACCACTACAAAACCTATTCAACAAGAACATGTACAAAAAGAACACATCCTTGCTAAAAAGGTCCCGTCGTGCCGCGATCACCTTAAGCGTCGCGCCGCGACGCATGAAAGCCGGTCCATAGATCGCATGATCCAAGCGAACGTCGGACCAAGGAGATTTTGTCCTATCCTACAGTCGGACCAACAAGTCGCACGGGTCATCCGATTGTCGGACCCAAAAGTCGGACGGTTCATTGGAAGGTCGGACCAAATAGCCGCATAGTTCATTTTCGACGGGGTCGCGCCGCGATCTCGCGGTTTACAATTTCTTCATCTTCTTCATTTGTCATGCATGCGACTTTCTTTTTCTATTTCAAAAACCCAGATTTCAAATATGTTAGTTTTCACTTCTAAAACATCTCAGAACTTCATATACCACCTACATGATCCTCACAAAACACATTAAAACCTTTTAAAAATATCAAACATGAGAAACCCACAAGCAAGGTAAGCTCTCATGTTCATCTATGGAGTTTTCAACTCCAACACAACTTCCAGCCATATAACTTACCCATAACATGTACCAATCCTACTTAAACATCAATATAAAGATCATGCTAACCTTCTTTTCAAGTCTAGAACTTCAAATATCCAAACTCTTTCTTTCAAGTACCAACGAGAGTAACCACAACTGTGTGTTTGTGTGTGTTTTGAAGGTTTTGCAATAATTGACTTTATGAGTCAATTTACAAACACAATCACATATATACAAATCTTATCCAGAGGCAAACCGCCTCTTGACAAATATCTTGTTTCTTTTCTTTTTCTTTATTCTTTTCTTAATTCTTTTCTTTTCTTTCTTTCTCAATTAATCTAAAATAGTACATATACATATATATTTAATATATATATATATATATACACATACATACGCATAATTAACACACATACATATTCTACATACACGTACACACAATTAATACATATATATACTCATTTAGCGTTCTCATTAATATAATAGCTTACAACTTGAAATATTCACTCAATCTACTATTTTACACACACGTACATACAATTTACAACTAGGCCCAAGTTGAGAATGTTACATATCTACCCCCCTTAAGAGGATTCCGTCCTCGGAATCCACTCAGTGATGAACAGGTGAGGGCACCTTGCCTTCATCACGTCATCAACTTCCTAAGTCAGGTTTGGACCTAAGTTGTATATTCACTTCACAAGGACTAGCTTGATCATCTTCTTGTGTAGCTTCTTGACCTTCGTGTCAAGAATCTCCACAGATTCTTCTTCAACGTGGCACTTGCGTAAGTAACATACGTTAAATATGACATATACACTGAGTAGTTCAGGCGGCAGCCCAAGAGTTACCGTCTGATCATTAACCTTATGCACGACTTTGAATGGATCTATAAAACGCGGACTTAGCTTCCCCCTTAAGTCCAAAACGAATGACGTCTCTTCGAGGAGAAACTTTTAAGAACACACGATCACCAACATCGAATATAGCGGAACGAAATCTGGGATCCGCATAGATCTTTGGCTAGTCACAAGTTGCTTTCAGCTCTTCTAAGATCACATTCACTTTATCATGCATGATCTGGTCAATCGCAGGTCTAACGAACTGCTTCTGACCATAATCCAACAGATTGGACTACGACAACATTTCTTACATAGAATCTCATATGGTGGCGTTCCATTGCTGGAATGATATCAATTATTATAAGCAAATTCATTCACTGGGAGATGAGAATCGCTTGATCCACCAAATTCGAGTACATACGCACGAGGCATACCTTCTAACGTCTGGATCGTACGTTCAGATTGGCCATCAGTTTGCAAGTGATAGGCAATGTTCAGGTGAACACAAGTGCCTAACTCACGTTGCACACTGTGTTAGAACCAGAAACAACAGATAGTCAGAATCAAAATAATCAAACTTGAAAGACCGTGACAGGACACAGTCTTATCAGTACAAAACTGAATCAAATGAGTCAACCAAACTGACTCATTTGTGGCTAAGAAACGAACATCAACTTCGGTATATCAAACCGTTACGGACGATCACAAGGCATCTGGTATTCATCTCAACTTGAATGTACATCTAGCATCATCATGATCTTCATAAAACGAGTTCCCGTTGATGGTCCTCTACGGATTAAAGCATTCGTTACAACAGTGGCTTCACCAGGGTGGTAACGGACTTTACAATATGTAGTAAAGCCTTCCGAACCATAAAGCAAGGCGAGGATCGGAGCTTCACACCATAATTTCTTCAAGGTCAGAAAGGATTCCTCCTGAGCCCTCGACTACACAACGGATACATCTTTACGAGTCAGTTTAGCAACAGACCATTAAGCTTCAAGAAATTACGGATGAACCGCCGATAGCAGCCAGCTAAGGCCAGGAAACTTTTGATTTCAAAAAGGAATTCGAGGAACTCCCTAATTCATCATAGCTTCTACCCTAGCTGGATCTACTTGACACCATTCTTACAGATGACATGACCAAGGAAATACATTTCCCTTAGCTAGGACTCACACTTAGACAACTTGGCATACAATGATTCTCATTTAAGAACTTCGAGAACAACTTAATCTTACAAGTGACATTACTGACCGGAGGTAAGGCCGGTAGTTCTTCAGGAAACACATCAGGGTAATCAAATGCTACTCTGATATGTTGGACTGGTCGTTTCTCTATCTTGGCATCAATAATTATGCGAAGAACGAGTCACAACTTTTGAAACAGACTTCTAAGTTCTTAACAACGGAGATAACAGGAATATCAGACTCCTGTTGTTCTCCACGAACTATAGCATAAGACTTATCAGAAGAAGAAGCTTAATCATCTATTTGAAACAGAGAATCTCGGCATCACGCTTGCTGAGTTAATCCATTCCAATTACCGCACCAAAGCCCGCAATAGGCATAACAAAGAACGAGATAGGGAAACTACTTCCCTTGACACCAAAACAGCTTTTGGAGCTTTCTCCATAACAAAACTATCTTACCGTTAACAATTTTCATATTAAGCAAATTAACCAACTGGGAAACAGATAATTTCAACCTTTACAACAACAAAACAGAGGCAAAGGAGTATGTAGCTCCAGAGTCGAACAACACAAAAGCAGGATTACAGCTAATAAGGAATGCACCTGGAATGACGTCCCCCATTGCCTTTACGTCCTCCATTGTCATCTAGTAGAATGCCTTCCCTTTATCACGAGATGCATTATCTTGCTTTTGCCTTCGGGAAGGCCAACCAGTTTCAGGACTCTATCTATTAGGACAATCAATCCTCTTGTGACCGAGCTTGCAACATTGATAACAAACAGCTTCCTGGTATACACATTCGATATTTTCATGACGTATTCGTCTGCATCTCCAACATCTTCTAGTGGCTTTGGAACATTCACCTGAATGGTAGGTACGGCACTCGGAACACCAAAGGTTGTCGGATCTTGGTTTCCTAGAAACGTCAGCTTTACCACCTTCAGAGGTTTTCCTTTTCGAAGGAACCAATTTCTGCAATGGTTGAAACTTCCTTTTACAGCCCTTGCTAGTAGCTTCATCCCTGCACGGTACAGTAATCACGGGGTTATCACTCCCCTTGATTCTCAGAAACTTATTTGACAAGAACTTCGAATCCGTCTTGCGCGTCTACCCTCTAGCTCAGGTCTACCCTCTCCGGCATTGTGGTGAGATCTCTAATATTCAGCCTGATGAGGCATATGAGAAGCCTCATCCGCCAATTCTTTTATAGCTTGTTCTGTATGGCCACGTTTGCCAGACATCTTAATTCAACTTTCTATATGACAGAGAAAGAGCGGTTAATACTCAATCTCACTGACTTAACTTACTAACAAGTCATCACATAGTGCTAGCATACATATATCACTCTCACTCAATCCCCCCTTAGGAACACTTCTTTATGGTCGGGCCCGAGCTAGAGAACGAATACTCTTACAAGTACCCAATTCACTCAAACTTAGGCTCTGATACCTAATTGTAACACCGATTCTGAAAACAGTTACTTTAGTTTTAATTCAGGTTTAGCAGCGGAAATTTTTCTTTTAATATTAACAAACGGTTAATCACATCATCTTTGTTTCCAAACATTTATTGGTGTTACCTAACATACAGGAACCGACCATAATGTATCTTACTACATTACGAAACAAAATCAAGTGTTCCAACCCACAACGGGAATTTACATCAAAAACCACCCGCCTCTCTAGGCCTTCTAGTCTTTACCTGAAAAGGGAAATCGTAGCACCATTAGCTAACACTTAGCTAGTGAATACATACTTAGCATAAGCATCAATACAGCGAGTAATGCAGCAGACACATCATACATATCATATCATAAATATCATATCACACATAACGTATCGTACACATCATATCGTACATAAGCAAGCATTGCTAGCTTAACACATAGCGGTGTGCTGACAAGATTAGTAAGAGTCATATCTTGCAGGGGAGTCTGTCCTGCTCAATAACCCAAACCGGAGAATCAGACACAACCATCCGCGCTAGTGGGGGAGCATAAAGCAGTCCACCAAGCATCGTTCACGGAGCTAAAGACTCCTCAAGTAATCCAACCGTTATCCAACCGATTACCACTCACGTTAAGGCACGGCGGTTCTGCAGAACCTCAATCCGGGATGTACCCCGAATCACCGTTAAATCCAGAAATGACCGAAGTCCTGTTGGGATCCAGCTAACCGGCTGACCTTAACCATGCGTCAGATGTCAGATGTCAGATGTCAGATGGTCTGCAGACCGTGCACATACACATATACATACATTTGATCCCACAAGGATCCATCATCATCATATACCATCATATATCGTACATATGATCCCATAGGGATCCATCATTCAATCATTCACTCGTACTATCACATGTAATATCATATAGTTCATCATTCATGCCCATCATCAGATATTAACTAAGTGGTTCCAATCTGGACCCGCCGGCATGCACCTATCATGCAATCATCACATCATTCAAAACTTACATTCACCTTCTTGAGCATACCTGTAAAAACAGGTTAGACATACATAACACATACATATATTCACGTAGTCATCAAGCATGCAAGCCTTACTCTACTGAGTCTCATGAAAGTAGGCACTCACCTGATTAGCTTACAACGTTCGTTTACTTAATGCTGGTTCAGCTGACATGTTCACCTAAAACATTCGGCAATCGCGTTAAGCGTTTGCATGCATCAAGTTCTATTACTAGAACACTTACAAGACCTCTCTAATATTCACGAATCATTCATTAAACTCACTTTAAACACTACAAAACCTATTCAACAAGAACATGTACAAAAAGAACACATCCTTGCTGAAAAGTTCCCGTCGCGCCGCGACCACCTTAAGCATCGCGCCGCAACGTATGAAAGCTGGACCATAGATCGCATAATCCATGCGAAAGTCGGACCAAGGAGCTTTTGGCTTATCCGTTAATAAGGAGATATTGCGTTCTCTTACTTGGGAGCAGTTTTCTGAAAGTCGGACTATGGAGCTTTTGGCTTAGTCGTTAAATGGACAAAGAAGTGCGCATAATGGCCAAACTTGGTATAGACCAATTCTAACACTTGCAACACACCATATACACCTAATATGATGTATTGAAGGTGTTGCAACTGACCAAAACCTTTAAAGTCAATGTTTGATACCATTTTCCAATTTCTTGCCTACTTTCCACTATTTTAGCCAACTCAATCAAAACTACCATTTCAATTCAAAACCAATGTTCTAATCAATTCATAGAAGTCATATGAACCTATTAGAACCTTAAAAATCAGTTCTTGATGTCTGAAAACAGTTTGACCTCATTTTGGTCATTTTGACCCATTTAGGCTAATTATTGGACTTGTGCAAAAACACCACTTCTAATGCACCATATGAGTTCTAATCAATCCTAACAAGTTATAGGATCAATTAGAACACTAAATTTTAGTTCTTGAAGGTCAAAATTAGTTTGACCCGTATTTGACCAATTTTGACCCATTTGAGCCAAAATTTAAAACTCATCAAGATCACTACTTTAATTCATGGAATTGATTCCTATGTACTTAGAAATGATATTAGAACCTATTTCAATCACAAATTTCAGTTCTTGATTGCTAAATCAAAGAACCCACTTGAAACCTAGAATTTCAGGTCTTGAAAGGCATAATGAAGAACAAGGATAAATTGGAACTTACAATGAACAAAGGATGATTAGAAACAACTTGTAGGACTAAATAGAAGCTCAATTCACTGCTAGAACAAAGCTTAGTGAGTTTTCTTTCAAAAACCCAAAATCAAGAATGAAGAACAAGGAGGTGGAATAAGCTTACAAGTGATAGACATGATGAAGATGATGTTTTAGGGCTGGATAAATCCTTGATTTGCTGCTGGAAATTGCTATTTGATGATCTCTATTTGATCTTCTTCAAAGATTTAAGAACAAGAAGAGAATGAGGAGGTGTGTGTGTATACGTGTGTCTGTAGTTGTCTGTGTTATCAACAAGACCGACTTGTGGGATATTATTATCCACAAGTGGGTATTTTGTTCCCGTTTTCAACTTACAACTCATCTCTCGTTTAACTGTTTCAACTAACGAGGATAATTTTAGAATTCTCGTTTGAAACCGTTCGATATTTTATAATCTCTATCTATTTTTATTATCATTTTTAATAACCCATTTAATTATTATTTTTCATATTTTATATAATTTTCTAAAATATATATATTATTTAATTAAATTAAATAATTAACGTACCATATTCGCACACGTTTAGGCCCGTTTTGAGGACGTTACAAATCTACACCCCTTTAGAAAATTCCGTCCTTGGAATCTGCTTTTCAGAAAACAGATGGGGATAGCGTGCCTTCATATCCTCCTCGGTGTCCCACGTAAGGTTTGACCCAAGATTGTGCTTCCATTTGACCAAGACTAGTTGAATTGTCTTCTTCCTTAGCCCCTTAGTCTTTGTGTTCAAGATTTCAATTGGTTCTTCCACGAGCCGTGCAGAAGAATCCACTTTCAGGTCTTGCAGAGGTAGAATCTGATCTTCATCCACCTTGCACTTGCAAAGATAGCAAACGTTAAAGGTATTATGAATACCTGATAACTCTGGAGGTAGTTCCAAAGATACCGTCTGCTCGTTGACTTTCTGAATAATCCTTAATGGACCAATGTATCGCGGGCTCAACTTGCCCTTCTTGCCAAACCTGATAACACCCTTCCACGGAGAAACCTTCAAGAATACCCGATCACCTATTTCAAAGGTAACCGGCCTGCATTTTGGATCTGCATACATCTTTTGTCTCTCTCTCTCTAGCTTGCTGTTTTGTGCACAGCAATGCCATTTTTGTTCATTTCAACTCCAAATCAATTTTTGTAAAATTATAGTGTTTCATAAGACCATTTGACACTTGTGGAAGCTTTCTAACATAAAAAACTCCTATCCAATTAATTCATACGAAAATCTCAATTAAATGGACAAAGAAGTGCGCATAATGGCCAAACTTGGTATAGACCAATTCTAACACTTGCAACACACCATATACACCTAATATGATGTATTGAAGGTGTTGCAACTGACCAAAACCTTTAAAGTCAATGTTTGATACCATTTTCCAATTTCTTGCCTATTTATGGCCTATTTTTTACTATTTTAGCCAATTCAAGCAAAACTACAATTTCAATTCAAAACCAATGTTCTAATCAATTCATACAAGTCATATGAACCTATTAGAACCTTAAAAATAAGTTCTTGATGTCTGAAAACAGTTTGACCTAATTTTGGTCATTTTGACCCATTTAGGCTAATTATTAGACGTGTGCAAAAACACCACTTCTAATGCACCATATGAGTTCTAATCAATCCTAACAAGTTATAGAGAACACTAAATTTCAGTTCTTGAAGGTCAAAATCAATTTGACCAATTTTGACCCATTTGAGCCAAATTTTAAAACTCATCAAGATCACTACTTTAATTCATGAAATTGATTCCTATGTACTTAGAAATGATATTAGAACCTATTTCAATCATAAATTTTAGTTCTTGATTGCTAAATCAAAGAACCCACTTGAAACCTAGAATTTCAAGTCTTGAAAGGCATAATCAAGAACAAGGATAAATTGGAACTTACAATGATCAAAGGATGATTAGAAACAACTTGTAGGACTAAATAGAGCTCAATTCACTGTAGGAACAAAGCTTAGTGAGTTTTCTTTCAAAAACCCAAAATCAAGAATGAAGAACAAGGATGTGGAATAAGCTTACAAGTGATAGAGATGATGAAGATGATGTTTTAGGGCTGGATAAATCCTTGATTTGCTTTTGGAAATTGCTGTTTGATGATCTCTATTTGATCTTCTTCAAAGATTCAAGAACAAGAAGAGAACGAGGAGGTGTGTTTGTGTATACGTGTGTGTGTAGTTGTCTGTGTTATCAACAAGACCGACTTGTGGTTTATTATTATCCACAAGTGGGTATTTTATTCCCCTTTTCAACTTACAACTCATCTCTTGTTTAACCGTTTCAACTAACGAGGATATTTTTAGAATCCTCGTTTGAAACCGTTCGATATTTTATAATCTTTATCTATTTTTATTATTATTTTTAATAACCCATTTAATTATTATTTTTATATTTTATATCATTTTCTAAAATATATATATATATATATATATTATTTAATTAAATTAAATAATTGACGTACCATATTCACACACGTTTAGGCCTGTTTTGAGGATGTTACAAATCTACCCCCCTTAAGAAGATTCAATCCTCAGAATCTGCTTTTCAGAAAACAGATGGGGATAGCATACCTTCATATCCTCCTCGGTCTCCAACGTAAGGTTTGACCCAAGTGTGTGCTTCCATTTGACCAAGACTAGTTGAATTGTCTTCTTCCTCAGCCACTTAGTCTTTGTGTTCAAGATTTCAATTGGTTCTTCCACGAGCCATGCAGAAGAATCCACTTTCAGGTCTTATAGAGATAGAATCTGATCTTCATCCACCTTGCACTTGCGAAGATAGAAAACATTAAAGGTATTATGAATACCTGATAACTCTGGAGGTAGTTCCAAAGATACCGTCTGCTCGTTGACTTTCTGAAATGTATCGCGGGCTCAACTTGCCCTTCTTGCCAAACCTGAGAACACCCTTCCACGAAGAAACGTTCAAGAATACCCGATCACCTATTTCAAAGGTAACCGGCCTGCGTTTCGGATCTGCATACATCTTTTGTCTGTCTCTAGGTGCTTTAAGTTTCTCCCGTGCAAATTTAACTTGATGAGCAGTAATCTGGACTAGATCAGGTCCAGCATACTGTTTCTCCCCTGGTTCAAGCATACCATAAAGCATCTCTTACGGTGGCATACCAATACTAGAATGATATGAGTTGTTATAAGCAAACTCAATCAAAGGAAAATGAGAACCAAGAACAAACCAAAGAAAGTGGAAAGCAACAAACTTTATTGGATTTGAGCTTATAAAATAAAGATTCCCTCCCTAGATTTGATAAAACTCTCTTCAAGTCAACAATTAAGTGCATAGACAACTAGATATCATATACAGATTCCTATATCGATTAGACTCTTGGTCCGAATATCTAACCCTATAATCATGTAATTAACTAATTAATCCTATGGTCAAGGAATCAATTTAAAGCAAGATTTGTCTTTTTAGTTCGTATCAATCAAGATTCTACCTTTAATGATTGCTAAATCAACAAATCATTCAATTAACATATAAAGGTCATCATATGCAATTGCACATACATTAAAGTTCCTATCTTTTCATGTTTAAGCCTAGGATTTGGTGCATCACTAGTCATAACTAATTATTGGTCCTAAATAGTCATGATAAAAGCCACACAAGCGGATTGGTCCTCCTACTCATGCAAACTCGGAATATAAACATGCAAAAACAAGATCTAAAACACATGGATCTTTGATAGAACTCAAATTCATAAATATATGATTTTTAGCATCATAAACACAAAAAAAAAAACAATTAACTTTCAAAGAATCCATCTCCTCTAGGGAGGAATACATAAAATACTAGCTAAGGAACATCATAACATACTTCTGAAATCAATAGACATTAAAAACACAGAAGACAAATAAATAAGAATGATAGAACCATGTCAAACTAAAGCCAAAATCTTTAAACAATAAGCTTCGATCCTCCAAAGTTGAGCTCCCCAATCCTAGATTGTTTTGGGACTCAGTCTTCTTCTTTTTTTTCTCCTTTTGCCATTTGTTGTGTAATTTTTTTTTTAATTCTTGCACAACCCCCTTCTTAATTAGCCGTCGATCTATATATCTCTCAAAGCTGCCGTCGACTTTATATATATATATATATATATATATATATATATATATATATATATATATATGTTGCGCTTTTGTTTTATATATATATACTGTGCAGTCTTTTATTATTTTTCCAAGCTGCCGTACATCTTGATTTTCCCTACGTCTCTTCCAATATATATCCATAGATATATATACATGGGAACTACAAATATATATATATATATATATATATATATATATATATATATACTGTGAAGTCTTTTATTATTTTTCCAAGCTGCCGTACATCTTAATTTTTTCTACGTCTCTTCCAATATATATCCGTGGATATATATACATGGGAACTACAAATATATATATATATATATATATATATATATATATATATAAATGCTGTATGTTTTTTTCCTTTTTTTTGTCTCCATGATTTATGGCTTTTCAAATCTTATCTTCTTTTTAAATATAATGATTTAGTTATATAATATATAATATGTATAATATATAATATCTATTAATTAAGATATATATATATATATACTATATAAATATATAAAATATATCATATCTCATTTATTTCTTTAATCCTTAATCTCTTTAAATAATTTCTTTTTCGTCTTTTTAGCCTGCAAAATAACAAATCAAAGGTAAACGTATCTTTTTACAATTAAATGCACAATTTTCTGCTAAAATTAACCTGATATCTCCCAAAATATATATATCTAATAAACGTGATATCAAAAGCTCAATGTTGCACTTATTGAGGTGTCTTGGGAGCTGCATGGACGACTTTTAAGTCTGTCACAAACCGTAATTCTGGCAGATAAGGGACATGTGAGTTTGTCTTTCATTGGAAGTGTGACAAACACAAGACAAAAACACTCTCTCTTACTTTGTAGCTTGCATACTCCTTCACCAAGAGTTCTTGAGCATATTTCCAGAATCTGGAAATCTATTGTGTGTTGTTCCAAGGTGATTTCAAGTTCTTGAAGATCACAAGTGGCTTACTAGCATCTGGGAATCAAGCAAACTTGGTGTGGACTATCGATAGACAGTTGCTTCTTTGTGACTTCTAAGTTCATCCCTGAAATCAAGTAGAGAATGGTATATTTCTTATTTCTTCTCTAAATTTTGGTTGCAATACTTGTATGTATATTTCTTTCCACTAATGGGACTTAATGGCTTCATGTTATACACTTATTTTGCTTCCGCTGCGTAGGTGAGATGGCCATTACATTCCTTCAGGTAGCTCCGGACTTTTGATAAAGGAAACTCTAAACACCTCTTTTGTAATCTGTTAGCACATGTTTAGGATAATACCAGTATTTTTGTAAACTCTGGTCAGTTTTAGTGCTAAACAATAATATATGTATATTTTGTAATAACTAAAATATGTTGTTACAACTTGGTATCAGAGCCAAGGTTTAAGAGATTCGGACACACATGAGTGTGATGTCTGAACTTAAGGTGTGTGCAATTGCATATAATTATCTTTATGTGTTAATTGATTAATTGCATGATAATAATAATCAATAAAGATTATGTCTTTCTTGATTCAAACACAATAGACTAATTGTGTGTTTTATTAATCTCATGACCATAGGATTAGTAATTTGCATGATTATAGAGTTAGATATTCTGATCATGAAGTTTAATCACATTAGAAATCGGTATATGATATTAAATTGTCCATTGCACATGTTAAATTGAAATGAATTGACTTGAAAAGGTGAAATCGAATCTAGAAAGGGAAAGTCTTCATTCTAATAGTTTAATCCAACCAAGTTCTGTGCTCTCTGATTTCTTTGAGTTGTTTTAGGTGTTTTCTTAGGAGATTAGTTCTAAAATTAGTTGAATAGTTGATTATTAGTGAAATTCCAAAAATGCCTATTTAACTGCTTTTATTTGTTTATTAGTTGTTTTCATTAGTTTGATATTTACCTAGTAGAGTTATATTCAAAATCATACTCGTTCCCCAAGTGTTCGACACCCATACTTATTTAAACTATACTATAAAACGATTAGGTCCTCTTCCTATTCGTGTCGTAGTGTCAATTTAATATTTAGAATTTATAAATTTTAAGCTAAGTGGACATTGATATTAGCCATCTACGTTTAAAGCTCTCCTCAATCATGCCTTTTGGGCAATCTACAAACTTCCTATTCTCAATCTTTATTAGAATGCAACATGTGAACCAGATCAATAATAACAACTTCCTCATGATTCAAAAACAAGTAATTGTCCAAAAAACTTTTGTTGCACACCATATAATCAAGTTTCTTCAATTCAATTCTCAAAATGAAAACGAAGAAGTTGATTAGATTAGTTGACTCATTTAATAGGAATAGCATGGTACTTGCGCAATGTCGCAGCTACGAATAGTTTCTCCCTGATAATATGTCGTTTTATATAACGAGGTATATGATATTCGGCGAATAATTTTTACTCGGTAACATGTCATTTTATTTCTCTCTTTTCTTTCCATCAACTTTTTTCTTCACTTTTAAAACAATTTTTTTAAAAACAACAAAACAAATCTTTTCTTTATTTTTTTGTGAGTGGGGAATGTGTAGTTATGAAAGAGTGTGTTTATTTGTGAGTGTGTAAATTAGGAGAAAAAATGGAGGTTATTTGATGGGTATATTAATAATTTTAGGGTTTAAGTCCCCAAAATGTATTCAAGTTTTGCTATTGTATGTATTGGACTTCAAAATTTTCTATTGTGTATAACGAACTTTTAATTTGTCGCTATTGTGTGTATTAAACTTTCTATTGTACGTACTAAACTTGTAACTTTTTTACTTTTTTATGCAACCAAAATACATACAATAGAAACAAATTATAAGTTTGATACATATAATACAAACTCTTAAAGTTCGATACACACAATAGCAAAATGTAATAATTTGAATATATTTTAGTGAACTAAACCCTAAGTTTTAATTACTAAAATTTTAAAATATTAAGTAAAATAAGAAAGAGAGTGTTAAATATATTATAATGTAATTTAAATAAGGGTAAATTATAAATTTATTCATTCATATTTTCTTTGTCAAAATAGAGGATACAGTGGGATCCAACAAAGAGTTGTGACTTTGGGTTACATTTCGTGGAACAAATTTTAGACTTGCACCGGGGCCGTCTTAAGGGCCGGGTCACCTGGGCAGCCACCCAGGGCCTATGGCTAGATAGGGCCCACTATTAGCATAGTCTCTTAAATATATGTGTATGTAACCAAGTTTATTGAGCCTAAATGTACATATAGATATGAAAAAAAGCCAAATCTTTTAGGTCCAAAATCTGAAACACAGACATAGAAATTGAAATAGCAACCGACTTGGAAATCTCGGACCCATAGCCACCGCATAAGCGGGAAAAGAAAAGCAAAATCAATGTCGCGAAAAACTATTTGGCTGTGAATCAGAAGTCAAGGCTTCGGGGAGATAGTAGAGACGATTGGTCTCTGATATCACATTATTTATATATATATATATATATATATATATATATTCGTTGCGATAAATGATACTTAATCGTTAAATAATTCCTTAAATGATGACAGATGGTACTTAAATTGTGTAATTATCAATCACAGGTCATAAATACTCAATAGCGGGAGTTTAAGCGGAAAAGACGGAAAAAGACTCGAGAAACAAGAGAATATCATAAAGTTTGAAAAACCGAGAACGCGGCTCGTTTGAAAATGAGCGATCTTGTCGGGCAAGAATGTTAAGACGCGACGCGTCCAAGGGGTGAACGCGACGCGTTTCCGGCTGGAAATCAACTCTATAAATAGACTTGTTTTGTGCCAAAACGAGGATTCCAACCCTTCCAGCCGGCCCTAGATGAACGAAGACGACGAACTTTGGAGCAGAGAACTTGCTAGAACTTGAAGATTCAACCATTAGAAGTGAAGATTGAAGGTTTTTCTTCCTAGAATCAATACTTAGGTTGCTATTTTATCATGTTTAGCTCTCTATTTCTGAGTTTCTATGGTTGTATTCCTCTGATTATGGGCTAAACACCCTGTATTCTCTACTTAGACATGATAACCTTTGATAATTAGTTTGATTTCAATGTTTGGATTGCTATTAATGATGTATTTGTTATGATTAGCTTTTTCAAAGATCCAAGTGTGATAAAGTTATGATTTTTATGCCTATATCTGAGTTTTCATAGGTTGTATGACCATTCTTTCTCTATTTGCTTGTATTATGGATTTCTATGACCATTAGGATTCATAAATAGTGATTGACCATATCCTAGGGTTAGGCTTAAAGATTGAAACTTTATTATGCATGCTATTGTCTTTGATGACCATTCATTGATAATTGTTTGATTTTATGAATTAACAAGTCAAAAGATTAAGTCTATCATAACTTGAAAAGTTTGTATAGTTAAAGATTAGTTAATTCCATGACCATTGGGTTGATTGTCTTAAAACTATAGGGTTAGTGAGTCTGACTAGGAAATCTAACCACTTTAGAAATCGGTATATCGTTTTAAGTAGTCCATTGCACTTCATTGAAATTTTCTAATTTGATTGGGGAATCTATTGTCCGAGTAGAGATACTTTGCTTGTTATTGATTAAATCCAAGTTTAATTGAATTCTCGCTTCCCTAGCTTTGAAATATGATTTTTTGGTAATTTAGGCTTGATTGGATTCGTTGCTTTCTACTGATTAACTGCCAATTCCCCCTTGTTACTGCTTTTTAGTTTAATATTATTTAGATAATTAGTTTAATTATATCTAGAATCATACTCGTTCCCCGTGAGTTCGACACCCGTACTTATTTTCTATACTGCTACACGATTAGGTATACTTGCCTATTGTGGTGTACGTAAAATATATACGGTTTTTTTATAAATTTAAAACTGATACAAAAATTGCACATCAAGTTTTTGGGCCCGTTGCCAGGGAACGATTTCATTTTAGTATAATTAAATTAGTTATCTATTTAGTTTTATTATTGCCTATTTCAAAAAAACCAAAAAAATCAGAAAATATAAAAAGCCATAAAAAGCAAAAAAATATTTAGGATTATTCTGTTTTCTTGATAAACGCGACGTGTCATATCCGTAAACGCGACGCGTTCGCAACCTTAGCGCGATTAGGGTTTTCTGCTTCTCGTCAAACTCGACGCGTTCCAGTGTTAAACGCGACACGTTCCCGCGTTTCCAGGCTTCTTCCCTTCTTTCTTTCGTCCTTCTTCGCGTGGAGATACGTGCTGCCAACATTCGTGTTAGTTTAGTGCATGTCCAGGAAGCCTTCTGCTGATATCGTCTTGATTTTCGACGAACGCGAACGAATTTTCCATCAACGCCTACGAATCAAACGCGAGAAGAAACCAGTTCAGAAGATGGCTTCGCGAAGGAACCGGAGCAGGGATCCATCGACCCGAGATCCCCGAAGAACGATCTTTCGAAATCATGGGTCAATTCTTACATCTTTTGCGCGAGAGTCCTTTCATCGGAAAGGACAACGAAGACGCAAATCAGCATGTCGAGGCCGTTCTAGAGATTGCTGACTACTTTCACATCCCTGGGGTAAGTAGAGATGCCGTTATGCTGCGAGTGTTTCCGCTAACACTCCAGGGCGCAGCCAAACGCTGGTTGAGATCCGAAACACCCATCAGTACATGGGATGAGCTTAAAATCCGCTTTAGAAAACAATTCAATCCTCCGTCTAAAATTGCAAAAATGAAAATGCAAATTCAGAATTTCATGCAATTGGAGGACGAGACTCTGTATGACGCCTGGGATTGCTACAAGGAAATGTTGCAGAACTGCCCGCAACATGATTTAAATCCCCACGAGGTCGTCCAAACATTCTATAACGGTATAAATATCTGCACAAGACAAATGGTCGATTCACAAGGGCCGATACCGAAGAAAACTCCCGTGGAGGGATATGCCCTGATTGAGGAGATGGCTCAGCACTCCCATTAGTGGCACTCTACGAGAGATCGTCTTTCCGCAGAAATCCGACAGCCGCAACCGACTCATCAGATAGCATAGCAGCCCTCAGTGCCAAACTAGATGCACTGGGGCGCGACATGAAAAAAGTTAACCAAAATATTCATGCTATGCAGGTTGGTTGTGACAACTGCAGCGGTCCTCATCTCGATAAAGATTGCCCCTGTAACGAAAGTGGGAATCTAAAAGAATCTGCGTGTTATTCTTCAGGCGATAAATAAGATTATCCTGAGGACGAGGCGTTCTTTAGCAACAAGAAGCCTAACTGGAAACCCAATCCTGAGTATCGTAAGGAGATGGAAGGGCGGTACAAGCAAAATGCTCTAGGATTCTATCAGCGAGACCGACGCAAGGAGCCGGAGAAAAAACCAAACTTCGAGGACATGCTTACACGCTTCGCAGCCGTATCCGATTAGAGGCACAAAGAAACCGAGGAGTTGGTAAAGAAGATAGGGGTATCGACCGAAGAAGCACTTCGGAATCAGCAAGCGTCCATTCATAATATCGAAACCCAAGTCGGTCAAATCTCAAAAGTCCTCCGGGAACGTTTTCCGGGTACTCTTTCGAGTAACACGGAAAAAAATCCTCGAAGAGATGTCAAATCCGTGACCACCACGTTAGGCAAGACACATGAGGATTTCTTTCCCAAACCCGAAGATGCACCTACTGCTCAAATCAATAAAGAGCAAGAGAAAGGTAAGGCAAAGGCAACCGAGCCTAAGCCTATTGAAAAGCCACCATCTGAGCCACCAGTGAAGCCGTATAGGCCACCTATTCCTTTTCCTGAGAGGCTAAAGAAAGAGAAGCAAGACCAGCAGTATCGTCAGTTCTTAGACCATCTCAAATCTTTGCATATAAACATTCCATTCGTAGAAGAAATGACACAAATGCCAAAGTATGAAAAATTTCTGAAAGAGCTGCTAACTAATCGCAAGAAGATGGAAGCAGTCTCGAGTGTCACAATGAATGAGGAATGTTCAGCTGCTATGTTGAACAAACTTCCAAAGAAAATGACTGATCCGAGTAGCTTGACTTTACCTAGCCAATTTGGTAATCTCCCGATCAGTCATGCATTAGCCGACTCTGGTGTTAGCGTGAATTTAATGCCATATTCATTCTATGCAAAACTGGAACTTCCTGAGCCTAAGCCGATTCGTATGGCTATCCATTTGGCCAATAAATCAGTTACTTACCCATGAGGGATTGTTGAGGATTTGTTGGTTAAAATCGATAAGTTTATCTTTCCCGCCGACTTTATCGTGATTGATATGGAGGAGGATGATCAGGTTCCGATAATCCTTGGAAGACCATTTATGAGCACCGCTCGTGCGTTATTCGATATACACGAATCTCAACTCACAGTGAGGGTCGGTACTGATGCCGTTACCTTTGGAATTGACAAATCCATGAAACATTCAAAATCGTGTGATGATTCGGTATTCTTCGTTGACATTTTCGACGAGTTATTTGAGGAGGTGATGAAGGTGGAAGATAAGGAGATGGAGGGTCAAACCACCTCGGGGGTCGGAGCAGGGAGTGCTCCCTCACCGAGTTCAGTTGGAGGCTGGGTCTCTATACGAGGGAGGAGACAGCGAGCCAGCATTTCTAGGCCTTCCTTCTCGCGTGCATGCGCAGTCCCCCGGCGGACTTTAGCCCGACCAAGTTTTGGCACACAATTGCCAACAACCCGTACATTGTTGCTCGTGCTGCTGAGAGAAACATTCGTGCTTCGATCCACCGCCTTGTCCACCGCCTGGTATCCACCTCTGTTACTCACCGTAAGGGCGGTGAGAAGGTCACCGTCACCGATTTGTTCTACATGTTCTGCCTACTTACCCCTGGCATGCTCTGAAACGTGCCATATTCTATTGCATTCTTCTTGGCTCGCAAGGGCACAGGGCCCAAGCAGGCGAGCCCCTTATGCGGTGGTCAGTTCATTACCCGCTTGGCCAGATCTTGTCGGATTCTTACTGCTGCATCTGAGGCCAGACTGTTGCGGATGGAGCAGCGTTTGATGGGGGAGTACTACCTTGAGGGGATGCGGGTGCTCGAGCGGACGGCATTCGGAGGGATGCTGTGGGTGGAGGACGCTGATGAGGAGGAGGTGCTAGAGGCCGGAGGAGCCGGTGAGGGCCGAGAGCCAGAGCAGCCACCGTGGAGGAGACGTAGGAGATGTTCTCCGGGTGCTACTGAGGAGGAGGAGCAGACACAGACCGCCGCACCAGGGACTCATGTCTTAGGTGCATATTTAGATGATATGCGATGGTTCATGTACGGCTTGCAGCGTCAGGTCTAGTGGCTGGGAGAGGCCTTGACAGAGGTGGCTCAGCGCCAGGGCAAGATGCTGTCGACACCGTTTCCAGCAACACCTACCTTGTTTCCTGACTGGCAGACGCGCTTCCCTTCCAGCAGGCCTGCAGATGAGGCGGGACCCTCGGTCTATGGGGCAGAGATTCTTCGGAGGATGAGTCTGAGGAGTGATTACTTGTATATAGTTTAGTTGGTGTTTTATTTTGGTTTGTTTTATTTTGAAAACATTGTCACTAACATGGTTGATGATTGTATATATTTATTTGTCTTTGGTTTGTTTTATTTTGGTTTGTTTTACTTGTATATAGTTTAGTTGGTGTTTATATTATGTTTGAGTTATGTACTTTAGATTCCGTTTAAAATGTATGGAGTGCGTGCTTATGGTGGCAGTCAGTTCAGCGCCATATTTTATCACTCTACTCACCGTCTGAGAGATATACCCAAGGGGAGTTCGTTTCTGATCTTTTTCTACCCTTTATTTTTATTTCGCTTTGTTCTTATGTACAATGAGGACATTGTACGATTTAAGTGTGAGGTGGGTGGTTAGAAAAAGATTCTCCATTGCATTTGAGCTTTAATTGGAATCTTGAAATTTATGATAAAGTTAGGCTAGAAATTTAAAATTTTGATATCATTCGAGTAAGAATCAAGTGCCAGTTAAAAATGTCAAGATAAATGATTGGTAAACAAATGGTAAGGTTGTGTTTAGCTTTTATATCATAGTATTTGTGGCTTCTCGTCATTTTCAAAAAAAATTGATTTATAAATAGCCGAAAGTTAATTTGTGAATTATTGTTAAAATCAGCAAAGTTGAGCCTTTTTTAGTCTAAGCTTAAAAATAGGCTGAGTGGAAATTTTCAGTTTTGTATTCATATGCTATGCAAAAAGAAAATAAAAATGCCAACAATGAAAAAAGAAAGAAATGAAATATCTGTTGGAATAATAAGTCAAATATGTGGCCTTTGGGACTCGAATTAATAGGCTCACAGGGGTGTTCTACACCTAACCACCAAAAGCCAACTGGTTTAGGATCGGTTGAGTCGAATGTTCGCTACATGGGTTCCATAAAAAGTCATGGACTTATATAAAAGAATGAAAGAATAAAAGCATATGTTTATTAAAGTCTGGAAATCTGCAATAAGCTTTGAAGTTGGGGGATTGCTTAAAGGTAAATTGACTGTGTGCTGATTTTTATAAATAATTCGTGAATTGAAGTTTGGGTATTTATGAGGAAAATGGTTATTTGAGTGGTGAGAAGTTAAAAAGGATCAATACAAAATATATGTATAATTCTAGATACAATCGGTATGGTTCTATTTTTAATCATTTGTACTGACATTGGTGAGTAGCGTTTTGGTTTCTTTACAGATTGATGTTGAAAAATTGATTTTCTATGCCTGATTGATTTGCAATTTGCTTGAGGACAAGCAAAGATCAAGTGTGGGGTATTTTGATATCGTGTTATTTATATATATATATTTGTTGCGATAAATGATACTTAATCGTTAAATAATTATTTAAATGATGACAAATGGTACTTAAAGTGTGTAATTATCAATCGGAGGTCATAAATACTCAATGTCCGGAGTTTAAGCGGAAAAGACCGATAAAGACTCGAGAAACAAGAGAATATCATAAATTTTGAAAAACCAAGAACGCGACGCGTCGGATATATAAATGCGACGCGTTCGTTTGAAAATGAGCGATCTTGTCGAGCAAGAATGTTAAGACGCGACGCGTCCAAGGGGTGAACGCGACGCGTTTCCGGCTGGAAATCAACTCTATAAATAGACTTGTTTTGTGCCAAAACGAGGATTCCAACCCTTCCAGCCGGCCCTAGATGAACGAAGACGACGAACTTTGGAGCTTTGGAGCAGAGAACTTGCTAGAACTTGAAGATTCAACCATTAGAAGTGAAGATTGAAGGTTTTTCTTCCTAGAATCAATACTTAGGTTGCTATTTTATCATGTTTAGCTCTCTATTTCTGAGTTTCTATGGTTGTATTCCTCTGATTATGGGCTAAACACCCTGTATTCTCTACTTGAACATGATAACCTTTGAGAATTAGTTTGATTTCAATGTTTGGATTGCTATTAATGATATATTTGTTATGATTAGCTTTTTCAAAGATCCAAGTGTGATAAAGTTATGATTTTTATGCCTAGATCTGAGTTTTCATAGGTTGTATGACCATTCTTCCTATATTTGCTTGTATTATGGATTTCTATGACCATTAAGATTCATAACTAATGATTGACCATATCCTAGGGTTAGGCTAAAAGATTGAAACTTTATTGTGCTTGCTATTGTCTTTAATGACCATTCATTGATAATTGTTTGATTTTGTGAATTAAAAAGTCAAAAGATTAATTCTATCATAACTCGAACAGTTTGGCTAGTTAAAGATTAGTTAATTCCATGACCATTGGGTTGATTGTCTTGAAACTATAGGGTTAGTGAGTCTGACCAGGAAATCTAATCACTTTAGAAATCGGTATATCATTTTAAGTAGTCCATTGCACTTCATTAAAATTTGCTAATTTGATTAGGGAATCTATTGTCCGAGTAGAGATACTTTGCTTCTTATTGATTAAATCCAAGTTTAATTGAATTCTCGCTTCCTTAGCTTTGAAATCTGAAGTTTTGGTAATTAGGCTTGATTGGATTTGTTGCTTTCTACTGATTAACCGCCAATTCCCCCTTGTTACTGCTTTTTAGTTTAATATTATTTAGATAATTAGTTTAATTATATCTAGAATCATACTCGTTACCCGTGAGTTCGACACCCGTACTTATTTTCTATACTGCTACACGATTAGGTACACTTGCCTATTATGTCGTATGTAAAATATATACGGTTTTTTTTATAAATTTAAAACTGGTATGAAAATCGCACATCAGTCTTATCATTAGTGATTGGTTCTCCTTTTGCCCCTTACTGATTATTAGTCAATTAATTCGTTTTAATTACTTGAAATCACTTGCTTAGTTAAGTCACTTATTAATTCGTTACTTTAATTCACTTGAAATTTAATCACTTGATATTAACTATCAAGTTTGTTAGTGTCACTTATTTGAAATATTGGAACACTTGAAAATTATCATTTAATAGTTATTTAGTTTATTAATTAAATTGGTTACTTGAATCACTTGATATCAAGTTAATTGATGTGTTTACTTGAATAGTTGAGTTACGTGATATCAAGTTAATTAGTGTGTTTACTTGAATACTTGAATCACATTATAATTACATAATGAATCATGTTTTTCAAAATGACATTTATCCTATAGTCAAATAAGACATAAAAGAGAATAATTTGAAAACTTAAAACGATCTCAAAGAGATCAATGCATAAATTTATAAAAATTTAAAAACCTAAACAATTGTAAATTTATTATTCAGATTTTTTAAATATTTCAGATTGTTTTGTAAAATTTAATATTGAGACGGCCCTATCTTGCACGTTTAATTCATGGTAATATATATTTTTCTTTTTTCTTACTTATTAACCACTTTAAGATATTTTTAACCATAGGTAGGTGGATATGAAAAACTTAAATCTGTTGTGATAATCGATGTATGTGTATGTAATAATATTAGTTTTATAAATGTTGTATGTACACTTCTTAAGTTTTTCTATTTGATTTGATGTATCTTAATTTTTTTTGTAATACCCGTATACGCTAAAGCATATGTAGGGTGTGTTTGGTAAAATTGACTGGAAAGTTCAAGCCATAAGCTACTTGAAAAGGCTTTTATTTTGAAGGCTTATGAGAGATTATGATTTTAATAATTCCTCGAAATTTTAACATCTGAATGAGGCTTAGGTCTGAGGATTATAAAATCAAGAATCATAAGCCCTATAATCCTGCACAAGCCCATTGCCGAACACACCCACAATAACATGTATTTTTAGCCGGTAAGATAAGCTTCTACATGATGCTAAAGCATATTTAGATGAAATGGATAGAAAAATTCAAAAAATAGGTCGACTAAAGATGGTCAAGATCATAGAAGATCACCTGAAACTACATGATTATTCATTTTCCATAGTGTTTAAAGTTTAATTAAGGAAAAATAATCAGAAAGATAACTTGGATCTATAATGTCACCTTATTAAAAATGATAATAAAACGGGCATTCTAGTTAAAATTTTTTTTACCAAACGCAATATAACATAGAATTTGATTTTAATTCCATTATATTCCTTTAAATTTTACGAAACAAACATGCACTAAGTGACTTGAAATAAGAATACAATTTATCATGGATAAATAAAAAGTCTATTTAAAAAAATATGAGATTATTGAGGATTATGGTTTTGAATAATTTGCCATTGATCAAATTCCAAAATCTGATACCGATATAATTTATCTCAATTACACAATGAGAAGCTTAAGAACCCTGTTTTTGTTAGACTAATTTTGTAGCTTCATTGTGTAGAATAACAAAGAACTATTTGAATAATTTGTACAAACGGTCAATAATGGTTTAACCATCAAAGTTTTATTCCAATTTCGGTTTAATCATCAAAAAAAATTTTCAAATAGTTTTACCATAAAGTTTGAATTTGTAATTATTTAATCCTCAAAGTTACACCTTCTTTTTGGTTTAAACCTTAAGGTTTTTTCTCCAATGATCTAACACTTAAATTTTTGTTAAAAAATGATTTAACCTTCTAAGTTTTGTTAACTTTTTAATAAAAAGTAAAATGCATAATCAAGTAGAGAGGTTAAATAAAAAACCATACAAAAATTAAGTGATTAATCAGTTCTTTTAACAAAACTTCAAGGTTTAAATCATTTGAAAAAAAGTTTGAGGTTTAAATCATAACAAATGCAAACTTTATCGTAATTTCATTTAGAAAAAAACTTTGATGATTAAATCGAAATTGAACGAATACTTTGATGATTAAACCATTATTGACCCTTATACAAAAGATAACTATATAAAAAGTTTATACAAAAATAATTACATAACGAGCAATTTGCATTTTTCCAGCTTAATTGTCAGCTACTACATGATCAATAATATTAATTATAGTTTAATAAATGCAATTTATAAAATGGTTTCATACCCCTTTCTTGTAAGATTCAAAATGGTTTTAAAAATTAATAACTGAACACTCACCTAATCAGCATAATCCTAAAAAAATCACTCAACTCACCACTCAGATGAGTAACATAATCCCAAAGATGATAAAACTATAGTTTAATAAACTAATTATAGTTTAATAAATGCAATTTATAAAATGATTACTCAGCTGAGCATAAACTAATAACAAACTATTTATCTTAGCGGGATAAAACTATGGATCACACAAATTAGGATTATATCTTAGGGATATGGTATGGGTGTTTCTTATGGAAAAATAAATTTATTTTAGCTGACCATATGAAATAGGCCATGATTGCTAGGTATTTGAGTTAACATCATCAAACTGTTGTCCTTCTTGCTTGAACTTATTTTTTGAATGTTTAGTTGCGGTGCTAATAAATTTTGAAGGAATATTTTAGACAATGTTTGGTTTTGGGAGTAATAAGTAATTGATATCTCAACCAGGTACTTCAAGGTTCTTTTTATTTGTCTTTCTTTTCACTTAAAGTCTATATACCGCGATATGTTTTGCCACCAATTGCTTCATCAATGTTCACTAGGGATGAGCAAAAAACCCGTTTGGCCCGAACCGGAACCGGAACAGAACCGGTCCGAATTATACACTTTCGGATCGGTTCTCGGTTCTTGTATTTTCCTTATTTCGGTTTTCAGTTTCACCGGGTTTGGTTTTTTACCCGGAATTGACGGAACCGATTAGGAACAAACGGTTCGATCTTCGGTTCCTACTTTGGGGCATTTTCGATTCCTGTTTTTTTCGAGTTCGGTTCTGTTTTGGACTAATAAAAAAAGCCACCACCCCTTTATTGTGGGGAGTAGGATGAATGACAACTATATTTCTTCGTAGGTTTGCTTACAATATTCAAGATACATACGCTGAAGCAGCACGTGTTGTATAAAAGGTTACTTTGTTTATCTTATTATTTTTTCCTCTTTAGATATGTGAATATTGTAGTGATAATAGAATCTCTAAAGTATTTGTGGTTGTAAATAACAAAACTGAGTGAGCGGGTCTATCATCTAAGTATAATTTTGTTTAGCACTTTGCTGGTCTTTCTTACCTTTTGTTCTATAGTTTGTATTTTAATATAATTTTGTTTTATAGTTTGTATTGTATCATTATTACATAAATTGACGTACGTGAAAGATTTTCTATCTAGTTTTGTTGTATTTTAAGTTTACTTCTATAATACCTACGCGTGCCGGTATTTATAATCTAGTAAAAAATATATCAAAAGCTTCATAGAAGTGATGCTTTGCAAAGTTTTGAGTGTATGGATATATGTATGTATCTATACTAGCATAATACCCGTGCAATGCGACGGTTAGAAATAATTGATGCTCGATAACATGTCCGTTTTTTATAACGTAAAAGTTTAAAACTATTATATTCACATATTATAACGACATCAAACAATTTCTTTCGCAATATATCTATTTTCTTTCTCTTTTTCCTCTTTTTCCATTTATTTTATTTATCTTTTATTTATATTTCTTTCGCAATATATCTACTTTTAACATATGTTTGAAAAAAAGTAGGTGGTTTATAGGGATAAAAAAGTTATGATAGTTATGTGGTTATTGGGAAAGCATAAGATCATCTAGATGTTATATTTTTTTTATAGCGGTTACTCGCGTGCTTACTAAATCAACATAAAAGTGTGACTAATCAATTAATTTTTTGAGACATGTTCGGTATTAAGTCTTTTGAAGCTTATTGAAGCCGGCAATCTTTTGTTTCGAAAGAAAAGACTATAAGTCATGTTCGGATGAAAAAGCTCTAAAACAAAAAGTTTCTTGAAGTAACTTTTAAAACTAGCTAGAGGTTTTTTATATACCAAATTACCTAATACTCTCTTTCATTGTTTTATAATTTCTCCTATTTTTATAATTTGTCATTTTTTGTTATTTTACACTATAAAGCTTCAGCTAGCTACCAGCTAATTTGCCAAACACATATATATTTAAAATATAAAGCTTCCAGCTCCACCTACCAGCTTCTAGCTCTAGCTTACCAGCTTTCAACTTCTAACTATTTCCGTCAAACATACCCATAATACATAATAGCAATTGTTGGCCTACGTGTTACTACAAGTTTTTGAAGGTGATTTTTTAACGAATTATTTACTAGCATATGAGTAAAATATGTAATTAACCTTTTAATAAACATACTTAAACAAAATATGAATTAAATAAGAATATGATTTTTTGAAAAAAGTACAATACGATCAAATAATAAAATCAAAATATGATGATTTGATAATATATTTTTGTTATAGTACCTGTTTATAAATTTATTGTAATTTAAGGGTAAAATGTATGAAAATACAATTAACTTTTTCTTAATTATCATTTTATATAATCAATTTTAAATTCTTAAAAATAATACAACCAACTTTCATAATCCTCTCATTATATGCAAACTACTTTTTTTTGTGTTTAAATTTTGCTACCATTGTATACAATGAATTTTTTCATGATTTTCATAGTATACAATAATATGCATAAAATGTGAAGATTATAAAAGTTGATTGTACTATTTTTAGAAAAATAAAGTTGTTTGTATACAATGATAACTAAGACAAAGTTCATTGTATTTTCATGCAATTTACCCTATTTTTAATCTATCACACATTTTGTTAAAAAATTAATGCGAATCTATAAAGAATTTTTTTGTTGATAATCAGGTATAAATTTGCGAAATTACTTGATTTTTGTATTGAAATTGATACTATAATTAGATGGAGCAAATTATGAACTTTGCTAGTTTTCACCTCCGACCCGATCAGAAGAGAACACAAGGTCAAGCCAAGATTTTGATATTTTATTATGGGGTTTACGTCTTTAAAATGTATTAAACTATACCCCAAATGTTAACGTGTGTATCCACCTTTCAAAAATGTTATTATGTGTGTTGAACTTTTAATTTGTTGTTATTATATGTATTTTGATTACATAAAAAAGTAAAAAATATATAAGTTTAGTATATTTCTGTATCCTGGATGTTATAAGGATGCATTGTCCCTTTGATCCGTGTTTTTTATCAGATCCATTGGTAAGCCATAGAGTCTTTTGTTTTATTCAAGTGCTATTCCTTTGAGGGTGGGTTTGGGTCTTGGGTTGGAGTCATAAGGGGAAGGAAAGTGTTACGATCGCAACCAGGAAACCGATCAACGATATTGTCCGCTTTGGGTTGCTCCTCACGGCTTTAAAACGCGTCAATTGGTAAGAGTAAGATTTCCCCTCCTTATAAGGAGGAAGAATCCCCCTTGCCTCAGCGATGTGGGATGCTCCTGCATTGCTACAGGAGCGGTGGGTTTAAGAATCGCGAATTTACCCGGCTCGAGGGAACGATGAGCCCCATAAACCCAACATCCCCCCTACATCGGTGCGGCCCATACCAATTATTTTTCCCAATTAAGTATAAAACTAACAATGATTAATATCAAAGTGCGGAAATAGTTTTAAAGTAACGAGCACACGAAAGTTTTCAAAGTAAGATTATATTAATAATCAGACTTCAAAGAGTGCACAAGGACAAACTTGAGCATTGAGTACAAACTAAACAAGAACAAACTTTGAATGTAAATTAGCGAACAAACGCTTAACCTTTTCTCAAACAGTGAGTAGGTATTTATACGCTAAGTAAACTAATCCTGACCATCTAATTTAATTACACGTGTAACGCTCTTCATAAAATGAGGAACATAAAACAATATTGCCGTCTCAAGCTCCATCAGATGCGCACATCGTGCACTTTACATACACAGGAAGATTCTGGTACTTAGTCGTGTCTTCAGTATAGAAGACCCTTTGATAACTGAAGACTAACTTCAGTTGACAAAAGAATAAAGAATACTCCTTTAGGTGCTTTCTTCGAAAGCTCCTTCATGAATGGAATATATACAAATAAAGGACTAACAGTTATGCAATTGGTATCAGAGCAGTGTAATGCCGGTCCTTAAATTTCAGAGTATATTTGTTTTATTTAAAAACACATGCGGAAGCTATATTTGATTCCCATTATACAACTTATATAAATGTTGTAATACAAAAGTATTGTTTAACAAACACACCAAGTGTTACCAACTCGTTCGACCATTACACTAATCAATACACACCATAGTCTTTACACAGTATTCCCCAAAACCTAACATGAACTACCATCAGGTACCCGTCCTCACCTTCAATCTAATTACCTACATTTGGAGAGTGCATGAGAGGGTTAGCTATAAATAGCTAGTGAATAACAATTAAACGGAAGCAGTATATTAACAGTATCAAAACACATTACATACATCACATAACTTCATTCAAGTCTATCCTAACACATGGTGAAGCACCGGTTAGTCAGCAGGCATCATGTCTTGCGAGGAAGCGAACCTGGCTCAATGATCCTCCTTGGGGAAACCGATACTTCCTCCGCGCCGGTGGAGAAGCGGGTAGCGGTCCACCATTGTGTTATGGGAACATATCCCATTTGGGATCAGTAGGAACTGAGAGCCCCGAGTTAGTATCGAGGGGCGGCGGTTTAGCTAAAACCATGATTCGTGATCATCGAATCTCCGCACATCCTAGCTGGCGACACAAGGCCCCAACTCAAGACCTAGATAATCTGGCCCCAATCTCTACAAAATAGTACCGACACTCAAACAATGGCCTACTCTGGACTTATCACAAACACAAATGGCCTACTCCGGCCCTTACATACCAAGATTGACCTACACAGGCCTTTCATATATTAACAATGACCTATTCTGGTCTTTAAACATGCATACATATCATTTAGTTAACACAATAGGTTCATGAAACCTCTAAACATGCATAACTACAATTTCTTGGTTCATAACATACAAAACATCTTTGTAATACTATTAATATCATACTCAAGTTAACTGTTACTCACGTGTTGAGCTTATAACAGGTAACTGTACAACTCCGGCTTGCTTTAGTTGTTGTTAGCACCTATATCAAATCATTTACATTTAGACATTTAAACATGCAAGGAAATCATCAAGACATCTAGAATAATGTCCTAACAATGTTCCTAACTTGTTTACTAACTTATAACCATGCCCAAAACACTTCTACGTGAAAGAACAACACAAAAAAGCAACATGTGCAGAAACTGCTTGGACGCGTCGCATCCAAGCCCTCGACGCGTCGCGTCGCGAGCAGCAGGGCCCTATTGCAGTTTCTGCACAGCAATGCCATTTTTTATCCAAACCAATACCAATTCAACTCTAATCAATTTTCAGTGTTCCATAACATCATTTGGCACTTGTAGGTGCTTTCTAACATTCCTAACACTTATCCAATTAATTCATACAAAATTCCAGCCTTAATTAGCAAGAATGTGTTCAATATGGCCAAAACTTGCAATACATCAATTCCAACACTTCCAATGTATCATTCACACTCCAAATGACTTATTGAAGCTATTGGAACTGACCATTTCCTTTAAAACCTCGGTTTGGTATCATTTTCCAATTTTTGGCTATTTAAAGCCTATTTTAGCACTATTTTTACCAATTCAAGCAAAACCACCAATTTAATTCAAAACCATTGTTCTAATCAATTCATACAAGTCATATGGACTTATTAGAACCCTAAAAGTCAATTCTTGATGTGTAAAAACAGATTCAACTCATTTTGGCCATTTTGACCCATTTAGGCCAATTTTGAACAAGTGCATAAACACTACCTCTAATCCAACATATGAGTTCTAATCAATCCTAACAAGTTATAAGAACAATTAGAACACTAAATTTCAGTCCTTGAAGGTTAATTTCAGTTTGACCCGTTTTTGGCTATTTTGACCATTTTGGTCAAATCTTGGTTTTGATCAAATCAACCAATTCTAATCCATATTATGTGTTCTTAATCATCTCTATGAGTTTTAGGAATCATTAGAAGCATCAAAATCAGATCACAATGGTCAAATTCGGGTTTGACCCATTTGTAACCTAAAAACCCACTTAAAGCTCAAGAACTATGAACAAGGAAGAAATTAGGGAAGATGGTGACTTACAAAGCTTAGGAATGGATTAAGAATAGAATTTGAACTTGATTTATTGCTTGAATCAGAAGCTCTTTTGATCTATTTTTGTTTCTCTTTCAAGAATAGCCAAGAACACCAAGAAGTGTGTTAGTGTGTGAATACGTGTGTGTGTGTGTTTCTCAAAAGGGAGAACTGCCTTTGTGGGTAATATTTATCCACAATGGGTATTTTGTTCCCCTTTTCAACGTACAACTTAACGCACGAGTACCCGTTTTAACTAACGGGGATATTTTTGGAAACCTCGTTCTAAACCATTTAATATTCAACTATTCTTTTATATTTTTATCAATATTTTATTAACTCATTTAGATAACAAAATTAGTTATTTTTCTTTAATATCTTTAAATATATATATTTTATTCAATTTATCTAATTTATTACACATACCACGTCAGCATACGTCTAGGCCCTTTTTGGAGGATGTTACAAATCTACCCCCTTAAGAAGATTCCGTCCTCGAAATCTGCTCAATAACGAACAAGTGTGTGTAGCGTGCTTTCATCTCATCCTCAGTCTCCCATTTCAAGTTAGGACCCAGATTGTGCTTCCATTTGACGAGCACTAACTTAATCATCTTTTTACGCAGCTTTCTAATTTTGGATTCCAAAATCTCTACAGGTTCCTCCACAAGGCGTTTAGTTGAATCAACTTTCAACTCTTGCAGAGGTAGAATCTGATCATCATCAACCTTGCACTTCCTCAAATAGCACACATTGAATGTGTTATGAATACCAGATAGCTCTGGAGGAAGTTCAAGTGATACAGTCTGTTCATTGACCCGTTGTAGAATTTTAAACGGACCAATATATCTTGGGCTTAGCTTACCCTTACGACTAAATCGAATCACCCATTTCCAAGGTGAAACCTTCAAGAAAACCCGGTCACCCACTTCAAAAGTAATGGGCCTCCGTTTTGGATCCGCGTACATCTTTTGCCTGTCTCGTGCAGCTTTCAGCTTTTCACGTGCCATCTTGACTTTATCAGCTGTCATCTGCACAATGTCAGGACCTACATATTGCTTTTCTCCAGGTTCTAACCAACATGTAGGTGTATGGCATCGCCTACCGTATAGCATCTCATATGGTGGCATGCCTATACTCGAATGATAGGAGTTGTTATAGGCAAATTCAATCAAGGGAAGATGTGAATCCCTAGAACCACCAAATTCCAAAATACAAGCTCTCAGCATATCTTCAAGAGTTTGAATATTCCTTTCGGACTGTCCATCTGTCTGTGGTTGGTATGTTGTGCTAAGATTCACCCGCGTACCAAGTTCACATTGAAGACTACCATAGGGATTTTGGTGTTCAGTTTTGACTCGCGCGCAGACTTGGCATTTCTCTACAAATGAAGCTATGTCACGCTTCAGTGGACGTTAAGAGCGCCTTTCTGAATGGAGAACTTCAAGAAGAAGTATTTGTTCAACAACCTCCTGGTTTTGAAAATCCCAAATTCCCAGATCACGTCTATAAGCTCGACAAAGCTCTCTATGGACTGAAGCAAGCTCCACATGCATGGTATGACACACTGTCCACTCATCTTTTAAAAAATGGATTTCAGAGAGGGAACATCGATAAAACTCTATTTCTATGTAGAGAAAAAGGTGAACTCATACTAGTTCAAATTTATGTTGATGATATTATTTTTGGTTCTACTGACAATCGTTTATGCAAGAAATTTGAGAAAATAATGTCAGAGAAGTTCAAAATGAGCATGATGGGAGAACTGAACTTCTTCCTTGGGCTTCAGATTAAGCAATCTGACCAAGGCATCTTCATCAATCAAGGGAAATATGTAAATGACTTACTCAAAAAGTTCAACTTTTCAGACTCATCCCCGATGAAGACTCCCATTAATCCAAAAACCAAGCTCACATCCGATCCTAATGGGAAAGCAGTTGATCTTCACACGTTTAGAGGAATGATCGGATCCCTATTATATCTGACAGCTAGTCGTCCTGACATAATGTTTTCCACATGCCTATGTGCAAGATTTCAGGCGAATCCAAAGGAATCACATTTGACAACTGTCAGAAGGATTTTTAGATATCTGAAAGGAACACCTGAACTAGGGTTATGGTACTCCAAAGACTCCGGCTTTGATCTAATTGGATTTTCAGATTCAGACTATGCCGGATGTCAGATTGATAGGAAGAGCACTACTGGTGGTTGTCAATTACTTGGTGGAAAGTTAGTGAGTTGGCAAAGCAAAAAGCAAAATTCAATCTCCTTATCCACCGCTGAAGCTGAATACATTTCAGCAGGGAGTTACTGTGCACAAGTACTATGGATGCAACATCAGCTAGCTGACTATGGCATCTCTTTTCAGCGCACTCCCATATATTGTGATAACACTAGTGCTATTGCAATTTCACATAATCCAGTGCTTCATTCTCGCACAAAGCATATTGATGTTCGCCATCACTTCATTCGAGATCACATCGCTAAGAATGAAATCGAGCTTTGCTTCATCTCTACCGAATATCAGCTCGCTAACATCTTCACGAAAGCCCTGGATGAACATAGGTTCAATTTACTAATTGTAGAAATTGGAATGCTCAATCCTTCAGAAATGTAACTATTTCAAGTAGATTTGATTGTTACTATTCATTCTTTCTTGTCACATTTAATGCCAATCACCCTAATAGATAAGCTTGCATAATTACTTTTACCCCCGTCTGACTGTCAAATCATCTCTGAAGCGTAATCATGAGTAATTTTCTTTATAAACAACCGAAGATTTTCTTTCCTTTTTCATCTTCTGCAAAATTTCAAAGAAAATATTCCACCTTCTTGAAAACTCATGGAGTTTACTATTACATTCGTCTTTTTTCCAGTTTGCTACGTAATCACGGTTCGCATTCCAAACAAAGGAATCGGGATTGATGTATCATCTCAAATATATATCTTATCTTAGACATGGTTGTAATTTTTTTTTGTTTTGGCAGTCTATGTAAACCATGATGAAAACCATGTAATCATCTTTTGTTAATATGGCAATAGTAATATCCAAGCTTAGTTCTTATTCTTGTTGGCATTGTGTTTTTCTTTATTTTGTTTTGCTATTTATTTCTTTGTGAGATTAAAATTTCCGAAGCAAAAGATGGATATTTTTTATCATCTTTTTCCTTGTGAAATTTTATCTCTTTACTAATTGTTTGTTGATGAGGATTGGGTGTTTAAAAGACTACTCCGGTTAAAATGGTTTCACCAATGACCGGTTGACATCACTAAAGTTACCATTGCGCATTTTCCGCATCCACGCGCCTATTTTCACCCTTGATTTACTCAACCATTCAGATTACCTTCTTTTAAACCCCTTTAAAACCCCCAAATCACCTTTTCAAGTTCCTTACCTGCAATTCATCTTCTTCGGCGATTTCTCTTTGTGAAAGCTCGATAGTCCTTTCTGTGTTTGATCCCATGGCTCCCAATATCGCTACTACGAAGGTAACTCTCCCCAGTGATGTTGTTCCCAAAATTCCTCTCGCTTCTATCTTCTTCAAGGACAACAACTACTCCGCTGATTTCACCACTCCTCCTCCATCCTCACCACTTCACCAAATCATGTCCTACCTTCACAACTGCCCATTGAACTTTGCTCTCTCAACAAAGGTTCCAATTTTTAAAGAACATCTCTGTGAGTTCTGGATGACTGCTGAAGTTGTCAACCCTAAAACCTCCGCCCAGAGCATTCATTTCAGCATGCTCTCCGGCAGTAAGCCCGCTGAAATAGCCAAGGATTTTCTAGCCACTATTCTTTATCTTCCCCGCCAATAACTCACTTCATCCACTGCAAATGCTAAGGAGCTCCTCTTCTCCTTCTTTCAGTACGCTGATGAGCACAAGGTGAAAGGTAACTCAGTGGTTCGCACTCGCCTTCCAAAGGAGTGGAACTATCTTATTGCTCATCTGAATTTCTGTATGACAAGCAAAACAGGTGGTCTTGACCAAGTTAATGAAGCAGTTTTATAAATGGTTTATGCCATCATTCATGGTCACAACATGGATTACACTGAACACATATTGGAAAGCCTTGTGATCTCGCTGATGGCACGCTCAAGGTCTCAACACATTCCTTTTCCCCAGTTTGTGTCCTTAGTCATCTACTCCTTGCTGACAACTGAAGAATACAACTCTGCTTCAGTTCTGCTTCCTTCACCTTCTCTGCCACGCTCTATGTGGACAGGATCTTCTTTAGCATTCAATCCCGCATTGACTACACCGATGCTCTCACTTGCATCTCCGAAACCTCCTCCTACCATCCCTCTACCATATTCAGGATTGTCATCTGAGTATGCTTCCATTAAAAAACCAAACCCTTGTGCTTCCCTCTTCCCCTTCTAAAACCAAGAAAAGGAAACTGATGTCCACCTCTTCCAAGCCAACAACCAAACCTTCAGCTGCTCCCAAATCAACCACAACCACAACCACAACTCAACCACCCAAATCCTCTACAACCGCCAAACGCCAAAAATCCATAATTCCCTCGAGTCCCATCCTCTCCTACTCTGCTTCTGGTGAGGACTCTGCTAATGAAACTCCCTTGGTTCTCCGCAAAGTTCAGATTCAGAAATCAAAACCAACTAAAGCTGCTCAGGTAAAATCTCCTCTCCTTAAGCTGTCTACACACGTCATGACTGATGAAGAGATAGCTAAAACCCATGTTGTCCCTGAGGTCCCACTTCCACAAGTTCAGGACACTGACAAAAACAAGTCAGCCGAGACTTTCACAATCCCTACAAATGAGTCTCCTAGCATACCCACTACAACTCAGGTTCCACTAGTACAGGAAATTACCATTCCTGTTTCTGCTAAAATTCCCCTATATCCCTTGATGTGTCAGTAAACCCAACTGATGCTATGGATACAGATAAAGCACATGATGTGTCAGCATCCAAACTAACTGACTCTGATGCTCAGCCTATTACCAATGATGAAACTACAATTCCCCTAGTTTCTGAGGTCCAACCAGTTCATGACTCTTCGGTTCTTCCTAAAGAAGAAACTGTGCCTAAATCCCTTGATGTGTCACAAAACCCAAATGACACTATGGATTCTACCAGGGCAGATGATTTATCAGTTCCACACCAAACTGAGAGTGATGCCCAACCATCTCAAATAAATGAAACTGAAGTTCCACCTCCTTCAGTTGAGATTACCCATGCTGATGAAGACACAGTCTTAAACCAGACTGTAACCGAAGCAACTTTGCCTAAGGCCCTTGATGCATCGGTCAAACTCTTTGACCTCTCTTCTCCTCAAACAACTGTCAATCCTTTTGATGAAAGTGATGCTTTTGATTTTCTTCATTCTCCCAAGTCAGTACACTCCCAACCTTCTAAGCCTTCAATAGACATTGCTTCCTCTTTGGAAGGTCTATCTGAAATTGCTCTTTCTATTTCACAGTTAGTTAAGACCAATACTTTACAGGGGTCTTGTATAGCCACTAATCAAACCAAGCTCGAAGCAAAGCTCAAATCTCTGATTGACTCTCTTACCCACCAATTCACATCTCTCTCCAAGACCATTGATTGTCAAAATCTGACACGCCTAGGAATGTTCAAGCAATTCCAGGTTCCTGTGACAATTATGGCTGATTCTTTCACCATTGAGTTCTCTAAACTCAATACCCAACTCTCTACTCTTTCACAAACTGTACATTCTTTATCCTCCAAGGTTGATATTTCGAAGCAGCAATTCGTCATTTGCAGGATTTATTTGCTCCCTCCTTCTCTTGCCTCTTAAATGAGATTTCGGCCCTATCCAGATCTATAGAAGCTTCAGGAATCTCTGCAGCTTCTAAGGGGGAGAAAGTAAGAAGACAGTCCAAAATATGTCAAATTATTAGAAAGAAAGCGGCTGCTGATCGAAAATTTCTGAAATGGCAAAGAAAATTTTCAAGAGTTGATGCCATGCAGAGATTAGAAAATGAAGTGGCTCATCTCAAGGCCACTGAAGAAAATAACAATAAAGCCTTGATAGATCTTAAGGCCTGGATTACGAAAGTTGAAGAAGAAAAAGCCAAAGCTGAAGAAACCAAGGCACAAGCTGAGGGGGAGCTCAAACGTCTCCTTGATCAAAGACAAGCTGAAGCTAAACTCTTCAGAACAAAATTAGACGGAGCTAAATGTCAACAAATAATAAGGGATGCTGAAGTCTCTCAGATCCCCATTCAACCAGTAGCTGCATCCTCTAGTGCCTAACCAGGTCGTGCTGATAAAGGTAAAGAGAAAGCAATAAGAAGTTCTCCGGATGTGTTAGTCCCATGTTTAGAATAATTAGATTTGATGAGACAAACTATAGACATGTATATATGATAGGTTAAGAGTTAGGAATTATGTAAGTCTGTTATAGACTGACTAGTCAGCGTAGGCTGAGTAGTCAGCGTATAAACAGATATAGAGTTTTCTATGTAAGTACTAGATAGCTAAGTGACTTCTAAGCTGAGATAGGGTTTTAGGAGTAAAGACTTGAAGACTTGAAGATTCAAGAACTCAACTTGATAAGGTCAAGACTGAGTGAGTCAGCTCAGCGTCAGAAGTCAGTTCAAGAATTTAAGTAAGTTCTAAATTCTGTTATAAACTCTCCATAACTACGACATTTAAATTAGGATATCTAAACCTAATTTAAACCATCTATTAGTTGGATAGAGATTTCAAACGGAATTAATTAGATATGTTCTAATTAAGGAGTTTGTTACGGTTTTAAAGAAAAGATAAGAGCTATCTTTAAACTGCGATTTGTTCGTAGATATATCAAGTATAAGTATAAACCTTCTTATGGGTTTAACATAGACGAACGAATGCGTGAATATACACGATAACAAGTACGTGATACTACATAATTTGCAAGATTGCATAAGTTGCAAAACGTACATGTGTTCGTCATACTTGATACGCGTATGTTGCGATAACTTTGTGAGTTCAAAGTTCAAGAGAGTTTTCAAGAGTTCTTGTTAATCATTTTTAACAAGAAGTTCGATCATCAATCAGTTTGTGATTCAAGAATGTTTAGAGAGAGTTGAGTTTATAATCAGTGTAATATTAAATCATCTTGTTGATTTGATTAGAGAGTGATAATAGTTACTGTTCTATTTGATTATTGAATATATGTTTGATTAATTTTATTATTTGTTTAAAGTGTATTCAACCCCCCCTTCTACACTGTATCGGTTGCTTGTTCACTCTCTTTGGGACCAACAACTGGTATCAGAGCAAGTTTCTTCATAAGTTGAAGATCAAGATCCACTGTCAAGAGGTGAAGATGTCAACTAAGAAGAAATCAAGTCATATACCAACAATGGCGGCAAAAGGGTGTCCTATTTTTTATGGCACTGACTATCCTATGTGGAAGTTTAGAGCTATGCTATATCTGAAGTCCGTGGATCACAGGATGAGTACCGTGACTCAAGATGGCCCAATCATACCAATAATCCATATTACTGCCACTGACAAAACTGTTCCCTCTGGAGAAACTCCCAAGCCCGAACCATCTTGGACTGAGGAAGATCGTAAACTGTTCAACCTTGATGACAAGGCACAAAGCATTATTGCAAATGCTTTGACAAATCCTCTTCTGCATACTGTGGCTGGGTGCCAAACTGCAAAAGAGATGTGGGATACTCTCAGCATTACGTATGAAGGCACTGACTTGGTCAAGCAACATAAGAAGACAAATCTGAGTCGTTCGTATGAGACTTTCTTTGCTAAAAAGAATGAAACTCTGGCAGACGTGTTTACAAGATTTCAATGCTTAATAAATGATCTGATCTTGGTAGGTGTCAAGAAAGATGAGAATGAGTTGGTACTCAAGTTCTTGGATGTGTTACCAAAACAATTCAATGAGATCACCATTGCACTTCATGCTGGAGGAACCTTAGGAAAATATGATCTCAGATCTATCTATGGTTTCCTTCTAAATCATCAATAGATCATGGAACAGAAGAAAGTGGCCCAGCAACAACTAAAAGAATCTATAAATAATGCTGGATCTGCATTAATTGCAGAAAAGAAGAATAAGGGATCTAAAAAGTCTCAAGCTGAGACTGACCCTGAATCTGAATCTGAGGAAGTAAGTCCTAACTCCGGTTCAGATGATGAAGAAATGGATGCTCTTACTGAACAAATGACAATGTTAGCAAGAAACTTTACAAAGTTCAGAAGAGGAAGGGGTCAACCTGACAGAAGCAAAAGTGGTAAGTCTACTTTTGATCCTAAGAAAGCTAAGTGCTATAACTGTCAAATGATAGGACACATAGCTGCTGAGTGCAGAGTTAAGAAGGGAGAATCAGCTTCAGTAGCTGACAAGAATGCCTACAGAGCTGATAAATATAAAAAGAAATATCAAAGACTCAAAGGCAAGCCAGATGAAAACACCAAAGGTCTTCTTGCTGAGACTTGGGACACTAAATCATCTACTTCAGATGATGATGAGCCAAGTAGGTGTTTGATGGCCATTGAGGATGTAGAGGAACAAGTTGACTATGAGTTAGAAGACAGTTCCTTTGATGAGGATCTAGCAGAAGAGGCTAAGCTGAGTAAGCAAACCAGTAACTGGGATCCTGCCTCAATGTATAAGGTAAATAACTTTAGCTCTTACACTGATGAACAAAAATGTCTAATGTTCAACTATTTGTTGAATGACATCAAAACCTCTCTCACGGTTTAATCGAGGTTGAAAACTAAAATTTCAAAATTAAAAGATGAACTTAAACACTCTGAAACTCTCTTAAATGCTGGTAAAAAGACTCAAAGTTATTATGAATGTCAGCTTCATATAAACAAACTTCTAAGTGAAGAACTACAAGAATAAAAAAAACAAGCTGATAATCTAAGAAAGATCTGTGAATCTTGGTGTAAATCATCAAGAGAAGTAGAAAAATGTATTAACCAGCAGATACCAAATCAAGTAAAAGCAGTGCTAGGGGGGATTATAGTGCTGCTGCTGATGAAATCGTCGAAGATCAAGTCAGTCTTAAAGACAAAACGATGAAATCAGATGATATACTCCCAAAAACATTTTTAAGGAACAAGGATGGAAAACATGTCAAAACCAATAAGTTTGTGAGACCAATCCAAAGTCCCTAGGTTATTCATACAAACCATCCAGCTGAATGTTCCAGATCCAACAGAAACTGTAAGTCAGTTTTCAAAAGATTGGATTACAATCCTGTGAGAATAACTGTCTTTGACAGAATATCTCACGTCAACTCAAAAAGACATAACTCTCAAGCCAAATATCAAAGGATGTCTAAGAACAGGAAGTTGTCCGTAAGTCAGACTTCACCAAATAAGGGTAACCATAAAGCTGACAAAGATAAGTCCAAAGTCAGTGAAAATCAAGTAGACAAACTGTCTAAAAGAATTGAAAGGTTATCCACAGTTTATGACCCTAAAACTGAATCCAAATTTAATGTTGGAAAACTCAAAGAAATCACCCAACACCCATCTTTAGAAGAAAATGCTATAAGTGTGGTGATAGAGGTCATGAGGCCAAAGATTGTGTGAGTACCAATCTTAGACCTGAAAACGTAAAGGATGATCAGTCCAAAACAGACCCAGAATCTGTTCGAGCTGATCAGTCAAACTCTAAAGGATCAGCTAAGTGCTCATCCTCAGAACCCACCAAAAAGTGGGTTCCAAAAAGAAACTAATATGTTCAGTTGATCATGTGTAGGGATCCTACAAGTGGTATCTAGACAGTGGATGCTCAAGGCACATGACAGGAAGCAAGGGGATTCTAAGTGAATTCCAAAACAATGAAGGACCCAAGGTGACATTTGGGGATAATTCTCAAGGAAGGACTAAAGGTTATGGAAAGATAACTGCTGGAAAAGTCACTTTCAAAAAGGTAGCATATGTTGAAGGCCTTAAACACAATCTGATAAGTATCCGTCAACTGTGTGATGAGGATTATGAAGTCACCTTCAGAAAGCATGCAAGAAAATTTTATGATAAGAAGGGACAACCAATATTAATGGCAAAAAGAGAGAGAGATATCTATTTGTTAGATCTCAGCTTCACAGATCCTTCAACTGAAACCTGCTTGTATTCTGATTTAACTCCCAAGCTGAGTTGGTTATGGCACAAGAGACTATCTCATTTAAATTTCAAATATATTAACAAATTGTCTAGCAAAGAGTTAGTCTCTGGTCTACCTAAGATCACATTTGCTAAAGACAAACTCTGCTTAGCTTGTTAAATGGGAAAACATCATAAGGGATCCTTCAAGTCCAAACATAATTTTTAAATTACAAAACCATTACATATGTTGCACTTGGACCTATTTGGACCTATTTGGACCTATTAACACCCCAAGTCTAAGTGGCAAAAAGTATACTCTAGTGATTGTTGATGAGTTCACAAGATCCACTTGGGTAGTCTTCTTAAAAGCCAACAGTGAAGCTGCATATGAGTTAATCAGCTTCATAAGACAAGAAGAGTTGCAAAAGGGTAAGTCTCTTAAACAGCTCAGAAGTGATCATGGGACTGTGTTTAGAAACTCAACCCTTGAAGGCTTTTGTGAAGAGAAGGGAATTATCCAAAACTTCTCATCTGTAAGAACTCCACAACAAAATGGAGTTGCTGAAAGGAGAAATAGAACCTTAATTGAAGCTGCCAGAACCATGCTATGTGAGGCAAAGCTCAAGCTGAGCTTCTGGGCAGAAGCTGTAAGTACAGCCTGGTATACCCAGAATAGGTCAATAATAGTTAAAAGACATGGTAAAACACCTTATGAGATGTATCATGGCAGAAAACCCAACATTGGATACTTCCACATATTTTGTTCAACATGCTATGTGCTAAACCAAAGAGATCAGCTCCATAAGTTGGAACCCAAAGCTGATCCAGGGATATTTGTTGGATATTCTTCAATCTCCAAAGCTTATAGAGTTTTTAATCTTAAAAGAAAAGTAATTGAAGAATCGGTACATGTTACATTTGATGAAACAAGTATTGACGAATCCGACAGAGCTCAAGCTGACCCAGTTAGTCTGAGTGAGCTTGAGAGGAACAAAGAAGATCTCACATCAATTCCCATGTATGTTATGGATGATTCTGATGATGATGATGGTGATAAATCTGAAAAATGTGCATCATCGAAAGAAACTATCAATATTGAAGATAATCAGCCTGAGAGGCTCGGTGAATCATCAGGTACATGTCAGATTAAAGATCTAAGTGATATTTCGATTCCTACTTAGACTAAAGAAGTAAGTCCTATTCAGCCCGAGAGACATTGCTCAGACTCAGACCCAGAACCTCAGTCTCCCACTACAACCTTCAGAGTATTAAAAGATCATCCTTTTGATGATGTCATTGGGAACATTGAAGATGGTGTGTTAACTAGATCTAAGGCAAATGCAAACTATGCTGCTTACTCTAATTTTTCATCTCAAATGGAACCAAAGAAGACTGAAGAGGCTCTAAAAGATGAAGATTGGTTAGAGGCTATGCAAGAGGAGCTGACAGAATTTCAAAGAAATAAGGTCTGGACCCTTGTCCCTGCCCCCAAAGGAAAATCAATTATAGGCACTAAGTGGGTCTATAGAAATAAAATGGACAAGGATGGAGTAGTGATTAGAAACAAGGCAAGGCTAGTAGCTCAGGGGTATCGACAAGAAGAAGGTATTGATTATGATGAGACCTTTGCCCCTGTTGCAAGGATTGAAACTATAAGGTTGTTTCTAGCCTATGCAGCCTTCAAAAACTTTAAAGTGTATCAAATGGATGTTAAAAGTTCATTCCTAAATGGAGCACTACAGGAGGAGGTCTATGTGAAACAACCCCCTGGTTTTATTGATTCTAAACATCCAAATTATGTCTATAAGTTAGATAAGGCTTTGTATGGACTCAAGCAAGCTCCAAGAGCCTGGTATGATACACTGTCCAACTACTTGCTCTCAAATGATTTTGTTAGAGGAAGTATTGGCAAAACTCTATTCATAAGAAAGAGCAGAGGACATGACATTCTGGTTCAAATATATGTGGATGACATTATCTTTGGTTCAACAAACCAAGGTCTGTGTGATTGGTTCTCTAAGATAATGTCCAATCAATACAGAATGAGCATGATGGGTGAGATAACTTACTTTTTGGGACTTCAAATCTATCAGAAAGAAGATGGTATATTTATTAATCAGAGCAAGTATGTCTTTGATCTGATTAAGAAATATGGATTAGACTCAAGCCATCCCGTAAAGTCTCCAATGTTACACAATGTCAAGCTACACAAGGACCTTGATGGAAAATCTGTATGTCAGACTACATATAGAGGAATGATAGGTTCATTACTCTATTTAACAGCAAGCAAACCTGATATAATGTTTGCTACATGTGTTTGTGCACGATATCAGGTTGATTCAAAGAAATCACACTTGCTAGCCATTAAAAGAATACTTAAATATCTGAAGGGAACACCAAACTTAGGTTTGTGGTATCCCAAAGGATCAGGATTTGAGCTGATAGGGTACTCAGATTCAGACTTCGCAGGATGTGGTCTTGATAGAAAGAGTACTACTGGAGGATGTCAACTTTTGGGTGGAAAATTAGTTAGTTGGACAAGCAAGAAACAAAACTAAGTGGCAATTTCAACAGCTGAAGGGAAAGATAGAGCTAGTCTTCATTGAGACTGAAGATCAGCTTGCAGATATCTTCACTAAACCAATTGAAGGCACAAGATTTACAACTCTACTCGGCAAGCTTGGCATGCTCAACCTTTAATTGATATGTTCCATTCTTTATCTCTGTTTACTTTTTGCTAAGTGCTATATACGACTAAGTGTCTAAATCTGAGCTAAGTGCTCAATCTGAAGTTGAGTGCTCCATCTAAGCTAAGCACTTAGGATCATCTGAGTACTCCGTTCCGAAGTGTGGTCAGTTCCACATGTCTAGGTTAGTCCTAACAGATGGTAAGTCCAATAATATAGTACCTCTATAATATTTACGGTGTGTTCTGTTTCCATTAAACGTAAGTCGTTTACAAACTATTTTAAAATGGGAATCTTGATGATAATTTAGTTCATCTTGAATGAATTCGGATCAATGTAACAGTGTCAGTCAAATTAAGTTACATTAAATATAGCCGTTATAATAAACTGCGTCGCCGGAAGTTACTGTAACGGTCATATTTATTACCCTCCGATAACGGTAACTTTTCTCTCACATTGAAAAGGTATATAAGAGAGATTTTTCATCATATTTCGTTTACTCTTCCAAAATATTCTTCTCTACTCTCCTAAACCCTAACGTTGCTGTGTACAGAGTTCATTGCTCAGTGCTAATCCTTGCTACTGCTAAGTGCAATCTAATACGATAAGTTCGATTTCAATGGAGGGTTATACTCTTAATCTAACTGAACAAATGATCCGTGGTGGGAATTTCAAGAACAACGCACTCTCCACCTATAAACAAAACAATGTCATCGCCTGTATCGACATTCCAAAGTACAAAATTGGTAGGGGATATGAGGAGTGGGTCTCCTACATTTGCAAGGGACCCCTGGCACATTCATTTCTTAGTGGTCCTGCTGTGCTCATCCCTCAACTTCCACGGAATTCTGGTATACGTGTAAACTGGATGCAACTCAACCGGTCATTTGGGGTACAGTCCTAAGTGGACAAGTGGCGATAGAAGTCGATGCAAATTGTCTCCGCTGAATTCCTCATCTCCCGGTTCATAATCAGTATGAAGCGACGGTTTCTAGGGAAACATCACGAAGTGTTTTACCCTTAATGGGTCATCCTCAAGTTATTGGCGTGATACGGAAGTCTGTTTTCCAGACGGCATGGAGATTTATGGTATCCACTGTGGTTCGTTCCCTTGGATGCAAGGTGGGTGGCCTGGATAATGTTAATGACTTTGAAATGCAAGTGTTATACAACTTATTTTATGATCGACGATTGGATTACGCTGAGTTGCTCTTTGAGGCATTCAAGTCATTGGTGACCAAGAACATAAGGGACACCATTGTGCCCTTCGTAAGATTTATATCCATGGTCATCGAGGACATGGTCAACCCCTACTCCTGTTCTCTGCTACAGATATTTTCCCTGAGCATCCTACAATGAGTGCTCAGATGAGGGTGTATGTACAGCTTCTGACTCCTGAGTCAAGTGAAGCTGAGACAGAGGAGGAAGCTGCAAACGAAGTAGGTGACGGTGTTGGTTCTGAGGCTGAGTCCTCTCATGCTGATCAATGTAGGACTCTGCCCAGACCCCGTGCTCAAATAATTTCATCCACCACTTCGAGCTCTGAGCAAAGGAGTTTGTTTCCTATCTCTGAGTCTCCACTGCTAGGTGCAGCAGGTATACTTTTGCATCCCTTATCTCCTTCTCTCTCTTTTACTTCTCCACCTCCAGAATTGGGAGATAAGACTGAGTCAAGCCCAACTCAGTCTAACCCCTCTTCTCTACCTCAAACATCTCCATCTATCTTACAATCTAAAGCCAACCTTGGTCAGCCCACTGCTATCAAGGAAATATCCTACACCTATACTAGAAAGTCTGCCAAAGGTAGTCCTTCACCTCAAAAGGACTCTAGAGTTGATATCACATTGATACCTCCTCCGGCAGGAGCTGAGGGGGAGACACCTTCTCTTAAGGTGCCAATCTCTAGGCTCAGTTTAACTCTTACGCCTAATCCGGGTATGGTGTCTACTCAGTCCATACTTACTAGTGCCATGGGAGAGCCTACTTCTGTGCCTTCACAGCCCCACGAAGGTAACATTGAAATACTGACCAATCCCCAGGGTCAAATACCCCCTCCTCACCACTAAGCCTAGCTCACCCCACTACCATACCTTACGACATTGGTCATTCCTCTCTTCCATTCTTACACACTCTAGCACGACCTGTCAATGAACCTTTCATACACCAGGAAGGTTTACAGGGTCCGTATTTTGGCCCCCTTGATTCCATAGGTCAGCACCAACCTCTAGATATGGGACCCACACTCTCGCTGATTGCGGAACGCTCAACACCCACTCCTACGGTAGAAATACACTCCTCCACTGGACAGGAGGACTTTGAGGTAAGAAGACCTGAGGAGCCTAAGCTGATGACCACCGATGCTCAAGTCATTATGAAATATCTACAATCTCAGTTTGAGCTCCTGCATAAAAAGAGGAGAAATGATAAAACCAAGTTGATGCGTAAACTTCATGATCTTTCGACTTCAGTAGCCAACTTGGAAAGCTTCATGCTCAAATTCAGACCCTCCCCTGCTGATGATGACAAAAAGGGAGAGGAAGAATCAAAGAAGTGTGACGATAAGGTTGAGGGGGAGCATACAGAGGAAGTACAATTTGAGGAACAAGCTCATGATCAGTTTATGAGTACAGTAGATCAGCCTTCTCAACAACAACAGGCTCCAACAGTCCAAATTACCACAACTTCAGAAGCTCAACCAGAAACTCCACATGAAGAAACATCTCAAGCTGCTCACACCAACCTTCCTTAAGCTGAATTGTCAAAATTTGTTGAAGCTGAGTCTGTTCCGACTTCACAAATAGATAAAGGGAAGAATAAGGTGTTTGAGATGGTAAAAAGAATGAAAAGAAGTGTTATGCCTCTAGTAAAGAGAAGAAAGGTCATCATTGCTGAGCCTGAGCCAGAGCAACAAGGTAAGTCTCAACTAGTTGCACATGAATCTGGCTCAAGTGATGATGCTGATGTAGCATAGAAAGCCAGTGACATGCTTGCTGAGCAAATGTTACAAGAGATGGCTAAAGAACTAGGCATGACAGTGGAGAAAATGAAAGAGCAGCAACAACAAGCTGAAATTCAAAGAGAAAAGGCTAAAGCTGAGGCTACCAGAGCTGAAGCTGAAGCTGACTATTCTGGACCTAGAGCTGCCCCAATTCCCTACTCAGATGTGGATCTAAGGCATTGTTATAAAAGAACACATTTTAATCACAAGATTGAATCAATTACACTGAGTAGAAAAGGAGAATTAGTACTTATCAACTTTGTACTAGACAACAAACAAGAAATTGGTCTAGATATGAGATTTCTGTACAAGTTGGGGTTTTAGAGTTAAAAATCGTAGCCACAACTATCAAACAGATGAAAAAGAGTCAAATCAGACAAGAGATAGTTGATGTACTTAAGACACTCTTCATAAGAATTGATCAGTTAGGTGAGATTCCTGCTGATGAAATTGATACTTTCCTGAATCGAGGCAAAGCTGCAAGAGTTAGAGCAGCGAGCCAGCGAGCTAAAAAAGACATCGGTTTACAAGTTCCAAAGGGAGTTGAATTTAGGGAAAACACTTATATCACTCAACCTTTGGAAGGATTCTTATATCTTGATGTGGAAAGTAATCAATGTTTCTTGAGAGTAGCAGATCTTCATTTGGAAAATCTGGAATTGATTCTGTACTTGAGAATTCTATGTGATGACTCAACTCAGAACTCAGTAATCAGATATCATCTCCACAAAGAAACCAGATCAAGAAAAACCGAGATGAGAGAGCTGCCAGAAGGTGAAGAGATTGTGAATGATTCTATCAAGAAAGCTGCAATCTGGGAACTTAAATGTTATGATATGTGGTTAGAAGTTGGAGATCCTATTGATTAAATAGATTAGTTCTATGATTTTGTAAGCACTAAGTGTGCAGAAACTAATCATAAAGATTAAGCTACAATGCAAATGATATGTTCATTAATACAAACTCAAGTTTGATATGTTCAACTGTTTTATTATTTGATAAGTTCAAAATTATGTTTGATATGTTCAAACAAACAGCTTAGTAAATTTAAGTTGATGATTGATATGTTCAATTATAAACTGATGTTCAGTTGTATAAGTTCTTGTAAGTTCAGAACTTAAACTAATTCTGATAAGTTCAGTATCTAAGTAGTTGTATATCCAAATACTTAGAATACAAGTCTTATAATGGATTTGTAATATAAAAATCTTGTAAGTTCAAGATATGATGGATAATTATGGATCACTTCAATACTTATTTCAAGAACTAACTTTGGTCAGTTCCAGAGTGGTTCGACATAATTCTGTTAAGCTATACCTACTTTGATTCAATATTTTGTCATCATCAAATAGGGGGAGATTGTTAGTCCCATGTTTAGAATAATTAGATTTGATGAGACAAACTATAGATATGTATAGATGATAGGTTAAGAGTTAGGAATTATGTAAGTCTGCTATAGACTGACTAGTCAGCGTAGGCTGAGTAGTCAGCGTATAAATAGATATAGAGTTTTCTATGTAAGTACTAGATAGCTCAGTGACTTCTAAGCTGAGATAGGTTTTAGGAGTAAAGACTTGAAGACTTGAAGATTCAAGAACCCAAGATTTAAGAATTCAGCTTGATAAGTTCAAGACTGAGTGAGTTAGCTCAGCATCAGAAGTCAGTTCAAGAATTTAAGTAAGTTCTAAATTCTGTTATAAACTCTCCATATCTACGACATTTAAATTAGGATATCTAAACCTAATTTAAACTATCTATTAGTTAGATAGAGATTTAAAACGGAATTAGTTATATATGTTCTAATTAAGGAGTTTGTTACAGTCTTAAAGAAAAGATAAGTTCTATCTTTAAACTGCGATTTGTTCGTAGATATATCAAGTATAAGTATAAACCTTCTTATGGGTTTAACATAGACGAATACACAGACGAACGAATGCGCGAATATACACAATAACAAGTACGTGATACTGCATAAGTTGCAAAACGTACGTGTGTTCGTCATACTTGATAGGCGTGTGTTGCGATAACTTTGTGAGTTCAAAGTTCAAGAGAGTTTTCAAGAGTTCTTGTTAATCAGTTTTAACAAGAAGTTCGATTATCAATTAGTTTGTGATTCAAGAGTGTTTAGAGAGAGTTGAGTTTATAATCAGTGTAATATCAAATCATCTTGTTGATTTGATTAGAGAGTGATAATAGTTATTGTTCTATTTGATTATTGAATATACGTTTGATTAATTTGATTACTTGTTTAAAGTGTATTCAACCCCCCCTTCTACACTGTATCGGTTGCTTGTTCACCCTCTTTGGGACCAACAGGATGATCTCATGAGTATAGGTACATATGATAAAGATGACTGTGATGATGAAAATTCGAAAGCCAAAGAAAAGAGAGTGGCTGATGAACTTGGGAGACAAGCAGCAGAAAAGTTGGCACTTGAAGAAGTTGCTGCAAATAAAATTGATTTATCACCTTTAGAACACCAAAAACAGCTCCAGGAGGAGATCAAAGCTGAAAAAGCTTTACAAGAGAAGAAGAAAAAGTTCATGGATGCTAGACAAGAAGAGTGTATATGCTCTCGGCATCAAAGAATACATCCAGAGAAGATCACCTCAGTAGGACTAAGGATGGTTAAACATGAAATTCTTTTCAACCTTTAGCGCAAAAATCTTCCTATCTTTGTTGTATACTCAGTCACGCAAGTCAAGCTCAAATGTGCCTTTACTGAATGGGCTGAGATAATGGCTTGTCTCTCAAAACACAAGTGGACTGAAGACGTTGAGTTCGTTCAGAGAGAGATCACCAAAGTGATCGAATTTTACCAAGAGGAGGTAAAGAAGAGGGGATCGGATGCTGAAGTCTTGCTACAGAAGGATAGACCCTCAAGAGCTGAAAAGTTAAAATTTCAGAGAAGGAAGCTCACACACAAAAAGTCTCAGCAATAAATTTTGGAGTTGATATCTATTGGAGAGCTTCAAAATTGCAAAGACATTGATACTTCCTTACCTCCTGGATTCATTCCTGATGCAAACGACAAGATTCGTTTTCAGAGAGTTTCAGAATTCGCAAGGGCTAATATGCTTCATATGAAATCTCTCAAATACTTCATAGATCCTAAAGATCCTGCTGTCAAAGACATTCTGAATGAGTATATGAAGCAAATGGAGCTCAAAACTCCAAGTGAACCCGTTCCTAATGAGTTCAAACCAATTATCTAGTAGAGTAATTTATTTATTCTTTATTCTTTCCATTCTTTATTTATCGTTGTAAATAGTCATGGATTATAAACAAATAGGGGGATATTGTTAGTCCTTTATTTGTATATATTCCATTCCTGAAGGAGGTTTCGAAGAAAGCACCTAAAGGAGTATTCTTTATTCTTTTGTAAACAGCTCTGACGCACAACATCTGAAGAAAGAAGCCTAAAGTTCATCTGAAGATTTGTTCTGAAGTGAACGTTAAATGAAGTTAGTCTTCAGTTATCAAAGGGTCTTCTACACTCAAGACACGACTAAGTACCGGAATCTTCCACTTATGTAAAGTGCATGATCTGCGCACCTGATGGAGCTTGAAACGGCAATATTGTTTTCTGTTCCTCGTTTTATGAAGAGCGGTACACGTGTAATTAAATTAGATGGTCAGGATTAGTTTACTTAGTGTATAAATACCTGCTCACTTGTAACACCGGAAAACACAAGCCATTTTAAATTGCACTGCGGAAGCTTTAATTAAATAAACTCATTTACATACATAACCAAATTTACATATTACATCAACTGTTCATAAACATCAATCTTGGTGTTACAAAAATAACTAGCTCGTTTCTTTTCAAAATCAAATATCAGAGTCTGGTCAACTTCTCATTCAGCAAACCTTACAAACATGAACCTACAAAACATCAATTGAGGGGAATTAGCACAAAGCTAAGTGAGTAGAGGCTAAGCACAAAAGCAAACACCAACAGTCAATATCAAAGCATGTAATCACATATCCAAGAAGACCAGCGGTTCGGCGCAGAACCTACAACCAATGCCGGCTAAAGCAAAGGTTTACCGATAGCTTTCCACTGAATTGGCACAGTGAAAATCCCCCTCTGATACAACTCTACGTATAGCTAACTTCTCAAACGCAACTCAAAGTCATCCTAATAGTGCGTATCGACCAAATAGTCATGCAGCAGATATCAACAATCAATATCACAATCAACAGTTCAATCAATCAATCCAATCTCAATCACATCATGCATCACATCAATAACATTAACCGAAATCTTTACCATCCGCGATTAACGTCCACTCACCTCAATATCAGCACGAGCATAGAGGTCTAATATTACTAAGTCTTAGGATTGCCTGAAAACACGACAATAACCAATTCAGTCTCAATATCATAAATATATCTGACCACATATATTTATAATTTAATTATTCATCAAATAAACAACAAACAAACAATTATAAGTCCAAACATAAAATGTCGGATTTCATAAACCATCGGATTCTCAAAACTATCGGATTTCACTATATTCCGGATTTAGGAGTTCCGGATTCTAGGCTCTCGGGTTTAGGACTTATTGGATTTACAAAGTACCGGATTCAAGTGCATCGGATTTCATAAGTATCGGATTCTAGGGTTTCGGTTTTCAAGTGTAGGATTTGGCATGAATCGGATTTATAGTTGGTTTTTGGGTTCCGGATATCATTCTCGGATTTTGGGTCTCGGATTTGAATCTCTCGGTTTTTAAGGTAATCGGATTTCTAGTCTAGGATTTATAACATTCGGTTTTCCTTGTGTCGGTTTTCAAAACTTCCGGATTTCATCATCTATCGGTTTCATCATCTTCTTCAATAAAATCTGATAACTTCATAATAGTTCAAACCCAGAATTCATAGATTCATCAAAATATACCAGAAACATATTTTAACATCTTTAAACACTTATTCATGCATTATAACATCATATAAACATATAAATCATAAGAACACACAAAACCCGCCAAAATCATGTTTCTTCAAAATCGACCATGGTGTTCTTCCTAAATTTCATGTTTATTCAACATCAATCCTTCCCAAACTATCATGTAAACATATCAAATTTTAATCTAACCTTGACTTGAATTAAATCACACAAACTTGAAAATTCGATATCTTCTTTCTTTTCTTCTTCGGCAGAGAGAGTTCACAAAACAGACACACTTACACTTTCTCAATTTAGGTGATAATGAATCATTTTACTAAGCCTAACACGTATACATGCAATAGCAGGAGGTGGCAATCCACCTCTTATACATACACACCTCCACGTATATAATCAATATACATACATACATACGGCAACTAATATACATACATACAATAAAATACATGCATATATACATTAACACATACTTTAACTAGTCAATTAAGCATTTAATCATATTAAAAAAAATAAATACATACCACAACCTGCTAATCTCCTAGCCTAGGTTTGCGGGTGTTACATCACTGTTTGAGAAAAAGTTAAGCATTTGTTCGCTAATTTGCATTCAAGTTTGTTCTTGTTTAGTTTGTACTCAGTGCTCAAGTTTGTCCTTGTGCACTCTTTGAAGTCTGATTATTAATATAATCTTACTTTGAAAACTTTCGTGTGTTCATTACTTTAAAACTATTTCGCACTTTGATATTAATCATTGTTTTTTATACTTAATTGGGAAAAACAGAAAGTAGAGTATAACTGTTATTCAATGTTGTTTGGCTTGGTGTTAATGGTTGGACACATTCTATAACGCACACATAATTACACTTTGCTTCCTTATTTTGGTAACGGTTATAATTAGGATGGAGGTTTTTCTTCTGGTGCGGAGTTACACGGTTGATCCGACTTTGGAGTTATAAGGGTGGCTTCCCCTTGATCTGTGATTCTTCGATCAGATCTTTTCATGAGCCTTAGAGTTTTTTATTATTTTTTGGAGGATGAGATCAATGGCTATGATTCAAGTTGCAGTTCTTTATCAAGGTTAAAGATGGTTTTGAAAGCTGTATTAATCGGTTTGGATGATAGTGCTCATACCATGCTATTTTTCTTTCGACATGGTTTAGTCTAGTCTAGGTTTGATAACTCATATATGTTAGAGGAGATATTATTTTGATTGATTGTATTCTGTCTGCTTCGGAACACTCTTGTACTGTTATTTTAGTCTCAACCTTTGAGACTTTGTTCATTAATCTTTGCTTTTTAAAAAAGGGTAAATCGCACGAAAATACAACAAACTATGCCAATATTGTCATTGTATACAACAAACTTTATTTTGTATCTAAAAATACACACAACTTACAAATTTGGTTCATTGTATGGAAGTTACCTATGACACGGTAACCTAGCCAAAAATAAAAGAACTTTTCTACCTAAAAATATAAATAACTTTAAATTTTGTTCATTGTATGCAATCAGCAACCGATAACCTGGTAATAGGACATCAATTGTATATAATGAATAAGTTATTTGTATTTTTAGCTACAAAACAAAGTTTGTTGCATACAATGACAATATTGGCATAGTTTATTGTATTTTCGCGTATTTTGACCTTAAAAAAAATACACACACTAACGTATTTTTTGAAAGTTTGATGTATACAATAACATTTTTGCAAAGTGGATACATACATTAACATTTAGGGTATAGTTTAATATATTTTTTAGAAGTAAACCCTTTATTATAGTTTATTGTAAGTATAGATTTCTTTAGCACTTAGCAAGTCTTTCTTACAATTTTCTGCAAGCTCTGCAGCAAGATCCAGTGTAACTGTCTGATCATTCACTATCTGACGAATACGGAAAGGACCAATGTAACGGGGAGCCAACTTCCCGCGTTTGCCAAAACGAATCACACCTTTCCACGGAGAGACTTTCAAATACACTAACTTCCCCACATCAAACGTTACTGGACTATGTCGTGGATTTGCATACATTTTCTGCCTATCTCTAGATGCCTTCAACTTCTCTCTGGCAATAGCAACCTTGTCAGCAGTCAATTGAACAATCTCAGGCCCTGCAAACTGCTTCTCACCAGCCTCTAACCAACAGGTCGGTGTACGGCAATGACGGCCGTATAACATTTCGTATGGAGGCATCCTAATACTGGAGTGGTAAGAATTATACGTAAACTCTATCAATGGCAGGTGTGAATCCCAAGATCCACCATACTCAATTACACAGGCACATAACATATCTTCGAGTGTCTGTATGGTTCGTTCAGTCTGACCGTCTGTTTGGGGATGATAAGTTGTACTCAAGTTAATCCTCGTCCCCAATTCTCTTTGTAAACTCCTACAGAAGTTAGAAAGAAACCTGGAGTCTCTATCAGACACAATAGACAATGGTATACCATGCCTCACAACAATCTCATCTATGTACACTTGAGCCAACTTACTCAGTGAAGCCGTCTCACATGTAGCCAGAAAATGGGCACTATTCGTCAGCCGATCCACGATCACCCAAATCATATCATGATTCTTCTGAGTTCGCGGAAGTTTTGTCACAAAATCCATCGTTATATGTTCCCACTTCCACTCAAGAATCTCCAACTGTTACAAAGACCCGAAAGGCTTCTGGTGTTTTTTAACACTAGAAAATTACAAGCCATTTTTTTTAAATATGCTGCGGAAGCTAATTCAAACCAACTTGGTTACATATATCCAATAATTACAAATGTACATTCATTGTTGAAAATTTAACATAACTATCATTGTTTGGTGTTACAAAAATACTGGCTCGTCTCTTTTAAAACTAGTATCAGAGTGTGGTCAACTCTTCCTTCTTCAACTCAAACACAAACCTGCAACACATCAACTGAGGGGAATTAGCACAAAGCTAAGTGAGTAGAGGCTAAAACATCAGATGTAAACATTCACAATCAATCATCAATCATGTAATCACATATCCCGAGAAGACCAGCGGTTCGGCACAGAACCTACAACCAAAGCCGGCTAAAGCAAAGGTTTACCGATAGCTTTCCACTGAATAGGCACAGTAAACTCCTCTCTGAGCAACAAATGTAAGAGAAAGGCTACTACTATTCAACCAATCAGTTAGACAAGACCAGCCCAAGTCCACATATAGCTGACTTCTCAAACGCAACTCAAAATCATCCTAAGAGCGCGTATCAACCAAATAGTCATGCAGCAGTTATTATCAATCATTATCACAATCAGCAGTTCAATCATACCAATCTCAATCCATAATCAGGCATCACATTATAATATTAACTACAATCTTTACCATCCGTGATTAACGTCCACTCACCTCAGTTTCAGCTTGAACTCGGATATCTAATTTTATTGAGCTTTTGGAATGCCTGAAAACACAGCAATAACCAAATCAGTCTCAACCTCATAAATATACATATCCATATATTTATAAATCATTCATCAAATAATAATAATCAAAAACAATTACAAGTTCAAAACATAAAGTATCGGATTTCTCAAAACTGTCGGATTCCAAGAATCCGCTACCCAGTGTTGGATTTTGCCACAATCGGATTTGGGAATCCGATTGACTCCAAAATGTCGGACTTAATCGGATCTCAAGTACCCGGATTCTATAAGTGTCAGATTTCAAGAGTTCAAGTGCATCGGATTCAAGGGTATCGGTTTCACATGTATCGGATTCTAAGTATAGGATTTTGAGTGTCGGATTGTATCATTCAGATTTCAAGTATACTAGATTTGGGTCTCGGTTTACAAGTATCGGTTTCTCAAGTGTAGGATTTAGAGTGTCGGTTTTTAGAGTTCCGGATTATGGATTTATTGGATTCAAACTTTTGTTTTTACAAGTACCGGTTTTACTATCTTCTTCATCAAATCCGCCAACATCATAATTCCTTCAAATCCGCCATCTTCATAACATATAACTCCATAACCCAGAAATCATAAACTTACCCAAACACACCAGAAACATATTTTAACACTTCTAAACACAAATTACATGCATTAAAACACTATAATATCATATAAAACATATGAACACAAAACCGACTCAATGACTCGTGTTTCTTTCAAATCCGATTCTATCATTTCTTCATAAACTCATGTTAGTTTTATCAAGGTTCAATCCAGTAATCATCTAATCATGATATATTAAAACATCTAACCTTGAATCTTGACTTAAATCACTCAAGTTATAAAATCCGCTGACTTCTTGCTTGTTCTTCCTTCGGCCGAGATCAAATTACAATACACACACAAACACTTTACTTCAATTTGAGATATTGCATGCCTACTCTCTAACCCCCCCACGTATACACAAATTAGAAAGAGGTGGCATACACATTCGTAACACACCTACACGTGCACCCTCATAAATACATACCCATGCATACGGTGACATACATACATACATACAATACGTGCATAGATTATCTTGTTTAATCTAAATATCATTTATTTAACCATTTAATTAAATTAAAACAGTTAAACACAAACTACAAACCTGCTAATCTCCTTGCCCAGGTTTGAGGGTGTTACAAATCTCTCCCCCTTAAGAGGATTCCGTCCTCGGAATCCTTTTTTGCTCAAATTAGTGGGGATATCTAATTCGCATCTCAGTCTCAGTCTCCCAAGTCAAATCAGAACCTAAACTGTGCTTCCACTTGACCAATACCATTGGCATCTGCTTCTTTCGGAGCTTGGTCACGTTTCGATCCAACAGTTCTACTGGTTCTTCTATCAATCTCTTCTTAGAATCAACTTTCAGTTCTTGCACTGGAAGAATCTGACTTTCATCATCAACCTTGCATTTTCTCAAATAACAGACGTTAAACGTGTCATGAATTCCTGCAAGCTCTGTTGGAAGATCCAGTGTAACCGTCTGGTCATTCACAATCTGACGTATGCGGAAGGGACCAATGTAACGGGGGGCCAACTTCCCTCGTTTACCGAATCGAATCACACCCTTCCATGGAGAAACCTTCAAGTACACTAACTCTCCCACATCAAACTTAACTGGGCGACGACGTGGATCTACATACATTTTCTGTCTATCTCTGGCAGCTTTCAACTTATCTCTGGCGATAGCAACTTTATCTGCAGTTATCTGAACTATCTCGGGCCCTGCAAATTGTTTCTCACCCGCCTCTAACCAACACGTCGGAGTACGGTAACGACGGCCGTATAACATTTCGTACGGAGGCATCCCAATACTGGAGTGGTAAGAGTTATTATACGCAAACTCAATTAACGGCAGGTGTGAATCCCAAGATCCACCATACTCAATCACACAAGCTCGCAACATATCCTCAAGTGTTTGTATGGTTCGTTCAGTCTGACCATCAGTCTGGGGGTGATAAGCAGTATTCAAGTTGATTCTTGTCCCCAACTCTCTCTGTAAACTCCTCCAGAAGTTAGAAACAAATCTGGAGTCTCTGTCAGACACTATTGACAACGGCATGCCATGCCTTGCAACAATCTCGTTTATATAAAGTTGAGCCAATTTACTCAGAGAATCCGTTTCATACGTAGCTAGAAAATGAGCGCTCTTTGTCAGCCGATCCACAATCACTCAAATCATGTCATTATTCTTCCGAGTTTGCGGAAGTTTAGTCACGCAATCCATCGTTATATGTTCCCACTTCCACTCGGAAATCTCTAATTGCTTCAAAGATCCGTAAGGCTTCTGATGCTCTGCCTTTACCTGTGCACAGATATGGCATGATTCTACAAAATGTGCCACATCTATTTTCATAGTAGGCCACCAGTAAAGCACTTTCAGGTCGTTGTACATTTTAGTGCTTCTTGGGTGTACTGACAATCTGGACTTGTGTGCTTCTATCAAAATCAGCTTCCTCAAATCTCCAAGCATAGGCACCCACATACGAGTCTTATATACTTTTAATCCACGAGAGTCATTAGCAAGTTCATCCTTACGTTTCTTAATCAATTCATTCTTCAAGTTTTCCACTTTCAAAGCTTCCAACTGTGTAGACTTGAGTCTATCCACTAGAGCTGATACAATCTCTATTCGCATGAACTGGGTAGAACTTCCCGCTCCCTTGCGGCTTAATGCATCTGCTACCATGTTTGCTTTCCCTGGGTGATATATGATTTCGCAATCATAGTCTTTAATTAATTCCACCCATCGTCTCTTTCTCATGTTCAACTCTTTCTGTGTAAATACATACTTTAGGCTCTTATGATCTGTATAAATCACACACTTGGTGCCATACAAGTAATGTCTCCATAGCTTTAGGGCAAAAATAATGGCTTCCAGCTCCAAATCATGTGTCGGGTAATTCTTTTCATGGGGTTTCAACTGTCTTGAAGCATATGTAATCACCCGATCCCTCTGCATAAGTACACAAGTCAATCCAGCAAACGATGCATCACAATAAACAATGAAATCTTCGGATCTGCTTGGCAATGCAAGAATAAGGGCCTGACACAACAACTGTTTTAACATCTGGAAGGCTTTGTCTTGTTCACTATCCCAAACAAACTTCACATCCTTTCGAGTCAACTTAGTCAACGGACCCGCAATCTTGGAGAAATCTTTTATAAACCTGCGGTAGTATCCAGCTAGCCCCAGAAAACTCTTGATCTCGGACGGTGTCTTTGGAGCGTTCCAATTCATAACTGCCTCCACTTTCAAAGGATCCACTTTTACTCCCTCGTTGCAAATAACATGCCCCAAAAATTAAATCTCTCTCAACCAGAATTTGCATTTTGAGAACTTAGCAAACAGATGCTCTTTCTTCGGTGTCTCCAAAATCTGTCTGAAATGTTGTTCATGTTCCACTTCTGTCTTTGAGTATACCAGTATATCGTCAATGAAGACTATCACAAAATTATCTAAAAATGGTCGACAAACTCTCTTCATTAAATCCATGAAAATTGCAGGTGCATTGGTTAAGCCGAACGGCATAACCAAAAACTCGTAGTGCCCGTAGCGCGTACGAAAAGCCGTCTTTGACACGTCTTCCTCTGAAACCTGCACCTGGTGATACCCTGATCTCAAATCTATTTTAGGAAAGAATGAAGCTCCCTGTAGTTGATCAAACAAATCGTCTATTCTTGGCAACGAGTACTTATTCTTTATTGTTCTCTTATTCAGTTCATGATAATCGATGCACATTCGCAATGTACCGTCCTTCTTCTTTACAGATAACACTGGCGCACCCCACGGAGATGAAATTGGAAGAATAAAGCCCTTGTCTAACAAATCCTGTATCTGTGTCATCATCTCCCGGATTTCTGAAGGTGCCAACCTGTATGGTGCTTTTGCCACTAGTCGGGAACCAGGATCTATCTTAAACTCTACCACACGAACTGGGGGTAGCCCTGGTAATTCCTCTGGAAACACCTCCGGGTATTCCGTTACCACCCGGATGTCGTTCACTGTCTGCTTCTCTTTCTTTCCATCAATAACATAGGCCAAGTACGATTCACAACCTTTATCCAATGCCTTTCTAGCCTTCAAACATGAGATAATCGGAATTACAGATCTAGCCTTCTCCCCCCTTGTTACCACTCTTGTGCCATCAGCCAACGGGAGCGAAATCAAATTCTTGTGACACTTGATACTGGACTGATTCAGACTCAGCCAATCCATCCCGAGCACCACATCGAACCCAGATAACGGCATTACAAGGAAATAAACAATGAAAACAAATACCGTCTATATCTATCTTAGCTCCATCCACAACAGTCGTGACCGGAACCATCATACCATCAGCTACTTCTATTTCTAAAGCAGTAGCAAGTTCAGTTAAAGGCACATTTAACCTACCACAGAATTCTACAGATACAAAGGAGCGATTTGCCCCTGAATCAAATAATACTCTAGTAGGAGTAGAGTTTATTAGAAACATACCAGTTATCACATCATCCGTGGTAGTGGCATCATCCACTGTCATCCTGAATGCCCGACCCTCAGCAGTGGGTGGGTTCTTTCTTTTCTGCCCTGCTGAAGATGATCCTCCAGCCCCTCCCCCTCCTGACCCGGCTTTATTACTCAGTGGGCAGTCACCAACTCGGTCTCCCTCTTTCTGATAGTTCTAGCAGACACTCCTTGGTAGTCTGCAATTCTTCAAGTCATGGCTAAACTGACCACACTTTACACATCGCATGGATTGGGGCGTACACTGCCCATGATGATATGACTTGCACCTGTTGCACCAAGGTGCCCTTTGAGCAGACCCACCTGTTGTAGGTGTCCTATTCTGATTACCCTGATGGTTTCCACTGCCCTGACCTCCCTGCTTTTGTTCAGTGTTAAAGTGTTCAAACTTCGATTTCTGTTGGGAAATTCTTTGCCCCCTCAACCTGTTCCTTGCTATCAAATCCCCTTCAGCCGACTTGGCTAAATGAATGCCTAGGATAGGGTGGTTGCTCACCAAGTGGCGCTACAGAGATCAGGATGCAATGCCCCAACGAAATGAGTGATCTTTGATTCTTCATCCGGTACCCAATGCTTCGCAAATCTCATCTTTTCGTTGAATTGTTTGATGAGTTGGTCTACGGTCATATTCCCAGTCATCTGTAATTCCATAAATTCCCTCTTTATCTTTGCAATCTCAAAAGTACCACAGTATTGCTCGCAAAGTTTCTCCTGGAATTGACTCCAGGTAATACTCTCCTGTTGCTGCTCCGTGAAATGGCCGGTGATTGAATCCCACCAAACCATAGCATCTCCCTTTAACATTCTCGATGCATATTTTACTTTTAATTCGTTCTTGCAATTGTAAGCATCTAATGTCTTCGCCATTTCCCTAAGCCAGTTCAACGTGATACTGGGGTTAGAACTCCCCCGATATTCAGATGGTTTACAGTCAATGAATTGCTTGTAAGTACATGGTTGTTTAAATCCTGGAAACGCGAATGGATAACCTCCGGGTTGTGGATACGGATAGAAGAAGGGCTATTGCATCATCTGTGTCATTGGTGGTAGAGGTGCTAAAACTGGTGGTACGGTTGCCTGTGTGGATATCGCAGTTGGTACAGAGGTTGGTTCAGGTTGGTTTAATCTCTTTTCCATGTTAAGGGCTTTATTTTGAAGCTCCAACAATTCATTTTCCAGTTTAAAGATATATTCACTCTGATCTTCTTCGGGTTCTTGCCCAAATGTTCCAGCTTGATTTGTATTACTCAAATCTTCAATAGTCGGTGCCTCTGTAGATTGGGTCACAGGAGGTAGGATGGGAGTCTCTCTGTCAGCCATAATCTGTTACAATCACATCACCGCATAGCTCATTAGTATAAACCGTTAGTATCCAAAATACTAACTACTACAGACAAATCTAACTCACCTTAATTCCCCCGAAGGATAGCTTGACCCGTCACGAGCCAAGATTTGGGAATGCAACACTCTAGCCATGTATGCGTCGCCAAACCTAGGCTCTGATACCAAATTGTAACACCGGAAAATTACAAGACATTTTTTTAAAAATACGCTACAGAAGCTAATTCAAACCAACTTGATTACATATATCCAATAAATACTGATGTACATTCATTGTTCAAAAGTTAACATAACTATCATTGTTTGGTGTTACAAAAATACTGGCTCGTCTATTTTAAAACTAGTATCAGAGTGTGGTCAACTCTTCCTTCTTCAACTCAAACACAAACCTGCAACACATCAACTGAGGGGAATTAGAACAAAGCTAAGTGAGTAGAGGCTAAAACATCAGATGCAAACATTCACAATCAATCAACAATCATGTAATCACATATCCCGAGAAGACCTGCGGTTTGGCGCAGAACCTACAACCAAAGCCGGCCAAAGCAAATGTTTACCGATAGATTTCCACTGAATTGGCACAGTAAACTCCCCTCTGAGCAACAAATGCAATAGAAAGGATACTACTGTTCAACCAATCAGTAGTCACGCCCAACCCAAGTCCACGTATAGCTGACTTCTCAAACGCAACTCAAAATCATCCTAAGAGCGCGTATCGACCAAATAGTCATGCAGCAGTTATTATCAATCATTATCACAATCAGCAGTTCAATCATACCAATCTCAATCCATAATCATGCATCACATTATAATATTAACTACAATCTTTACCATCCGTGATTAACGTCCACTCACCTCAGTTTCAGCTTGAACTCAGATATCTAATTTTACCGAGCTTTTGGATTGCCTGAAAACGCAGCAATAACCAAATCAGTCTCAACCTCATAAATATACCTATCCATATGTTTATAAATCATTCATCAAATAATAATAATCAATAAACAATTACAAGTTCAAAACATAAAGTATCGGATTTCTCAAAACTGTCGGATTCCAAGAATCCGCTACCTAGTGTCGGATTTTGCCACAGTCGGATTTGGGAATCCGATTGACTCCAAAATGTCGGACTTTATCGGAGTTCAAGTACCCAGATTCTGTAAGTGTTGGATTTCAAGAGTTGAAGTGCATCGGATTCAAGGGTATCGGTTTTCACATGTATCGGATTCTAAGTATAGTATTTTGAGTGTCGGATTGTATTATTCGGATTTCAAGTCTACCAGTTTGGGTCTCGGTTTACAAGTATCGGTTTCTCAAGTGTAGGATTTAGAGTGTCGATTTTTAGAGTTCCGGATTATGGATTTATTGGGTTCAAACTTTTGTTTTTACAAGTACAGCTTTTACTATCTTCTTCATCAAATCCGCCAACATCATAATTCCTTCAAATCCGCCATCTTCATAACATATAACTCCATAACCCAGAAATCATAAACTTACCCAAATACACCAAAAACATATTTTAACACTTCTAAACACAAATTACATGCATTAAAACACTATAATATCATATAAAACATATGAACACAAAACCGACCCAATGACTCGGGTTTCTTTCAAATCCGATTCTATTATTTCTTCATAAACTCATGTTAGTTCTATCAAGGTTCAATCTAGTAATCATCCAATCATGATATATTAAAACATCTAACCTTGAATCTTGACTTAAATCACTGAAGTTATAAAATCGGATGACTTCTTGCTTGATCTTCCTTCGGCCGAGAGCAAATTACAATACACACACAAACACTTTACATTAATTTGAGATACTGCATGCCTACTCTATAAACCCCCCCCCCCCCCCCACGTACACACAAATTAGAAAGAGGTGGCATACACATTCCTAACACACCTACACGTGCACCCACATAAATACATACCCATGCATACGGTGACATACATACATACAATTAATACATGCAAATATTATCTTGTTTAATCCATATATCATTTATTTAACCATTTAATTAAATTAAAACAGTTAAACACAAACTACAAACCTGCTAATCTCCTAGCTCAGGTTTGAGGGTGTTACATGTTCTGCCTTCACCTGTGCACAGATATGACATGATTCCACAAAATGTGCCACATCTGCCTTCATCGTAGGCCACTAGTAAAGCACTTTCAGATCGTTATACATTTTAGTGCTTCCTGGATGTACAGACAGTCTTGACTTGTGTGCTTCCATTAGGATTAACTTCCTCAATTCTCTAAGCATAGGCACCCACACAAGGGTCTTAAATAATTTCAATCCACGTGAGTCATCATTCAATTCATCTTTACACTTCTTCATTAACTCGGTCTTCAAATTTTCTTCCTTTAGAGCTTCTAACTGAGCAGATTTTAGTCTATCCAGTAAGTCAGACACAATCTCCATGCGCATAAACTAGATAGCACTTCCCGCTCCTTTGCGGCTTAAGGCGTCTGCTACCACATTCGCTTTCCCAGGGTGATATCTAATTTCGCAATCATAATCCTTTACCAACTCCACCCATCGTCTCTGTCTCATGTTCGGTTCTTTCTATGTAAACACATACCGAAGACTCTTATGATCGGTACAAATTATGCACTTAATGCCATACAGGTAGTGTATCCACAGTTTAAGGGCAAATACAACAGCTCCCAACTCCAAATCGTGAGTCGGGTAATTCTTTTCATGTGGTTTCAACTGTCTTGAAGCATACGCAATCACCCGATCCCTTTGCATAAGCACACAGCCCAATCCAACAAACGATGCATCGCAATAAACAATGAAGTCATCTGATCCACTTGGCAATGCAAGAATAGGGGCCTGACATAACAACTTCTTTAACATCTAGAAAGCTTTATCTTTGTTCACTACCCCAGATAAACTTCACATCTTTCCGAATCAACTTAGTCAATGGTCCCACAATCTTGGATAAATCTTTGATAAACCTGCGGTAGTACCCGGCCAATCCAAGGAAACTCTTTATCTCAGACGGTGAGTTTGGAGCATTCCAGTTCATTACAGCTTCCACCTTTGAAGGATCCACTTTCACTCCTTCATTACATATTACGTGCCCCAAGAACTGTGTTTTTCCCGAATAAGTAAAAAACTAACAATGAATAATATCAAAGTGAGGAAATAGTTTTAAAGCAACGAACACACGAAAGTTTTCAAAGTAGGATTATATTAATAACCAAACTTCAAAGAGTGCACAAGAACAAACTTGAGCACCGAGTACAAACAAAATCAAGAACAAACTTGAAGCAAATTAGCGAACAAACGCTTAACCTTTTCTCGTTTAACGAGCAGGTATTTATAGGCTAAGTAAACTAATCATGACCGTCTAATCTATTTACACGTGTACCGCTCTACACATAAGTAGGAATAGAAAACAAGATTGCCGTTTCAAGCTCCTTCAGATGCGCAGATCGTGCACTTTACATAACAGGAAGACTCTAGTTGTCAGATGCATCTTCAGTGCAAAAGACCCTTTGATGACTGAAGACTAACTTCAGATGACGTTCACTTTAGAAGAAATCTTTAGATGAACTTTGGTCTTCCTTCTTCAGATGTGCTATGTCAGAACAGTTTACAAAAGAATAAAGAATACACCTTCAGGCGCTTTCTTCGAAAGCTCCTTCAGGAATGGAATATATACAAATAAAGGACTAACAATCTCCCCCTATTTTTTTATAATCCATGACTATTTACAAAAAGAATAAAGAATAGAGAGAATAAAGAATAAAAGAATTACTATTCTAAATATCCGGTATGATCCCCTCAGGCGCGAGTTCCTTCGGAGTTTTGAGCTCCATTTGTTTTAAATATTCAAACAGAATGTCTTTGGCTGCTGGATCTTTATTGTGTATGAAGTATCGAAGAGATCTCAGATGAAGCTTATCAGCCTTGGCGAAATCTGAAACTCTTTGAAAGCGAATCTTGTCGTATGCATCAAGAAAGTAAAATCCCCTTGGATTTGAGAGAACTTTACCCACTTCAGGAATGAAACCAGAAGGGAACGTAATGTCAAAACCTTTGCAATTTGGAAGCTCTCCAATAGATTTCAGCTCCAAGATTTGTTGCTGAGACTTTTTGTGAGTGAGCCTCATTTTCTGAAATTTTATCTTTTCAGCTCGAGTGGGTTTTTCCTTCTGTGGCAAGACTACTGCACCAGATCCCCTCTTCTTCACTTCCTCTTCATTACTTCCTCTTCATAATATTCAATCACTTCGGTGATTTCTTGTTGAACGAACTCAACATCATCAGTTTGCTTGCGTTTTGATAAACAAGCTATTATTTCAGTCCATTCAGAAACAGCACAATTGAGTTGGACATTCTTGACTGAGTGTACACTGAAGAGAGGAAGATTTTTGTGCTGAATATTCAGAAAGATTTCATTGTTTACTTTCTCTAGCTTTATTGCCGTGGTTTTATCTGGATGCATTCTTTGATGCCGAGAGCTCAACCACTTTTCTTGTCTAGCCTCCATGATCTTTTTTACTCCTCTTGTAAAGCTTTTTCAGATTCGATATCCTCCTGAATCTATTTTTGGTGATCGAAGGGAGATAGATCAATTTTGTTTGAAGACACTTCTTCAAGTGCCAATTTCTCTCCTGCAATTCTGCCAAGTTCATCCGCCACTTTCAAGTCTTTGTCTCTTGGATTTTCATCATCCGAGTCAGCTAAATCATATATACCCTTACTCATCTGATCATCCGAATAACTTATTACTGCTTTCCCTTTACCTTTATCAGCCTGGCTTGGCTGACCACTGAATGATGGAGCAGCTGATTGAATTGGAATTTGGGAGGCTTTAGCTTCAGTTATTATTTGCTGACATTCAGCTCCATCTAAATCTGAACTGAAAAGTTCAAATTCAGCTTTCCTCTAATCAAGGAGACTCTTGAGCACCCCCTCAGCAAGTGCCTTAGCTTCTTCACCTTTGGCTAGCCTGGCCTCGAAATCGATCAAGGCCTTATTCTTGTTCTCTTCAGTGGCTTTGAGGTGAGCCAGTTCATCTTCTAATCATTGAAAGTATTCAACTCATAAATACTTTCTTTCCCATTTGATAATTTTCCGATCACCGGTAGCCTTCTTTCTCATAATCTGACAGATTTTGGACTGTCTTCGAACTTTCTCCCCCTTAGAAGCTTCAGAGATTCTTGAAGCTTCTACCGACCGGGACAGGGCCGAAATCTCTCTAGAGAGGCTAGAGAAGGAGGGAGCAAATAGATCCTGCAATTAACGAGTTGCGGCTTCAGAGAGTTTGACAGCATGAATGTTGTCAACTTTGGAGGAAAGAGAATGTACAGATGTTGAGAGAGCAGAGAGTTGGGAGTTGAGGTTAGAAAACTCAATGGTAGCAGAATCAGCCACAGTTTTCACAAGATGCTAAAAGTTTCTAAACATCCCATGAAGTATCAGATATTTACAATCAATAGTTTGGGTGAGGGTGGTGAACTGATTTTTGATAGAATCGACAAGAGAGTGGAGCTCAGTTTCGAGCTTGGTTTGATTATTGGTGACACAATGTCCTTGAAATGTGTTTGTCTTAACTAAATTTGAGACATAAAGGACGAGTTCAGATAGACTTTCCAATGAGGAAGCAATGTCTATTGAAGGCTCAGAAGGTTGGGAATGTACAAACTTGAAGGTTGGGAATGTACAAACTTGGGGGAATGAAGAAAATCAAAAGCATCACTGTCATCAAAAGGATTGACAGTTGTATCAGGAGAATGGAGATAAAAAAGGTTGTTAAGGAGAGATGTGGAAGTCGTAACATAAGTAGGAGTGACTGAGGCATCAAGGGCCTTGGGCACAGTTGCTTCAGTTACAGTCTGGTTTAAGACTGTGTCTTCATTGGCATTGGTAATCTCAACTAAAGGAGGTTGAACTTCAGTCTCATTGATTTGTGGAAGGTTGGGCATCACTCTCAGTTTGGTGTGGAACTGATAAATCATCTGCCCCGGTGGAATCCATAGTGCCAATTAGGTTTTGTGACACATCAAGGGATTTGGGTGCAGTTTCATCTTCAGGGTGGACTAAAGAGTCATCAACTGGTTGGACCTCAGAAACTAGGGGAATTGTAGTTTCAGCATTGGTATTAGGCCGAGCATCAGAGTCAGCCGGTTTGGTATCTAACACATCATGTGATGGGTCGATATCCACAGTATTAGTTGGGTTAACTAATGCATCAAGGGATAGAGTAGGAATTTCAGCAGAAGCAGGAATGGTTGTTCCCTGTTCTTGTGGTACCTGAGTTGTAGTAGGTGTGCTAGCAAACTCATTGGTGGGGATAGAAGAAGTCTCGGCTGACTGGTGTTTGTCAGTGTCCTAAACTTGTTGTTGGAGAACTGGGACCTAAGGAACAGCTTGGGTTGGAGCTATTTCTTCATCATTCAGACTAGGTTTAGAAAATTTAAGTAAAGGAGATCTTACCTTAACAGCTACAGAGGATTTTGATGTGTGAAGTTGAGTCATTCGGAGAACCAACGGTGTATCATCAGGGGAATCCTCACCTGAAGCATAGTAAGAGATGATGGGACTAGGGGAATGTTGGATTTATGGCGTTTGGTGGTTGAGAGTGATTTGGGCGGTTGAGTGGTGGTGGTTTGTCTAGTGGTGGTGGTGGATTTGGGTATGGCTGAAGGTTTGATGGATGGTTTGGACAAAGTGGACATCAGTTTCCTTTTCTTAGTTTTCGATGGCGAGGACCGAGGAACTTGGTGTTGGCGTTTAGAAGGTTCAGTTTTAGTTGATAACCGTGAATATGGTATTGGAATGGCAGATGACAGTTTCAGTGAGACTAGTGCAAGCATTGGTGTAGTCAAAGCCGGGTTGAAGGAAAACGAAGAACCTGTCCATACTTAACCTGGTAAGGAGGGAGATGGAAGTAGAACTGAAGCAGAATTGTATTCTTCAGTTGTTAGCAAAGAGTAGATAACCAAGGACATAAACCTGGGAAAAGGAATGTGTTGAGACCTTGTGCGGGCCGTCAGTGAGACCACAAGACTTTCCATGATGAGTTCGGAGTAGTCAATGTTATGACCATGGATAATGGCATATGCCATTTTTAGAACGGCTTCATTGACCTGGTCAACACCACCGGTTTTGCTTGTCGTACAAAAATTCAGATGAGCAATCAGACACTTCCACTCCCTTGGAAGGCGAGTGCGAACCATAGAATTTCGTTTCACTTTATGCTCATCAACATATTGATAGAAGGAGAAGAGCAGCTCCTTAGCGTTGGAAGTGGATGAGGTGAGTTCCCGGCGAGGAAGATGGAGAACAGAGGCAAGAAATTTCTTGGAGATTTCAGCGGGCTTGCTACCAGAGAGCATACTGAAGTGAATACTTTGGCCGGAGGTTTTGGGGTTAATGACTTCAGCGGTCATCCAGAACTCACAAAGGTGTTCTTCGAACATCGGAACTTTTGCGGAGAGAGCAAACTTCAACAGGCAGTTACGAAGGTAGGTCATGATTTGGTGAAGTGGTGAGGATGAAGGAGGAATGGTTAGGTCAGCATCATAGTTGTTGTCCTTGAAACAGATGGACTCCAGGGGAATTTTGGGAACGACATCATTGGGAAGAGTTACCTTCTCAGAAGCAATCTTGGGGGCAATGGGATAAAGCACAAGGGTTGTTTTTACTTTTGAACAGAGAGAAATCGCCGGAGAAGATGATTTGCAGGTAAAGAACTTGAAAGGGTGATTTGGGGGTTTTAAAGGGTTTAAACTGAAGCAATCTTGGCGGTTGAGTAAATCTAGGGTGAAAAAGAGCGCGTGATTCCGGAAAATACGCAAGGATAACTTTTTTGATGTCAAACAGTTATTGGGTAAACCATTTTACCCGGTGTAATCTTGGAAACAGCTAAGCTTCATCAACAAACCATTAACATGGAGATAAAATTTCACAAGGCAAAGGAAAAAAAATCCAAACTTTGCATTTGAAATTTTAATCTCAAAACAAAACTTCAAAGAGAGGGAAGTAAATAAAAAGAAGAAACACAATGCCAACAAGAATAAGAGCTAAGCTTGGAAATTACTAATTCCATATATAAACAAAAGATGATTACAAGATGTTAATCACAATTTACATAGACTGCCAAAAAAAATTACATCCATGTTTAAGATAAGACAAATATTTGAAATGATACTTCTATCCCAATCCCTTCAGCATGAATGCGAACGCTGATCACGTAGCACACCGGGAAGAAACGAACGTAATAGTGAACTCCTAAGTTTTCAAGAAAGTGAAAAATTTTCTGTGAAATTGTTCCTTGTTTTGCAGAAGATGAAAATGGAAAGAAAATCTTTGGATGTTTATAAAGAAAATTACTCATGATTACGCTTCAGAGATGATTTGACAGTCAGAGAGAGGTAGGGTAAAAGTAATTATTCAAGCTTAGCTATTAGGGTGGTTGGCATTAAATATGACAAGAAAGAATGAATAGTAACAATCAAATTTACCTGAAATAGCTACATTTCTGAAGGATTTAGCATTCCTATTTCTGCAACTAGTAGATTGAACCGGTGTTCATCTAGGGCTTTCGTGAAGATGTCAGCGAGCTGATGTTCCGTAGAGATGAAACGAAGCTCAATTTCATTCTTTGCTATGTGATCTCGAATAAAATGATGGCGTACATCAATGTGATTTGTACGAGAATGGAGCACAAGATTATTGGAGATTCAATAGCACTTGTGTTATCACAATAAATGGGAGTGCGCTGAAAGGAGATGCCATAGTCAGCGAGCTGAAGTTGCATCCATAAGACTTGTGCGTAACAACTCCTAGCTGAAATGTATTTAGCTTCAGTGGTGGATAGTGAGATAGAGTTTTGCTTTGCCAACTTACTAGTTTTCCACCTAGTAGTTGACACCCACCTGTAGTACTCTTCCTGTCAATCTGACATCCGGCATAGTCTGAATCTGAAAATCCAATTAATTCAAAGCCAAAGTCTCTTGAATACCATAGCCCTAGTTCAGGTGTACCTTTCAGGTATATGAAAATTCGTCTAACAGCCATTAGATGTGATTCCTTTGGGTTTGCCTGAAACCTTGCACATAGGCATGTGGAGAACATTATATCAGGACGACTGGCCGTCAGATATAGCAAGGATCCGATCATCCCTCTGAATGTGGGAAGATCAACTGCTTTCCCATTCGGATTAGCTGTGAGCTTGGTTTTAGGAACAATGGGAGTCTTCATCGGGGAGGAGTCTGAAAAGTTAAACTTCTTGAGTAAGTCATTGAAATATTTTCCTTGATTAATGAAGATGCCTTGGTCAGATTGCTTAATCTGAAGCCCAAGGAAGAAGTTCAGTTCTCCCATCATGCTCATCTTGAATTTTTGTGACATGATTTTCTCAAATTTCTTGCACAAACGATTGTCAGCAGAACCAAATATAATATCATCAACATAAATTTGAACTAGAATGTGTTCACCTTTTTCTCTACACAGAAATAGAGTTTTGTCGATGTTCCCTCTCTGAAATCCATTCTTCAGAAGATGAGTGGACAATGTATCATACCAGGCACGCGGAGCTTGCTTCAGTCCATAAAGACCTTTGTCGATCTTATACACATAGTGTGGAAACTTGGGACTTTCGAATCCAGGAGGTTGTTGAACAAATACTTCTTCTTGAAGTTCTCCATTCAGAAAGGCGCTTTTAACGTCCATCTGAAAGACCTTGAATCCCTTGAACGTTGCAAAGGCTAGGAACATGCGTATTGCCTCCAGACGAGCAACTGGAGCAAACGTTTCATCATAATCTATCCCTTCCTCTTGACAGTAGCCCTTTGCAACTAATCTGGCCTTGTTACGCACAACTGACCTGGTTTCATCACGTTTGTTTCTGAAGACCCATTTTGTGCCTATAATGGACTTGTCTTCAGGTGGGGCAATCAGCTTCCAAACCTTGTTCCTTTCGAATTCGTTAAGCTTGCCTTACATAGAGACCACCCAGTTTGGGTCCTTCAGAGCTTCCTCGACTTTCTTTGGTTCGACCAGTGATATAAATTCAGAGAACATGCAGAATGCAGATGTAATCGAATTTCGGGTTTGCACCCCAGTGTTTGGATTACCAATCACATTTGTGATAGGATGAGCTCGAGTCCATTTTGTGACTCTTTGTGGGTGCTCCTGTTGCTCATCAGCAGAAGAGACATTTGTTTCCAATAGATCTTCAGTGAGCTGATTCACATTAGTAGAAACAACATTATCGTCAGTTTTTACCTCCTGAGAGTAGTCATCCAAGTCATCATTGTATGACTCTTGTAGAAGAGCATCAAATTCATCAGAGACAACTTGATCAGTATGATTTGAGGTTGACTTTGCATCGAATTCATCAAAGGTGACATTTATTGTTTCAACCACAGAGGTTTTCTTGGGAAGAAAAACACGATAAGCTTTAGAAATGTTAGAATAGCCCAGAAACACCCCTTGTTCCCCTTTTAGAAATGTTAGAAACGATAAAGCATGTGCTTCCAAAAACTTTGAAGTATCCAACATTTGGTGACTTCAGATATAGTAACTCGTAGGGAGTTTTACTGTGTCGCTTGACAATGATGGACCTGTTCTAAGTGTAGCAAGCAACATTAACAGCTTCAGCCCAGAAATGTCCTTTCAGAGATGCTTCAGAGCATAGTTCGGGATGCTTCTATCAAGATCCTATTTCTTCTTTCAGCAACCCCATTTTGCTGAGGGGTATATGGGGTTAAGAAGTTTTGGATGTTTCCATTTTCATCACAAAAGTATTGAAGAGCAGAGCTCCTAAACTCTATTCCATGATCACTACGAAACTGTTTAACTTGCGTGTCAAACTGTCTTTGAACACGACGAATGAAGCTCATCAAAACTTCAGCAGTATCACTTTTGTTGCGCAAAAAGAATACCCATGTGAATATGGTGTATTCATCAACAACCACCAGGGTATATTTCTTGCCTCCCATACTAGGTGAACTTACAGGACCAAAGAGATCCATATGAAGTAACTGAAAGGCGGAGTTAACTTGGTTACAATGTTTGGATTTGAAGACATACTCCTTTTGTGTTCCCTTCTCACACGCATGACATAGCTTGTCTTTCTGAAACCGAACTGACGGTAGACCTCTTGTAAGCTGAAGCTTAGAGAGTTTGCTGATGTTTTTGAAGTTGAGATGGGATAACATTTTGTGCCATAACCAGTTAACTTTGGAATTAACTTCTGAAAAGAAACATGCATCCTTTTCGGAGGTGGCAGAGTTGAAATCAACAACGTACATGTTTCCCTGTCTTTTTGCTTGTAAGACTTCTTTGCCTTTCTTGTTGAAGATTGAACCTTTAGTCTTCTTGAGATGCACTTCATAATCTGCATCACATAACTGACCGATGCTAATTAGGTTGTGTTCAAGTCTTGTAACATGAGACACATTCTTAATGCTGACTGAATTTTTGTTTAAATAACCATAACCATCGGTTTTGCCATATTTTCCTCCACCAAATGTAACTTTGGGGCCATTTGCTACTTGAACCCCATTTAGTAGGGACTTACATCCGGTCATATGCCTTAAACATCCACTATCAAGGTACCAAATGTTATCATGCTGATCGCCCTACACATATAGTTTAAAAGTCAGTTCATTTGATGAGCCCAAACTTTATTGGCCTCCAAAGCACAATGCTTAAAAGAGCAACTAGAAACTTTGCCTTCATTAGAACAAGAAATCGCTTCATGACCTCTTACTCCATGTTTATAGCACTTTCGAGTTGATTTAGAATTATTTTCCTGAACTCTTTTATTCTTCTTGTTTTTCTCTTTTTCACCAATTAACTTCAAACTTTTGAAAAGAGAATCCTTAACTTCTTTGAGTTTTGATACAGGCAGAGCAAAGGTTTTATGAATATTTTTGGTTTTGGAGGGTTTTGAATTTTCAGCTGTGGATTGTGAAGATTCAACTGATGAATCTTCATCTGACGAGATCATAGGGATGATAATGTCATAGAAGACACTGGCTTTAGGAAGAAAGCTAGAGTCGGATAACTCAGCTATTTTGAAATCAGAAGATATTTCAGCAACTGATTCAGACAAGGATTGATTGAGGGTTTCAATACTGGTTTCAGACACAACTTTAGGTTGGGTTTCAGTAGTGGTTTCAGACACAACTTCGGGTTGGGTTTCAGTAGGAATTGGTGTAATGGGTATTTCAGGGATTGGTTCAGGAGTTTTGTTGGCAAGGGTATCATACTCAGTAGGAAATTGAAGATTTTTTTATTTCAGAATTTGTTCTTTCAGAAAAACTTGGATTTAAAACTTCAGATTTGGAGAATCTCTTGTTAAGGAGATTCTGATTTCCAACATCATTAATGCTTATGTCTTTAAAAATCATTTCATCGACATTCTTACACTTTTTGCTGAAATCAGCAGCTTGTTTAATGTGTCCAATGCCTACTCTTTCTCTTTGAATAACCATCTGATGATTTATACTCTCAAATGCTAGTTTATTAGGACTCAACCAAAGATCAATAATCGACTGACGATCTTTCACTTTTTCGTTAGAGTCTTGCAAATCAATTTTCATGTTTTTGAGTTCATTTGTTAGAAATTCAAGATGATTTCTTAAGGCATATGATTCTTGAAGAAAATTTTCATTTTCCTTTTCAATGACATTTATTTCAGAGGTGAGCTTGGTGATAGTTTGTTTAGATTCGTTTTGATTGTTATGCGCAACTGTCAGATCAGAACACAAATAAGCAAACATATCATCCTTTTCATTCATTGAATAATTTTTGAAATTGGATACCTTATACATCATGGTGGGATTCCATCCTTCTGCTGAGCTCAATTTTTCAGCCTCAGCCAGATCATTGCTGAACTTGCTTTCAGGATGTGCGGTTCCGAGAATTTCTTCAGCCACCAGACACTTTCCTCTAACTTTATTTTCTTCTTCCTGATCTGAAGATGTTTCAAAATCATTCCAGTTAAGGTCATCAGCAATCATGGCCTTTTCTTTCTTCTTTTCATTGAAGCTTTGAGGGCCTTATATTTAGCCTTGTATTTATCAGCCTTTGAAGGAAACCCTTTTTTAGGATTTGAAGAGGTCTCCTTCACAAAACAGTCGGCTGCATATTCACCAGGCTTCCCACATTTGAAGCATTCATTCTTGGACCCTTCAGAGGATCCCTTTTTCTTTGATCAGAACTTCTTATCAAACCTTCTCTTCCCATCAGATTTAAACTTCTAAAACTTTTTATAATTTTTCATGATGAAAGTTTTTTCCATACCTTCATCATCAGATCTTTCTATCTCCTCAGCATCGTTCATCTGAGGCTCATCTTTAGAATCAGAGTCTTCAGTTTGCCTGTACTTGACTCTTTGGGGATTCTCAGCAACGAGGGCCAGAGTTTTCTTGAAGGCCTTCTTCAGATCAGTTTTCTAAATGCGGGTTTGTTCGTCATTCAGCAGAATTCCGTATAGTTTACACATGTTCATGTCCCCGAGCATGTTGTTGGTTCTCAGGATCATGCACATCGTATCCCATTCAGATGGAAGGGAATCCAGAAATCTGTTTATGATTTGGAATTGCTCTTTGAAAACTCCAACTTCAGTCATGTCGTTCAGTAGACATGTAAATCTGGTGTAGACCTCAGTGAGAGACTCTGAGTCTTTTGCACAGAAGCTTTCATACTTGCGTATGATGTTGGTCTTCTTGTTTTCACGAACCTCAACAGTTCCTTCAAATGAAATGCATATGCTCTCCAACATATCCTTAGCAGTTTTCAGATTACAAACAGTATGAAATATTTCATTAGGTAAAGCAATAATTATACTGTTTCGTATCTTGTCATCTAGACCAACCAGCTTCTTCTCCTCCTCTATCCATTGAGATCTTGGTTTTGGACGACAGGGAATGGAGGTTTCAGCAGAACCAGTTTCCATGGTGATGGTTTGAGGAATGTAAGGACCTTCCTCCAAAATAATGAGAGAGTTACAATCAAGATTTTCCAAATAAAGCAGCATTCTATTTTTCCAACTTGAAAAATGTTCGATTGAAAACTTTGGTGGTTTGGCAGAAGAGCCATTATCGATGTAATCAAACTTTGACATGTTGAACAGATTACTAATTTATAATTTTAATTAGAACCTGCTCTGATACCAATTGTTTTTCCCGGATAAGTAAAAATCTAACAATGAATAATATCAAAGTGCGGAAATAGTTTTAAAGCAACGAACACACGGAAGTTTTCAAAGTAGGATTATATTAATAACCAAACTTCAAAGAGTGCACAAGAATAAGCTTGAGCATCAAGTACAAACTAAATCAAGAACAAACTTGAATGCAAATTAGCGAACAAACGCTTAACCTTTCTTGTTTAACGAGCAGGTATTTATAGGCTAAGTAAACTAATCCTGACCATCTAATCTATTTACATGTGTACCGCTCTACACATAATTAGGAACAGAAAACAAGATTGCCGTTTCAAGCTCCTTCAGATGCGTAGATCGTGCATCTTACATAAGAGGAAGATTCTAGTTGTCAGATGCATCTTCAGTGCAGAAGACCATTTGATGACTGAAGACTAACTTTAGCTGACGTTCACTTCAGAACAAATCTTCAGATGAACTTTGGTCTTCCTTCTTCAGATGTGTTGTGTCAGAACAGTTTACAAAAGAATAAAGAATACACCTTCAGACGCTTTCTTTGAAAGCTCATTCAGGAATGGAATATATGCAAATAAAGGACTAACAAACTGAACTTCCCTCAACCAGAATTCGCACTTTGAAAACTTAGCAAACAAATATTCTTTCTTCAAAGTTTCCAGAACCTGTCTCAAATGTTGTTCATGTTCCAATTCAGTCTTTGAATATATCAGCATATCATCGATAAAGACTATCACAAAATCATCAAGAAATGGTCGACTGACCCTATTCATAAGATCCATAAATATCGCAGGTGCATTGGTTAGGCCGAACGGCATAAACAAGAACTCGTAGTGACCATAACGTGTACGAAAGGCTGTCTTCGATACATCCTCTTCAACTATGAGTGGATCAACCCAGCGGGCACCATGGTGTGGTAGGTGTAAGTCTTACCACAACGGGTAGTGTACGCCCCAGACAATGAGGTGTGTGAAATGTGTCCAGTTTGGCCATGATCTGAAGAATTGCAGATTACCAAGGAGTGTCTGCTGGAATTGTCAAAAGGAAGGACACCGGGATGGTGATTGTCCGTTGAGTAAGAAGTCTAGATTAGGGTCAGGAGGGGGAGGAGCTGGGGGATCGTCTTCAGCGGGTCAGAAAAGAAAGAACCCACCCACTGCTGAGTGTCGGGCATTTAAGATGACCGTGGATGATGCCACTACCACAGATGAGTCATAACTGGTATGTTTTTAATAAACTCTACTCCTGCTAGAGTGTTATTTGACTCTGGGGCAAATCGCTCCTTTGTTTCTGTGGAGTTTTGTGGTAGATTAAATGTGCCTATAATTAGACTTGCTACTACTTTAGATATAGAAGTAGCTGATGGTATGATGGTTCCGGTCACGACTGCTGTGGCTGGAGCTAAGGATTGATATAGATGGTATATGTTTTGCTGTTTATTTTCTTGTTGTGCCGCTATCTGCGTTTGATGTGGTGCTCAGGATGGATTGGCTGAGTCTGAATCAAGCCAGTATCAAGTGCCACAAAAAGTTGATTTCTTTCCCGTTGGCGGATGGTACACGGGTAGTAGCAAGGGGAGAGAAAGCTGGGTCTGTAATTACTATTAATTCTTGTTTGAAAGCAAAGAAGGCTTTGGATAGAGGATGCAAATTGTACTTGGCATATGTTATCGATGGAAAGAAAGAAAAGCAGGCGATAACGGATATTCGGGTGGTAACGGAATACCCGGATGTATTCCCAGAGGAATTGCCACGAATTCCCTCTAGTTCATGAGGTAGAATTCAAGATTGATCTGATCCCTGGTTCACGACTAGTGGCGAAGGCTTCGTACAGGTTGGCACCTTCAGAGATTCGGGAGATGATGACACATATTCAAGATCAGTTAGACAAAGGCTTTATTCGTCCAAGCTCGTCTCCGTGGGGTGCACCAGTTTGGTTTGTAAATAAGAAAGACGGTATGTTGCGTATGTGTATCAACTACCGTGAACTGAATAAGAGAATGATAAAGAACAAGTATCCGTTGCCAAGAATCGATGATTTGTTTGATCAGCTGTAGGGAGCTTCGTTCTTTTCAAAGATTGACTTGAGATCAGGTTATCATCAAGTACGAGTATCTGAAGAGGATGTATCGAAGAAAGCCTTTCTTACGCGTTATGGTCACTATGAGTTTATTGGTTATGCCGTTCGGCCTAACCAATGCACCTGCGATATTCATGGATCTTATGAACAGGGTCTGTCGACCATTTCTTGATGATTTTGTGATAGTCTTTATCGATGATATCCTGATATATTCAAAGACTGAATTGGAACATGAACAACATTTGAGACAGGTTCTGGAAACTTTGAAGAAAGAATATTTGTTTGCTAAGGTTGAGGGAAGTTCAGTTCTTGGGTCACGTAATATGTAATGATGGAGTGAAAGTGGATCCTTCAAAGGTGGAAGTTGTAATGAACTGGAATGCTCCGAAGTCATCGTCTGAGATAAAGAGTTTCCTTCGATTGGCCGGGTACTACCGCAGGTTTATCAAAGATTTCTCCAAGATTACGGGACCATTGACTAAGTTGACTCAGAAAGATATGAAGTTTGTCTGGGGTAGTGAACAAGATAAAGCTTTCCAGATGTTAAAGAAGTTATGTCAGGCCCCTATTCTTGCATTGCTAAGTGGATCAGATGACTTCATTGTTTATTGTGATGCATCTTTTGCTGGATTGTGCTGTGTGCTTATGCAAAGGGAGCGGGTGATTGCGTATGCTTCAAGACAGTTGAAACCACATGAAAAGAATTACCCGACTCACGATTTGGAGCTGGCAACTGTTGTATTTGCCCTTAAACTGTGGAGACACTACCTGTATGGCACCAAGTGCGTAATTTGTACCGATCATAAGAGTCTTCGGTATGTGCTTATATAGAAAGAACTAAACATGAGACAGAGACGATGGGTGGAGTTGATAAAGGATTATGATTGCGAAATTAGATATCACCCTGGGAAAGCGAATGTGGTAGCAGACGCCTTAAGCCTCAAGGGAGCGGGAAGTCCTACCCAATTTATGCGCATGAAGATTGTGTCTGACTTAGTGGATAGACTGAAATCTGCTCAGTTAGAAGCTCTAAAGGAAGAAAATGTGAAGACTGAGTTAATGAAGAAGCGTAAAGATGAATTGAATGATGACTCACGTGGATTGAAATTATTTAAGACCCTTATGTGGGTGCCTATGCTTAGAGAATTGAGGAAGTTAATCCTAATGGAAGCACACAAGTGAAGACTGTCTGTACATCCAGGAAGCACTAAAATGTATAACGATCTGAAAGTGCTTTACTAGTGGCCTACGATGAAGGCAGATGTGGCACATTTTGTGGAATCATGTCATATTTGTGCATAGGTGAAGGCAGAACACCAGAAGCTTTACGGGTCTTTGAAACGGTTGGAGATTCCTGAGTGGAAGTGGGAACATATTGTTGGAATATGCCCGCTGACACGAACGAGTTAATGGCACTACCGATGAGGTATAGGCCTATTGGGTCACACACCAAGTATTGATTCCGGCAACACGATCAAGCAATAGAGAGGAAAAAGGCCAAAATGGGTTTTGGCAGGATGGTACACGGGGCGTGTTCCTGAACACGGGCCGTGTCCAGTCCAACATACACGAGGCGTATTGGCCCAATTCGAGGTCGTGTAGTTAGGGCCTACACGGGCCGTGTAGATGGACACGGGCTGTGTAGTGCCTGTTAGACACGGGCCGTCCTAGCCCAATTGGGGCCGTGGATTTTGGGCCTACACGGCCGTGTAGATCTACACGGGCCGTGTACGTTCGCTGTAACAACAGAATTAACAGCCTTAAACACTTGGTTTAATGGGGTTAACTTCTCATAATGATGGTAGACAAAGAGACCACGAGTTATCTGCTCTTGTAGAGACTTTTGGCTATCATTTGGTCTTTGGTTGACATTAGAACTCTCTCTCTTTTGTTCTTGGTGTTCTTGAGCACAAGAAACAAACATACACATACTTGATTGTTGTTTTGGTGGTCATACATCAACTTGCTAGCACTTGGGAATCAAGGAAGCTTGGGGTGGACTTCATTGGAGGAGTTCTTTGTTGGACTCTAAGCCATTTGACTAGGAAGGTTACTTTGTGTTTTGCACCATTGAGGTATAACCTTTCTTCTCATCTTGTTTATATGTTTTAGTTGCAATTCCATTGTTAGATTTTGGTCCATGGGAAGTATTCATTGTTTGGCATCGATTTTTGTTATGTACTTTGCTTCCGTTGCTACTTGATTTTGCCAAACGAATACCTTCAGTGGTATCAGAGCCATATCTAACATGGCTTTGCACTATTGAGTCTAGAAAAACCATAAAAGTGTTTTTGGATAAGAAAAGTGTTTTCTTAAAATTGGTTTTTCCATTGAGACTCTTGTTGTGCTAGAATAAATTTATTCGTAGATGTGTTAATATATTGTAGTTTTTATATTTATATATTTGTTGTAACTTGGCATGAAGTGTACACAAATATATACTTATAAATGTATATATGAATATGTGTCTCAAAATGTTTTATACACTAATGCATATGTACAAGGATTGTCCTTTTAGTGCCTTTGGTGTTTTGACAATCTCAACTAAAATATAGATATATATTTATATATCATGGTTATGTGTGGCACACCATGTTTCTATTTGATATACTTGGTTTGATTCGGTAACAAGATATGCCCCTAGACCTATGTGTTGTGATGATTGATTATTTTTGGTTTATAGCGGCCTGCGTTCTGTATTGTTGTAATAATATTAGTTTATTTACTTATTGGTGCGGCTTGCACGCCGTTTCTATTATTCTATGTATTTGTATAAATAGTATAGGATTGCGACCTGCATGTCGTTTATATATATTCTATGTATTTGTATATAGTATAGATTTAAAACCAAAATAGTCAACGGGAGTCATGGTGATGACGTCTTGGCGAGAAGGAATCAACATGCTATTGGAGGTGTTGGATTTAGTGGGAGCTCATCCAACGGGACCATATCTTGTCCTTAGATTTTTGGCCTCGTTTTTCCCTTTGTGGCTCACGGGGAAAACGCATATAAATTATGGGCATGTTACCGAATCGTATGTATAGATATTTGCGTGGTTGTATTTTATTATTCTACGCATGGATTAGGATTCGCATGCTAGATAATTTTTCTATAAAAATTAAATAAAATACAATGTTTGTTAAAATGGTTAACAATTGCGCGCGAATAGAAATGACAAAGAAAATATAAACATGGTATTATATTAAAAGTGCTTAAAATCGTTTTGACACTTACTTTGTTGATTCACAAAAGGGTTTTATAAACCGAAACAAAATCCCGTTTTTCAAAATGTAAATCACGCACCATCCATAAGATGACACCACCCGAATCTAACGAAGCAAGGATGATTGTCTAGCTAAGCACGAGTCATTCCTTGTGTAGTTGTGTGGAAGGTGAGTGGGGTAACTCGCATGATTGGTTGTCGAGCTAAGCACGAGCCAATTAATGGTCGAGAGTGTCACCCGTGTGTCTTGTCGGACGATTTACAAATTTAGTATATAATTCTTGGTTAGTTGTCGAGCTAAGCACGAGCTAAACAAAAATTATATATTAAGATTGGTGTAAGATAGGGATCAAACATGCCAACCGACATAATGGATGTCAACGGGTCCCGCAAGTGTCTAAGAGTTGTAATAGAGATTACAATTGGTAAAATGGTTACCGGCCTAAATAGCTTCGCCAAGTGATCCGCGGTAAACCCGTCACGGTGCGAGGTGAAATCAGGTTCTTAGCCCTTGTTACAAATAAATTGTTTTGTTTAAAACTATGAGTACTTATTTTAACAAGGATTTCAAACTAATTAAACTACTTTGCTATTTTAGATGGTGTCTTCAAGCAACACCAACACCACCAACCATTTTCGCTTAGAGTTTTCCTTGAGAAGGAGAAACTAAATGGTAACAACTTCTTAGATTGGTTTAGGCAACTTAAACTTGTACTACGCCAAGAAGGGAAGATGGTTACCATAGAGGAGGCCCTACCCGAGGCTGCTGCTGCCAATGCCACTCGGGCTATCCGAGACGCTTATGAGAAGCGTGTCAAGGATACTGAGGACATTACTTGCCTCATCCTAAGTACTATGGTACCCGAGCTCCAAAAGCAAATGGATCATTTGAGTGCTTTTGACTTGATCGCTCAGCTTAAGGAAATGTTCCAGCAGCAAGCGAGACAAGAAAGGTTTGAGTGTCTTAAGACGGTACTTGGTAGCAAGATGGCCGATGGCGGGAATGTGAGTGCACACGTGTTGCGCATGAAAGCAAACGTGGAGCGCATGGAACGGCTCGGATTTACCATAGGGAGGGAGCTAGCCGTGTATTTGATCCTATGGTCCCTACCCACCGCGTATGATCAATTCGTTATGAGTTATCATATGCATAGTATGGATAAGTCCATCATGGAGCTTCATGGTATGCTTAAGACAACGGAGTCTAGCATGAACAAGAACAAGCCCGTCGTTCCAAATCCCGTTCTTGCTATAAGGGAGGGGCGAATCCAAAAGAAGAAGAGATTCGCTTATACCCCCAAGGGTAAAGGGGAGGGGAAGGTTGGCGCTGCCAAGTCTAGCCCCACTTCGGAGGGTAAAGGCAAGGGGAAGATGGTTCCCCAAGCTAAGACTCCGAACGAAGCGGAATGCTTTTTCTGCGGGAAGAAGGGCCATTGGCGCCGTAACTGCCCGGGGTACCTAGAAGATCTAAAGAAGCTCAAGGGGTTGAGCATCGCAGGAACTTCCGACTCGGGTACGTACATGATTGAACTCCATCATACTTCTACATCTGGTAGTTGGGTATTAGATACCGGCTGTGGCACTCACGTTTGTAATATTGTGGAGGTGCTAAGGACAAGTAGAAGGATGGAGAATGGCGAGCTTGACTTGATTATGGGAAACAAGGAGATTGTCCCGGTCAAGGCTCGAGGAGAAGTTGAATTATCTTTTAATTCCGGTTTTTCCATATTATTATTGAACGTATGCTATTCGCCGCTTGTGGCACGAAACATTATTTCTTTTCATGCATTACACGACAATGGTTTTGGTTTTTCTTTTGACAATGGGGTTATTGTTTGTTTTAAAAATGGTATTTGTGATTTTTTAAAGCTTATCCTTGTTGTGGTATTTATGAAGTAGATGCGTACGTTAGTGATAATCGTTCAATCATGAATATTGATTCAACGTCTAAAAATGGTTTAGACAAATTGTCTTTGTGGCATGGTCGACTTGGCCATATAAACAAGACTCGTATCGCCAAGCTCCAAGCGGATGGGATCTTGGAATCATTTGACCACGAGCCGAATGAAGTATGCAAATCTTGTTTATTAGGCAAGATGACTAAAGCACCCTTTTCCGGCGTGAATGAGAGGGGAAAAGACTTATTGGACATTATACATTCCGATGTGTGTGGTCCGTTTAAGCACATCACAAGAGACAATTCTAGATACTTTGTTACCTTTATAGATGATTATAGTAGGTATGGGTATGTCTACTTGGTTAGACAAAAGTCCGAGACCTTTGAGGTCTTTAAGACTTTCCAAAACGAAGTAGAGAATCAATTCGGCAAGAAGATTAAGATACTTAGATCTGATAGGGGTGGTGAGTATCTTAGTCAAGAGTTTCGTGATCATCTTAAGGGTTGTGGAATTATCTCACAACTTACACCTCCTAGGACGCCACAATTAAATGGTGTCGCCGAGAGGAAGAACCGAACATTGTTAAATATGGTTCGGTCTATGATGAGTCACACCCAAGTGCCTATAAGCCTTTGGGGTTATGCTCTTGAAACGGCAACAAGAATGCTTAATCTTGTTCCAACGAAGAAGGTCGAGAAAACACCTTTCGAGATGTGGCATGGGAAACCTCCCGTTCTTGCCTATCTAAAGGTTTGGGGTTGTCAAGCCTACGTACGATGTGAGGTGGATGACAAGTTAGAGCCCCGATCCGAAAAGTGTTATTTCATCGGATATCCAGCTGCGGGTATTGGATATATATTCTATAAACCTTCCGAGAACAAGGTATTTGTTGCTCGGAGGGCGGTCTTTTTAGACAGAGAATTAGTATCCAATCAGCATGGCGGGATTAAGATTGATCTTGAAGAAGTTCAAGAGTCAACGGATGAAAGACCTGACGTTGGCACTAGTCAACAACCTAGTGAGGTTGAGTCTGAGCATGACAATGTGGAGACTAACGTACATCCGTTACCTCCCCGTAGATCCGGTAGAACTCGCCATGAGCCAGAGAGATATGGGTTTCTCATATCTGAGGGCGACGAGTTATTGGTGGATCTTAATGAGCCCACCAACTATCGGGAAGTGGTAGCGGGCCACGAGTCTACTAAATGGAATGAGGCAATGGATAACGAGATGCAATCCATGGAGGATAACCAGGTTTGGGAATTGGTTGATCCCACACCCGGTCGTAAACCAATAGGGTGTAAGTGTGTCTTCAAGAAGAAGACCGACATGGATGGAAAAGTAAACACTTTCAAAGCCCGACTGGTGGCTAAAGGTTTCACCCAGACACATGGTGTCGACTATGATGAAACTTTCTCCCCAGTGGCCATGTTGAAATCTATTAGGATACTTTTGGCAATCGCCGCATTTCATGATTACGAAATATGGCAAATGGATGTCAAAACTGCCTTCCTTAATAGGAAGCTCTCCGAAGAGGTGTATATGACGCAGCCTGAGGATTTTGTGCATCCGAAGCATCCTATTAGAGTGTGTAGATTAAAGAAGTCCATTTATGGACTTAAACAAGCATCTCGTAGTTGGAATCTTTGCTTTGATGAGAAAATCAAAGAGTTTGGTTTTTCGAAAAGTGTAGACGAGCCATGTGTATACGTTAGGGCTTGTGGGAGCGTCGTTGTTTTCTTAGTCTTGTATGTGGATGATATCCTACTCATTGGTAAAGACATTCCAACCTTGCAAAGTGTCAAAATTTGGCTTGGAAAATGTTTTTCAATGAAAGACTTAGGAGAAGCGGCTTACATTCTGGGTATCAAGATCTATAGAGATAGATCTAGAAAGCTTCTCGGGTTGAGTCAAAGTACATACATTGACAAAGTCTTGAAGCGGTTCAAGATGGAGGACTCCAAGAAAGGAAATCTTCCTATGTCGCATGGAGTGATATTGAGTAAAACTCAATGTCCTAGTTCTCAAGAGGAACGAGAAGTAATGAAGCGAGTACCATATGCTTCGGCCGTGGGCTCGATCATGTACGCCATGTTATGTATCCGTCCTGATGTGTCATGTGCTTTGATCTTGACTAGTAGATATCAAGGAAACCCGGGGCAAGCCCATTGGGTTGCGGTGAAGAACATTCTTAAGTATCTTAGGAGGACTAAAGAGATGTTGTTGATATTTGGTGGAGAGGAAGAGCTCAAAGTAAAGGGTTACTCTGATGCTAGCTTCCAAACTGATAGGGATGACTGCCAATCACAATTGGGGTTTTTGTTCCTATTGAATGGTGGGGCTATTAGTTGGAGAAGTTCAAAGCAAGACATAGTGGCTGATTCTACTACAGAGTCAGAATACATTGCGGCAAGTGAAGCTGCTAAAGAAGCTATGTGGATAAGGAAGTTCATCCGAGACCTTGGAGTGGTTCCTAGCATATCCGACCCTATTGAGATCTTTTGTGACAATGAGGGTGCGGTAGCCTTGGCGAAGGAACCGAGAGCTCACAAGAGAACGAGGCATATACCTCGTAAGTACCACTTGATTAGAGAGATGGTTGAAAGTGGTGAAGTCGCTATTAGTAGAGTAACCTCGGAAGGCAATTTGGCCGATCCGTTTACTAAACCATTGTCACAAGCTTCTCATGATTCTCACACTACGGCGATAGGTGTTAGATTTTCTCATGACTTGGTTTAGATTTAGTTTTAATTTATGTTTGGACCATTATGTATTTGGGAACATTAAGCAATAATATTACTAATGTTTGTTTCGATTTATATAGTAGAGATTTATATATACACGTGTTTCGGTTACTCACATTTAGTCTTTATTGTGTTCTATCTTTGCATGTTTAACTTATTCCCTAGATTGTTTTACAATCTTTAAGTCTCCACAATCGGTCATACTTTGTGGGAAGAAAGTATGAATTAAGATTGAGGTAAAGAATTGGTTTTGATAAAACGTGATTCTTGCCTATACTTGAAAGGGGTTTCAAGTGATTGGAGGACCCGCACCCGAGTTTGCTTCATGGTTTTAGTCATAAGTAACTCGGGATGATAATGACATTTCATCCTTAAACTATAGATACATGTGATCTCAAAGCATAGGTCTTCTTTGCTTTGATCGTTTTCTAACGC